>CM070509.1:17467695-18067695 GCA_036346375.1 Guadua angustifolia
TACCGAGCGCCGACCTAGAGCGCCAGGGATCTGGTTTGACCTCGCCGACCTCAAGCTCGGGCAAGGGATCTCGCTCAAGCCTCGGTCCGCCTCGATTTGGATCGCATCTCGATCGACAGCTGCCGAGAGCGGGTCGAGGGATGACTCAGAGGCGCGGCAAGCTCGGGGCGCTTGTCCGCTGGCCTCAAGGTGCACGAAGGCCCCTCTCCGAGGATGGCTCCCGCCGCTATGCAGAGGAAGTATAAAGACCAAGGACGATGAGCTCCGTAAAAGAAAAAGACAACACAACACAACACACACAGCACCGAAAGTTAGGAATCACCATTATCGCTCTTAAGTTGTAAACACCGCTCAGACACCCATATAACAAGAATCACCGCCACAGGCGATCGAGTAGAGCTATTACCTTCACGGGCTCGAACCAAGATAAACTCTTGTCTCAGGCTCGTTGTCGCTTTGTTCCACCATCGCCTCGATCGATTTTCTTCCTTCGCTCGAGTAAAACGCAGCTCGGGTCCCATAAACTCTCTCGACTTCTACCTCTTTTCTATGTTGACGATCCCGATCGTCGATAATAATGCATTATCGATAACAAGGACAATCGTGGAACCAAATGGTCGGAGATAATTCAAAAAGTGTAGGATGGGGCCTTTGTTGTTTCTTGTAATAACAGTAATCATTCACAAGTAATTAATTGAAGCATCACACAAAATGTGCCCAAAAACATACAAACACCATAGTTTACTAGTTCACAATGTGAGTAATCGAGTCATGTGCAAGTCATGTTTTCGCCATTTTGCAAACAACAAGCATATGAAAACCAACTAAACAATATCAACATCCACCGAGGCCAAGCATTCTAATCACTTATACGAAAAAATGTGTCCAAATAATTGTAGTCAGCTAAGAATGAAGTAATCGGATAACATTTTTTAAAGGATAAACTTCTATAAAAGCAAAGGCTGAATATCCGTAAGAATGTACATAAATACATCAAACTATTATTTGAGCAGCTTGTATAATTATCAATGCAAAAGTGTCTACATGTTGGTCAGAAAAACAAGAAGCTAATTCTGAATTTTGGTGCCACAAACCTATTGCAGTACACATTTGGTTGAGTCCTACATACGGTGCACAAGTATGGGTGAATAATATGGTGATGTATGAGATGAGTCGGAATGCTATGGTTCTATTCTGTATGACATACTTAAGTTAAAGTATTCGATTTCATAAACATAGTTCTGTAATATCTGACAACAACACAGTAGTTTGTACCGTCTACAAACCGCATCCAGATCGCAATTGGTTAACGTCTGGCTGAAGAATTAGGAAATGGAAAATGTAGCTAGTTTTCCTCCCTAATCTGTAGTTTGTATAAGGATGAAGCGCAGCCATTGTTTCAACAGTACCTGCAAGGGGAAGAGTATAGCTGAACTATACGTAGCCTGTGAGTTTAACTCGCAGAGAAGACAACTTGATTTTGTCTATTGCAGAAGATACTACTTGAAATGCAATATCTAGTAATAACGAGAATAACCTGAATAGCAAAAACAATAAACCGAAGCGTAAAAGGATAATTCTGACGATAATACAGGTGTAGTTTAATTCTGACGATAATACAGGCACAGTTGAAACCTATTTAACCAATTTCGTTGCTCGATCAACTCTATGAACTATAAACTGGGGAACAAAGAACAATAGTCCTAGGAGAAATTCAACTCGCCTCGATCCGTAGCAAATGTCTCCTCGCTGGTATAAATGCTTAATGGGTTCTTGGAATCAAGGGACGGAGAGGGAGCAAAGAAATGGCGCAAGGCGGTCGGGCCGGAGGCGGCGCGACGGTGGCTATGATATCGATCCCAACAGAAATCTTGAGGTGAGCTGCTGCCCTCTCGCGACCGCTGGCCATGCTCTCGCCGGGCCAAGCTCCTTTCGACCACCGCGACACCGGCTTAAAATTCAAACAAACCATAAGGGTTGTGGATTCCGCAAGACCGGCAAGACGCTGTTCCACGAAGTCGCCTTACCGTAGTCGCATCTATCCTCCTCGCCGGGCCGGGCTCTTCGAAGGCCAGCGACTTCGCTGGGAGTTTCCTCTGCCATCACGACGCCCGCGATGACGGAGAGGACGATGCGGGAGTCGGGTCCGCAACACGAGATCGGGTCCGCGGAGGGTTTTCGGCGACGGGCGGCGGCGCATGGATCGGGCGGGCCGCACCATCATCGGGCGGCGCGGATCGGGCGTGGGCGGAGGCGGGAGCGGCTTGGGCGGGCTCGAGGCGGGCGGCGGCAAGGGCGGCGGCGGGGGCGTGCGGGGAACGCGGGTGGGTGAGAGCCGAATGAAGAGAGAGAGGGAGACGGGCGGGTTAGGTTAAAACACAGCGCTAAATTCGTGGGCTAGGCAGGCCGACGAATTTAATTAAATTGCAGACGCTAGTTTAAAAACCGATTTAATTTAAAATATAAATTGTGGGTTTATTTTGGGCCCACGAATTTATTTAAATACGTGGTTTTTTATAAACCCACGGTTAATATATAAATTGCGGGTTTTTTGGCCCATTTAATTTAAAAAACCTACTTAATTTTTTCACTGCTTTCTTGTAGTATTAGGACAATTTTTCTTTATTACTTCGCCTATTCTTTTTACAAAAACTGAGGCTTAACCTCATATTTATATCTAAAACTACAATCCGAATTAATGGAATAAGATTCTACTTCCTTATCTTAATCGAACTCCTCATCCTAAACTTTCTTAATGCAAACTTTCCAAAATAAAACTTTCTATTACAAGATTATTTCTATCAACGGCCACTAGAAGAAGACATAGCCGCCGTGAAGGAGGCCGTGCGCGATCCTGTCCCGCTCCTCCTCGGCCGCTGCGGAGTGCATGGCATCGGCGGCGACCACGTCGTCGTCGTGGAAGAGATCGTACTGGAGGTCGGGGTCGAGGCCTTCGCCGTTGCGCTCGCATAAGTTGTGCAGCACGCAGCAAGCGCCAAGCATGTTGTGGAGGTCGACCGGCAGCTTGGCCTCCGTGCGGCGCTGCAGGCAGCGCCACCGCGCCTTGAGCCGGCTGAACGCGCCCCGCGCCGCGCCGCACGCGGCGGAGACCTGCTCGTTGAAAGCGTGCTGCGCCCATGTCAGGTTGTGGTGCACGTATGGCACGAGCATCCAGTGCGTGAGCGGGTAGCTCGCGCCGCCGACCAGCCGCCACCGCTGGTCGTGTCCGTGTCCGACCAGCCCGGCCTCGCACCGGGCGTGCAGCGCCGACATCTCGAGCACGGCGGCGTCGGGCAGCGAGCCCGGGGGGCCGATGCAGACGTCCGTGAAGGCGCCGTCGGCGTCCACGACGGCCTGGACAGCGACCGAGTAGGACGCCTTCTGGTTCCGTTCCGTGAGGCGGCAGTTGTAGTAAACGCCGACGTTCTCCTTGGGCATGACGATGGGGATGTGCTCGGTGTACACGGCGCCGACGACGCCAGGGATCCCGGAGGCGGCCTCGAACCTGGAGGCGGTGGTGGCGGGGGAGTCTGGCCAGCGGACTGCCGTGGGCAGGAGAACGGTGGTGAGGGCGGCGCAGACCTGGAGGACGATGTTGTGGCAGGTGGAGATACCGAGGCCGAAGCGGTGGGAGACCTCGCGGAGGGGCTCGCCAGTGGCGAGGCGCCAGAGGCACACGGCCACGCGCTGGCGCACTGGGATGGCGGCGCGCAGTGCCGTGTCCTCCTTGGCGACGGCAGCGCACAGATCGTCGCAGAGCTTGTCAAACGTGGCGTGCGACATGCGGAAGGCCCGCCGGAACTCCACCTCCGAGCACGCCGAACTGCTCAGGCGGTCCCACCACTCTGTGCTCCGCTTCCGCACCCAGACCCGGCGGCCCCTGGTGCTGTGCGGCGGCCAGCTCGAAGGCGAGCTCTGCTGTACCCTCCTCCGGGCCACCGACCGCGTTGAGCCGGCTGCGGCTTCGTCGTCAGCCGGGAAGAAAGCTCGCTTCCTGCTGTGGCTCGTCGCTTTTGGCGGCGGCTGGTCAAGAACCTGAGCCGCCGGTGGTAACAGCATGGTCACGTGGTGGTCGTCGCCTTGGATGACGAAGGCTGGTAGCACAGCGTCATCCGCCGCGTCGTCGTGGGTTAAGAACTCGTCGTGCATTAGGACGGCTAGGAAGGAGGACAGGTCGTAGTCGTCGACGCCGTCGAAGAGGGGCGTAGGAGAGGTGAAGGGCGTGAGAAAGGTGCTCATGGTAAGCTGTGAGCTAGCTTTGCTCAGCCGAGGGGATGAGTTGTTGCGACACGCGAGGTGGAGTAATATATAGGTATGCATGACGAGTGGGAGTTGGGGACGCGGTATGGTACTATTTATAAATCAGCGTAGATTCGTTAGTGGAAGCCGGGGGCGAAGCTCAGCAAGGTGAGGCGTGCGTGGTGCGGCACGCCGCTACGTCCGCGGCTTACGCGGGAGAAAGCGAGTATAACATGGAGCTCGGCCTGCGATTCCGCTTGGAGCTGGTGGTGTGACTGGTGTCGTCTCGGTCTCGTCACTCGTTTGCTTTGCCAGCTTAGTCGCCTGCAGGATTGCGATTTTTTTGCCGAAATTCATTTCTTTCGGTGGGTCTTGAAATACACTAGTCTAACTTCATTTTCATTGGTTCAATTAATTGTTTTCAAATATTCATTTTTTGGTTAATTTTTTTCTAAAATTTAAATTTCAGTCAAATTTTATCAAAAAAATAAATAAAATTTTTGTTTAACCCTTTCATCCTAAAATTACACCGAAATTTTTTCTGAAGTAACCCAATTTCGGTGATTTGGATGGATGAAAAAAACAACAAAAACGAAATTCGAAACACTTGTCGCTGCAGCGCTGACTGTTTACTGCTGATGTGTAGGTTTGGGGCTCTTATCTATGGGCTGTACTTGTGGACCACCTGGTCGGTGATGCTTTTTGATTTCTTCAACGAATTTATTACCCCTTCCTGGCCGGTTTGTCCTTTTCTAGTGAATAGAAGTGGAGAAGCGAAGAAGTGGCCACCGCAGGGTTCCTAAAACCGTGGCTTTCGAGCAAACTAGATAAGAAAGCGCGGCGGCACGCCGCCCGCCGCGTGAACAAAAACAAATTTGTGTTTTTTCGGCGAAAAAACGGAGCACGAAAACATTTTTTTTGGAAAAACAAGGAAAAACAGACCACGGAAACATTTTTTCCGGGAAAAAACGAATCTGTGTTTTTTCCGGAGAAAAATCGAGCACAAAACATTTTTTCCTAAAAACGGAGACTAAAATATTTTTTCCGGAAAACGGAGAAAGGACCTAGACGAAAGAGCAATGACTTGAATGTTACGCTGACCTGGTCCGCTATCCCTAAAAATTAGAAAAGGGCTTGCTCGCGATTTGAATTTAACCGAGTTTTTTCAGAAACAGCAAGACGAGGACCCAAACGCGATAAATAAAAGGAAATTTTTCCCTCACAAAAAATTACGAAGGACCTATTCGTAATTTGTAGGGACCTATCCGTGATTCGAAGAAATGGGGGGGTGTTTCCGAAAAATGGCCTAGGGGGTGACGTGGAGGCGTAGAATCTAGGAACTCTGCGATCTTTAATCTATGGGTATATAAGTAGGCTCGGTAAAGGAAACTGAACGGTTTTTAAGATGAATTTAAATTGAAATTAAAAAATTTCAAAAAATGTAGAAAATTAAAAAAATCCTAAAATTAGTATTAATTGTTGTATGGCCTCTCGCAAGAAAATTTTTTCAAAAAATAAATTTTAGAGATATATTTGAATCAGACAAATGTGATGAAAATTGAAAAGGCAAAAAAAAAAGAAAAGGAAAATGATGTGCGAAACCCCATTTGGGCCAGCCAGGCCTATCCCGGCCGAACGGCCCACTTGAAGGGCATGAGCTGCCGAGTCACATGCGAATACCCCTGCAGCTCCATTATTGCAAACACTCATTCCTGACTCCAGTAGTCGCCGATCGCAACGCCTCCGCCCAGATCCGGCGTCGCCGCGCCACAAAGCCATCGGAGAAGAAGCTCTTTTTGCTTGGTTTATTGCAGAAACCGAGCGGTTTTTGCAGTTTACCGCGAGAAGCTCGGTTTTCGTCTGCGCGAACGAAATTCACGATTTTAGGTGCATTTCGCTAGGTTTCTTGCGATTTTCGTTCGGTTTTTGTGAAAACCACTCGACATTTGCATGATAGTAAGAGCATGTCTATGTGAGACTTATGAGTTCTTGTGTTGTTAATTGAAGCTAGATATAAAAGTAGAAAATGACACTAAGAGCATATTCGTTGATGTAGTTGTATATTTGTATGTGTTCATGTTAAATGAGCAGTTGATGTAATTAAAGTTAGGTATAAAAGTAGAAAATGACAGTAAGGGCATATCCATTGATGTAGTTGTATATTTGTATGTGTTCATTGTATATTTGTGTGTGTTCATGTTGAATGAGTAGTTGATGCGCTACTCATTGGCATGCTATCCGTGGATTCACTAGATTGTATTATTTTGCCATGCAGTTAAATGAATATATATGTGTTGATTAAAGTTGGTACTTATCGTTGGATGATAGATGATGGTGAAGGTGAAAAATAAATTGATACACGTGGTGATTGTGATGCTTTGATTATTAACGTTGTGGCTGTGAATTGTGTGATCATTCTTTAAGTCACATGTGATGAATTTTACTCATTAGTTGCACATATAATGAAATTGGCTCACTGATGTATGCTTGTATATGGTACCAATAATTGTTCAAATATGTAAAGTATGAATATTTGTTATCATATTATTTGTTCAAGTAGCAAATGATACTATTTATGCAAGAAGCGATATTTGTACATAGTTTATTTTTATTATGTTGTTTTAACAGATGGCAGATGTCAACGTGGTGTGGGAGTACGATGAGATGGTGGGTGCCGGATTTCGATGCAAGCACTGTCTCAAAGAGAAGAAAGGAGGCAGCGCGACACAATTCAAGCAACAGTTGGCAGGACATGGTACGGGTGTCATCCATTGTAGTAAAGTTTCAGCGGATGTTCACGAGTACTATCAGCGTGAGCTAGACAGGACGAAGGATAAGAGGAAGGAAAGGAGAGATGAGATGATGAGGAAAGAAGCAGCAGCAGCTGGAGATTCTCCATCGAGGTGAAGTGTATACTCAGAGTACACGGGTGATGCTGATGAGGAGGCCCAACTCTAGCATTGCCGTGGCTGCCTCCAAGGCGGAGGCAGAATTTAGAAGCAGGGTAGGTGGGAGGTATGAGTACGGTGGTGGCAGTGGTAGTGACTCCTCCAGGGGAGCTAGAGGAGATCGTGGCAGTCTGTTGTCCAGGCTATTTCAAAGTTCGCCGTAGCGAGAAAGACCGCCGACGGTGGGGGATTACAACATTAGTTCAGCCCGTGCCCCGGTACAACCAAGGATTGACACCCATCCGTGGACACAGAAGGGGAAGGGTGGGAAGTAGGTAGTCCAATCTGGGTGGACCAGATGGTTTCACTCTACTGGCATCATAGGGTGGAAAGAAGATAGTCCGTATTTTATTAGTGCCATACAGGAAACACAAAAATACGGTAAGTGAGATTTAAAATAGTTGCTCAGTTGTACGTCGATTCATAGCTAACATTTATGTTTCATTTGCAGATGAGGATATCCCGTCCCCAACAGTCGAGATATAGATGGGAAATATTTAGATGCCAATAAAGCAGAAATTAAGGGGAGCTTCACAAAATTCATAAATGAATAGCCTACGTACGAAGTAATAATCAAGTGTGATTCTTGGACAGAGTCGACACGCATGAATATAATAAACTTCATGATTTACTGTAATAGCACCATGTTCTTCCACAAATTCGTCGATGCCACCGGTGTCTCTCAGGATACCTTGTACTTGAGAAAGGTAATTGGTTTTGTTTGCACTCTTCTGAAGTTGAATTAACGTATACGTAATGTAATTGTCGTACTTTGTTTTGTTTGGTCACGCAGGAAATATATTCCATAGTCAACAAGGTGGGTCCAAAAAATATGGTGCAGATTGTGATAGATAATGGTGCAAACTACAAGAAAGTGTGCAAGCTCATCGCACGGCAGCACCGCAACATAGTGTGGCAGACTTGTGTGGCCTACACCATTAATTTGATATTGAAGGAGATTGGAGAGTTCCTAGATTACACCTCGATCATTGAGAATGCAAGAAAAATCTCTCAATGGATATATAATCATTCCAAGATACATGATATGATGAAGAAGTACATTGGAGACGAGTTGGTCAAGTAGAATTCAACTCGTTTCGACACTAACTATATGCTCTTGGACAGTTTCCTTCAGCACAACGACAAGTTCATGCAATGGATAGTTGCCGAAGAATTTCTACACTCTCGCTTTCTTGATAACACCGAGGGGAGGTACGTGTAAGGCTGCCTTTCAAGCTTGGACTGGTGGGATAATCTTTGATCTGTTGTAAAGTCAGTGGAATCGTTGTACGCCTTCTTGCAATTCACCAATCAGGACAGGGTGCCCACATTGAGCGAGACAATCATACGGTACACCATAGTGCGACAGGAGTATGACAGTTTGTTCTATGAGTCTCCATCAACAAGAGACATGTACATGAATGTGGTGGACCGATGAATGGATGACTTAACGCGCGACACTTATATGAATGCCGGTAATATATTCTTACCTGCAACACATTACATTGCAGTTGTACATATGTAACATACTTGCATTGACATGCTTCGTTTCACATCATACAGCTGTCGCCTTAAACCCGTAGACTATCTACACTTACGGCACGACCAACACCTTCTTGCCAAATTCTGGGATGCCTTCGAAGTGTTTGCTAATGATACTGAAAGTGCCGCACAAGCTCTTCATGATGCCGACATTTTCAGAAGGAAGGTTGGATCCTTCTCATCAGCTCTAGCTGCGAAGATGGCAAAACATCCCCTGATATTTTTCTTGCACTGTCTCAAATGTAATGGTAATCTCATTAGTACTAACTATTTTATTCGTTAATTTGCAACACATTGGTGGAATGTGTTTAGATTGGACACACCCACCTTTCAGCGGTTTGTTGTACGCCTCTTGTCGCAATGCGGGTCTTCTAGCAGTTGTGAGCGCAACTAGAATACATTTGCATTCATCTACTCAAAAATCCGCAATCGCCTGTCATACAAGAAGCTGTATAAGCCTGTGTACGTTAACTACAACCTTTGGCTTCGAATTCAAGCTGCAAAAATTCAAAGGCGTTTAGATGAAGATAATCCATTCCAACGGCTTATGGAGCTAACAATATGTGACGATACAAACCAGATCCAACAATGGATGGAGAAAGGAAGATCCAACAGTGAACCATTACTTGATGAGAAGGATACAGAGAGTGACACCCCTCTTCCATCATAGCTTATCATAGATCCGGTTCATCCTACTGAGTTAAGAAAGGACACGGGAGCTGAAACCATCTCCCAATGGGCAGACAAGATAGTCGGGGACACTCATATAAGGAAGAGGAAGCTCCAATCAGTCTCGAGAAGGGATGCAATAAAAAGGAGAGTATCCTCTGGAGGTGAATCCCATTATGTAGGGAGTGATGACTCTACTAAGGAGGGGGATCGTCGGAGCCCAACATACTAAGAGTCCAATGATAGCAGCTCGAAGACAGGCACCGATGGCGGTGACAATACCTTCATACCTTTCACGCACCAATCAAAAGAGCCTCAGTCCATTGAATTTATAGGGGAGTCGCAGTACACTCTTGCAACACAGGATAAAAATCATGGTGCTCCTCAATCATAGAGGACAACTATTAAGGGGAAGGGAAAGGAAAAGGGCGCACCACAGGATAGTTGCGCACCACAGGATAGCTCTAGTACTTATGGCGTCGCCGAGATGTAAGGGAGCTATAGCTCATATAGCAGCTATAACTACGCCATCTCCGATGCTCTTGCACAACCTCCCACGCAATAGGTCTACGAGTGGCACAACCCTAAGTTTTATGCCATGTTATATCAACAATGGCAAACGACAAGCATATGGATGGGGCAAAACTGACACGATTACAAGACGGAGTTACTAGCTACACGAGGATTGGCCTTGATGTCCACCGAGGAATACAATGCGCCAACCTGTTTGCACCAATTTTTGGAAACTACGAAAGGAATTGGCGAAGAACTCGAGTTTGGATAAAGCACGAAGGCATTATTAGGAAATCCAGGATGACGAAGCGGACAATATATGGAAGCAGAGTCCAATAAGGAAACTATAGCCGATTCAAGAATGATGAAGGACTAGACCAACGTATTGTATCCGGACTCGGATCGGCGTATGATGAGTATATAAAGCGCATTAAGGGATCGCTTGGGAGGGCATCCACACCATCAACACATCTCGCGAAGTTTTGCTTTCTCAACACACGCTTTTTAGTCTTTTAGCATTGTAATCTTTCCTCCGTAAGTCGACATCGATCGAATAAAGGCGATCGCCGAATGTTTGATCGTCATTGGCTTTTTCAGGTTTGATTTGTTCTGTCTTGTTGCGCATCGCCTTTTCAGAATCGATCTACCTTTTACCTCGGATTAGTCTTGATCGGCTAATCTAGTTACCCTTCTAATCGGCTTCCCGGCTGATTCTTGATTCTTAGCCGATTCACTTCAAGGATCGGCTTGATCGAATTTTACATCACTTCCCTTATCGATTGCAGGGTCAAATCGATTGGCACGCTCGCGCAAAACTGAACCCGGCGTTCGTCTGGTGTGTTGTGGGCCAGAAACCCTCTTCACGTTTTTGGTGCCAACACATTTTTGGCACGCCCGGTGGGACCTGATCGACAAGATGACTACAGGTAAATCTGTCGCACCATCCGACGTAAACACCGAAGCCATAATCGTCCCCACTTTGGACGATTTAACTCCAGAGCAGCGCAAGGAGATCGAAGATCGGAAAGCTGCCTTGGAGGAATTAATGTTGGGTTGTTATCAAAAAACCCGACGGGGAGTCACGCAGAAGATGGCACTTCCAACACTGATTCCGCTTGGCGGTGGCGCCACATCAACCCGAGAAGCCGATACATGCCACCAAGCCGAGTTATCCGCTATGATTGAACAATCTGTGCATCATGCATTAATTAATCAATCATCGGCTTTGGTCACGACCTTGAAGCCGATGATAGAGAATAGCGTAAAAACGATTGCACAAGAGTTGGCTACGTTTGGGGGATTGATGAACCCATTACAGCCACTCCCAACGTATCCTGTATATTCTATGGCTCCAAACACCAACACGGTCAAAGCATCGGCTCCAGCGCCCTCACTAATGCCGACCCAGCCTACTGTGTTGACTCCAACAAATCCTCGCTCGAATCCAGTTACTCACATTCATGCACACACTGACGCTGCAAAAATAGATCCATCATCAGGAACTCACTATGTCCAGTCGGCTTCTCAGCCGATTGAATTAGATAAAAATTATAAGCCTCAAGGACCAGCCCAGGTTACGAATCTGGCTCCATATAGAGTCGTTACACACACAGAGCCGTTTATTCCATTACCCGAGATTATGGCTGCCAGGACCGATGGATACGAATCTTGGCAACAACAGTATTCATCGGCTAGAACAAGCCGACCAACCGAGTTTACACTCAGGGGGCAGGATACTACCCAAAACAGTTGGCCAAACCCTAGTATCCCATCGGCTAACAATATCAATTGAGCTGATCAGATTTCTATGGTTTTAAGAGATCAGTTTGGCTTACAGCCCAAAGGGAAAACAATCGGCTATAGAAAGCCGTACCCAGATTATATTGACCGCATGCCATATCCCCATAACTTTAGGATTCCCGACTTCGCGAAATTTTCAGGGGATGATTCAGTTACCACTTTAGAGCATGTTGGAAGATTTATCGCTCAATGTGGTGAAGTGGCTCAGTCCGATGGGCTAAAGATTAGGCTTTTTTCCTTGTCTCTATCAGGAACTGCCTTCACTTGGTTTACCAATCTACCTCCAAATTCAGTCCATTTGTGGAACGATTTAGAAAGTAGGTTTCATGAATACTTTTTTTCCGGCAGCCTAGAGTTGAGAATTTCAGACCTGAGTGCTGTCCGGCAAAAATTTGGTGAGTCGGCTTCGGATTACATTAGGAGATTTAGAGAAGTGCGAAATCGCTGCTTCAGTGTAGTGTTGCCTGATAACCAACTAGCCGATTTAGCCTTTCAAGGGTTAATTCCCCCACTTAAAGAAAAACTTGCTGGACAGGAGTTCACTGATTTAAGTCACTTACTTCATCGTGTGTCGGCACAGGAAAGCCGATATTTGAGTAAAGAATTCAAGGATAAAATTAGACTAAGTGGCAATGGGAAAGATAAAGCGAAAATAAACATGATTGAATATAGTTCAAGCGAAACTTCCGAAAATGAAGTAGACATAAATATAGCCGAATGGATAAAGGGTTCTAAAAAACCACTCGTCTGTTCATGGCTCAAGCCGACTAGGAGTAAGTCGGAGGTCAAATACGCTTTCGATGTGTCCAAATGCGACCGCATATTCGACATGTTGTTACAAGAAAAATTAATACGATTACCTGAAGGGCACACCATACCTTTGACCGACGAGATCAAGAAGCGGCGATACTGTAAGTGGCATCATTCCTTTTCTCATAATACTAACGACTGCAACATCTTTCGGCAACAGATACAGTCAGCTATCGAAGATGGTCACTCAAGTTTGAAGAAGAGCCAGCCATGGAAGTCGATGTCAACCCCTTCCCAATCAATATGGTTCAATGCTTGACAAAGGAAAACAGATTGTCGATGAAAGACCTTTAGCAACACGACAAGTCGACATAGAATCAAGCTCTAAAAGAGAGACACTAAAGATAACGATCGACTCTCTTCAAATTGAAACCGATCAAGACGGGAAGAATTCTAGGACAGTAAAGCCAAAAGGGGAACTACAAGTCGAGCGATGGTACAAAGCCGAGAGGTCTCCACCCCGGAAACCGGCATTCAAACCTAGACCAACCTTCTCGCAGTTACTGGAGAAGTATGAGAGGATGAGCTATCGGCAAAAACGGCAGTCTCGCCGACCAAACGAACCGTATCAGCCAAACAATGCGTTTCGGTCAAGTAATTTGCGTCGGCCAAACAACGCAGAAAGAGCTCATGAAAGATGTCCTTTTTGGCAATTCTGCTGGGAAAAAGGTATGGCACTACCATCTCCAAGGGCATGCCCCATGGAACATTACCCGCAAAAAAGTTGGCCAAGGCAATTGGCAAAAGAGCGCCTATCCAGGCCAACACCAGATCAAGATAAGTCAGGGCATGAGGTGCCAATAAAAGAGAGGCTAGGTGCACCAAACGAGGACAAGGAAGAGCCTACGGAGAGCTTGGTCGGAAAAATCCGTCAGCCAGTTGAATCGAAGCCTAGATGGTGCCCAACTGGACTCAACCGATCGCAACGCAGACGGCTTCAACGTCTAAGGACGTTGGAGATGAGAGAGGCCGAAGAAGAAAAGCAAAGAGATGAAATATTCAATAAATTACGGCCGATAAAACCCATTAAAAAAGAATGGAGGAGGAAGGAACAAGCCGATGACGAATCAGACTCAAATGATTTACTGTCACCAATAGTTTGGGATGGCACTCCTACTATGGATATCAACATGGTATTCACTCTACCAGCCGAATTCAGAATCAAATCTGAATTGGCTAAAGATACGTTCGCTCAACTGTGCCTGGGTGCACAGGACGCAGTGTTTGAGAAACCCCAAGATCCCCATCGGCATTTAAAACCGTTGTACTTAAAGGGCTTTATCAACGGAAAGCCGATATCCAGGATGCTTGTAGATGGAGGGGCTACTGTGAATTTGATGCCACTCTCCACTTGTAAGAAATTAGGCAAAACCAATGAAGACTTAGTCAAGACAAACATGGTGTTGAACGACTTCACAGGCGATCCTACTGAAGCAAAGGGAGTTATGGTTACGGAGCTAACTATCGGCAGCAAAACTTTGCCGACTGCATTCTTTGTGATCGAAGCCAAAGGAAACTACAGTGTACTCCTTGGACGAGATTGGATACATGCCAACTGCTGCATACCTTCTACCATGCATCAACTCCTTGTACAGTGGAACGGAGATGAAGTCGAAGTCGTATCAGCCGACACATCGGCTCATATTGCAATGGCTAGTTCCGATGTGAATTGGCCGCATGAAGAAGCGGAATGTATATCGGGCAAAGCACTAGACGATTGTGACTTTTTATGTATTGGTAAGTCAGGATTTACGCCGATCAGTGTTAGGCCAGGCACGTTTGATCGGGCGGATGAAGTCTTGAGAAGATGGAGTCAAAAATGATCCAAATCCTACAAAACAAAACCAGGAGTTATTGGCATATGGTGAATTCGTGTGAAGCCATTGAAGACTTCCAAAGCGAAAAATTGGGTCAAGGTTTCACTTCTGCCGATATGCTCAAAGAAGTCGATATAGGAGAAGGTGATAGGAAAAGGCCAACTTTTGTAAGTGCAAATTTAGATATAGAATACAAAAGTAAGTTGGTCAAAATACTTAGAGAATACAGGGATTGTTTTGCCTGGAAATACTATGAGATGCCTGGATTAAGCCGACAGTTAGTAGAACATCGGCTGCCTATCAAGCCGGGTTATTAGCCATATAAGCAACCACCTCGGCGTTTTAATCCAGAATTGTACGGTATGATAAAAGAAGAAATTGAAAGGTTGCTGGAGGCCAAATTCATAAGGCCTTGCCGATATGCTGAGTGGGTGTCCAACATTGTTCCTGTCATGAAAAAGAACGGTATGCTTCGAAAAGGCCGATTTCAGAGATTTGAATAAAGCCACGCCAAAGGATGAATATCCAATGCTGTGAGTCGATATGCTTATCGATGCTGCCTCGTAATAAGATTATCAATTTTCTTGATGGGAATGCTGGATATAATCAAATACTCATGGCGGAAGCCGATATCCCCAAAACTGCCTTCAGATGCCCTGGCGCGATAGGGTTGTATGAATGGCCAGTAATGACATTCGGCTTAAAAAATGCAGGTGCCACTTACCAACGCGCTATGAACTTGATCTTCCATAATCTAATCCGCCACATTGTTGAAATATACATCGATGATGTAGTAGTAAAATCTAAAGATGACTGGCAGCAATTAGCCGATTTAGAAAGAGTATTCAAGAACACTAGGGCTCATGGGTTAAAGATGAATCCCTTGAAGTGTGCGTTTGGTGTATCGGCTGGTCAGTTCCTCGGTTTCATGGTTCATCAGAGAGGTATTGAAGTCAACCAGACGAGGGTCAAGGCCATAGTAGACACTAAGCCGCCGACATGCAAGAATGAGTTACAGAAGCTGATCGGCCAAATCAACTATTTAAGACGATTTATTTCAAATCTGTCTGGTAGAATTCAAGCCTTTACGCCATTACTGAAATTAAAAGATAATGAGAATTTTGTATGGGGGGCCGATCAGCAAAAGGCTTTTGATGACATCAAAAATTACTTGGCATCACCACCAGTCCTAGCCGCACCACAGAAAGGGATTCCCTTCAAATTGTATGTGTCGGCTGAGAAAGAAACTATCGGGGCCGTGTTAGCGCAAGAGGTCGATGGTAAAGAGCGCGTAATATTCTATTTGAGCCGACGACTCTTGGAGACTGAAACCAGGTACCCTCCTATAGAAAAACTATGTTTATCATTATACTTCGCCTGCACCAAGTTAAGGCATTACATATTTGCATCGACTTGTATAATAGTATGCAAAACCGATATCATCAAATATATCCTGTCTGCACCAATTTTGAGAGGACGACTTGGGAAATGGGCGTACGCCTTAACCGAGTTCGATCTGCAATATGAATCGGCTAAAGCTGTTAAAAGCCAAGCAGTAGCCGATTTCATTACAGGACATGATACCATGGCAGGAATAGTCGATGTGGCTCCTTGGCAGTTATACTTTGACGGATCGGTCTGCCAGGAAGGGAGTGGAATAGGCGTTGTGCCGTTGTGTTGATTTCGCCAAAAGGGTGTAGTACTGAGTTCGCATATCGGCTTAATGGCCGATGTTCTAATAACCAAGCCGAGTATGAAGTATTACTTAAGGGACTCCAATTATTGGAAAGTATCGGAGTGAATAATGTGGAGGCCTACGGTGACTCATTGCTGGTGGTACAACAAATTAAAGGAGAATTTAGATGCAACGATGAGGTACTATCAAAGTATTTGGAGCATTGCCTTGAAGTTATAGGCACCTTTGCACTATTTCGTATCGGCCATGTGCCTAGGGAAGTGAATGATAAAGCCAATATGTTAGCCCAAGCAGCACAAAGGCTGTGAATACAAACCGACATAAAACATTTGACTTAGTTGACAAAGCAAGATTGTGTGTTGATGCCACCGATTGGAGAACCAAATAAAAGCCTACTTGATGGATTCCATCCAAGCCCACCACTGCAAGATCCCAAGAAGAAGCTTTGAAATATGTTGTGTTGGAAGGAGAGCTATACTATCGAACATTGGAAGGATTGCTGCTGCGGTGTTTAGGCAATGAAGAAGCAAAGATAGCCATGGGTGAGGTTCACGAAGGGGTTTGTGGCGCGCATCAGTCGGCTCATAAAATGAAATGGATCCTGAGACGAACCGGGTATTTTTGGCCGACGATGTTGGAAGATTGTTTCAAGTATTATAAAGGATGCCAAAGTTGTCAAAAGTTTGGGAATGTGCAACTCGCACCAACATCGGCCTTATACCCGATTATTAAGCCATGGCCGTTCAGAGGATGGGGATAGACGTAATCGGCAAAATATTCCCAGCATCAAGTAAAGGCCACAAATTCATCCTCGCGGCCACGGACTATTTTTCAAAGTGGGTTGAAGCCGTTCCGCTCAAAAAGGTCACGAGTGTAGAAGCTATCGGCTTTATTAATGAACATATTATCCATCGATTCGGTATCCCTCAGACTATCACAACCGATCAAGGAACTGTGTTTATGTCTAACGATTTTAAAAATTTCGCAGAAAGCCTAGGTATCAAATTGCTCAACTCATCGCCATATTACGCTCAGGCCAATGGGCAAGCCGAGTCGTCTAACAAAACCTTGATCAAGCTGATTAAAAGAAAAATTGACGAAAAGCCTCAAACTTGGCACTCCACATTATCAGAATCCCTGTGGGCTTATCGGCTAGCGTTCCACGGATCGACTAAATTATCACCATATCAGTTGGTGTATGGCTAGGAGGCCGTGTTACCCGTAGAAATAAATATTGAGTCGATGCGAGTAGCGAGGCAGAATAATCTATCAGCTGATGAATACAAAGAATTGATGCTATACAATTTGGACGACTTAGCGGAGCTAAGACTAGTTACTTTAAATCGGCTTAAAAAGAATAAGGAAAAGGTTGCAAGAGCCTATAATAAAAAGGTCGTGCCAAAATCCTTCAGCAAGGCCGATTTGACTTGGAAAACAATATTGCCGATCGGTTCTAAGGATAATCGATTCGGTAAGTGGTCACCTACCTGGGAAGGACCGTATAAAATAAATCGGCTTGTTGGCGGGAATGCGTATATACTCGAAACACTAGAAGGTACTGTGTTACCGAAAGCAATCAATGGGAAATATCTAAAGAAATACTATCCTAGCGTTTGGATCGGTGCGTGATCAAAGTACGATATAAATAATTCAGAAACGAATCGGTTAAAACAGCCGATTAAATAAGATAAAACAATCGGTTAAACAACCGATTGAAATATGTAACAAGTACAAAGCAGAAACAACATTACATCTTAAAATTACAGACCGATTCGAAGTCCGCACCCAAAGCCGATAATGCTCCGGCAGCTTTAGCAAGCTCGGTCTGAACGTCATCGACGATTTTCTCGTCGGCTTGAGCGTTGCCGGGCACGGGGACTATTTTCGCCGCCTGCTCTTTCACCTTTGCCACGGCTTGGTCGATTCTCTGTTTTTGGTCAGTGAGAGTAGCCGACATTGCCGGCACTTGCGATTGTTCATCAGCCAGTCGATTTTTGAGCTCAGCCAGCTGGTCCTCAAGTCTTTTCTTGTCCGATTCCAGCTGGAGGATTCGGGCCTTGGTGGATTTCAGAGTAGTAGCATTCTTGTCAAAATCCTGCTTCATCGTCTTCGTTTCGGCCACCAGCCGATCCAAGAAGCGGCGATCGCTCATCGCGGCTTCATTGGGCGATTCGCCACGAAAGCAGCTTCCACCTCCACCTCCGCTTTCGTCCAAGTGGCGAGACTTCGTGAGTGCCCCCATAGTCTCCGGCGGGAGGTCGGCCTCATCACGCCATCGTGATCCCGTAGCGGCCGCGCGCTTGCTAAGATATGCGCTCGGCTGGTCGACCTCATTGAGAAGCCGATTCAGCTTTCTTGCATACTTGGTTCGAGGAACAACCGGCCGAAGTTTTGCAGAGACGCCGATGATGTTACGAGTACTTCAACATAATCATCGGTTGCCATGACTTCGGTCGCCCGGTTCGTCGAGGTGAAACCAAGCAAGTCCATCGGGTCATCGGGGTTTTCTTGAGCAGCGCGCGAAAGTTGGTTGAAGCGTAACGTACCGAGATACAAGATGGCGCGGTTGGGGCAGCAAATTGGCTTTGGGAAGCAGCAGGGTCGGCCGAGGTAGTGAAGCAATAGGAAGTTCATCCGAGAAGGCGGTGAGGGTCGGCAGAGGCGTACCTCAGAGATCGCTCAAGATGCCACTACCGAACCGATGGGGTCGGTGAAAGAGACGGAGAGTTAGTATTGCTACATTTAAAAGGTGCATAAGTGTGGTAAGATAATAAACGCTCACCTCAACATTGTTGGTTGGCGCATGGGAGGAACTTTCGGCTGTTTGTTCTTTTCGTTTTGGGTTTTTCTTGGTGACTACCTTCGTAGATTTTGGTTTTTCTGGAATCAGCAGTTAAAGGTCAGAGAGATTTAGAAAAAACAATTCCAATTCCTACAAAGCAGAATAGATGCTTACTTGGCAGCCGATCCTTAGTTAGTTCCTCCAGCGATGGGCTCTTCACTCCGAGGTTGCCCGAAGTATAGCCAGTCAAACCGACCGATTGGTGTGGCCTTTTACCCCTCGTCCCACTTGCCAATGGACCTTCGGCGGCCCGCTCGCCTGTGGTTGCAACCTACAAAGGTAATAAGAAGGTTAGCCAACGGATAACAGGGATTGCAAGTGGTAAGAGCTATTTAGAAATGCCGATACCTCTACAGCTACCGATGAATCAGTATAACCCGAGGAACTACTTTCGCCTGAACTGTTGCTGCTGCTGCTGCTGGAGACTACCGTCAGTTCATGATAATCTGGTAAAAACTTTTCTATGATAGCCGACGGGTCACGGTCCAAATAAAGGGCCTCAGCTGCGCGCGCCCACCAAACAGAGAAATGACTAGCTCGACGTGAATTCAGGAAGAAGCGCGGCAGGGCAGAAATCTGAAGCTCATCGGCAATTTCCTGGAGTACATTGGCCGATAGCGCATTCTTCACCTTGGCTCTGGGTTGAAGCCGATCAAGAAGGGGCAATGAAGGAACCACTTGACCAAAACCGAGCTGACGGGAGTAAACGGATGGGTGGTAGAACTCATATGAAGGCTGAAATGTTCTGTTTCTGGAATTTAAGCCGACATGGAGAATGCAGGGGGAAATGAAAATCCGATAAAACATCAGTGATAACTTTGGCATCGAAGAGCTGTCGGCGTCTAAGTGCAGGAAAGATGGCCATTGAAAATCGGCCGCATCACCATAAGAGAAGAAATCTTGTTGAGTAAATATTACACTGTCTAGGCCCAGGAAGAATGTAAGATATTTGTGGAGACCAGCCGATGTAGTCTTTGTGTCACCACTTGAGCACATGATGAGTCTTTCGCCACGAGATTGGCTCGCTCTGAATCGGGGGGTGGCGTTCTCTGGGTAGTCTTCGCAAGGGAAGGCGGAGTCTTCGATGGGTTCAGAAATAAGCTGTCGGCTAAATATACTATACAGCCAGAGTTGGATAAACCATAAAGGGCCACCAACGTTACCAACTACAAAATCAGCGAAACCAGAAAACAATCGGCTTCTGATAATGAACATCATCTGATAAACAGCCCCCAGAAACATCTTTCCCAGAGCAAGTCGACGACCCTCTATAAGCTGCTCTGCTACCAGCTGATACACCTGTGTTGGCCCAAGAGATGCACCGCAGAAAAGGAAACGTTCAAGCCAAAGGTTCAAGAAGGCAGCGTGTTCTTCATCCGATACAAGCCCGTTCACTTTGTTGTTATGTTGGATGTACTTCGACCATCCTTCACCCTTCGTCTGGATCAGCTTGTACTGAGGTTTTCCGCTGTAAGCCGATAACTGGTCTCCATCATGCCGTAGGCAACACAATTCGGCCACATCCAGAAGGGTTGGGCCGATGGGACCGGGGCGGAACAGAAAAAATTTAAAGTTATCAGACCAGAAATAGCACGCCGTGGCCACTAAAGGCTAATTGGCTTCTGGGCAGGCTAGGCTTAAAGGAAGACATTCGGCTATGCCCATCCGCTCCCATTCTGCTCTTTTCTGAGCCGATACTCTAATATACCAACTTCTCCATCCTTTGAGCGCCGTCGGCCAAGCCCTAAAACTCTTGCCCCACTCTTTTACGTTGTATCCTTGAGCCGATAGAGGAAGTCTCGGGATCTCTACATTGATCATTGTATCGGCATCTATATCTCCTACCGGTCCTAAGTAATACTGATTATTACTTTCTGGGATCGGGATGAGTACCTTTGAAGGGTCCATTCAGCCGACTGAGGAAGATGAAGGATTGATCACCAGCACAGAGAAGCCGATCGAGGGAGAAAAGCCGATTGCAGGAGGTCCGAGAGCAGAAAAGCGTGAAAATGACCGTGGGGGTCCCGCATATATATAGCACGGTGAGAAGTGAAAAACGGCGGGAACAGTTATCGAGGCAACACGGAGCAATTACGATGCTTTAAGGTCCGTACAGAGCGATTAATATGGCAGTTACTGGAACATTTCTCTAGCCGGTAAGAAAGAAACCGATGGGAAAAGAAGCCGACGAATGAAGAGACCGATGAATTTTTGAAAGATAACAAGTTATCTTCCAAAAATGGGGGGCATATGTTTGCACCAATTTTTGGAAACTACGAAAGGAATTGGCAGAAAAAGACTCAAGTTTGGATAAAGCACGAAGGCATTATTAGGAAATCCAGATGACGTACGGACAATATATGGAAGCAGAGTCCAATAAGGAAACTATAGCCGATTCGACTAGACCAACGATTGTATCCGGACTCGGATCGGCCGATGAGTATATAAGGCGCTTAAGGCTTGGGAGGGATCCGCATTGGGAGGGCATCCACACCATCAACACATCCGCCAGGTTTGATTTGCGCCTTGTTTTGCTTTCTAATCGCTTTAGTCTTTTAGCATTGTAATCTTTCCTCTATCAAAGTCGACATCGATCGAATAAAGATTGCGATCGCCGATTGTTTGATCGTCATTGGCTATTTTCAGGTTTGATTTGTTCGTGCTTGTTGCGCATCGCCTTTTCAATGAAAGATTATTTAATCAATCTACCTTTTACCTTCGGATTAGTCTTGATCTAAATTTAGGAGAGCTAATCTAGTTACCCTTCTAATCATTTTTTGCTTCCTATTTTTGATTTTTCCCGATTCTTGATTCTTAGCTTTTACCCAAACCGATTCACTTCAAGGATCAAAAGATGATCGAAGTTTTACATCACTTCAAACCTTATCGATTGCGTGGTCAAATCGATTGAGCATGCGCCGGTTTTAGCATGTGAAAAACTGAACCCCATTGAGAAATAAGTTCGCCTATGTTTTCCAAATAAGGAGTGTGTTGTGGGCCGTAAACCCTCTTCACGCTTTTTGGTGCCAACACGTAGAAGGAGCCCAAGATTTATACTGGTCGGGCTGAATATCCCTACGTCCAGTTTGCGTGGTGGATTTGTATTGCTCGGGGTGCGATTCACTACACGAGATTACAAGTGGGTGCTAAGGATAGGCCCTTAGCGCTCATCCGAATGGGAGAGCTTGGAATGTTTGCCTAGGTCAGATAGCTCGGATTGTGGATGCGGGTGCTCGATCGGGTATGTATGGGAGAATGCTCGTTGCCCTTCCCTGAGGGCCCTGTCTCCCTTTTGCTCGTTGTCCTTCCCTGAGGGCCCTGTCTCCCTTTATATAGGCGGAGGGGGCAGGTTACACGGGAGTTTTGGAGAAAAAAGGTAGGGGTATGCTACGCCCAGGAGTCACTGGTCTTCGGTCTTGATGACTGACAGGCTCCTGTTGCCCCATGTCGGGTTGGTAGACACAATGGACAGTGTTCCGTTGGGAAGGTGCGCACCTGCCCTCCGTGCGCCTGTCAGACAGTGACACCGTTACGCCGAGCCTTGGCGCCGCCTCGGGAGCGAGCATGTCTCCCTATTGCGTAAGAGGGGACGGGTGCTTGACTCTGGCGGCCCCCCGGCCACCTTATGAAGGAGCCACTGCCCTCAAAGATGGCCGCCGGTCCACGGGTGGGTGGCTACCGTGATCGACTGTCGTCGTGGCGAAGGCTACCGAGTCGAGGCTCGTTGGGGCCTTGATCCAAAGCCGGGTCAGGGCCTGCGGGATCCCCGGACCCGGGTCTAGGTCGGAGCCTGTGGGGGCACCGGACCAGGGTCTAGGCTGGAGCCTGCGAGGGCGCCGGACCCGGGTCTGGGTCGGAGTTCCCTTGGTAGGCTTGACCGAAGCCAGGGGACCCTTCAGACCCGATGAGGCCCATGGCTCCTCCATCACTCTACATCGCTGCCAATTTTGCCGCCTTGTTCGTTCGACTGAGAGGGATACGATCTTGAAATAGATGTATACTTTGCTGTTGGGTACCCCTGGTATGAGTATTCGCCAAGATTTCGGCCATCCCTGAACGCGCTGCTCTCGGATGGACCCATTGTCTTCGGTGATGCGGCCTCTTTGTACGCATGGCGGTGCTTTGGCTTTTCGCGCCTTAAGCATATATGAGGATGGTGTAGATGTCGCAGTTGGAGGAGTCCAACCGACTTGGTCGGCTGGTTTCGACCGGGTGCGCATGAGCGCACCCGGTGAGTGTAGCCCCCGAGCCCCCGAGTAGGTGGGGGAGCTGGTCGGGGGGTTAGCTTAGTCGGGAAGAATCCGACTAGGCGAATCGAATGGACTTGGTAGGCCCCAAGCCCTCGAGTGGATCGGAAGGTTGCTTCAATTAGCAGAGACCGACTGACTTGGTCGGCTGGTTTCGATCGGGTGCGCGCGAGTGCACCCGGTGGGTGTAGCCCCCGAGCAGGTCGGAGAGCTAGTCGGGGGGTTACCTTGGTCGGAAAACATCCCTTTCGGTCGACGGGATCCGACCCGACTGCGCGGACGTTTAGATGCCTTTTGACCAGGCTCTGGTGTCCGAGTGCTTGTTTAACGTCGTAGCTATACACAGCCTAGGTCGGTATGGATGTCAGAATGTCTCAGTGAGGTTCTGGTTCCCGAGTGCTCACTTTACGTCGCAGCTAGACGCGGCCTTGGTCGGCAGGGACGTCCAGATGCCTCGGCGAGGTTCTGGTTCCCGAGTGCTCATTTTACATCGTAGCTAGATGCGGCCTTGGTCGGTAGGGACGTCTAGATGCCTCGGCGAGGTTCTGGTTCCCGAGTGCTAGCTTTACGTCGTAGCTAGATGCGGCCTTGGTCGGCAGGGACGTCTAGATGCCTCGGCGAGGTTCTGGTTCCCGAGTGCTCGCTGACGTCTAGATGCCTCGGCGAGGTTCTGGTTCCCGAGTGCTCGTTTTACGTCGTAGCTAGACGCGGCCTTGGTCGGCAGGGACGTCCAGATGCCTCAGCGAGGTTCTGGTTCCCGAGGGCTCATTTTACGTCGTAGCTAGACGCATTTACAAGGCTGGTTTTGCACCAAAGCTAGGCGGAGGGCGTCCATCCCGAGTCCTCGTTGGGTGAGGCTATCTGCAAGAGGAGTGGCCGCTGTCTGTCCCACGTGTACGCCCTATCCGCAGGTGTGGGACCTGGAGGGGTGAGCAGGCGCGTGTTTACCAAGCGTAGGTTTGAACACCGTGCTCGTGGAGCTACAAACGGGTCATCCGAGTGGGGCCAGGAGATCACGCGACCTCCAAGCGCATAATCCTCAAGCAGGTCCGACTACTGGGGCGACCCATAAAAAACCTTTCTTTACTCGATCCCGTATCGAACTCCGAGCCGTCTGCCGACCCAGAGCGCAGCTGGCTGCTACCCTTCGAGGGGCCCGCGGGAGAGTGTGAAGTATGGTCTCGGACACGAGTTAAGGCGATTGAGTCATCCGCCAACTCAACTAGAGGCCCGCTGGGGGTTCGCCTTGTGCTCGCCCCTCACTCGTTTTGTGCCGGGCGATCCTGAATCCACTTGATGGATTAGGACTTTGGAACCCGCGGTGCCGGATCTGGTCCTGGCGCGAGCTATCGAGCTCTCTCGCCACCTCAAGGCCGATGCGGCCCGGTGGACTTTTCATACTGTTTACCAATGATCCGGCCGAGGCGAGATCGAGAGGCCTCGGGCGTCTTGCCCGAGCGATGCCCCGTGTGTTCTCGCCGCATTTAATGCGCAGCGGATTTTAATGCGAAGAGAAATGGTTGGGGGCCGATGCGTCTCACCAGCGGTGTGGCGGTCTAACGGGACGGGCGATGCTTCGATCGAAGCGATGTCCGCTTGACTGGCGTCCGCTCGGTCGACGCCTGTGTGGCTGGTGCGTGTTTTGGCTGATGCCTGTTCGGCGCCTATAAATCCGGCGCGTGGAGTGCTAGGACACTCTCCTGCCCTTGCCTTCGCCGCTCCTTTTGCTTTCGCTTTCCCCACCCTCCTGCCTTCGCCTAAGACGAAAGAGCGAAAAGAAAGCCAAAGGGTTCTTTACCTTTTCCCCTTCTTGCCGGCCGCACCTTCAGAGATGTCGTGGTCAGAGTGCACCGCTCAGCCCAGCCGCGCGCACGGCCTGGAGAGGAAAGGGTTTCTCCCTCTGCCGGATGCTTCGAGGTGGAGGGTGCCAACGGGGGCCATGGAACCGGCGCCGGAGGATGAAGAGATCGTCGTGCCCGCCTCGTTTATGAGCGCGGGTTCGAACTCCCACTCCATCCCTTCGTGCGCGGGCTATTGCATTTCTACGAGGTGGAGGTGCACCAGCTTAACCCCCACGGCATGCTTTACATAGCAGTCTTCATGACGCTATGCAAGGCGTTCCTGGGGATCGAGGCCCACTGGGCGCTATGGAGGTACTTTTTCCAGGCCCGACTGTGGAAGGACAAAGCAGCAGACAGTACGGCGTCCATGGGGGGTGCCGCCCTGCAGCTGTGCCCTGGCCGCATGGCGAAGTACATCAGCCTGAAGCTGCCGATGTCGAATCGGGGGTGGCACTCCGAATGGTTCTATGTTCGGAACCTGGAATGTAGCGCCCCGGCCTTCTCCGGTAGGCTTCCTGAAGCGGGGGCCGAGTGGGCCTGGGGCCCCAACCAGAGGGAGAAGAAGAAGGTGGGGCTGATCGTCAAAGAGATCAAAGCCCAGAAAGACCGGGCCTTGACCGGCGACGTCGTCGTGCACGCATTCATGAAGATGCGCGTCCAGCCCCTCATGCACAGGGTGCACCCCATGTTCCAGTACAGGGGGTCATCCGATCCCATGAGGATGGTGGAGGCAGAGCTCATCGCGTTGGAGCTCGAGGCCAGGGTGGCTGCCGTGCTGGTTGGGAGCGCCACCGTGGTGGCGGGTGGCCACCCTGAGCCCTTCTCGGCAGAGAATCCCCCAAACTTGGTAAGCCGGGCGATCCTCTTTCCCTTTTTTCTTCCTCGCTCTGCAATCCTCAACGTGTTGACTGATTAGTGCCTTCGTGCTGCCCAGGGGTTGCGCGGGATGGTCTCCCGGGCATTGCTGCCAGGGGAGAAGCAGCAGAAGGCCAAGGCCCGCGCTGAGGCCATGCAGCACGAGTCCTCCCGCAAGAAGCGGAGGGAGGAGAAGAGGAAGAAGAAGAAGAAAGAGCGCGCGGCGAGGACCGCGCGAGGCGAGGAGGTTTCCGAATCGACCATCGCTGCACGGCGGATTCGGAGTCATCCTCGAGCCACAGCGGCGGTGGCCATGACGACGACCCGCATAACGCCAGAGTGACTTCGGGCCGCCCGGTCAAGCGGTGGTCGGCTGATGTGAAAAGGGGGCGCCGCCATCATCGCACCCCACGTATGCGGAGGTGCCGGTGGAGGCGCCATTGGGAAAACGGAGGGGCGACTCGTCTCCGCCAGGGGGGCCAGCGAAGAGGATGCGATTGGATTTCCACCGTCTCGGCTTTTTAAAAGGCTCACCTCACGGTGTCGGTAACCGCCGTTTTGGAGACCGGCGCGGTCCGCGCCACCAGCAATAGTCGGGACGCGGACACCGAAAGCCATGGAGGCATCACCGCCAGTGGGCCGGCGAAGAGGCAGGCATTGGGACCAACGCGGGAGGAGAGGGCTCAAGGGGAGCTGGAGCACACGGAGGCTCCAGCGCCCCTAGCGGGCCGGAGCCCCGACCGGAGGCCGGAGGAGGCGAAGTAGGGCTTTTGCCGCCACCGCCAGGACCCTCGCCAGTCGGTGTGGTCCCGACGGCCGTTGCGACTCTGCCGTTATCGCCCAGGGATCCGCCGGAGAGGGTGGTCCGGGCGTCGGAGGTGGTCGCCGCCGGGCCGCGGGTGGACGCGTCTTCTAGCCCTCCGCAGCCCGCGGCGCCTAGCCCGTGGCCGACTGGCAGTAATGCCCGACCGCCAAGGCGCTCAGGCCGGATGACGAGGCGGAGGACAAGATGTGGGGGGCCTTCCAAGAGGGCTCTCACCGAGTCGAGGTTAAGGTGAGGCAGATCCGGGAGGGTCTGGCTCTCGCCCTCGACTCCGCCGACGAGGCGCTGAACGCCATTTTTGAGGTAAATCGCCAGATCGGCGAGGTAAGCCAAAATGAAGCCCCTAGCTTCGACCAGCTTTAGCGGTCGGCAGGCTTTAATAAAGTGCCCGTGTTCCGCAGCAACTGAACATCCGAACGTGCGAGAAGTCAGGGTTCCTCCGGATCCTGCATGATCGTAGGACGACGGCCGGGGAGGAGGGCGACCGACTGTGCTCCGAGGTGCATTGAAAGTGCATCTAGGCACTTATGTTATTTTGGTGATTAATGACAAACACATATAATTACAATCTATGTAATTGTGTAAATGCTTAACTTAGTGCTTAACAAATGACAAACCTCTAATATGATTATATTGCTATGAGACTAACATGTTCATTGCCAAGTTGAGTATTAGTCTCATCTATTTAGAGGAAAATCAAGTGGATGGTTAAGCAAAGATAAGGTATGCAATCTCGGTATCCCTTCCATATTTGTTATTGCATTCCTTTTGTGCAAATGCATAGTGAACTCCAAGTAGTATGTTGATTGTATATATGCACATTGGTTCATGTCATATTTCTTTGTGCATATATGTTCATTTGAGTTCATTATGTGCTTTGCTTTTAGTATGCATGTAATAACTAGAGTTAAACTTCACATTGCTATAAATTGACTTGGTGCATGCATGTTTTGGTTGTGCATCTTTTCATGCACCTCTCCTAGTGGAGTTTAATCTAGAGTTGGATCACATATTTACTCTTGTTCCAAGTATTATTTGCACATGTACAATTCGTGTATATTCTATCATGTGCTTCATTTAAATAAAGACTGTGATCCTTGCCATGATTTAATTGACTCATCATATTGGCAATTATCTCTCTAGTGCATATAGATCAATTACATATTCATCATGATGCACTTAGTAGAGAGTATTTCTTATGTCAAGTGTTTCCTTTTATGTTATGCTTCTTTATATGAAACACTTGTGGTAATCAACCGCTACAAATATCAATTTATTTATATCTATCGAGCTTTTGGGACTAATGTCTTTCATGAGTGGTTTGGAAAGAATTAGGTCCCGTGTGTGTATGATGACCAAGGTATCTTGAAGGATGATCGTTAAGCCGAGGTCAACAAGATGGCGGTGTCACCAAGAGTTGAGGACTAAGTCAAGATCGACTTGGCGTGGAGATCGTCGGAGAGGATGATCAAGTCAAGGTCGATAGGACGAGAGTCTCATGAGGTGAATCGAGTCAAGTTGGACAATGCGAAGATGTCATCAATTATCTGGTGAAGGTCTTCATGCACCGGCATTAAGAAAGAAGACGGCAAGTGATTATTTCTAGATTTGTATTATCTTTGATTTAATTTGAGTCTAAGGATTGCCGTACTATTAAGAGGGATGCTCCATTGAATGACTTTTAGATGTGTCAATTGCTCAAGTGATCCATCCTTGTGAAATTTAGAGAGAGAGTGGTGTTGGTGGTGCCGGAAAGTGAAAGTTGTAGGTCTCTCTTGGATTCTTGGTGAAATCTGGATTTATCCTTTGAGATTTAGGTAGTGAGACCTTGTTGGTTGTGTAGCCCTTGTTCTTATCTTTCAATAGAGTCCAAAATCACTTAAATCGGAGTTCGGAATCAAAAGTTATGCTCTTTTTCGTCGGGCTGCTGAGTCCAGTCCGGAGTATCCGGACTTAAGTCCGGAGTATCCGGGTTGGGTCTCTCGGTTAGGTCAATCCGGAGTATCCGGGTGATTCCGGAGTATCCGGACATTTAGTCCGGACACTCCGGGGTAAAAATAGTCCGGAGTATCCGGGGTTTGCGCAGTTCAAACGGGTAGTTTTTTGGGGACCTCTATTTAAAGCCCTCTCTTCCCCATTTGAAAAGTGGCCGTTATTCTGCAGCTTTGAGGGGTTCTCCTCTTGTTCTTGAGCCCCCTAAACATCCCTCTACCCTTAGATCTAAGTGATCCCCTTTGTGAGAAGGGTTGGGAAGGTTTTGAGGAGTGAGGTGTTAGGTTGAGTGAGATTTGAGTTGTTTGAGCACTTGATTTCATCTCCAAGCTTGTTCTTCGTGAGCATTTGTTACTCTTGGAGGTTGAGGACTCCTAGACGGCTAGGAGGTCGCCTACGAGCCACCGAAGCTTTGTGTGGTTGGCCGTGGGAAGTTTGTGAAGGCCGATTCCGCCTCCGCAAGGGAAGGAATCAAAGAAGTGAAAGCCGGCGAGTGCAAGGTGCAACACCGAGCGGCTAGCGGGTTGAAAGAGACTCCCGTGTCTTGGGTGACCGGGCCGCCGGCGAGTGCAAAGTGCAACACCGGGAGGATAAGAGTTGAAAGAGACCCCGGCTTGGTGCCGCCTCAACGGAGACGTAGGATCCCCTCAAGGATCCGAACTTCGGGTGAAAAATCATTGTCTCCAAGTTTGCTTTTCATTCTTGCTTATTTTTATTCTTCCTAGAGCATTTGATTTTGAATCTTGAAATTGCTCGATCTACTTTTCTACTGTGTTTGGCTCTAGATATATACTTGTTCCAGGTTCCTGGTAGTATTTAGAATCTTTGTATTCAAGTAGTCTCATTAAAAGTTGAAGAGATTTAAAAATTTTCATCTCGAGGTGCCCAACCCCGGAGTATCCGGACATTTAACCCGGAGACACCGGATAGGTGAAGTTTAATCCATACCGAAGGGGTTAATCCGGAGACTCCGGACAAAAACCCCGGATAGTCCGGATATACCGGAGTATCCGGACTATATCTCGGATAGTTCGGGTTAGCCACCTCGGGAAAAATTGTTTTAGTCCGCTGTGACTTAGTTTTAAATTTATTATTCGCCTATTCACCCCCCCTCTAGGCGACATCCTCTGTCCTTTCAATAACGCCCGGGAGGCCTTGGCGCACGAGCGGACGGAGGCGGAGGGGGCCCGCCGAGAGCTGAGTAAGTCCTCTGAGGCACTACTTGAGGAGTGTCGGATAACCGAGTCCCAGGGGACGAGGATATCCGAGCTCGAGTCCCTCCTGGCGACGGCCAACAGCGCCAAGGACGCCGCCGTCGCCGCGAAAGAAAACGCAGCACTTAGGCCGAAAGGATTACCGCTAGGGAGGGGTCGCGATGGTCGAAACAGCGCCTCGGGCGAATACGTGGGCAAGTTGTCCCTGAGTGGCGCATAAGGACCAAAATGCGATCGTTACGCCGCACTTCGAACTCGGAGGCTTTTGCCGGGACGTGGGAACAAAAGAAAAGTTTTAGGGATAGAATAGCCTTAACTTCTCGATATTCCATGCGTTAAGTACAATGTTGCTATTGGCATCTTTAAGTCGAAAGGTATTGGGTCGGAGGACCTCCACGACGGTGAAGGGGCCTTCCCCAGGAGGAGACAGCTTGTGTTTATCCTTGTTGGACTGAACCTGGCGCAGGACCAGGTCACCAACATTGAAGGATCGACCACGAACCTGACGATCGTGGTAGAGCTGCAGTGTCTGCTGGTATTTGGCCGATCGCAGAACGGCCATGTTGCGGGCCTCGTCGAGCTGGTCGATGGCGTCTTGTTGTGACTCGAGCCCCAGAGTTTCGTCGAAAGCTTGAAGTCTTGGGGCGCCGTACTCCAGGTCGGTCGGTAGAACGGCTTCCGCACAGAACACCATGAAGAACGGCGTGAACCCCGTCGACCGGGTCGGCGTGGTCCGCAGGCTCCAGAGGACGGAGGGTAGTTCGGCCGCCCATCGCCCCGTGAATTTCTTGATTGGTGAAGATTCGCGGTTTGAGCCCTTGGGGGATCATGCCGTTCGCCCGCTCGACCTGGCCGTTAGTCCGCGGATGGGCCACGGCTGCCCAGTCGACGCGGATGTTGAAGTCGTCGCAGAACTCAAGGAACTCCTTCCCTGTGAACTGCATCCCGTTATCGGTGATGATGGAGTTCGGGACTCCGAACCGATAGACGATGTCGTGGAAGAAGTTGGCTGCCTGCACTGAAGTGATGGTATCGACTGGTTTTGCTTCTATCCACTTGGTGAACATGTCCATCGCGACGAGCAGGTGGGTCAAGCCCCCGGGCGCCTATTTGAAGGACCTGACCAGATCGAGTCCCCAAACGGCAAATGGCCAAGTGATGGGGATCGTTTGCAAGGCTTGCGCCGCAAGATGAGTCTGCCGAGCAAAAAATTGGCACCCTTCGCAGGTGTGGACAATTTGTTCAGCGTCGGCCACGGCAGTTGGCTAGTAGAATCCTTGGCGGAATGCCTTCCCTACAAGGGAAAGTGGCGCGGCGTGGTGGCCGCAGATTCTGGCATGGATGTCGAGTAGTAACTGCTTCCCCTGGTCCGCCAGAATGCACTTCTGGAGGACTCCTGAGGGGCTCCTCTTGTAGAGGTTTTCATTGACCAGGACGAAGGATTTTGCTCGCCGAGCGAGGCGCCGGGCCTCGGTGGTGTCGGTGGGGAGCGAACCATCAGTCAACCGGTTGATGAAGGGCTTCCTCCAGTCGGAGTCGGCCACCAGCACGCCGCGGCCCGACACGGATGGCTCCGCGTCCGACCGACCGGCGGTCGGAGCGGCCGCGTCCGGAGAGTCGATCAACTGCTCGGTTGGCGAATCCAATCGGACTGAAGGCTTACAGAGGTCAGAGACGAAGATCCTCGTGGGACGGTCTCTATTGGAGGCAAGATTGGCTGTAGTCGGCCTCACCGCTAGAAGGCCGAGAAGCTATGGTGAAGTTCAAACCCTTGAATCTTTCCTCGAGCTATGCATTTCCTCGGCAAGACATCGCCATGCGGGCGCCACGAGGTTCAAGCCTTCATGACTTGGTCGACGACAAGCTTGGAGTCGCCGGCACGAGAGTCGGCGTGCCGAGGTCGGCAAAGTGATCCCGAGACCGCTGACGAGTGCTTCAGACTCGGTGACATTATTTGTTGCGTCAAGTATAACCGATGGCGATCGAGCTTGTTTCAAGCGGGAAACAAGGACGACCCCAAAGACTCCGCCTCCGTTTTAGTGTAGGACCCACAAAGTACATCGTCCAAGATTGGGGTCTTCAGTATTGGTGGCGCTGGCTTCGGTCCATTCGCAACGAAGACCTCTCACGCAATTGTTAAAGAAAGAGAAAAAGTTTACTTGGTCGCCTGAAAGTGAAAAGAGTTTCCAAGAACTCAAGAAGCGTTTGACTTCGGCACCTGTCTTGGTGTTGCCGAATACCAAGGATAATTTTGATATATACTGTGATGCTTCGCGTCAGGGACTGGGATGTGTACTGATGCAGAACGGCAAAGTAGTGGCTTATGCGTCCAGGCAGTTAAGGCCACATGAACAGAATTACCCGACCCATGATTTAGAGTTAGCCGCTGTAGTGCATGCTCTTAAAATATGGCGTCACTATCTTATGGGAAACCGATGTGAAATGTATACTGATCACAAAAGTCTAAAGTATATATTCACTCAATCGAACCTTAACATGAGACAACGGAGATGGTTAGAACTAATCAAAGATTATGACATCAGAATTCACTATCATCCAGGAAAAGCCAATGTGGTGGCAGATGCCTTGAGTCACAAAAACCATGGTTTAAATCTAATAATAGCAAAAGATCAGTCTGATCTATGTAAAGAATTTCAGAAGCTAAGGCTGGAAGTTGTACTAGAAGGGTATCTAGCTACTTTGGAGGTTAAGCCGACCCTAGAAGAGCAGATCAGGGAAGGTCAAAAAGATGACAAAAAGATTCAGAGAATTAAGTCCAAAATGGACGAAGACTTAGCCAAGGATTTCAGAATAGATGAGCAGGGTACCTATTGGATAAAGAATAGAATTTGCATACCCCATAAACCTGAATTGAAGCAGTTGATACTGGAAGAAGCACATGATTCCAAATACTCGATTCACCCTGGCAGTGCAAAGATGTATCAGGATCTAAAAGAAAGATTCGTGGCTTAACATGAAGAAAGAAGTAGCCGAGCATGTAGCATTGTGTGACGATGTCGAGAGTTAAAGCAATGCATCGAGACCAATTTGATTGTTGTAAACTAATCGAAGATACCCGAATGGAAATGGGAAGAGATCGGAATGGATTTCATCACTGGATTGCCAAGGACTCAAGGGGGATATGATTCTATATGGGTCATAGTGGATCGGTTAACCAAAGTTGCGCATTTTATACCCGTAAAGACCACCTATTCGGGAGACAAGTTAGCCGAGTTATACATATCAAGAATTGTTTGTTTACATGGTGTACCCAAAAAGATAGTGTCGATCGAGGTACTCAATTTACCTCGAGATTTCGGGATAAGTCGCATCTGCCTGACTATGGGCAACCGTCTGAACTTCAAGATAAAGATACCATCCGCATGATGGTCGACCGAAGGGTTAATCAGATACTTGAAGATATGTTAAGAGCCTGTGCTTTGTCATATACCACATCGTGGGACAAATGCTTACCATACGCTGAGTTCAGTTACAACAATAGTTATCAGGCTAGTTTAAGAATGTCGCCTTTTGAAGCTTTATATGGTCGGCTGTAACATCCCAATTTTTGCTTTTCTTGCATTTTATTGGTATTTTGAATTTTTGGGAATTTCTGGAATTTATTTGGATTTATTTAGAATTATTTGGATTTATTTTGAATTAAACCATTTATCAACTTAATTAAATAATAGAAAAGTTAAAATAAAATTTTGCTAGAAATATTTTATTTGAGTCACAAATGTCCTAAAATATTTTTGAGAATTTTTCTAGAATTTTTCTGATATTTTTAATGCCCCAAATAAATTATTTTATTTTCAGGAAATATTTTTAGTCGAAAAAGAATTAAAAATCCGGAGGAATAGTGTTGGGACGATCATCAGGCGGCCCGCTTGAAAACCCTATCGCTGTGGCCGCTTGATTTTCATCCGACGGTCCACGCCACGCCACGTCACCCAATCCGATTCCCCGCCGGATTCCGCCGCCGCCGTGTGGGCCTCGGTTTCCGCGATTTTCACGGAAGTCGAGGGCGCTATTTAATGCGCCGCCACCCGGGTTGTGATCCCCACCTTGCGCCGCACCCGTCCGTACACTCCACGCCGCCCGAGTCGCCGTCGCCTCGCCGCACGAGCTCGCCGAAGTCTTCGACCCTCTGCCAGACTTTCGCGCCGCTTAAATGCCGCCGGTGATCCTCCGCTGCCGTTGGTCCTTGAGTCCTCTCGCCGAGCAGCGTCGGAGCGTTACTTTTCACGGAGAAGCACGGAACGCCGCCGCCACGTCTTCGTCTCCGTCTCCGGCTGACCACGCCGTTAACGCCGCCGGATTCGCGAGCCTCGCCAGTCGGATGATCTTCATCCGACCGCTGAGGTGAGCCCACGTCGCCCGAGAAACAATGAACCCCATCTTCAAACCTCCGCCGTTAGATGCAAATCCGAGGGCAGCCGTAAGGCCACGTCGCCGTTCACTATGCACGTGTCACTGACAAGGCGGACCCACATGTCAGTGACACCGCACCACACACTGCGCGCATGAGTCGCTGACAGCACGGGCCCGCCTGTCAGCCGCACCGGACCGGTGACGTCAGGCTGACGTCACGGTGGGTCCCATCTGTCAGTGAGTCAATGATGATGTCATGCCGACGCCAAGACGGAGCTTGCGGTCGGTGGCGACGTTAAGATGGCCACGATGTCGCTCGTGGTGGCGACACGTGCCATAGATGACGCAATAATTAATTTTCCGAAAAGAAAAATATTTATTTAATTCGGTTTATTGATTTTAAATGTATTTTGAAACTTCAAATGCTTATAACTTTCGCGTTTTAACTCCGATTTGAGTGATTCCAATTTCTATAAATTTGTAAAATTGTGATCTTTCTGTTTATGAATTTTAATTGAATTTTTGAGCACTGCTTGTCTACTGTTTATTTATTTTATTATTTTATGTATACGTTACGCGTAGACGTTGAAGTACCCGAAGGTTTCGAGGGAGAGGTTCTGACCCAGGAGCAAGCTCAGGAGCCAGAATCAGTACTTTTTGAAGGCAAGTTGTGTTTGATCATGTTGAACCTATTAGAGCAAATTATTTTGATTTAAACTATTGCATGCTAATTTGATAGAAATGATTTTGAATAAGTTTTGGGATTAGTTAAATGCCTAAGTTGCTGTATGCCACCTTGTCATATATAATTGTAGGCCATGAATCTTTTGTCACCCTAGGTTATGGATTAATAGTTGAACATTAATAATTTGCCAACATGGGTTGAGTAGACCGAAGTAGTATGAGCCCTGCCACGTGGACATTTCATGATTTTGGAATACCAAAGTTAATACTGACTTAATGAGATATGGAATATGCTTTGTGAATGAGACATGTGTTATTGAGTTAATGATGGCACGTGGTGCAATGGTCAAGAACCGGGGTGGGAAAATGATTTAGACTGGGGCAAATGGCAAGATTGTTTCGTGGGCCAAGAGTGGCAATCGGGCGGTCGATTTGGTTTTTCTTATTGGTTTTGGATAATTGAGATCACACTTGGTTAGTCTTGCCTCGGTCAACTAAGGACTTAACCTTGCGAGCATTTGAACTGAGTCTTTCATACAACCACAAGCCCCGTAATGGGACGGGCTTAGCTAAGTAAACCGGGAAATCTATTCTTTGGTACTGTCGTGGTGGTGTGAGGCAGGAGAAGCGGATGAGAAGTCACATGGCGCAAGAGGGGCCCCTGGTGTGGTAACCAGTCCCTCCGGTGTTGAAACCTTAGCGCAGCGTCTTGGGTTTAGATGGAACTTTGGAAAGGCTTCACATGGTTATTTGCCTTGGTGGTATTTGACTGCACCTTGTGGGTAAAGTGTATAAACTCTGCAGAGTGTACAACCTATTGAATAGCCGTGATCACGGTAATGAGCATCGCTTCGGTGATTACGGTCAAGGGTTAGATTTTCATGAAAATGCCTTGTTTATGGAAAATGCTTGGGTTGGTGATGATGAATTTGACTTAGGATGGAAAAATGAATTACAATTGATATGTTTGTGAAAGCTACTATTCCTACTCTTGCTTTTATCGCTTTGCAATCTATTATTGTTTATTTGAAATGTCAGATCTGTACTGCACATGAACCATAGCCTATCATTTGTACTAAGCCATGCATATAGTATATTAGCATTGCATTCTATGCATGACTTGCTGAGTGCTCAAAGTACTCACCCCACAACAACACAACTTCAGCTTGAAGAAGAAGCAACCCCGCTCGGGAGGAGGAGTATCAGGAGGAGCCGATGAACTAGGGAGCGAGCCCAGTCAGTTGCCTGTGGCAAATTGGTTGGCGCCACGAGTTTATTTTATTTCCGCTGCATTTGAATATTATAATAATTCTTCGCTCGCGAGGCGATCTTTGTAACTTGACCATAAGGTCGATCAACTAGTTTGAGTATTTAATCAAAGTACTTATTATTTCGTTGGTTATGACTGTGATATGTACCAATGTTGAGACTGTGTGCACTAGCGTGATCCTGGACTAGTGCTGAATACACAGAGGGTCCGGATTTGCAAAATCGGGTCCCGACATCGACCATGTTGAACACCATTAAATTGGAATGAGACGGGAGAACGTCATGTTTTGGACCAGATGTACTTTTAGATGCAGAAGAGAGGATTGCTCTGATAAGAGAGAGGTTGAAAACTGCACAATCCAGGCAAAAGAGTTACGCAGACAATCGACGTCATGATTTGAGTTTTGAACCAGAAGATTATGTTTATCTCAAGGTCACACCATTAAAGGGAGTTAAAAGGTTTCATGCGAAGGGAAAACTTGCTCCGAGATATGTGGGACCATTCAAGATATTGAGCCGCAAAGGAGAAGTTGCATACCAGCTAGAACTGCCGCAGTCTCTGGCAGGGGTACATGACGTGTTCCACGTATCTCAGTTGAAGAAGTGCCTTCGAGTTCCAACAGAGCAGACACCTCTAAAAGAGATCGAGCTACAAGAAAATCTAACCTATAAGGAATATCCCATCAAGATCTTAGACACAGCTGAACGGGAAACAAGAAACAGATCCATTCGTTTCTGCAGAGTTAAGTGGAGCAACCACACAGAAAGTGAAGCAACTTGGGAGCGTGAAGAAGATTTGAAGAAGGAGTTTCCCAACCTCTTCACTAACCAGCCCTGAATCTCGAGGACGAGATTCTGTTAAGGGGGGGAGGTTTGTAACATCCCGAAATTTGCTTTAACTGTATTTACGTTATTTCGAAATATTTAGGAATATCTGAAATTTACTTGGAATTTTTGGAATTTATAAGCATTTAAGCTTTATCGAATTAATCATATAAAATAAAGATCATGCATTTCGCGTGCGCATAAATTCCAAATTTAGTTTAAAATAATAACATCTAAAAAAATAAGGATATTTCTTTCAAATACCTTCAAAAACTTGTTTATAGATTTAGTTTGTCGATTTTATAAATAACCGTACAAGTGTCTGATCCACTACAAGAATTTTTGCAGAAAATATATATATCGAAAAATCGTGAAACCAATTTCGTTAAGTTCCAAATATTCCCTAGTATTTTAGAGAATTTTTCCAATATTTGTGGGACCATTCTACTATTTTAACTTGAACGTCTTTTCCTCTCAGCACTATTCAAAATTACATACGGAAAATAACACGTACGCACTGTAGATCGTCTTTTTCACTCGTGCATGTGTAGAGCCAACCGTTTCTCTCCCTTCCGCCATTAACACATTTTGGAACTCCTTAATCACTGCAGTTTCCACGTCCGTTCATCTCCATTGAACCGTGATTCACTCCACACGCACATGAATTCCTCCAGCTGCTTCAAGTCTTTTCTTCATTTGTTCTAACCGTTTGCATGCAAGGGAAGGAATAATTACTCCATGTGCATAACGTTTCCTTTTCTAGCCGCTTCCTCCAAGCATGACTCAAGACTACGACGTTTCTTATTACTAGCATTTTCATTTCCCAGCTGGTTCAATCCTTGCGAATCATTTCCAGCCGTTTCTGCTATTAGTGCGTTGTTTCTTTTCCAGCAATGCATGCATGGACGTTTCTTTTTACTAAGTAACGCACGAACATTTGTTTCCAGCCATTTCTCATTTTCTTGCATGCATGAGGTTCAGCCGTTCCTCATATTCTACCCAGCCGTTAATTTTTCCTGAATGCCGGAATCATTAAGGAAAGGAAATTACTTTTCCGTTTCTATGTGCATGGTTTTTGCAACGTTCAATTCGTTTGCCATTGATGCTCACGTCGCCAAAGGATAATTGCACCAGCCGTTTGATTTGCTCTCTCCATTTTCGATACATCCGGATCCAATATACCTGCTAGCTTCCTTTTTGCCGAGTTCTTTTCTTCCTTCACTTCACCTTCTTCTCATATTTCCTGCCGATTGCATTTCCACACGACCGACTGCCGCCTGGCTGCTGCTACTGCTGCTCGTCTGGCCGGCCGCGCGCTCCTCCGTCGTCGTCGCCGCCGCTGCTTGTCGACTGGATCGCACACTTCCTTCCGTTGCCGCACGTGGACTTCGCCGACGCCAGCGCATTCTCCGGCCTCGCCTCTCCTGCATTTGACGTTCCGCGCTGCTGTCCGTGCCGACCGGTACTTCCTTTTCTTCATCTCGCGTACGCTCTAATTCTATCATCGATTGATCTTGGCCGTATGTAATTGTGCATGTACGTGCGTGGTCAGGTTCAGATATATGCGTTAAGGCTTGTATATGTGTATATATATTGGGCAGAATCATGAACACATGTATATATGTTAGTACGTAGTCTTGTATACATGAAAATAATAGGACTATACACATGTATATATATGTAAGTGGATGTTAGGACGTGTGTGCGTGTTTACATATATTTGTTGGTATGTAAATGTATATACCAGGCGCATAAGTGTATGCTAATCATGTCTTGCCGTCGTATTGTTGTTCTTCTAACCCAACGGCGGTTACATCGCTGCTCTGCCTCCGGCTTGCACTTTCAAGGCCACCACTGCTGTCGTCGCCGTCGGCCGACCAGCGTCGCTCACCAGCGGTTGCAAGCCTCCACTACTCTCTGTCTCTTTCGTGCGTAGCTAAAATAGAACCGAAGCAAATCCAGTAAACAGAAGAGTATATGCGTATATACTATGAACAGTACCATCCAGGATAACTAGTTAAATTTTGTACGTGAATTCGTTACCAAATTGCAGATTTTGTCTTTTTCGCTACAAATTCGTTATAAGTCCAAATCGCATGCAACAAATTTTGTAAATTAGTAAATATTAATACCTAGCCACAGTAATTTTTATGAAATTTTATAAATGAATTTATACTATTAAAATATTCAAGGAAAGTTTAAAATTATGAATTTTGTAACTCTTAAACTATACGTTCAAAAAGGCCGAAATAAATTTTATAAATCTTAGAAATTGCCAAACTGATTATCTGAAAGTTTTCATGAAGTTACGAATTAGTTTGATTTGTCTCATTTTCCGAATGTTTGTTTGTACGTTGTTTTGTGTGCTTACTGGTTTTTTATCTGTTACGCGTAGACGTTGAGCTGTGTGAGAACACGGAATTCGAGGACCAAGCTCCAAACCAAGACTCGCTGCTTTTCGAAGGCAAGTTATGCTTTGACCATGATGCTCCTAAATTTTGAAATGTATTTTGTTTCAAACTATGCATGCTAATTCAGCTAAAAATGGTTTAAATATTTTGGGTGAATTAGCTAGTTAACCTAATTGTTATTGCCACCTTGTTAATATTATTTGTATGCCATGATTCCTTTGATAACCCTAGTTTGGTAATATTAGTTGGTTGATGATATTGTGCCAACACGGGAGGCTAGACCGTGAATAGTTGCTTAGCCATGCATGTGCGTGAACTATTCTATTTGGATTACAAAATCAACACTAACTAAAGAATAGTGAATGCTTTTTAAAGAGATGTAGAATGATGTTGGTATTAACATTGAAATGTAGAGACCTGTGTGGTTCTACATGAAAGATGAATATGAGCATGTGTTGCACTGTTAACAACTTGGGGTGGAATTGTTTTAGACTGGGGCAAGTGGACCGAGGCTTTGTGCCAGGTGGGCCTGTGTGGCATCTGTGGGATGGGTTGAGTGTGGTGAGGGCTGTGTGCCAAACTGAGAGAAGGATGTCTTACCTTGGTCAGTTAAGGACTTCACCTTGCAAGCCTTTGACCTGAGTCTCTCATACAACCACATGTCTGAATGGGAAGACCTAGTTTAGTAGGATTCTGATATCTCTCCTTTGATACCTCGGGGTGGCAGTTACACGGGGGTGACTGTACGGGGGAGCGTGCCTGTGCTTCGGCTTGGTACCCGTCCAACGGTGTTTGTCTGCCCTATACTTTGGCTCTGTGTGAGAGAAGTGATAGTGGAGGCAACACGGAGAGGTTCTTAGGTTGAGGTAGAAGTCTCTTAAAAGCTTTGTTACGGTCAATCACCTGTGTGGTGAGCGACTGTATCTTGTGGGTAAAGTGTACAACCTCTGCAGAGTGTTAAAACTGTTCGAATAGCCGAGTCCACGGTACTGGACAATGCTCGGGAATTACAGTCAAGGGGTAGTGTTTGAAAATAAAATGGGGTGGAAGGCTGTGTACCAAAGAAAGTTGATTAGAGACTGTGTGTCTAAAAGATTGTGGAAAACAATTGAGATATTTACTATGATACTAAAGTTTTGCTGCTTTGAACTTAAGTAAGTTGTAATTTGAAATATTGATGCAAAGCAAAATAACCAATCGAGCCTTTCCTTGTAATAAGCCATACATGTAGTAAATAGACCTGCATTTTGTGCATAACTTGTTGAGTACGGTGTGTACTCACCCTTGCGGACAAACTTACCAGAAGAAGAAACTACGCCTGCATATGAAGAGGAGTTCGTTGAAGGGCCGAGAACTAGGGAATCACGCCTCGATGCGTAAATGCGTGGGAAAAGATGGAGCACCACGAAGATTTATTTTATTCATTGTTGAACTATGTTATTCGATTATTGTAAGCCTGCGTGGCATAACTATTGTAAGGATGACCATAAGGTCGTACACTCGCTTATTTAAATGATTGAAGTACTTTATTTAATATTCTGTTGTGTATGATGTGATATTATACCCTGTTTAGTCTATGTGCACTAGCGCGATCCTGGACTAGTGCAGGATACACAGAGTGTCTGAATTTGTAAATTCGGGGCACGACAGCTTCATGCAAACTCTGCCAAAAACGAGAAGTAAACTGGGTTCCTCTATTGGAGACTATCTTCTTAGGCACTCCATGAAGACTGACAATCCTTGACATATATAATTCTGCCAATTTATCTCCGGTGTAGGTAGTCTTAACTGGAATGAAGTGAGCTACCTTAGTCAATCGATCCACTATCACCCAGATCGAATCATAACCTCATTGGGTCTAAGGAAGTCCGGTAATGAAATCCATACCAATCTCTTCCCACTTCCACTCTGGAATCTTCAATGGCTGAAACAATCCTGCTGGCCTTTGATACTCTGTTTTAACCTTTTGGCAGACATCACACAGAGCGACATATTCTACAATCTCACGCTTCATGCTTGGCCACCAATACCTTTCCTTGAGGTCTTGATACATCTTGGTGCTTCCAGGGTGAATGGAGTACAAAGTCTCATGCGCTTCTGTGAGTAACAACACCTCGAGCTCTTTCTGATCAGGTACACAGATACGATTCTCATACCAAATGGTACCCTTTTCATCTTCAGTGAAACCTGGGGCTTTCCCTTTCTTCATATTACTCTTGATCTCCTTGATATCCGCATCATCAACTTGTGCTTCTCGAATCTGATCTTCCAACGTTGGACGCACTTCCAAAGTAGCTAGGTAACCTTCCTCAACCACTTCCAGACTAAGCTTCTGAAATTCCTCATAGAGAGCTGGCTGACTTTCCTTAATCATCAAGGTATTGCAGTAACTCTTCCTACTTAAAGCATCAGCTACGACATTAGCTTTGCCTGGATGATAATGAATACCAATGTCATAGTCCTTGATTAACTCTAACCATCTTCTTTGCCTCATATTGAGTTCGGCTTGGTAAAATGTACTTGAGGCTCTTATGATCGCAGTACACCTCACAACGATTCGATGAGGTAATGACGCCAAATCTTTAAAGCATGCACTACGGTAGCTAATTCCAAATCATGGGTCAGATAGTTGACTTCATGTGGCCTTAGCTGACGCGAAGCATATGCCACAACCTTCTTATCTTGCATTAGCACATAACCGAGTCCTTGACGGGATGCATAACAAAATATCTCAAAATCCTTTCTGATATCTGGCAAAACAAGCACTGGGGCAGTTGTCAAACACTTCTTTAGCTCTTGAAAACTTCGCTCACACTCTGATGTCCAAACAAATTTCTTCTCCTTTTTCAAGAGCTGAGTGAGCGGTCTAGCTTTTCTGGAAAAACCTTCTATGAAACGGCGATAATATCCCGCCATTCCAAGGAACTTCTAACTTGGGTTACCGTCTTGGCGACTCCCAATTGAGCACATCTCTCACTTTACGGGGTCAACAAATGACACCTTCGCCGATATAACGTGACCTAGGAAAGCAACTTCTTTCATCCGTAACTCACATTTCTTGAACTTAGCATAGAGTTGATGTTCTCTTAGCTTTGTCAATACTTTTCGCAAGTGATCCTCATGTTCTGCCTCACTCTTGGAATAGATCAGAATGTCATCGATAAAGACAACGACAAACTTGTCTAAATATTCCATGAATACTTTATTCATCAGGGTCATGAAATAGGCAGGGGCATTGGTCAACCCAAAAGACATCACGGTATATTCATATTGTCCATACCGAGTCACAAAAGCTGTTTTGGGTATATCCTCTCTACGGATCTTCAACTGGTGGTAACCTGACCTCAAGTCAATTTTTGAGAATACTCCTGCTCCTTGAAGCTGGTCAAACAAATCATCAATCCTTAGCAGAGGATACTTATTCTTAATGGTGACCTCATTTAGTGCACGATAATCTACACACATCCTCTGAGTTCCATCCTTCTTTTCCACTAGAAGAACTGGGGCTCCCCATGGCGAAGAACTTGGTCTAACAAAACCCTGATCTTGCAACTCTTTGATCTATTTCTTTACTTCAGCTAACTCATTAGCAGGCATCCTATACGGTCTCTTGGAAATGGGTGGCGTTCCAGGAACTAGCTCAATCAAGAATTCTATATCTCTATCCGGTGGCATACAAGGCAACTCATCTGGAAACACATCAGGAAACTCTCTGGCAATTGGCACATCTTCTAAACTTATTCCTTTGGCACTACAAACTTTTATTCCTTCGGACTGATCTGCAGCAGCCTGAAACTTTAACTTAACTCCATCCGGACTGGTTAATGTGATCTCTCTATTTCCACAATCCAAAACTGCTTGGTTCTTGGAGAGCCAATCCATTCCTAGGATTACATCTAGGGATTTGGTGTCTAGGACAATGAGGTTGGCTAGAATTCTACCCTCCGATTAATATCTTAACCGGGCAGCCATGGTTCGTACTCAAACCGAACGGTGATTGCACCAATAAAAACATTTTCAAAGGCCTTGTCTTTAAGTGATGATTTGCAGCAAAATTCCGAGAAACAAACGAATGCGTAGCTCCAGAATCAAACAAAACCATGGCAGATGCTGAGTTGACTAGGAGCTTACCTAGGATGACGTCTGATGCAGCCTGGGCATCCTCAGTGGTGACGTGATTCACGCGACCTCTTCCAACAGGCGGTGGGGTCCTAGTAGCTTGGTTTGGGGTCTGAGACGTTCCACGTCCTGCTCCTGGTGTGGGGGTCTTGGCTGGTGTCGATCCTAAGTTGAAACGAACGGGTGTCACAGCTTGCTTCCTAGGGCAGTTATTAGCATAGTGACCACGCTCATGGCAATTGAAGCATGTGACTCCTGCAGCTGGATTATTGGTCCTCCGAGGCGGATTCTTTGTTGGCGTTGATGTTAGGATTACTGAAGGAGTGGGCGAGTCTTTGTCGTGTGTGTGTTCGAATCTTGATGGAGGAGTAGTGAAACGAAAGCGTCGTTGAGCATTGGACTTAGCTCTTTGGGTGATTCTGATGAGCTCCATGTTGCATCATCTTCCTCTTGCGGGATTCTTCCAACTCACGACGGGACTCCTCAATGAGCATAGCTTTGTCTACCAAGTGCTGGAAATCTGCATAGTCGTTGCCAATGACTCGTACCTTTAATCCTGGGTTGAGCCCACGCTTGAACCTTTTCTGGCGAGCATCATCTGTGGCTACATCTTCTGGGGCATAGCGAGCAAGTTGAGTGAACTTATTGAGATATTCACTCACTGACATCCCTTCTTGCTTTAGCTCCCTGAACTCATTCTTTTTCATCTCTACCTTTCCATCAGGGATATGGGAATGGCGAAAAGCAGCTGAAAACTCTGCCCAAGTGATGGTTTGAGGGTCATCATGGGCGGCAATGTAGTTCTCCCACCATTCGTGGCGGTGCCTTCAAACCGATGAGCGGCATAAAGAACCTTCTCATGATCTCGTAATCGAGCAATAGCGAGTTTCTTTTCAATGGAGCGAATCCAATCATCTGCATCCAATGGTTACGAGGAGTTGGAGAAGGTAGGCGACGAGTCCTCATGAATTTCGCTAGCTTGGACCGAGGGAGGAGTCGAGGAGGTGCGGCAAAGAATAAAGAAGAAGACTTGATTTTGTTGGTTCAACAAGTTTGCTAGGGCAATTGCGATCGATTTTCTTTGAGTCATCATATTGTTCATATTCTCGCATCATTGTATTCATAAGCCGAGTCTGAGCTGCCAAGAAATGTCCCAAGTTCTGGTCCGTCACTACAGGAGGTGGTGGCGGGTGGCACCGCAGCGGCATTAGCATTGGCATCCATCGCTAATCTGGCCGGCTCGAGCAGTGTCAACCATTTGCGATGCAAAGACAAGGGTTTAATAGGTAAGAGGGAAAAGCAATAGGAAAGTGGTAAGGTCATCTAGGGAAGAAGGTAATACCCAAGAACAAAGGTCAACCAAGGACATAGCCAAAAAGGCTACAAAATAAAGAACCATATAAAGCTTTCAACTTAAGGTACAGTTGTAACACCGTGCTGGAGGCAAGTGTACAACATACCCGGCACACAACCAATAAAAATCCTAGTATATGCGACTAAACGTAGCTAACCCAAAAGAGAATGGCAGGCTCAAACACCATAGAGCACCACAAACCTATCTTATATGGTAGTCTTCTCGGGCATACTCTTCGACGGCTTGATTTTCGCTTCCCTTGATTTGATGCCTTGCAGAAGATCCATGGCTTTTAAGAAGTTTAATGGGATAAGATCAATTTAAATTTCAAAGCAATGTTTCAGCAAAGGAGAGGAATAAGAACCTAAGAATAAGATGAGAAGAGACAAACTATTAAATACCAATTTGTTAGTTTGATTTAGAAAATAATTTTGAAGACCATTCTAACTAAGAAAGCGACCTACAGTCGATATGGCTCTGATGCCATCTCTGTCGTGACCCGGATATGCAAATCCGAAACCCTCTGTGTATACCGCACTAGTCCAGGATCACGCTAGTGCACACAGTGAAAACATAGATAACATATCATTCCATACATCGAAATAACTAAGAAGAAACAAATTGTTATTGAATAAAGCAAACGACCTTATGGTCAAGGTTCATACACCAATGCCTCTTGGCTTAAGGAAACATATAAAAACTGTTGCAGTGGAAATAAAATAACTTGGGCCATTCGACATGCCAGAGGCAATCGTTTGGGGAAACGCCCTCCAAGTCGACGTAGTCTTCATAGTACTCCTCCTCTTGATACTCATTACCTGGTCCTTCCTCAAGAAGCTGAACAACGAGCGTAAAGCGTGAGTACAAAGCGTACTCAACAAGCCGTAGGGAAATGATGCAATATATTCATGCACGGCTTGACAAAGGATAGTTATATGGTTCATTTGCGTAAAGCAATAACTTGAATTTAAATACACTAAATAGATTGAAGGCGGTTTGAATAAAACAATAATAAATAATCGATAAATCAATGGTAGACAACATGAACAGAATGACGAGGCATCACCCTACATCACTCGAAATAAGTATCAACCACACAATTCAACAGTATAATTTGCGACAACAAAACAATAGTGAACTCCCCGTTCACATCCCAACCATTCCACCTTTCAAGGAAATACACTATACCCCGTGTGAAATCCCCGGGCTTGTCCATGACTGCGGACACGGCTATTCGAATAGTTTACACTCTGCAGAGGTTGTACAGCTTTACCCACAAGATATGATCATCACTTAATGCCAAGCGCTAAGAACACACTTCCTTTGGTGTGTCGGCAGAGAGATCACTACAAAGCCTTTACAATGCATGTCTAAACCCAGTACTACCCTCTAAGGTTTCACCCCTCGGGGCCCCCTCTTGAGCCATGTGGGTCTACCCGTCCATCTCGGACCCCACGCCAACAACTGGCAATACTCAAGTCTGGACATTGCAAATTAATCAGCTAGGTCCGTCCTATACCGGACTTGTGGTTCCACGGTTAGGCCCAGTTCAATGGCGCACAAGATTAAGTCCTTAAATTGTCTCAGGCAAGACAGCCACATCCCAATGTGCTAAACAGCACCCCCTTTACTGCACGATCAATTGCCCGAGGGAAACATTTTGTTTAACCCAAAACCAATGGCATCCCCTGCCATGGTACAACAAGTTTTACAACAGTGTTCAACAGCCACAATTCAATATCTCATTAAGTCAAGATTAATATTAGCTCACAGGTGATATGAATCCCATCGGACAACTAAGCATGGCTAAGCATAGCTACGATAACCCAATGCTAGTACTATGATTATGTCCAACTAATAATGTCCCAACCTATGGTTAACAATGGATACATGGCATTCCAATAATCGAAGGGGCATACTCAAACAGGTTAATAGCTACTCCCACAAACTAGCATTGTTACACGAATAGCATGCAATTGTATAAAACAAAGTACTTTTGCAAACATGGGTTCAATATGATCAAAGGTCTACGACTTGCCTTGTTGTTCAAGTGCTGCTTCTTGGTCTTCGAAGTCTCCGTTCGCTCCCTCGGGATTCGCGTCTACCGGAAAATAAGGCAACGAAACCAAATAAATACAAAACAGAGGAGAAAACAAGCTCAAAATTGAAAATAAATGGCTCTGGAATGTAGATCTTGATTTTACAAAAATTTAGAAATTTGAATCATTCCAATCGGAGTTCGGACGAAGGAGAACGGGCCTTCGGAAAATTTAATTAAGAGAAAATCAGAAAATTTTGGAAAGGGTGTCACGTGTCAGCACCGGATTGGCTGGAATTTCAGAATTTTGGGAAAATCAGAAAAAGGAAAATGAAATACCGACTGACATGCGGGGCCCACATGTCAGCGGCTTGGTCCACGGTAGACCGAGAGCACCGAGGCGACATTCGGTTGATATGGCAAACCGCGACGACGTGGCATGCCACGCGGTGGCTAGGGCTGACATGGCGATGACGTGGCAGCTGGCGTGGTGCTGACGCAGCATGGGGGCGGGGTTCGGCCACGCGGCAAGATCCTGAACGTCGGCTCCGAATCGGATGGCGACGGTTGATGCTCACGGCTGGGAGGACGCGGCGCGATCTGGAGCGTCCACCGCAGATCGGACGGCTGTGGTTTGCGAAGGGGCGCGACGGCGAGGGACGGCAGCGCTACTCACCGGCCGTGAGGAAGACGACGAGGAATACTGCGAACGGGCGGCGGATCGGTCGGAAGACAAAGCGGGTCCGGAAGAGCTCGACGCGACGAGTTCGATGGTGTAACCGATCACGGCGGAGGATGACCGACGGCGAAGAAAACCGCGGCGGAAAGTTTCGGACGGCGGCGGCACTTCGACGAGCTCGTTCTTCTCGACGGCAGGGTCCTGGACAGCGAGTAGTAGGGCAGCGGGTGCGGTGCGGGGAGGCGAACCTCGGGCAATGCGTGGCGTCGGCTTAAATAGCCTCGGGAGGCGTGCCCGACACGGACTCCAAGTGGCGGCGGCTAGGGTTAGCGTTGCGGGCGTGGACGACAGGCTGGGCCGGGCGGTGAACAGTGATGGGCCGGGAGAGATTCGGCCCGAGGAGAGGAAGAAGAATTTAAAACCTTTTCCGAATTTAGAAAAATCCAAAAAATTCAAATAAAGGTAAATAAATTCAAATAAATAGCAAATAAATTCAAAAAAATCTTCAAAAATGCAGAAAAATTCCTTGAAGCACAAGGAACGCAATAAAAACTAGAAACCATTAATTTGATGCATAGATTAATCAAATTAAATCTTCTTATTACTAGAAAATTCAAATTAAGCTTCGGTTAATTCCAAGAATTTGCAAATGATTCATTTTTGATTTTAAACATTCCAAAACTCAAATTTTGGGATGTTACACTCCCCTCCTATGATCCTGCGCTAGGCGACCGGCCTTGAGCCAGGTCCGACGTTCAAGGAGTGCTCGGCGACCTCCCTTGGGATGCCTGGCATGTCGGAGGGCTTCCATGCAAAGACATCTCGATTGGTGCGGAGGAAATCGACGAGCACGTCATCCTATTTGGCGGGGAGCGTGGCTCCGACCCGCACGGTCTTGGCCGGATCCTGGGGATCGACCGCAAGCTCCTTCGTGTCCTCGGTGATTTGGAAGGTCCGTGCCCGACTTCTTTGGAGTCGGGCGGACTATAACCTCCTTCGTGTCTCAGGGAATTTTCCAAATTTGAGATTTGCTAAAAACTAATTAAAATTATTAATTTAAACATTTGGACGTTAATTGCATTTTTATTGGATTTTTAATTTGAATTATTAATTGTTCGGGCAATTCTATATCCAAATTCCAAATCCAAACCTTTCCTTTGAAATTCCATTTAAATTCAAAATTTGGAATTCCCTCGGTGTTATAATTAACCGGGTATCCATATCCTTCCGAAATTGGAGTTCAATCCTTTTCCGTCCGCAAAGTCAGAATTTCCAATTCCGGTCCTTATTCGAAATTTCACCCGAGTTCCAAAATACTCAAAAATCTCAAAATTCATATAATTAGGTTCCATATATTCTAAAATGATTTTGGAAATTTTTCTAAGATTTATAGAATCTCTCTGGTATTTTATCTCTCGCGCTTTCATCAAATCCATTATTTTTGACCCGAAATAATCTAAATTTCAAAAGTCATCCAAAATTAACGAAACCAATTTTATTGGGTTCCATTATATTAATTATGATTTTTACGACCTTTTCCGGTATTTGTAGATCTTGTTATCTATTTTATCTCACGCGCTTTAAAAACAATACGGTTCATCTTCCCCATTGGTCCAGCACTATTCACGCCTAGAACTCCATGTCTGGCTCCATTTTCAAAACCCCATATCTCTCAAAATATTGCACCAAATCAAGTGGAAGCTGAAGCATCGCAAAGGTATTGATGAGAGGAACAAGTTCCAAGTCGTTACCCGTCCTCAATCCGTGTGTAGCAGCCGCAATTAAGCGTTAATGGCAATTTATTGCTCGGTCAATATCTCGGGCGTCTCTTCACCTCCCGAGATGTGCAAGTACCCAAAAGTTGCATATTGATGCCCTCGATCCCGTGCTCACCTTGCCCCATCAGTCCAGTGCCATTTCCCTTTTCAAAACTCGAGAAAACCCGACACCGGTGAGCCATCTTTTGCTCTGGTGAGTTTCCGTGTAATCCGACCACGTCACTTTGTGCCTTTTGCTTCCGTGATCACAACCATTTAGTCGGATTTGATTTTCGTTGCAGTTTGACCCCCCGAATTTCGAGTTTGTTCGTCGTCGGTGGTCTCTCCGTTCGTCGTCGATTCCTCCCAAACCGGTAATCCCCAATCAAATTCCTTTTAGATGTAGCCTAGTATGATCTTGTTCTATGCCGTGCTCTCGCTGGTTTTGAGAAATTTCACAGTTTAATTGTGTTTTGGCCACCATGCCATTCGGGCCATTTTTTGGTCACTCTGGTCGTCCATGGCGCCGCTGCCCTAGGCCTCCCCGTGGCCGGCCGACGTGCCCACGGGCTCCCCCTCACCTTGTCGCCCCCACCCCACCCCTTGGCTGCCCTTTCCGCCACCGGAGTGCGCCGCCGCCGTGAACCGTCCGAGCCGCCGCCAAGCTGCCATCATGCCGCCTTTCCAAGCCCTCCTGGCCCCGTCTGACCAGCCAACACACCTCCTCAAATTGCCATGCCCCTCCTGTGCCTCTCAGCCAGTTCCCCATGCCGCTCCTTCGCCGGAGCACCGCACAACCGCACCGCCGAACGTCGGGCTATTTTGGCGACGCGTTTCTAGTCAGCTCGTTGCTATTTTTGGTGATCCGACTATGTCACCTCGTGCCTCATGGTACCCTCTGTCTCCCTTTCAAATTTCGTGCAATTTTACTCATGGAATCAAAACTTACGGTCGCCCAAAGATCAAATTTTGCCGAAGGCTGTTCTCTCTCGTTTTCATGAGTTTGGCCATGAAATTTTTATGGTAGACTCCTGGTGATGTCCCCTGCATGGTTCTCACCCTATCCCATGGTTTTGACCTCGTGAGTTTGCGCAGAAAATTCTTTTCCCCAATCAGACTGCGCTGTAGACAGCCAAAAACTTCCTTGCGCGTTCCCCGTTGATCCAGAAGGTAAAACTCAAATCTGTTCAAGTCATATTGTGCCAAATGATCCCAGATAGCTCTCTATAAAATTTGGCTAGGTTTCATCTATTATTTTAATAGTTATGACCGTTTGATCTATTAGCTCCGGGAGCCGTTCATCGGTAGTTTGTGATCAATCCGATAGGTCGCCGCCAAATCCGCCTATTTTGTTGAGTTCGTCTCGTCGTGTTCTGCCGCCGCCTTCTGCCGCCGCCAACCATTTTGGTTTGTCGTGGCCATGTCATGACCTCGCTGCCCTATTTTTCAACCGATGGTTGCCACCTTGTAATCTCATATGTGTTCTGTTAACGCTTCACTTCTATCGTTAACGTTTTGCCGTTAACGTTCCATCTTTAACATTCCATCATTAACGTTTCGCCATTAACGTTCCATTGTTAACGTTCCGCGTTAACGTTTCGCCATTAACGTTCCATCATTAACGTTTCGCTGTTAACGTTTCGTCGTTAACGCCCCGCCGCTAACGCTTTGATCTCATCACATGTGTACATGCAAGTAAAGACCCTAGTGCGATGTCATCATCTTTTCTGTCACCTTGATGTGATCTAGCCCTATCACATTGAGTTTAGCCCTGTCTTCTTATCATCGCCGTCTTGTCATCATCGAGCCTTTCATCAATGAATGACTGAATCCCATATCGAATCGCAGTGGATGTTGATCCCACTTGTCCTTGTCTTATCTTTGAAAATCTAATCTGTCATTGTTGAGAAATCATTCATGGACTTGGTTGATACATCATTGCCCATATGTCAATATCTGTCCAATCGAATTAATTAATCTCGAAGGATATTCCCTGGAATATACTCTATCCTTTCCTAATTATCAGTCGTAACCTTCTCAATAAATCTTCTGAAATCCTGTTCTCTTTCATCCAATCTTTGATCAAATCTATTCAAGTTCCTAAATTCAATCCCTTTCGTTCAGAACCAATCTAATCTTAATTTGGAGTTTATTTGAATTGCCTTTTGAGATTTTTTGTATTTGTGCTTCTTTGTCGTTAGTCGTGTCGTCCAGAAGTTACCCGAAGTAGTTGAAGGACGAGGAAGTCGAAGCATTCAATTGAAGAGCCAAAGGTTGAGGAAGCCGAAGATCAAGTATAAAGAGTAAAGAGCAATTTATAGCAAGTGCCAGGCAAGTTGTGCTTTGATCATATTACTCCTAGTTTTACAAATTTACTTTGATTCAAATTATTGCATGCTAGTTCAAGATTAAAATGATTTAAATTAATTTGGGATTAGTTATTCAATCCAATTGCTAATATCACCTTGCCATGATTATTTGTATGCTATAATTCATTTGTCACCATAAGATGGTTGATTATTATTTGGTTGTTATTACTTGCCAACGTGGGTTGGTTAGACCGTGTATAATTGCTTAGCCATGCCACGCAACTCATGTCTTTTGAAAATAAAAGGATAATACTGATTAATTGATTATGAAATGTGTTTGTGAAATGGTGTGACGTTTTGCCACACGATGATGTTGATATGTGGAACCAGCATGGTTCTACATGGATGTTGAGTTGTTGTTGGTATTGTGTTGCGCAATAATCAACTGGGGTGGTAAAATGTTTTAGACCGAGGCAAGTGGCAAGAGTGGCATTGGATATGTCACTTTGGTATTGGCGGTGTTGTTGGTGAATTATGTGATGGTATTGTTGGTAAATTATGTGATGGTATTGTTGGTGAGTTAAGTGATGGTATTGTTGGTGAACTATTCAGGGTAGTCTTGCTTTGGTCACCCTAAGGACTTCACCTTGCAAGCCTTTGACCTGAGTCACTTGTACAACCACATGTCTGAATAGGAAGACCTAGTTTAGTAGGATTCTGATATCTCACCTTTGATACCTCGGGGTGGCGATTACGGAGGTAAGCAGATGGGGAGCGTACCTGTGCTACGGCTTGGTACCCATCCAACGGTGTTCGTCGGTCCTATACTTCGGCTCAGTGTGAGGGAAGTGATAGTGAAGGCAACACGGAGAGGTTCCAAGGTTGAGCTAGAAGTTTCTGAAAGACTTTGTAATGATCACTCATTCGCAAACTTTTGTGTGGCGATTCACGACTGACATGGTGAGTTGATTGTATCTTGTGGGTAAAGTGTACAACCTCTGCAGAGTGTAAAAACTATTCGAATAGTCGTGTCCGCGGTATTGGACATTGCTCGGGGATTACAGTCAAGGGTTAGATTTTGATAAAAATGAGGTTGGGAATGTGGAAAATGTGATATGGAAATTGGTTAAGGAAGAGAAATGCTTCGACTTGAGAATGATTACAAAATTTATTATGAGTATTATTTGTTTTACTGCTTTTCCATCTATTATGATTATTTGTGAATGCTGCTTTATTGCAAAAGAACCATTCAACCATTCCTTTGGAATAAGCCATGCATGTAGTAATAGAACTGCATTCTATGCACGACTTGTTGAGTACGGTTGTGTACTCACCCTTGCTATAACAAAACATCACCAGTTGAGGAGAAGTCTTTGTCTTCAAAGAAGGAGAAGTTTTTGCAAGAAGGAGAATATCTAGGAGTTGAACCTTGTCAAATGCCTGTGGTATTTTGATGGGATTCACCGACGTTCTTCGTTCCGCTGCTATTCGTTTTACTCTGAGATTGAAGCCATCTAGGCTTCACAATTGTAAGTTGACTTTAAGGTTGTTCAACATGTTATATTAATAGATGAATACTTTATTTATTATTCCATTGTGTATGATTGTGATATTCATCTTTGTTAACTGTGGGCACTAGCTACTGATCCTGAGACTAGTGCTGAAAACACAGAGGGTTTCCGGATTGCGAATTCGGGTCCCGACAAGGGATGGTATCAGAGCATACTGACTGTAGGTCTTGACCCTAGATAGTTTGGCCGTTCTTTAAGAACTTCAAAATTATTTTCTAAAGAGAAAATTTAACTTGAAGAATAACAAGTTCTTGACTTACCTTATTCTTCCATTCTTTTCTCCTTTTGCTAAAATTTCTATCATTCTCCGCTGATTTAAGTTGAAAATCTTACCTCAGTTGTCTTGAATAGATAACGATGTTTCACACTTTAGGAGAAAGCACTGAGTGCCATTGCTGAACCTTAAGATCGTGAAGACAAGAATCGTCGAGCTCAAGAAAAGATTGCTGATGAAGTATTCCAGAAGGTAGAAGAACCAGTGCCGATGAAATGTGCAAGAAATTCGAAGAATCAGTGCTTGAGTTGCCATTGAGACTCATGTGTGAGAGTCGCGTTGGTAGACACAATGAACAGTGTTCGGTCTTCGGTCTTGGTGACTGACAGGTAGGGGTATGCTATGCCCAGGAGTCACTGGTCTTCGGTCTTGATGACTGACAGGCTCCTGTTGCCCCATGCCGGGTTGGTAGACACAACAGACAGTGTTCCGTTGGGAAGGTGTGCACCTGCCCTCCGTGCGCCTGTCAGATAGTGACGCCGTCACGCCGCGCCCTGGCTCCGCCTCGAGAGCGAGCGTGTCTCCCTATTGTGTAGGAGGGGACGGGTGCTTGACTCTGGCGGCTCCCCGGCCACCTTGTGATGGAGCCACCTATCCCAGCATGGCCGTCGTGTCCACGGGGTGGGTGACCAGCCTGTGATCGACTGTCGTCGTGGCGAAGGCTGCCGAGTCGAGGCTCGTTGGGGCCTTGATCCAAAGCGGGTCGGGGCCTGTGGGACCCCCGGACCCGGGTCTAGGTCGAACTGTGAGGCGCCGGACAGGGGTCTAGGCCGAGAGCCTCTGGGCGCCGGACCCGGGTCTGGGTCGGAGTTCCCTTGGTAGGCTTGACCGAAGCCGGGGGACCCTTCGGGACCCAATGAGGCCCATGGCTCCTCCATCACTCTACATCGCTGCCAATCTTGCCGCCTTGTTCGTACGACTGAGAGGGATATGATCTTGAAATAGATGTATACTTTGCTATTGGGTACCCCTGGTATGAGTATTCGTCAATGGGCGGCCCGGCCTAGCACAATAGTCCGAGCCGTGCTCGGGCGGGCATGGCCTGAAACTGCCCGTACGTGCCTACATTGTATGTGTAGGTGAGCAATTCAAGGAGTAAAAGAAGAAAACTCTGGATGGACTAGAGAAAAGGAAGGGAATGCAAGCATGCGTTGCATGTGTGGATGAGCAAATCAAGGGATAAATGCATGGCCGCATGCATGTGACTGGAAGGAGCAACCGAATCAAGAAAATCGAGAAGAATAAACACAATAGGATTTTATTTCGATCGGAGAAAAAAGAATTCCTAAACAGATAAAGAAAGAAATCAATTCGTGGTCATTTTCTCTCGTAGCAATAGTATAAGTGGGCTGGACTTGGGCCGATACGGCACTAAAAAGGCATGAAGAGCAAATGGGCCGTGCATGGGCTCGTCAAAGGCGAGCGGGCTAGCCCAGCCCGCCACAACGAGCATGATGGGCCATCGCGGCCCAACACAGTTTAGGCCCGAAGCATGATGGGCCTGTGCCGGGCCAGCCCGGTCTGGCATGACGTCGACCTCTACGTCAAACAGCCTCAAAGGCTACTTTTCTATAACATTGTTCGTCTGAAAACTTGCACTTCCTCGTAAAATTTTATGAAATTTATATAAAATTCCCTCATTACAAACTTCCAGTTCACGTGAATCTAAATCTAGTTGTCAGGGTTAACGATATCGATTTGGAAAAATCGTTCCAAATTCGAAAATCAGAAATATCAAGCCAAAAATCGGTAAAAAATCGTCAAAAATCATAGAGTTTCAAATCAAAATTTTTGAAAAGATAAACAAAAAATTGATTATTTTTATGGAAAATCGATTGATTTTCATGGAAAATCGATAGACTAGTTGAACTTTTTTAGAGGTAGATTTTTTGAGCAATTTTCATTGATTTTCTTTAAAAATTGAGTGATTTTCACAGATTTTTGACCGGTTTACGTCGCATAATTCTTTCCAAATTTTTAAATTTTTTGAATTGACCCAATTTACCGAGTGATTTTAGAAATCGAGCTGCACCGATATAGGTGAAAATTGTGATTTTCTAGCGATTTTGTTGATTTTGTTAACCCTACTAATTGTTAACTAGAAAATCAAGATGTCACATCTAGGGATGGCAGATGGGTGCATTTCCTACAGGCCACAAGGAATTCCTCCATTGTGTTTGGAACAAAGGATTTCTTTAGAAATTTGTAGCAATTTAATACAATGGAAAATTTTCCTATATAACCCTTTGGAAAAAAGGAATGAGCCGATATGATTCCTATGAATTTTCTACATAATGGCTGATTCAAGAGAAATTTTGGTGGAATACAAAGTACACAGTCTAACAGAAACATAATTGTTCAAGAATGCTCGGAAGGCTACTAGTTCTATAACATACAAATCCAAAAATTGAAGGTTTGCCTGGGAAAGACAACATTGCCTCTCATTTGTACTCATAGCCTAGCTATTTCTATCAGGGGTATTTCAGTCATTTGTACAGACCAATAGCCTATAAATACCCATCCCATCTCATTTGTAACTAGAGCTCTCTTGAGTAACATAAAGGAAAGCTAAACTGACGAGCCCTCAGGGCCCTACTCTCCAAAGACTAACCCCCGTAGGCTTGTCGACAGGAGTAGGGTGGTCCTCTCAGACCTCTGAACTTGTATAAATCCCCTATATCATTTTCACTCTCGTGGACAATGGCCCGTTAAATGGCCGACGTCCACCCTCTCTCTTGTGTTTGGTTTTCTGCACCTACAACATTTGGCGTCGTCTGTGGGGATGGCGTAGCTAACTCATACAAGGCTATGGTTCCAACCAAGAAACACTACAATCCTCCTCCAGCCCGGAAACGCAAGGAGCACGAGGATAATCATCCTTCTCGGCGGAACCCCCAGTGCGCACCACCTTCGGAAACCAGTGCCATTCACCCCGGGGTCGACAACGTCCTTCAAATCCCGGAGCTCCCGACCGTGCCATCCCCCTCAAGCCAGGTGCTTTGGGCCCAGGGCAAGAGACCTATGGCACCCTTGCGGTAGTGGGGCCAAGGGATCCATGTCCAACCCCCACTCGCCCATGCGGCAGGTTCAAATGGAGCTCCCTTCTAGTCGCTATGTCTGCTGAATCCGGGGTTAGGTGTGACTCATCCTGTACCGCTGCATTTCATGCCAACACCACAACACCCAAGGCCCAAACTCGCACATCCAAGTATTGGAGCTCCAGGTCCTCCACCACAAACTCCTCCTCCTTGGCAAGTGCACCTGTATTCGGAGATGGTGAGTCAACTTCCACCTGCAGGAGTAGACCCCCACCCTCGGGGTTAGGTGTGGCCTAGGGTGGATGGATAGCCTCCAAGATTAGAGGTAGCCCCTCCCCCAAGCACTCCCTGATACTACGGTTACCCACAAGCGCACTCAAGATCGACTTGAAGGGCCCGCATCATGCTTAGCATAGTCATGTGGATAGGAGCAGCTTCCACTCTACAAACAACGGTCTTGCTTCTCCCTCACCAAGTCATCATGGTCACCCCCGCTGTCGTAGGCATCATTCTAGGGGAAGGGAAGTTCAATCTAGGGTCTTGTGGCCTGATCAATCCACTTGTTGGCGAGGGTACTCTGGCTCTCCTGGACATGGACATCATTGTCGCCCTCAACAAGCCTCAAGCTCTCCTAGCTCTGAGGAACCTCATCATCGCCATCACTGTTGTGAGAGGTCACCCTCCCCTCGAGGGCATGGCCACAGAGGCAGTCCCAAGATAGGCAACCCCCTCACCCGTGATATCTTCTAGACACTATTCCAGCCCAAGTTCCGCCAACCTAACATTAGACCATATGACAAGACTTCGACCCTATACAATTCATGGAGGTCTATGCCATGGCTATCCGGGCCAGGGGAGGCGAGGAGATAGAGATATGCAATTGCCTCCCGCTTTTCCTCTCAGGGACGACAAGGTCATAGTTCTTCAATCAGAAGAGGGGTCCATCCATTCTTGGGCCCAACTATGTGAAGAGTTTAGTGCGAACTTTCAGGGGAGTTACAAATGCCCTATGCTTCCCACCAGCTCTTCACTATCAAGCAATAGAAGGATGAGTCTATGTGGGACTTCCTCAAATGCTTTTTCTAGATTCCATAATCATCAATGCATGCAAGGAATGGCTTCTCCCGGTGAACTAAACTAGGAGCTTGGGAGGGACCCTCCATAAACAACCAACAACTCTTCGAGGTCGTAAAGAAATACACCCGAGGGGAGAAGGATGATTTAGCTAAAAGGGGCTACTCCCTCAAGCTAGAAGCAACTCCCGGAGAAGGGGTCGAAGTGGTCCTCTACTAAAAGGAACAAAAACCAGAGGGACCGCTACAATGGGGGTCGTGACTCCAAAGTCCTTGTCATAGATGATGCCCCTTCTCGGGGAAATGCCGCATCCAAACGACCCAAAAAAGGTCATAAGCCTAAAGATCATCGCACACGCAACAAGGGCCCTATTGAGAAGAAAAAGAACCAAGACCAAGTGGATGGTCGCTAGTGTGCCTACCACAAAATAGGCGGAAATGACACTAGTAAGTGTCATCAGTACACCGCCAAACTTGCAAAACTCCACAAGTGTGGCCCTGAGCCGCACCGAGGATCACCGCTGTTGGGACTCGAATAAGCAAATCCGGACCCTCTGTGTATTCCACACTAGTCCAGGATCACGCTAGTGCACATAGGCTCAACATAGATGAATATCACAATTATACTCAACGATAACATAAATAAGACTTTATCAAGTTTAATATAACTGTTAAACAACCTTATGGTCCACCTTATATGAATACGCCACGTAGGGCTAACTAAAAGTAAATAAATAAACTGTAGTAGAAATGAATAAAAGCATAGAAACCCTTCAACTGCCACAGGCAACTGACAAGGTTCACACCCTAATTGTTCGCCTCCACCTAGAACTCCTCAAAAGTAGGCATTGCTTCTTTCTCAACTGATGATGTTGGTGGCAAGGGGTGAGTACATAAAGCACTCAACAAGCCGTGCACAGAATGCAAGTCTACTTACTATAGGCATGGCTTAGTACAAGGATAGGCTACAAGGTTACTTTGCATAAACAGCATTTGCAAAAGAATAGCATAAATTGATTGAAAGACAGTAAAACAAATAATAACAGTAAAAACTTTTGCATTTATTTTCAATGTCCAACTCATGCCCTCCTTTCTACATTTCAACATTCCATTCCCACATTTGTTTTGATAAAATCTAGCCCTTGATCGTAATCACCGAGCAATGCTCAATACCGCGAGCACGGCTATTCGAATAGGTTTTACACTCTGTAGCGGTTATACACTTTACCCACAAGATATAATCAAACACCACAAAGGCGAGTGACTATAACAAAGCTTTTCCGATGCCTATCTAAACCCAGTACTATCCGCTGAGGTTTCAACACTGGTGGGAGTGTGGGACTGGTTACCACATCCAGGGCCTCCCTCTTGCACCATGTGAGCCAACCCATGCGAGGACTAGTTACCACTACCTGGGCCTCACACCACCACAATAGTACTAAAGTTTAGACTCAACAAATTAATCAGCTAGGTATGTTCCATTACAAACTTGTGGTTGTATGAATGACTCAGTTCAAATTCTTGCAAGGTTAAGTCCTTAATTGACCAAGGCAAGACTACCCAAAAATTATCATGTCCAAACCACAATCATCATAAAAAGCAAATGCGACCGCACACGTGCCAACCTTAGCCTACCACAAATCCATGCCACTTGCCTCAGTCTAAATCATTTTACCACCCTAGTTGATTTTACCATGCACCACGTGCCATCAACAATACCAACGTTGTGTGACAAAACCCGACACACAATCCATTAACATGTTCCATAATCATTAAGTAAGATTAATCGTTTATACATGAAATGATGATTCGTTGCATGGCTAAGCATTCTACTTGCGTTCTAACTACCCACATTGGCATATATAGCTACCAACTATTATTGAACCGTTCTAGGGTGACAAATGAATTATGGTATACGACATGGCAAAGGTGGATATAATTCAAGTGGACGATTAACTACTCCCAACATATAGGAAACATTTGATAATTGAAATAACATGCAATATATTAAAACAACATAGTATTTAAAGCATAGGTTCAACATGATCAAAGCAAGACTTGCCTTCAAATGGGTCTAGATCCTGCTCTGCAAACAGGTCAAGTGCTGGCTCCTCAACAATGAATTCCCTTGGCAACTCAACATCTACGTGCAACGAAGGAGAAAGCAATAAATGACAAAAAGTGATAGCAAAATCAACTCCAAAAAATTAAATAAAATTCACCAATAAATAGAACATAATTTTACAAATTTTTAGGGACTAGAATCACCTCAATCGGAGTTTGGATGCAAAATATATGGCCTTTCAAAGTTTTAATTAATTGGAAAACCCTAAAAATCACAAATCCGAATTAATTTTATACGGGAAATTCACATTTATGATGTCAGCACAGAAATGAATTTTAGCCAAATTATTTTTCTACTGAAAATTAATTATGACGTCATCGCTAACGTCAACATGACACGTGGCCCAATTACAAGCTGACACACATCGCAACCGGAGGCTGCTACGTATGTGTCCTTGCTCATGGACCCAGTCCACGGTACGTGTCGGGACCCGAATATGCAAATCCATATCCTCTGTGTTTTCAGCACTAGTCCAGGATCACGCTACTGCACACAGGCTAACAGGGTTAAAGTACTACAATCATACACAGCGGAATAATAATAAAGTACTTCAGACATGAATATAAACGAGTTGTACGACCTTATGGTCACTTTACAATAGTTTGCCACACAGGGCTTACATAAATCAGAGTATCCGGAAATAACAGCGGAAAGTAAAGCATCGTAGTGATCCATCTTCTAGCCACAGGCTACCGACAAGGCTTGCTCCCTAGCTCTCTGGCTTCTCGTTAAACTCCTCTTCCCAAGTAGACGTAGACTCTTCTTTTGATATGTTGTTGTAGGCAAGGGTGAGTACACACCGTACTCAACAAGTCATGCACAGAATGCAATTCTATTACTACATGCATGGCTTGTTACAAAGGAATGGCTCAATTGGTTATTTTTCTTTGCATCAAGATTTTAAATTACTACTTATTAGATATAAAGCAGCAAAAACCATATTAATATAATGTGAGAACCCGGATTACCAAATCCGAACCCTCCTGTGTTTCAACTGCGCTAGTCCAGGAACAGCTAGCGCACACAGCATACAGTGATGATGATACAGACATATCATAAAGTTCATAGCAGTATTAAACAAAAGAGTGCAACAACATAAACATCCTCATCACATTATTACAAGTATGAAGCCTTACTACCGAGGTGTGAAAATAACAATGAAAAGTAGAACAAAATTGAGCCACTCGGTGTGCCCACGAGCAACCGAGGGTGCGCTCCCTAGAAACGTGTCGTCCTCCTCCTCAAAGTCTCCAAAGCCTGAGATGTCGAGCGGCCCATCATACGCTTTATGGAATAAGCGGCCCCATAATAAAAAGCGAGGGTGAGTATGCAACATACTACGCAAGTCTCGGAAACTTAATGCCGATAACTAAATGCATGGCTTAAACAAAGGAAGGCATAATATGGTTCATTTGCATAAGCTTAAACTGAAACTTAAATACAAGTAATAATTTCATAAAGCGACATTTAACAAAAATGTAAATAGCATAAATAATTAAACTTGAAGTATAACAATTTTCGAGTTCCAAGCACTGGTTGGCTCTACCGCCAAACTAATATCCGGAAGCTCGGTTGCTCATGATTCCCAACCACATTTTCATTTTTAAACCAAATCCATCATTTTCATTTAAAACCAAAACCGGAAAATCTACAATGTGAAAGCGTGCCCACGCTTGCCCTTATCCGTAGAGCACGGCTACTCAAGTAGTTTTAAGACTCTGCGAGTGGTACACTTTACCCACACGACATGATCAACCCTTTGTGCCAAGCATGCAATTAACACACTTCCTTTGGTGTGTAGGCGGGGAGATCATGACAAGGCCTTTACAATGCATATACCGCTACCGACTTCACCGCTAAGGTTCCACATTGGTAGGGCTACCTCGCTTGATCCGAAGCCCCTCTTGTGCCTTGCAAGTGTCACTGTGACAAACCCGCATGACCCTTGGTGAAGTCAAATAACGATACATGCAAATTACTTAGCAGTCGTACCCATATAGACATGTGGTTGTCTTGTATAGCATGGCCCATGGTGTCCACACGATCGGTCCTTAGTTGACTAGGGCGGACAATCACATTCCAAAATTTTGTGCATCCGCACCCGCCATTCAACCAATTCCGCCGGTCTAAATCATTTTTAAGCTTTTAATTTCAAATTAATACCGCAACACCAATTGCCATAATTTCCACAATTCATTTTGCATCAAGAATGAAATCATTTCCATAATGGTAAGGTACCGACGTGATTAAGCATGGCTAAGCATTTTCTACCGTTCCCATAGCAAGATTAATTACCATTAACTACAGTAATTAGTTTTCCTAGGGTGTCAATGGTTGTCAACATGGATATCAATGTGGTTATAACAATTTGGCATTTATCTAAGCATTTAAAAAAATGACATTAAAATACAATTTCTAATTCAAATAGCATGCAATAATTTAAAACAAAATAGCATTTCATAAATTTGGGTTCGACATGGTCAAGGAGACTTGCCTTCACCCTCTCCCGCTGCTGCAACCTCTGCTGGGTACTCTTCTCTCTCAACCGGCGCGTCGTCTACACGCAAAACACGCAAATCGAGGCAACGATAAATAAAACCAGAAATACACAAAATTTGAAAATTCATAAAAATAACACCAACAGATAGATCTTGATTTTAGATGAATTTAGAAATTTGAATCGTTCGAATCGGAGTTCGAACGAAGGAGAACGGGCCTTAGAAGTTTTAAATGGAAGAAAAATCGGGAAAAATGAATTGACACGTGTCATAGCGCTATTGGTTAGATTTTCGGATTTTCCAGCGATTAAGCGAATTTTTCGTGTCGCTGACATGCGGGCCCCGCGAGTCGATGACTTCGGTTCATGTAGACTAAGCTCACGAGGACTACCCAGTGACCTGTGTGAGAGGTGACGATGTGGCATGATGACGTGGCGTGTTCGTGGCGAACACGTGGGCATTAGGGCACACGTGGCGGCGACTTGGCGCTGACATGGCTATGGCTGGGTTTTCGGTGGCGTGGTAATGGCGTGGGCGGCGCGTGGTGATGACGGCGACACATTGCGATGACGAGGCGTACACTCTAGGATTATGGCTTCGTGGGCGCACACATGGCGAACACGCGGCGGTGATGGGGCGGACACGCAGAGGTGTGATGTGGCGTGGGCGACACATGTGCGTGTGGTAGTGACTTAGCGCCGACATGGCGCGTCGTGGCGGCGGCGATGGCGGTGACGCGGCGTATCGTGGAAGATGACAAGCGGTTGGCTCGGGAGGCTTACCGACTCACGTGGCCAAGATCCGGCGTTGAAGGACGATCCGACGGCAGAGGATCTGTGAAGAAGCCGGCGGCGACGGCGGCCTTCTTCACCGGTGCTGGGGGCGATGACATGCCAGCCGTGAAAAGAAGCGTGGAAGGAGCGAAGAAGAGTTAGCGGATCCGTAGGGTTTGGAGAGACGAACTTCGGTGGTGCTTAAAAGTCGGCGGAGACTCACCGTGGCGGAGAAAAGCGGCGAAGGCTCGCACGGCTTGAAACTCCCGAGAAAGTTCTCTGTCTTTGGAGGCGACTTAGCCACCGAGGCTTAGGCGAAATGAGCGGCGGAGGAGAGGAACCTCGGGCGGCTCTGATGCCTTTATAGTCTAGGGATGCGTAGAGGCGGAAAGCAAAGGTAGGTCTGTTGGCGAATCTGGTGGCGCAGAATTAGGCAGCGTGGCTACATGGGAGCCACTCGTCCCGAATCGAGCAGGCGAAGGAAGGCACGGTTAGGGTTTAGTGTTTCGGATGGTTGGCGGCGCCGATCTCAGCCGTCGATTCGACGATCGACGGTTGGATCTGATTAGGTTTAGGGTTTAGCCGGGTTGGGCGAAGCCGACGATGTGACATGAGGAAACGATGAAGGCCGGCCATACGGAAGGAAAATTTTAGAAATTGATTTTTTTTTCCAAATTAATAAATTCCATAAAATCTGAATAAACATCAATAAATTCAAACAAATAACAAATAAATTCGGAAAAATCCCCAAAAATACAGAAAAATCAAATTAAGCACAAGGAACACATTAAAAATAAGAAATAATTAATTTGAGATATGGATTAATCAAATTAAATCCTTTTTGCTTTGGAAAATTCGATTTGAGCTGGAATTAATTCGAATAAAATTTCACGGGTTCGGATTTTGAAATTCAAACTCAAAGAATTCGAAAAACGGAATGTTACATATAATAAGTTTCTCCCATTGTTTTTCTCATAATTTTTGGACACACAGTCCCTAATCAAATTTCACTTTTACCCCTGGCACACAGCCTTTAATCCCATTTTATTTTCAAAGATCTACCCCTTGACTGTAATCCCTGAGTTTTGTCCAATTCCGTGGACTCGGCTATTCGAATAGTTTATACACTCTGCAGAGGTTGTACACTTTACCCACAGGATATAGTCGCTCACCACACAGGTGATTGATTGTAACAATGTTTTTCAGAAACCAACATCTAAACTTATGAACCTCCCCAGTATGGCCTTCCTAATGCTTTCCTCACTCAGAGCTGAAGCTTAGAACAAGCGAATACTGTTGGATGGGTACCAAGCCGTAGCACAGGTATGCTCCCCCACACAGTTACACTCTTGTGTAACTGCCGCCCCGAGGTGTCAAAGGAAAGATATTAGAACCCTACTAAACTAGGTTTGTCCCATACCAGACATGTAGTTGTACGAGTGACTCAGTTCAAAGGCTTGCAAGGTAAAGTCCTTAACTGTCCAGGGTAAGACTTCCTTCAAACGTTCGGCACACAGCCATCTCATTTTACTTGATTAAATCCGTTGCCACACAAGCCCACCTGGCATGAAGCCATCTTGCCACTTGCCCCAGTCTAAATCATTTCCCACCCCAAGTTTTTTTACGGTGCAACACATGCCAGCAAATCAACCTTCGTGTAGAACCACACAGGTCTCCACACTTCAACATCATTACCAACACATTCCACCATTTACCAAAATACATTCACTATTCCTTTAGTCAATATTGCTTTTGCATTATAAAAGATTATTCACGACATAAGCAAGGCTAAGCAACTACTCACGGTCTAGCCTCCTGTGTTGGCATATCATTGCATACAACTAATGTTATCAACTTAGGGTATCAAATGATTCATGGCATACAAATATTATAGACAAGGTGGCAATAACAATTAGGTTACTTAACTAATTCACCCAATTTCATTAAATCTATTTTTAGTTAAATTAGCATGCATAGTTTGAATCAAAATATATTTTCAAAACTTAGGAGCAAAATGATCAAAGCATGACTTGCCTTCAAACAGCGGATGGTCCTGATCTGGAGCTTGGTCTTGTGCTGGAAATTCCCCCTCGAAGTTTTCTGTCAATTCAACGTCTACTCAAATAAGCATACATTTAATTAATACACAAAACAGATAGCAAGATCAACTTTAAAAATAAAAGAAAATTCAACAATAAATAGTTCACATTTTTACAAATTTTTAGGAACTGGAATCACCCAAATCGGAGTTAAAACGCAAAAGTTATAGCGATTACAAATTTGAAAATTCAAATAAAAGAAATACCCGAATTAAACTCTTTATTTTCCTTCTGCAAATTCCGGTTAATTCCTCCGGCCGACACATGTCAGCACCGGAGTGAGCCACGTCGCCTCTGGTCCATGGACCAGGCTCATGGCTCGGGTTTGGTCCACGGTAGACCCGGTTCACCAAACAGTGCCTCTGACCCGTGGACCCCTCGGATGACGTCATGATGACGTCAGCCCTTACGGCTTCCCCACTGACTAGTGGACCCGACGGAACAGTGCATGGCTCGCTCAGCGGGCGACACATGGCGCACACCCATTGGTCCATGCGGCACACACTTTGCCGCCTGTTGGATTCAAATCCGGCCGGTCCAAATACAGTCAACCACCGCCACGCGGCACCATCCCGATCGCTCATTTGAATTCAACAGCCGGATCGTTCCTCAGGCGGCCGGTGAAATGCTTCGTATTTCGCGTGGACACGCGGTGCGATCGCTACCGTGCGCTGAAAACGACGGCCTCAATTGAACCGGTTCAACTCCCGAGCCACGCGTCAACCAATGATTGGGCCACGCGGCAGCATCTAAACCATCCATTCGATCCGACGGTCCAAACGCGATGCCTCTTCGTAATCCTAGGGCTACGCGGCGCACTCCTACTGGCCATTGGTGCGGTGAAATCCCACATGCTTATTCAAAATCTGACGGCTCGGATTGAGCGCTGTGACCCTTTAGATCTTGCGCGGACACGCGGCACGATCACGACCATTGAAACAAAATCCAACGGCTCGGCTCGGCCTAAATCGAGCCCTTGGATTGAGATCTAACGGCCATTATCATATGCATCTTAAAACGACTACGTGGACTCACCAGAACGGTACGATGGAGATCTAACGGACATTTTCAAGCGCATTATATACGACTACGTGGCGTTACCTGGACCGTGCGATGGACATCCAACGGTGACCGAGCTCCGTGAGGGTTCGAAGGTGCGCGGCGAGGAAGGATACTGGAGCTGGAGAAGATGATACACGGCTCGACGATTCGGTGCAGCTCCGACCGGAAGAGATACCGAATCCGGCGCGCCAAGCCTTTGCGGTCCTAGATCCGGGGTCCAAATACGGCCGAGCGGCTTGACGGCGGTGGAACAATGCCAAAACCGAAGCAGCACAAGGGCCAACTCCGGTGAGCAAGAGCACAAGCTACGGGGCACGACAGTGTATGAGAGAGTGTTCAAGATGTGCGAAACAAAGAGCTCTTTCTACTGGGGTATTTCACACGCACAGATATGCTTTGGGTGACGAGAACGGCGGCCATTACTGTGCCGGCCAACCACCCACGTTAAAAGCGGCGCGGCGCCGATGAAAGCAGAACCGGCGTCGGAGCCACATCCGGTATCCATACCGCTTTCGTCGAGGCGGACCTCACGCACGACGCGGCGTGGCGGCCTCTTAGACGCACGATCCGCATCGAACGGCACCGAAGAATAACGGTTGGAATTCTGACCTAACGGGCCGACCGACGCGCACAGTGTTGGGCTCGGCCCAGCACTGTAGCAAGGATATTTTTTTGGTTTTCTTAATTAAAATAATCACAGAAAATCAAACTAATTATTTAGAGCACTAAAAATATCCAAAAAATTCTAGAAAAATTCTAGAAAATATTTTATGGCATTTAGAACTTAAATAAAATATTTTTATTTATTTTGATAAATAATTTTCTGATATTTAATTATTCAAGAGAAAGATAAATTTAAATTAAACTCAAATAAATCCAAATAAATCCCAAAAATTCACAAAAATTCAAGTAACTCCAAAAATTTAAGTTAGGCCAAATTTTGGGTGTTACAAACCTACCCCCTTAACAGAATCTTGACCCCGAGATTCGCAGCTTAACTAGAGAATAGGTTCGGGAATTCCTTTTTCAAATCTTCTTCGCGCTCCTAGGTAGCTTCGCTCTCTGAGTGATTGCTCCACTGAACTCTGCAAAAGCGGGTTGTCTTGTTCCTTGTTTTCCGATCCATTGTGTCCAGAATCTTTACTGGGTGCTCTTTGTAGGTCAAGTCTTCTTGCAGTTCAATTGCTTCCAAGGGTGTTTGCTTGTCAGGAACTCGGAGACACTTCTTGAGTTGCGACAAATGAAAGACGTTGTGTACTTCTGTTAATGTCTGAGGTAACTCCAGTTGATATGCGACTTCACCCCTGCGACTTATGATCTTAAACGGGCCTACATATCTTGGCGCAAGTTTCCCCTTTTTATGAAACCTTTGGACACCCTTAAGAGGCGTAACCCTGAGATACACATAATCTTCAGGCTCAAAGCTTAAATCCCTACGGCAATTGTCTGCATAGCTCTTTTGCCTTGACTGCGCGACTTTTAGCCTTTCTCTGATCAGTGCTGTTTGCTCTTCGGCTTCTTGGAGTATGTCTAGTCCGAAAACACGACGCTCACCTGTCTCATTCCAATTCTGCAGTGTTCTACAAGGTCGACCATATAGTGCTTCAAAAGGCGACATCTGAAGACTGGCTTGGTAACTATTGTTGAAACTAAATTCTGCATATGGCAAACATTTGTCCCATGATGTTGTGTAAGCTAACGCACAAGCTCTCAACATATCCTCTAATATCTGATTGACTCTTTACGTACATCCATCATCTGCGGATGATAAGTCATCTTGAAGTTCAAACGGGTGCCCATCGCTGTATGCAACTTATCCCAAAATCTTGAGGTAAATTGGGTACCTCTGTCCGATACTATCTTCTTCAGATCTCCATGCAAGCAGACGATCCTTGCCATGTATAGCTCCGCTAACTTATCTCCTGAATAGGTTGTCTTTACCGGTATGAAATGCGCAACCTTTGTTAGGCGATCTACTATGACCCATATGGAGTCATATCCTCCTTGCGTCCTTGGCAAACCAGTGATGAAATCGATTCCGATTTCCTCCCACTTCCACTCTGGTATTTTTAATGGTTGCAGCAATCCTGCTGGTCTCCGATGCATAGCTTTGACTCGCTGACATACATCACATAGCGCTACGTGCTCAGCTACCTCTCTCTTCATATTCGGCCACCAGAACCTTTCTTTCAAGTCTTGGTACATCTTCGCACTTCCTGGGTGAATCGAATACTTGGAGTCGTGAGCTTCTTCTAATATCAACTGCTTCAGCTCCTTTTTGTTAGGTACACAAATGCGCTCTTTCATCCACAATGTGCCCTGCTCGTCTAGTTTAAATTCTTTTGCCTGACCTTCTTCCATTTTAGACTTGATTCGCTTGATCTTCTCATCATTCTTCTGACCTTCCCTGATCTGATCCTCTAAGGTTGGTTTTACCTCTAAAGCAGCTACGAATCCTTCCGGAATTACTTCCAATTTCAACCTCTGAAAGTCCTTGCACAATTCTGCCCGACTCTCTTTTACCAACATATTTAGGCTATGACTTTTTCGACTCAAAGCATCAGCCACCACATTGGCTTTGCCTGGGTGATAGTAAATCCCCACATTGTAATCTTTAATCAACTCTAACCACCTTCTTTGCCTCATGTTCAGGTCAGATTGGGTGAAAATGTACTTAAGACTCTTGTGACCTGTATATACCTCACATCTGTTTCCAATGAGATAGTGACGCCATATTTTTAAGGCATGCACTACGGCTGCTAATTCTAAGTCATGCGTCAGGTAATTCCCTTCATGTGGCCTCAACTGTCTTGATGCATAAGCTACTACCTTCCCATTTTGCATCAACACGCATCCATGCCCTTGACGTGATGCATCGCAGTATATATCAAAACTCTGATGCACATCTGGCAAAACTAACACTGGTGCTGTCGTCAGTCGTTTCTTTAACTCCTAAAAACTCTTCTCACAATCTGGTGTCCAAACAAATTTCTTCTCTTTGTTTAATAGTTGTGTAAGAGGTCTAGCAATTGTCGAAAATCCTTTTATAAATCGGCGATAATAATCATCCATACCAAGAAAACTACGGGTCTGGGTTACCGTCTTTGGTGGCTCCCAATGCAGAACTGCCTCTACCTTGCTTGGGTCTACAGCAATTCTTTCGACAGTCATTACATGCCCTAGGAATTCTACCTTACTCTTCCAGAAATCACATTTACTGAACTTAGCAAACAACTATTGCTCTCTTAACTTTTCCAAAACTAATCTCAAATGTTTAGCGTGCTCTTCATTCAACTTTGAGTAAACCAAAATATCATCTATGAACACAACTACAAATTTGTCCAAGTATTCCATAAAAACTTTGTTCATCAAGTTCATAAAGTATGCTGGTGCATTCGTCAATCTGAAAGACATAATAGTGAACTCGTAATGTCCATATCTTGAAGAAAATGCAGTCTTTGGTTTGTCTTCTGTCTTAATCTTCAGGTGGTGGTATCTTGATCTAAGGACAATTTTAGAGAAAACTCCTGCTCTTCTTAATTGATCAAATAGATCATCAATCCTGGGCAATGGATATTTGTTCTTTATTGTTACTTCATTCAGTGCACGATAATCTACACACATTCGGAAACTCCCATCTTTCTTCTTAACAAACAGAACTGGTGCTCCCCAAGGTGACGAGCTCGGCCTGATGAATCCTTTTTCCAATAGTCCCTCGATCTGCTTCTTCATTTCTACTAACTCCTCAGTGGACATCCGATATGGTCTTTTTGCTATTGGTGCTATACCAGGCACTAAATCGATGTAACAGCCCAATTTTCGTTAATCCGGTAAGTGAGGTTCGCCATGTTAACATCTTCCGTACCGTTGTTAAAACCCTCACTTAGTTATGAACATACAAGTGTTAGTGCATTATTTTGCATGATTAGGGAGTAGCAAAACCCTAAACATCATTTTCCAAACTGCACACATGTTACTTCACCCTACTCAATGACATGTGGGCCATGTTTGTAAGAGAGAGGAGAGTAGGCTGCACATACCTACCATATAAATTCTCACTTTACTCACCTCTACCCACCCACCTAGCTAGTCTATGACACATGGGACCTACCATTGCATGGGGAATTGTGGACTGCACATCTTTTCCATGTCTTTTCTCACTAAAACCACCCATACCCACCTCTTTACCCACCCTATGACATGTGGGACCTAGCCCCACATGTAAGGTATGAGTGGGCAGCCTATATAAGCCCTAAACATTGGTTTCTCCTCCCCCATACTGCTCATTTGTTCATCCTCAACCCAGAAAACAGCACACCACCTTTTCTCCAACACTTGCCATATCTCCCCCACAAATCCCCTCCAAACTTGAGTTTTGGTTTGTACATGTTACACCATCTTGAAGCCAAGATCAAGAGCTTCAAATCCATCCAAGTGGATTTTTGAGGCATCAAGTTTTGGGTGAGTAGCAATCGTTTCTTTCTCCTCCATGTTCTGAAATTTAGAACCTTGTAACTCATTCCTTTCTTTTCCCATGGAATCCATCATCCAACCATGAATCGGGTCGTGCATGTCACGTGGAAGCTTGAGGAGGAGGGCTAGTTGTTTGGGAGCACGAGCAAGTGGCGGCATTGTCGTCTCTGCGAGCAAGGAGGTGACGAACCGTGAGAACCGGCGTTTGACACTTTTCGTCATTCCTCACCAAAACCAATCTTCACCAAGTGCAAACGCGACCTTGTAGTGGTAAGGTTCTACCCTAGACCACCCTTTTTAAGTCCTAGTACATTGCTATAAAGCGAGAAGCCAATACACGAATTGTCGCTTTTAAAACAGAGAAGCCTAGCTCGGATAATCCGAGATTTCACTCGGACATTCGAACATTTTGGATATTCGAACAAAGTTCGGATAGTCCGAATAGGAATTCGGCGAGGCTGTTATGGCTAACCGAGGGGTCTACTCGGATAGTCCGAGATTTCACCGGATATTCGAACACCTTCGGATACTCGAATGAATTTCGGATAGTCGAATAGGAATTAGCTTGAGAACTAAATTGGCTAACCGAGAGGTCCACTCGGACATTCGGCGAACACTCGGATAGTCGAACCATTCGGACATTCGAACATAATTTGGATAGTCCGAGTATAAATTCAACTTCTTCCGAGAGGGTCGATTCGACGGTCAGAAGTGAAACTCGGATACTCCGAACATAATTCAATAAAAGCTTTAAGACTTGAACTTTTAACGCAAACACTCAATTAGTACTTGCATATTATGATTAGTATTACACATCATGAGCATGTCATGCATCTTTTACTCATGTGCACTATTTGAATCCTTGTTTGGTGTTTATTGAATTGGATTTTCTCGTTAGGTGTTGACGTTTCGGAGGGCACCCCCGAGTACGACTACGCTTTTGAGACCAAGATCGAGCAGCAAGGCACTACCTTATTCCTTGACCACGATTGCTCCTACTATTTTGACACTTACATTTTGAAATTATTTTATCGAATGCATGCTTACTTCAATTAATTATGTTTGGGTAGAATTCTTAGCTATCACCATGTTGTGTGTTATACCCTTAGCATGTTCACTCCATATTTCCATTGTCGCCCTAGGTGGTTGGTTTATTATTGTATATGGGTTCGTGCGTAATTGCTTAGCCATGCTTAGATCACCGTTAGAAACGCGATAGATGGATTTAGTCCATCGGTCGCAATGATCAAGATTTATTATTGTGATGATGATGTTGATTTTAATTATTGAGTAGTGAGTAGAGATATTGGCTAAGGACCTTAAGGATTGAATCCTGGTGACGTCTCTTTGAGTAACTATCGTGCGAACCACACGCCGCTTATGGGACCGGCGTAACCAAGTACTTATGTATGACTAGGATATGTAAACCATGTGCACGCGAATTCCTTGGGCTTAGTGGAGCGTCAAGGAATGATCACGAATTTCGGGCTTAGTGGAGTGCGGGGAATGTCCTCGAGTCCCTCGAACTTTGTTGAGTTGGGGATGTCCAACAACGGGTGTACTCCTTGATCCACACACACCGAGTTAATCGGGCACGCGGGATCGAGGGTCACGATCATCCGGATGGTTTAGATACACTACCATGCATCTTTGGAAAATGGTTTGTCACGTTTCACCTCGGCGACACATCTAAGGAAATGTGTTAATAGCTTGGCTTACGAGTGTGGCGTGTCGTGTGGGTAAAGTCGCACCTCTGCAGAGTTTAAACTATTCAATAGCCGCGTCCATGGTTAGGACGATCTCTTGAATTGTCGATCACCGGGCGAGCATTAAGGACTTGGTAAGAATGGGATGGGTGGAAAAGAGACACAAGTATTGGAGTACTTGTGTGTGTGTTTAAAAGACATGAGTATTGGAGTACTCGTGTGTGTAGTCGAACATGAGCGATGGAACTCATGGTTAGGAGAATGCTTGAAGGCATGATATGAATGTGATTATGATGATGTTATATCATGCACTAGACTTTGCAAATGTTTACTAAATGCAAATCTTTCAATCTATACTTGCTTATGATTTATCTCAAATATTGCTTTATGCTGAAATTGCCACTATGCCTTCCTTGATGTATCAACCACATGTAGCTAGAGATCAGCATGAAATGTATATTATTGTGCGAGTACACTCTTTGTACTCAATCGGATTGTCCACTTGCTGCGGTGAGGATGAGACATTACCGGGGACTTTTAAGGCAGATTTCGATGGTTCTAACGTTTAGTCGCCGTTCTTGCCCCAGCTTGGTTGCTCGAGGGTTTGGGGCATGCCATGCTGGCCCTTTTGTTGTTTATCTTATGTTTTCCGCTGCTACTTGATGTAATAACTTTAAATATGTCGTTATGGACAGCAGTCCTACTTTTGGTATGTAATAACGTTTATGCTTCCGCTAATTATGTATGTGTTGTGATGTCAAGCTGTTGGATGAGAGTGCTCGTGTTGGCGAACTATCACAGGACCAACACGGTATAATCACGGGGCCCGAGGTTCCCTTGATTCACTCGAGATATGCCATGCATTTGGGTGAATCGGTGGAGTCGAGGGACGGTTCCCCAGGCTTGGTATCGAGCCATCTTGTTGTAGGTTAGAACGGCCATGCTACGACTAGATAGGGAGCGTTTTGAGTCAAAAATTATTTTGCTATCAAATAATTTCAGAACCGATAGCCTTGTGCATTCCTTTATTTCTTACCCTCTTAGTTCTCAGATCTTACCTCTATGATCATTTGATTGTGCAAACAAGTTTCTAACTCCTCTTATCCTTTCAACATGACAGATGAGTTTTGGGGCATTGGTTTTGGTCACTCGCGCTCAAGATGTGGAGGGCTATCCTTCCCTCCTTAGGGATATGCTTTGGAGGGCCAACTTCACCTATGCACCAGAGTATGCGTCTATGGTGGTGCTACAGACTGGATTTAGGACCTACATCGCCACGGTGCACATCATCGCTAGGATGGTGACGGGGAGCATTCCCTATCACTTTCAGGCAAGGGGGACGTCCGTAGGGATGGCCATTCAAGAGGTGGCATATGTTGCCATGTGCCATCTCCGTCATGAATTGTGGGAGCTGACATTGCCTCCTTATCAATACTTCCCACAACGAGGATCGACGGATGAAGTCAACAGTGTCGCTGAAACCGAGATAGGAGAAGATTCTTCAATTCGCCAGTTGTCGGGTTTGGTCCGTGCCTTGGACCGGGCAAATCGTTGCCTTGTCCATGAGTTGTGGGACACTCGTGCCCGTCTCCACGAGGCACAAGGGCATCTCCACCAATTCGTTCAGATTAACTTGGTGCCAAGGGACGCTTTGTATGGGCGCAACTCCACGACGCCACATGATGCAGCCCCACCTATTTTTCAGTTTCGCATGTCTGGGGATAGAGACTGAGGACGTTGTGTCCAACACCGCGCGCATCAATTCGGGAGGTGTGATGCGTCGGCGTGCCCGAGAATCTGCAGGGGTACCTAGGTTCTATATAGGATCACCCCAGCGTCTCACTAACCCCTTGGACCCCGAAGACACCGGATCGCCGGGATACCATCTTTTGGATGTGTTTCCCCATGGGTTCCTTAGAGACATTTGAGTAGTTCGCTGAACTGATTTAATTGATGTAATAGGCTACCTTATGAACCTATGCTAGCTTTTAATTTTGGACTTGTCACCTTTAGTTATCGCTTTTGACCTACGGGTTGCGGACTTGTGCTAATGTATTGGAACCTTATTATTTGCTTTCATGGTTGATGTTGTGGTTTAAGAGCCTTCTTATTTTGATGTCTTTTGGAGTTGGTGCATGTTTTCTTGCTGCATACATGTAGAGTTTTAATTGTGTGATTTGCTGTCCGGATATTTTAAATTCAGCATTGTGGTGGCTCTCCTGTTACTTGTTGCTTATTTGGTTTTGGCAACAGATGACGGGAGTTACCACTCGTTCCCAAGCTCAGCGTGACGCGAGGCCGCAATCCACCGGCTCCCAAGCAACTGAGGATCCAACTCAGGGGGTCACTCCTGACCACCCGAGTCCTCGTGATCGCCAAAATCAGCACCACCCTCGCGTGGAGGAGGAACTTCCACCCCTCCTACCATGGCTCAAGTCCTCGCCTCGATTGAGCAAAACCGCAAGATCAAACCTTGATCCTGCAGCAGATCGCCCATAACACGGCCTATGCCCCCCCTTTTCGAGGAGCCGAGAGGGCAGACATCACGCCGCCAATGACTTGGCGAAGTTTCTCCGACGCAGCCGCCAACATTCTCCCGTCTGCGGATCCACTCGAGGCCGACGATTGGCCGGACTATTGAGCGCAAGTTGGCTATCGCTCAATGCCGGACCATGAGAAGGTCCTCTATGCTTCACATCAACTCGATGGTGCGGCGTGCGCATGGTGGGACAGCTTTACGCCATGCAGCCCGCCGATCATGTCATCACTTGGCGGAGTTTCGCGTGGCTTTCATGAGGCTCATGTTCCGCGGAGTTATGGCAAGGAAGAAGCGTGAATTTCTCGCATTGAAGCAAGGAGCAAGACTGTCATGGATTATCTTCACGAGTTCAACTATTTGGCTCGATATGCTCCGGACGAGGTCTCCAACGATGGCGCAAGCAAGAGCGCTTCATGGAGGACTTTCGGATGAGTTGCAGCTAGAGCTCGCTGCTCACGACTTCAAACTTCCAGCACTTAGTCCACAAGGCTATAGTGGTGGAAGAGAAGTGGGGAAAATTGAGGATTCGCGCAAGCGCAAGCGTCTTGCACAAAAATTCAGCAAGCGGCAACTTGCAGCCACCGCGTGGTGCGCCTCGCTTCCAAACTATCAAGCTCGGCACCGCCGAGGCCTCCAACATTCATTGCTCGCCCACCGCAGCCAAGTCTTCCACCAATTGTAAGTGAAAATCAGCAAGGAGCCAACACACAAGCTCGTCCAATCCTTGTTTGTTTCAGTGCAAACAAGGGACACTTTGCACGCCAATGCCCACAAAAGAACCAAGCAACATCGGGATTCGACCCACTATTGCACCGGGGCAGCAACCCCATCACCTCGACTAACGCCTCCAAGAATCGCACCAACCCCACCACGTGGTCGTATCAACCATGTGACTGCCGAAGAAGCTCAGAATGCACCGGAAGTGGTGTTGGGTATGCTTTCCGTCAACTCCTACCCGACTACCGTATTATTTGATTCCGGAGCATCTCATTCATTCATTAAAGAGAAGTTTGCTATGCATCATGAGTTCCCTATCCAACTTATGCATCCACCACTTCTCATTAAAACCGGGATCGGAATTAAGGACCGATCGAGTCTCGAGAAGTAAAAATTGAGGTTAATGGGGTAGAGTTTCTAGCTGATTTGATAATGATTAAAACGGAGGAATTGAAGTTATTCTTGGGATGGATTGGCTGTCCAAACACCAAGGATGCATCGATTGTGCAAGCAGATCTATTTCACTCACTAACGCAAGCGGCAAACAAGTTGTGTTTGCATCAAATCCAGTTTATGCTCACCTCTATGCCTTGAAGGGTGAGCCATTCCTTGGGATAAGTAGCATACCGGTGGTGTGTGATTACCCAGATGTGTTTCGGAAGAGTTCTGGGATGCCACCGACAGGGAGGTTGAGTTAGTCATCGAGCTTCTACCCGAACGGCCCCGATATCAAAACGACCTTACCGTATGCCTCCCAATGAGTTGATCGAGTTAAAGAAACAACTTACGGAGCTGCAAGAGAAGGGTTTCATTCGGCCGAGCTCCTCACCTTGGGGATGCCCGGCGATATTTGTGAAGAAGAAAGATGATAGCTTGCGGATGTGTGTTGATTACCGTCCATTAAATGAGGTCACGGTCAAGAACAAGTATCCACTTCCGCGGATCGATGATTTGTTCGACCAAATGACCGGAGCCCGTGTTTTCTCCAAGATTGACTTGAGGTTAGGCTACCATCAAATCAAGATTAGATCGGAAGATATCCCAAAAACAGCATTCTCTACTCGTTATGGTCTATATGAGTATACCGTCATGTCTTTCGGCTTGACTAATGCACCGGCCTATTTCATGAACCTTATGAATTCAGTTTTCATGGAATATCTCGACAAGTTCGTTGTCATCTTCATCGATGATATTCTTATTTACTCCAAGTCCGAAGGGGAGCATGAAGTACACCTTCGGGCAGTCATGGAAAAGCTACGAGAGCATCGGCCACGCAAAATTCAGCAAGTGCGAATTTTGGCTAAAGGAGGTTGCCTTCTTGGGCCATGTGATCTCGGAAGGCGGAGTTGCGGTTGACCCGGCAAGATCTGATATGACTCGACTGGGGCAGCCTAAGACCATCACGGATGTTCAAGTTTTCTCGGGTTCGGGTTATTACGCACGATTCGTGGAGAACTTCTCCAAAATCGGGCCATCGGATCGAACTTTTGAAGAAGGAGAATAAGTTCAGTATGGTCAGCAAAGTGTGAGGCAAGCTTTCAATTGTTAAAGGTTCGCTGACCACTCGCACTGTCTTAGTTCTCACGGATATTCACAAGGGCTTCGACATTTATTGCGATGCATCCCGCCTCGGGCTGGGTTGTGTACTTATGCAAGAAGGCCGAGTTGTGGCATATGCATCGAGGCAATTGAGACCTCATGAAATGAATTATCCCACCCACGACTTAGAGCTGGCAAAGTGGTGCATGCTCTAAAAATCTGGCGACATTACCTCATCCAGAATCGTTGTAGAAATCTACACCGATCACAAGAGCTCAAGTATATCTTTACTCAAGCCGATCTGAACTTGAGGCAAAGAAGGTGGCTTGAATTGATCAAAGATTATGATATGGGACTCCATTATCATCCTGGAAAGGCCAATATTGTTGCCGATGCTCTGAGCCGAAAGCCTCAATGCAATCGTCTTTTAGTAGAACCGGAATCGGACGCCATGTGCGCCGAGTTTCGGAAGTTCAACTCGAAGTGGTTAAGGAGGATTCCTTGCTGTCATGGAAGTTAAATCTAACCTATTGGACCAAATCAAAGAGGCTCAAAGGACGTACAAGGGCATAGCACTCATCCGAGCCCGATCAAGCAAGGCAAGGCCAATTGCTTCACCGAGGACTCATAAGGTGTCTTGTGGTTCGCAAACGGCTAGTGGTGCCAAATTGTAAGGAATTGAGGGCACTAATTCTTGATGAAGCTCATAATTCCTCATTCTCCATTCATCCCGGGAGTACGAAAATGTACCAAGATCTTAAGCCAAGACTTTGGTGGACCCGGATGAAACGAGAAATTGCCAGTATGTCGCCGAAAAGCGACGTATGTCAGCGGGTGAAAGCCGACCATTTGCGTGCAGCAGGCACACTTCAACCACTGCCCATTCCTATGTGGAAGTGGGAAGAGATTGGTATGGATTTCATCACCGGGTTGCCCAAGACGCAAAAAGGTTTTGATTCTATATGGGTAATCGTTGACCGACTAACGAAGACTGCTCATTTCCTTCCTGTCAAGACGACGGATACAGTGAGTAAGTTGGCTGAGTTATACCTTCATCGAATTGTGTCCCTTCATGGTGTTCCCAAAAGGATTGTCTCGGATCGAGGTACCCGGTTTACCTCGCATTTTTGGCAATGCCTCCACAAGGCCATGGGGACTCAACTCTCTTTAGCATGACTTATCATCCTCGCACGGATGGGCAAGCTGAACAGGTGAACCAAATTCTTGAGGATATGCTTAGGGCTTGTGCCCTTACTCTACGGCAAGCTGGGAGAAATGCTTACCTTTCGCAGAGTTCTCCTACAACAATAGCTATCAAGCTAGCCTTCAAATGAGTCCATTCGAGGCTCTCTATGGGAGATCTTGCGTAACTCCGCTTCATCGGTCTCGAGTGCGAGAGAGACCCTCTTTGGTCCCGAACTAGTCGCCAAGCGGAGGAACAAGTTCGATTATTCGAACGGTTATGACATAGATCTCGTCAAAAGAGCTACGCTGATCGTCGCCGCCGTGAACTCAAATTTGAAGTTGGTGATCACGTCTATCTCAAGGTTTCACCAATGAAAGGTGTCCGTCGGTTTCAAGTGAAGGGAAAGCTAGCCCCTCGTTACATCGGACCTTTCCGGATTTTAGCAAGACGAGGAGCGGTGGCGTATCAATTGGAGCTTCCCTCTTCACTAGCCGATATACATGATGTCTTTCATGTCTCTCAATTGAAGAAATGCCTCCGTGTCCCAACTGAAGCCACAGAGTTGGACACTCTCGAATTACAACCCGATCTATCTTACAAGGAGCATCCCATTGGTATTCTCGACGAGAGGGAGCGTGTTACCCGGAACCATACCATCAAATTCTTTAAGGTTCAATGGAGTAATCACACCCCTGATGAAGCCACATGGGAGCGTGAGGATCATCTTCGAGCCGAATACCCCTACCTCTTCAATGAAGCGGTGTAATCTCGAGGACGAGATTCTTTTAAGGGGGGGAGGCTTGTAACAGCCCAATTTTCGTTAATCCGGTAAGTGAGGTTCGCCATGTTAACATCTTCCGCATCACGTTGTTAAAACCCTCACTTAGTTATGAACATACAAGTGTTAGTGCATTATTTTGCATGATTAGGAGTAGCAAAACCCTAAACATCATTTTCCAAACTGCACACATGTTACTTCACCCTACTCAATGACATGTGGGCCATGTTTGTAAGAGAGAGGAGAGTAGGCTGCACATACCTACCATATAAATTCTCACTTTACTCACCTCTACCCACCCACCTAGCTAGTCTATGACACATGGGACCTACCATTGCATGGGGAATTGTGGACTGCACATCTTTTCCATGTCTTTTCTCACTAAAACCACCCATACCCACCTCTTTACCCACCCTATGACATGTGGGACCTAGCCCCACATGTAAGGTATGAGTGGGCAGCCTATATAAGCCCTAAACATTGGTTTCTCCTCCCCATACTGCTCATTTGTTCATCCTCAACCCAGAAAACAGCACACCACCTTTTCTCCAACACTTGCCATATCTCCCCACAAATCCCTCCAAACTTGAGTTTTGGTTTGTGCATGTTACACCATCTTGAAGCCAAGATCAAGAGCTTCAAATCCATCCAAGTGGATTTTTGAGGCATCAAGTTTTGGGTGAGTAGCAATCGCTCTTTCTCCTCCATGTTCTGAAATTTAGAACCTTGTAACTCATTTCCTTTCTTTTCCCATGGAATCCATCATCCAACCATGAATCGGGTCGTGCATGTCACGTGGAAGCTTGAGGAGGAGGGCTAGTTGTTGCTGGGAGCACGAGCAAGTGGCGGCATTGTCGTCTACGCGAGCAAGGAGGTGACGAACCGTGAGAACCGGCGTTTGACACTTTTCGTCATTCCTCACCAAAACCAATCTTCACCAAGTGCAAACGCGACCTTGTAGTGGTAAGGTTCTACCCTAGACCACCCTTTTAAGTCCTAGTACATTGCTATAAAGCGAGAAGCCAATACACGAATTGTCGCTTTTAAAACAGAGAAGCCTAGCTCGGATAATCCGAGATTTCACTCGGACATTCGAACATTTTGGATATTCCGAACAAAGTTCCGGATAGTCCGAATAGGAATTCGACTGAGGGCTGTTATGGCTAACCGAGGGGGTCTACTCGGATAGTCCGAGATTTCACCCGGATATTCCGAACACCTTCGGATACTCCGAATGAATTTCCGGATAGTCCGAATAGGAATTAGCTTGAGAACTAAATTGGCTAACCGAGAGGTCCACTCGGACATTCCGGGCGAACACTCGGATAGTCGAACCATTCGGACATTCGAACATAATTTGGATAGTCCGAGTATAAATTCAACTTCTTCGAGAGGGTCGGTTCGACGAATCAAGTGAAACTCGGATACTCGAACATAATTCAATAAAAGCTTTAAGACTTGAACTTTTAACGCAAACACTCAATTAGTACTTGCATATTATGATTAGTATTACACATCATGAGCATGTCATGCATCTTTTACTCATGTGCACTATTTGAATCCTTGTTTGGTGTTTATTGAATTGGATTTTCTCGTTAGGTGTTGGCGTTTGGAGGGCACCCCGAGCACGACTCACGCTTTTGAGACCAAGATCGAGCAGCAAGGCACTACCTTATTCCTTGACCACGATTGCTCCTACTATTTTGACACTTACATTTTGAAATTATTTTATCGAATGCATGCTTACTTCAATTAATTATGTTTGGGTAGAATTCTTAGCTATCACCATGTTGTGTGTTATACCCTTAGCATGTTCACTCCATATTTCCATTGTCGCCCTAGGTGGTTGGTTTATTATTGTATATGGGTTCGTATGAATTGCTTAGCCATGCTTAGATCATCGTTAGAAACCGCGATAGATGGATTTAGTCCATCGGTCGCAATGATCAAGATTTATTATTGTGATGATGATGTTGATTTTAATTATTGAGTAGTGAGTAGAGATATTGGCTAAGGACCTTAAGGATTGAATCTCGTGACGCGTCTCTTTGAGTAACTATCGTGCGAACCACACGCCGCTTATGGGACCGGCGTAACCAAGTACTTATGTATGACTAGGATATGTAAACCATGTGCACGCGAATTCCTTGGGCTTAGTGGAGCGTCAAGGAATGACCGCGGAATTCCTCGGCTTAGTGGAGTGCGGGGAATGTCCTCGAGTCCCTCGAACTTTGTTGAGTTGGGGATGTCCAACAACGGGTGTACTCCTTGATCCACACACACCGAGCATCGGGCACGCGGGATCGAGGGTCACGATCATCCGGATGGTTTAGATACACTACCATGCATCTTTCGAAAATGGTTTGTCACGTTTCACCTCGGCCGACACATCTAAGGAAATGTGTTAATAGCTTGGCTTACGAGTGTGGCGTGTCGTGTGGGTAAAGTCGCACCTCTGCAGAGTTTAAACTATTGAATAGCGCGCCCATGGTTAAGGACGATCTCTTGAATTGTCACCTTTGGCGAGCATTAAGGACTTGGTAAGAATGGGATGGAGTGGAAAAGAGACACAAGTATTGGAGTACTTGTGTGTGTGTTTAAAAAGACATGAGTATTGGAGTACTCGTGTGTGTAGTCGAACATGAGCGATGGAACTCATGGTTCGGAGAATGCTTGAAGGCATGATATGAATGTGATTATGATGATGTTATATCATGCACTAGACTTTGCAAATGTTTACTAAATGCAAATCTTTCAATCTATACTTGCTTATGATTTATCTCAAATATTGCTTTATGCTGAAATTGCCACTATGCCTTCCTTGATGTATCAACCACATGTAGCTAGAGATCAGCATGAAATGTATATTATTGTGCGAGTACACTCTTTGTACTCAATCGGATTGTCCACTTGCTGCGGTGAGGATGAGACATTACCGGGGACTTTACCGGCAGATTTCGATGGTTCTAACGCTTAGTTGCCGTTCTTGCCCAGCTTGGTTGCCCGAGGGTTTGGGGCATGCCATGCTGGCCCTTTTGTTGTTTATCTTATGTTTTCCGCTGCTACTTGATGTAATAACTTTAAATATGTCGTTATGGACAGCAGTCCTACTTTTGGTATGTAATAACGCTTATGCTTCCGCTAATTATGTATGTGTTGTGATGTCAATCTGTTGGATGAGAGTGCTCGTGTTGGCGAACTATCACAGGACCAACACGGTATAATCACGGACGCCCGAGGTTCCCTTGATTCACTCGAGATATGCCATGCATTTTGGTGAATCAGTGGAGTCCCGGGGACGGTTCCCCACAATCGATTACAAACTCTATGTCCCTATCCGTGGCATTCTGTAACTCCTCGAAAACGTCCGGATACTTATCGATTAATTTGGTACATCCTTCAAACTGATGGTCTCTAGATTGTTCACCAACAACTGCCCTTCTCGAACCGCTGTTGCTTGAAATTCAACTTTCCTGCCATCAGGGTTCTCTATAGACACAACTCTTCGTCCACAGTCTAATACAGCCTTATGCTTAGACAGCCAATCCATACCCAGAATAACATCTAGGGTTTGGGTATCTAATATAATAAGGTTCGCTAGGAACTCTACACCTTTTATTAATAGCTTAACCCCGGAACAACTGATCTTAGATCGAAGTTCTGATCCAGGGGATTGAACTAGAAGCATATTCTTAAGGTTGACAATACCCAATTCATTTTGCACAGCAAAAACTCGAGAAACGAATGAATGTGAAGCTCCGGAATCAAATAAAACTGTAGCATATACGGAGTTGACTAGAAACTTACCCAGTACAACATCCATGGTGTTCTAAACTTCATCTGCTGTGACATGGTTGACTCTTCCTCGTGCAACGGCCTGGGGTGCAGATCCAGCTTGAGTAGGCCCTCTGCTTCCTCCTTGAGCAGGGGTTCTCGCAGGTGTGCTTCCTAGGTTAAAACGTACCGGTGTAACTCCACCCTTCTTGGGACAAACATTAGCGAAGTGCCCTGTCTCATTGCAATTGTAGCAGCACCTTCCTGACATCTGCTGGTTTCCTCCATTCTGGCTAACAGTTCTGATTGGAGTCTAGGGAGTTTGTCCTGTCGGTTTTGGTATCGGCGGCGGTGTCCTGGCATTGTTCCCTTGCTGGAATCTAGAGAACTACTGAGGTACCATCCTTGGTCTCTGCTGCCCTTGGTGATTTCCTTGCTAGGCCATGCGGTGCTTGCGGTTGTCATCTAGCTCTTTGCGCTTGTCCTCAAGAATTAGGGCCTTGTTGACTAGTTCCTGGAAGTCAGGGAATGTATGAGTAATTAATCCCACCTGCAGTCCAGTGTTAAGTCCCTTCATGAATCGGGACTGCCTGGCCTTGTCAGTTGCTACGTCCTCCGAAGCGTAACGAGCAAGCTGGGTGAACTTATTCAGGTAGTCGGCCACTGACTGACCTCTCTGCTTCAAAGACCTGAATTCTTCCTTTTTGAGCTCCATCATACCCTCTGGCACATGATATTGATGGAAAGCTGTAGTAAACTCCTCCCAGGTGATCTCCTGGGGATGCTCATGGGAAGCACAGTAGTTTTCCCACCATTCTGTAGCAGTCCCTTCCAATTGATGAGAGGCATACAGGACTCTCTCATTACCTGCACTCTGGGATATGTGCAGCTTCCTATCAATGGTCCGTAGCCAATCATCTGCCTCAATAGGATTGACATTTCCAGAAAATGTCGGGGGCCTAGTCCTCATGAAATCTGACATCCTAGATTGGTGTCCATGGTTCATAGCCTGATTATTGTTGTTAGCTGCGGCCTGATTCTGCAACTGCTGCATTTGATGCATCATGGTCTGTGATCGGTGGTCTGCAGCGGTCAGAAAAGCTCCTAAATTGCCCATATTAACGGGTGGTGCTGGTTGAGGATTTGGTGCATTGTCTTGGTTTCCTTCCTGCTGCGAACTGCTTCCTCCTGCCCCACGGCTTCCACGTGTGTTCACCATCTGCTGATTGCTTTGACGGTTTAGAGATAAGGCAAAAGAAAGTAGACAAGTAGAAGAACTTATACGGGAAAATATGTGTAATTTAAACCCTTAAACAACAATTCAAAGATAGAAAATAAGTCTGGTTGCTTACAAGGCCTAGGGGCCATGCAACATACGTCAAACACACATCATTCAACCATAACAACACATAAAGTTTGACTTAAAGCAAACGTTCTAAGAGTGGACTCGATAGGACTAACACAACAACCATTCTAAGAAACCTCTCGATAAAACTGATTCGATAACATGACTCAACATTTGAGTCGACTCCGGATAGAAAAACAAAAACTCTCAGTCGTCGATCCATCCAGGCTGCGGTCCTCTGGGGTGGGTACTACGGCGGGTGTGGCGGCATAGGAGCAAACTGGTCCTGATGCCCCACAGCTGGTGGTACAAAGGACCCCACCGACTCTGATGGTCCCTGGGCTGCCTGCCCCAGCATCGGCGGCTCTAGCACCTCCTGCACTGGTCCCTGCTGCACTGGGGCCTCCTGCTTTGGCTCCTCGGGGTCTGGGTCATGCAGCTCCAGCTCTGGCTCTGCCTCGGGGCCCTCCAGTGCCTCCTCCAACTCGTGAACCCTCCTGATATAGAGACCCAGGCTCTCACTAGCCTTACGCAGATGAGTCTTGACCTCTGTGATCTCGTCACGGGCCCTCTGAAGCTCCTGGACTGTCTCATCCATAGACTCCTCCTGGGCAATGACGAACCTCACCAGATGGGTGATTGTAGCATCCTCCTCCTCGATCGGATCCGGTCGAAGCGGTTGTCCCGGCGCGGGTGATGGCGGAAGACGGTGCCCACAAGCTCAGCAGAGTAGGTGCGGCGATCTGCCACATCGCCAGACATGCAGTCTCCTGGATGCCAGCCTCAAACATAGACCTCCTAGCAATGACATGAACAAGACGACTCGCTCTCCCCCTGTCTCGAGCGTAGGCGGTGATCTTCACGTCCCAAGCTATGACCAGCCCTGCCCGAACCACAGAGGTTCCTCGATAGATTGGTCTATCGAAGCCCTCAAGCAACTGCAGCAGACGCCACAGCTCAGCAGTAAAACCTCCAGTGCGCTCACCGAAAGTGTGGATCCTCCTCATCTGCCAAATCACACCTCGTCAGTACTAAATTTTTTAAAAGAACACAAAAGTAATAGCAAAATGCAGCATATGTACGAAGTAAGGAAGAAAGGATAAGTCAAGATTTCATTGATTACTCTTGCCCAATTTTAATCTTTAGAAATTAATTTTTATCTTTTCTAAAATGGCCAGTCTAACTAGGGCTAAGTCCTACAGTCAGTATGGCTCTGATACCAACTCTGTCGGGACCCGAATATGCAAATCCAGACCCTCTGTTTTCAGCACTAGTCTAGGATCACGCTAGTACACACAGGCTAACAGGGTTAAAGTACCACAATCATACACAGCGGAATAATAATAAAGTACTTTAGACATGAATATAAACGAGTTGTACAACCTTATGGTCACCTTACAATAGTTTGCCACGCAGGGCTTACATAAATCAGAGTATCAGGAAATAACAGCGGAAAGTAAAGCATCGTAGTGATCCATCTTCTAGCCATAGGTGTGGGACCCCAGATTTACAATCCGGAATCTCCTGTGTATTTCTGTACTAGTCCTAGATCAGTTGCTAGTACACACAGTGAAGCAGTGATAATCATAACCAGAACAGAATGAAGTAATTGCATAAATATAAAGTACTAGCCACATGGCTATTTATTACATTTCCTGGTTACATGACTTGAGTTCATAGCAACGGAAAACAAATAACAAAGAGGTTGATGAATACTAATACCAGGGATACCCCACAGTAAAGCATACATCAATTCCAAGATCGTATTTCTTTCAGTCATATGTACACAAGGACCTAACCACTGACGACATCGTGGAGTGCGGGAGGGGATATTACCAGATCCCCTAGCTCTCTCAGATGGGATTATCCCTAAATACCGGATGGGTTGCCAGAAGGACCATCCTGGGCCCATCTCTGGGCCCAGGGGGATGTGAAGGATCCTCGGCCTCGACCGCCCACAGTGGTCGCCTCGACCGAAGCTTACGGCCCAAGGTCACCGTGGTTTCGGCCGGATGGTGGTCGAGCATCCTCGAAGGTCTGGACCGCCCCGATCGAGCCTTGGCAACACCGCTTCAACGGCCTTCACCGTGTCCCCAGTCGGCTCCGAGTTGGTCGCCTGCCCTTGAACGCGATGCCAGCATTAGTGCAGAAGACTCCTTCCCAAGAAGGCTAGGGGGCCGTCAAAAGTCAAGTATCCGTCCCATCACTCCGTCAGGCGCAGTGATGAGACGCGCCTTCACCCAAGGCAATACCGGTGGCACAGCATGGCGGCATCAGCATCTGACAGGCGTGCAGAGGGCAGGTACGTGCCTTCCCGACGGAACGTCACCCATCGTGTCTACCAACCCGGCATGGGATGAACAGGAATCCGTCAGTCGTCAAGACCAAAGGCCGGGACTCCCGGGTGTAGGCTACCCCTACCCTTTTCTTCTAAAATTCCGTGTAACCTGCCTCCACCGACTATATAAAGGGGGGCAGGCCCTCTAAGAGGGGGGGGACTCTCTCGTTCCTCACACTTTGCCTCATTACCCTACCATCCCGACCCGGGCCTACCGACCCAGGTGGGCGTCCATAGCTCCGGGGCTTCCCCACTAGGATGAGCACTAAGAGCCTATCCTTAGTTCTTGCTTGTAACCCACCACACTCTGAGCAACAAGATCTACCACCACAAACTGGAAGTAGGGATGTTCAGCCCGAACCAGTATAAATCTTGGACTCCCGAGTCTGACCATTCAAGGAGTGGGGACGTGCGGCCCCTGGACTTACAAATTTACTGCCGGTTTTGCGAAACACCGACAGAGGTAAAACCCAAAAGACACCACAGGCGACGACTAGGAGCGCGCGCTTAGTTATCCTGGCGATCTTCATCAAACTGCTCGGTATAGAATTCTTCATCTTGAACTGCATCCTGGTAATTCTCTGATGACAAAATTTTGTGTAGTATGTGAGTACAAACGTACTCCGCAAGTCTGGGAAAATACAACATGTAGGGCTTTCCAAGGAAAGGCTTAATAGGGTTCTTTTGCATAAAGCCAAGTTTCATCAAACTATACTTAATAATAGTTTTCACAATGCACATTTTAACAAATATTTTAACAATTGAGTATATTTATTATTCTAGCGAAGGTTCTATCCAGCATCACTAGTATACTGGCTCTATCCGCGCAGTTTAAAAGATTAAGATAAACCAACTCATGACTCTATCCGTCATGATCAAAACAGGTTCCATCTACCTAATTGGCTCAATCCGCCAAATAAATATTCGAGAGTTCCATCTACTCCTGAATCCCAAAACAAAACATCAGTTTTTTTTTAAAACCAAAACCAAGTCTACCAGTATGAAAGCAATCTTCGCTTTACCTTTGACCGTAGGCACGGCTATTCGAATAGTTTTAACTCTGCAGAGGTGTACAACTTTACCTACAAGACATGATCATCTCTTTAATGCCAAGCACTATGAACACGCTTCCTTTGGTGTGTCGGCAGAGAGATCATGACAAGGCCTTTACAATGTATACGCCTAACTCGACTCACCCGCTGAGGTTTCACCGCTATTAGGGTTCCATCTGCCCAGTATAGAAGCCCCCTCTTGCGCCGTGTGGGAAAATACGACTTGCCTCCATATGGCTCCCACATTCCACCATCTGGTGAGTCTAAGTTAGGTTTCTACAAATTATTCAGCCATGTCAGAGCCCATTTGACATGTGGTTGCACGGTAATGCTTAGAATGGGCAGTCATAAGCGTCGGTCCTTAAATTAATTAGGGCGGCTTTCACAAACCAGAACCAATGCTCCATCTGCACCCGCCCGACAAACCATTCCGCCCCAATCTAAACCATTTTTATTTTATTTTATTTTGCAATCACAGCAGCAAGAACTTTGCTACAATTCTCAAATCATACTTTAAATCATATTTTTGATATAATCCCACCCGTAGGTCATTTAATCAATTTTTGCACTAAGCAAAACTACCGTTCTAACCATCAAATGTCACAATATAAATTAGGCATGACATAGCAAAGTGTCCTAAGGTTACAATTAAACATGGATATCAACAATCAAGGAGATGATAGCAATTCGGAATAACTAGCGTCTATATTTGACATACGGTTATAAAGATAGCAATGCATGTTTACAAAACATTGTAAAACATTTGCAAACATGAGATCAAAATGCGTCAAGGAGACTTGCCTTCAATTACAGCGAAGGCGTCGAAGTCTTGAGAGTCAACGACAGCGTCGGCGGATCCGGCAAACTCTTTGGCTACGCGCAAAACGGTACAACCAAATGAATAAAATAAAATAGGATAAATCAAAAAATTACAAAATTAACACTGGCAGAAAGATCTTGAATTTATATGAATTTAGAAATTTTAATGGGGTAAATCCGAGTTCGGACGGAAAAGATATAAGCGTTTGAATTTTGGAAATCTTGAAAATTGGAAAACCGAGGAATATTCCGCGGAATCTTTCTTTTTCTCCAATTTCCTGATTTCCTTGAGTGTCATCCATGCGGGTCCCACTTGTCATATGCTCATGTGCTTCTTCTCCATTTGCCTGTACTGAAGAAGAACCAAAGAGCAGCAGCGCCTAATGGAGAAGGGCACGTCGTCCAGATGAAGAGGCAGGAGGCGGCGCAAGGCGGCTGCTATAGCGGAGGGCGAGCTGTGGCATGGCTCACCGGCGAGAGATGCACAATGGCGCTAAGGCTAGGCGGGCATCATGTGGGAAACCGGCGGCGCTTGGAGGCGGCGGCCGGGGCCGAGGAAAGGTGCCGCGGCGGGCAGAGACCGTGCATGGTGGTGGTTTGAGGAGGCACTGAGCGACGAGTCCGTGACGCCAAAACGCACTGGTGGCATGATGCCAAAAGCACCCAAAATCACGATATTTCTCGAAACTAAGATGAGCACGGGATAGCTAGCATCAAGGGGAGTCTATTGGTGCAAGGAATTGAATTGGTTCGTACCCAAATAGGAGAAATCGACGATGAACGGAGCGATGGCCGACGACGAACAAACTCGAAATCCGGAGTCAAACTGCAACAAAAATCAAATCCGATTGAATGGTTGTGATCACGGAGGCAAAAGGCACAAAGTGACGCAGTTGATTTACCTAGAAACTCACCGGAGCAAAAGATGGCTCGCCGGTGTCTTTGGAGTGCGCTGGGCGTCGGATTTTCTCGAGTTTTGGGAAGGGAAATAGCACTGGACTGATGGGGCAAGGTGAGCACGGGGTAGAGGACACCGAGACAATGAATTGAGAAGTGGAAACTCATCGTTTCGTGGAGAAACGACCGAGTTATTGATGTTTGAGTGCATTTTGGTTTCTACTCAATTAATCCAATTTCGGTGGGTTAAAGGATGAATGGTCATGGAAAATGGGTTCTCCTCGTCAATATCTTTCAAACGGACCCAGCCTTGCTCAATTTGGTGGAGGAAATGAGAAGTTATGGGTGATTAAAGAGAGACATTCATGTGTGGCTTGAACTGTGCAGGCTCGGGAGTTTCAACGATCTGAGGAGGAAGATGAACAGTAAAGGCCACGTGTCACTTTCTCATTGGTTGGAAGAAATAGAGGGAGAAAAGCGCGAGGAATAAAATAGGAAAAATGATCTAACAATTCTGGAAAAATTCCAAAAAATACTAGAGATTATTTGAAACCCAATAAAATTGGTTTCACCGAATTTGGATGAATTTTGGAATTTAGACAATTCTGGTACGAATAAACTGAATTTGATGAAAGACCGTGAGAGATAAAATAGCAAAGAGATTCCCAAAATCTTAAGAAAATTCCTAAAAATGTTTTGGAATATTTGAAACCTAATTCAATAGGTTTCGGGATTTTTGGAGCATTTTGGAATGCAAGTGAAATTTCGGGTAAGGACCGAAATCCCGAATTCCGACTTTTGTAGACGAAGATGAAATGAAGTCCGAACATTGGTGGGATATGGATGCCAGGTTAAATATAACACCGAGTAAGATCCAAATTTGAATTTAATTATTTTAAATTAGTTTTTAGCAGAAACCCGAAATTAGGGATGTTACAATAGGCTACCGACAAGGCATGCTCACTAGCTCTCTGGCTCCTCGTTAAACTCCTCTTCCCAAGTAGACGTAGACTCTTTTTCTGATATGTTGTTGTAAGCAAGGGTGAGTACACACCGTACTCAACAAGTCATGCACAGAATGCAATTATATTACTACAAGCATGGCTTGTTACAAAGGAATGGCTCAATTGGTTATTTTGTTTTGCATCAAGATTTTAAATTACTACTTATTAGATATAAAGCAGCAAAAACCATATTAATGTAATAAGTTTCTCCAATTGTTTTTCTCATAATTTTTGGGCACACAGTCCCTAATCAAATTTCACTTTTACCCCTGGCACACAGCCTTTAATCCCATTTTATTTTCAAAGATCTACCCCTTGACTGTAATCCCCGAGCTTTGTCCAATTCCATAGACTCGGCTATTCGAATAGTTTATACACTCTGCAGAGGTTATACACTTTACCCACAGGATACAGTTGCTCACCACACAGGTGATTGATTGTAACAAAGTTTTTCAGAAACCAACATCTAAACTTATGAACCTCCCTAGTATGGCCTTCCTAATGCTTTCCTCACTCAGAGCTGAAGCTTAGAACAAGCGAATACTGTTGGATGGGTACCAAGTCAGAAAGCACGTACACTCCCCACACGGTTACACTCTTGTGTAACTGCCGCCCCGAGGTGTCAAAGAAAAGATATTAGAACCCTACTAAACTAGGTCTGTCCCATACCAGATATGTGGTTGTACGAGTAACTCAGTTCAAAGGCTTACAAGGTAAAGTCCTTAACTGTCTAGGGCAAGACTTCCCTTCAAAAGTTTGGCACACAGCCATCTCATTTTACTTGATTCAATCCGTTGCCACACAGGCCCACCTGGCATGAAGCCATCTTGCCACTTGCCCCAACCTAAATCATTTCCCACCCCAAGTTTTTTTACGGTGCAACACATGCCAGCAAATCGACCTTCGTGTAGAACCACACAGGTCTCCACACTTCAACATCATTACCAACACATTCCACCATTTACCAAAATACATTCACTATTCTTTTAGTCAATATTGCTTTTGCATTATAAAAGATTATTCACGACATAAGCAAGGCTAAGAGACTACTCACGGTCTAGCCTCCCGTGTTGGAATATCATTGCATCCAACTAATGTTATCAACTTAGGGTATCAAATGATTCATGGCATACAAATATTATAGACAAGGTGGCAATAACAATTAGGTTACTTAACTAATTCACCCAATTTAATTAAATCTGTTTTTAGTTAAATTAGCATGCATAGTTTGAATCAAAATATATTTTCAAAACTTAGGAGCAAAATGATCAAAGCATGACTTGCCTTGAAATAGCGGATGGTCCGGATCTGAAGCTTGGTCTTGTGCTGGAAATTCCCCCTCGAAGTTTTCCGTCAATTCAACGTCTACTCGAATAAGCATACATTTAATTAATACACAAAATAGATAGCAAGATCAACTTTAAAAATAAAATAAAATTCACCAATAAATAGTTCACATTTTTACAAATTTTTAGGAACTAGAATCACCTAAATCGGAGTTAAAACGCAAAAGTTATAGCGATTACAAATTTGGAAATTCAAATAAAAGAAATACCCGAATTAAACTCATTATTTTCCTTCTGGAAATTCCGGTTAATTCCTCCGCCGACACGTGTCATCACCGGAGTGAGCCACGTCGCCTCTGGTCCATTGACCAGGCTCACGGCTCGAGTTTGGTCCACGGTAGACCCGGTTCACCAAATAGTGCCTCTGACCCGTGGACCCCTCGGATGACGTCATGATGACGTCAGCCCTTACGGCTTCCCCATTGACAGGTGGGCCCGACGGAACAGTGCATGGCTCACTCAGTGGGCGACTTGTGGCGCGACACCCATTGGTCCATGCGGAACACGCTTTGCCGCACGTTGTATTCAAATCCAACGGCCAATCCAACTACAGTCAACCACCGCCACGCGGCACCATCCAGACCGCTCATTTGAATTCAACAGCCGGATCATGCCTCGGGCGGCTGGTGAGATGCTTCGTATTCTGCGTGGACACGTAGCGCAATCGCTACCGTGCGCTGAAATCGACGGCCTCGATTGAACCGGTTCAACTCCCGAGCCACGCGTCAACCAATGATTGGGCCACGCGGCAGCATCTAAACCGTCCATTCGATCCGACGGTTCAAACGCGATGCCGCTTCGGAATCCTAGGGCTACGCGGCGCACTCCTACTGGCCATTGGTGCGGCGAAATCCCACCCGCTTATTCAAAATTCGACGGCTCAGATTGAGCGCTGCGACCCTTCGGATCTTGCGCGGACACACGGCACGATCACGACCATTGAAACAAAATCCAACGGCCCGGCTCGGCCTAAATCGATCCCTTGGATTGAGATCTAATGGCCATTATCAAACGCATCTTAAAACGACTACATGGACTCACCAGAACGGTACGATGGAGATCTAACGTACATTTTCAAGCGCATTATATACGACTACGTGGCGTTACCTGGACCGTGCGATGGAGATCCAACGGTGACCGAACTCCACGAGGGTTCGAAGGTGGCGCGGCGGGGAAGGATACCGGAGCTAGAGAAGATGATACACGGCTCGACGATTCGGTGCAGCTCCGACCGGAAGAGATACCGAATCCGGCGCGCCAAGCCTTTGCGGTCCTAGATCCAGGGTCCAAATACGGCGGAGCGGCTTGACGGCGGTGGAACAATGCCAAAACCGAAGTGGCACAAGGGCCATCTCCGGTGAACAAGAGCACAAGCTACGGGGCACGACAGAGTACGGGAGAGTGTTCAAGATGTGCAGAACAAAGAGCTCTTTCTACTGGGGTATTTCACACGCACGGAGATGCTTCGGGTGACGAGAACGGCGGCCATTACTTTCCTGGCCAACCACCCACGTCAAAACGGCGGCGGCGCTCGATGAAACGGAACCGAGGCGTCGGGAGCCACATCCAGCCGTCCATACCACACAGATCCGACGGCCTACGCGGCATGGCGATGTGGCGGCCTCTTAGACGCACGATCCGCATCGAACAGCACCGAAGAATAACGGTTGGAATTCTGACCTAACGGTCGATCGACGCCAAGACAGTGTTGGGCTCGGCCAAAGATCAGAAAGTAAAGATATTTCTTTGGTTTTCTTAATTAAAATAATCACAGAAAATCAAACTAATTATTTAGAGCACTAAAAATATCCGAAAAATTCTAGAAAATATTTTATGGCATTTAGAACTTAAATAAAATATTTTTATTTATTTTTGATAAATACTTTTCTGATATTTAATTATTCATGAGAAAGATAAATTTAAATTAAACTCAAATAAATCCCAAAAATTCAAATAACTCCAAAAATTTAAGTTAGGCCAAATTTTGGGATGTTAATGTACGGCTCGGGCGCACGGTGGACCGACCACTCTATTCTGTACACCGGTTGACGCAAGCAGCTCACGTGGCATACCCAGATTGGCGACACGTGGCTCTGATATAACGGCGCAAAGATCTTGACCGTTCATTATGGATCGGACGGATGGGATTAAACAGGTGACATCGACAGAGACCGGCGACATTGACTCCTCAGTTTCCGCGCGACACGCGGCGACACGAGACTAGCCCTGGCGGCGTGCGATCTCATCCGCTCAGTTCAAAATGAACGGCCGAGATGAACCGATGCGATGCGGCTCTGGCAGTACTGCGGGCGCGACACGCATCCGACGGCAACAAGGATTAAACAATGCGGCATAATGAGCACCCTAGGATTAAAATCTAAAGGCTGAGATTGAACTAATACAGCTCAATGCGATGCAATCTACACCGTTCGATTAAATCCAATGGATAAGGAGTGGAGATGAGGTTTACTGTAGATGTGACGACGCGGCAAAATCTGGGCCATTGATTGATGATCTGACGGCAGGCGAAGCTTGGGCTGGCGGCGCGGGTTCACCAGAGTGAAAGAAGACGACCACGGCGATGGCGCTATGGGGCTTCTTCGGCGACAAGAAATGGCACGGCCGATGAGGCTCGGCACGGGCAACTCACCGGTGACCTCAGGCACGGCGGGGAATGCCGACGACGGTAGAAAGCTTCGGCATTACGGCGAGGTCATGCAGGCGAACGGCAGCGTCTCGGCGTGCGGGCTTTGATAAGAGGGTGCAGCGGCTTGCGTGGATTCCAATGTGACCAACGGTGCATTAAATAGTGGGCCTGGGCGTCTGTGCGGCAGGCAGAAACAAATCCTGTGGATTGCGGGACTCCGGTGACATGGCGGACTCGAACAGGCGACATGGCAGCATCAGGGACGTCCGTATGGCACCGATCGAGCGGCTGACAACGAGCGATGGCGCGGCTTAATGAGAGGCATCCGATCAAGATCGAACGACCGATGCGTGTAGCGGATTAGGGTTTGGCGGCGGTTGGGTTGCGCACGGAAATGGGCTGGCGCGCAGGGGTTTTGGACTGGGCCGACTTAGGGTTTCGGCCCGAACACTATTGAGATGATTTTTAATCCTTTCGAATTAAAATAATTCAGGAAATTTAATAAAGCCAAAATAAATAGCAAGAAATCCAAAAAAATTGAAAAAAATTCCAGAAAATACCTCTGGACCTCTAGAACCCAAATAAAATACTTCCAATAAAAGATCATGAACCAATTGCACAAACAATTAAAAGACACCAAAGGGACTAATTAAGCAAATACAAAAAGAAATAAATAAAATCCCAGAAAATCAAATAAAATCAAGAAAAGCACAATAAATCCAAAAAAGCAAAATTTGGGATGTTACAACTGCCTCGTCCCGTGGTCATAGAGGCCATGCCTCTCCAAGTGGTCCACCCCGCGCCTACGTTACCTCCTAGTGGCCCTCCTCCTGGAGAACTTCCACAAGATGCTGAACAAGAACTCCCCTTTCAAGTGCCACAAAAGGTTAGTGAACGCCATAATCGAAGGCTCGGCCTATGGGCACGAGTCCAAGCTGCGACGAAAGGAGTATGCCTGAGAAGTCAATGTCATAGGGGTAATCCCTCGAGGCTCCTCCCAAGTGAGAAAATGTCCCACTAAGCTTCACTATCGATGATGCAAAGGGCCTAAGGTTCCCCCATGACGATCACCTCTTGGTGACTGCCACAGTGTCTAACTACGAGGTTTCCCATATACTCGTTGATGGAGGGAACTCCGTAGACATACTCTATCTACATACACTCAAGGAGTTATGGGAGTCACGAGGAGGCTATCACCCAGGGATCCTAATCCCATCCAACCATCATCTCAAAAGCTTCATACTAGGGAAGTCTATTCAACCCTTGGGGAGGATCTAGCTCCTCATGACATTTGGATCGCGGGAGAACCATCGCATAGAAGCTGTTAGATTCGATGTTGTTGACATCGAATCACCATTCAATGCTATAATGGGGAGGGTGACCCTCAAACGCTTCTTCGCTGCAATCCATCAAAACTACTTATGTCTCAAGATACTAGGACCTCATGGGGTCATCTCCATGAGGGGTGATCAGGACCTGGCTAGTCGCCTCTATCATAAGGTGGCAGCTGGCTCTGATGAATTCAAACTTCTCTCAAAAGAGGGCATGCCAATCTCATCCTCAATAGGGCTTGCTAAGGAAGAGACCCTTCAAGAGAAGTATTATTTAAAGCCTCGCCCTAAAGGAGATCTAAAGGTGGCGCGGCTCTTCGGTCCAAATGATGAACATTTTGTTCGGGCTAGGGCCAAGCTATCAAAAAAGATGGAGGTGAAGCTCCTCGAGTTCCTAAGGGCCAACACAAATGTCTTCACCTAGGTCCCATCGAACATGAAGGGGATCTCCCATGAAGTGATTCAACACCATCTCGCGATGAGGCCCGGGTGCCTCCCTGTAAGGTAGAAACTTCACAAGCACTCTCTTGAGAGATGCCAAGTCATCAAAGGAGGTCAAAAAACTCTTAAACGCTGGACTAATCCGAGAGGTCTAGCACCCAGAGTGGCTAGCCAACCCTGTTTTTGGTCAAAAAATCCAGCGACAAGTGGTGCATGTGCATTGATTTCACCGACCTCAACAAGGCTTGTCAAAAGGATTACTACCCACTTCCTCATATTGACCAGTTGGTTGACTCCATCGTGGGGTGCAAGCTAGTGAGCTTTATGGATGCATACTCGGGCTATCATCAGGTCCATAAGGCACAAGAAGATGAGAAGAAAAGCTTTATCACCCCTGTGGGCACCTATTGCTACCTACGCATGTCCTTTGGTTTAAAGAATGCGGGAGCCACCTTCCAACAGCTCATGTGCCTTGTCTTAAAGGACCAATTGGGTCCTAATGTGGAAGTGTATGTCAAGGATGCAGTTATGAAAAGCCTCTTAGCTTCAATGCATCTTGAAGACCTTCACTAAACCTTTGAGAATCTTTGTAAGTTCGGCCTCAAGCTAAACCCTGAGAAATGCACCTTTGGGGTTAAAGGGGGCAAGCTCTTAGTCTTTCTGATTTCTCAAAGAGGTATTGAGGCTAACCCGAAGAAGATTCGAGGCATCTTGGACATGGAGCTGCCAAGATCCATCAAAGATATTCAGCACTTGGTAGGTCACATGGCGGCCTTACAGCGATTCATGGAAAAGTCAACTGAGAAAGGACTACCCTTCTTCAAAATACTTCATGATCTTGAGGGTTTCCGCTGGACCCCTGAATCTCAAAAGGCCTTTGAAGACCTCAAGTCATATATGGCAAATCCCCCACTCCTCACTAGCTCGAGACTCGGGATCCCCTCCTCCTATACCTCACCGCAACTCTAGCCAACACAACTGTTATCCTAATCAAGGAACAGGATGGGGTCTAGTGCCCTATGTATTATGTTTGCGAGGCCTTCACAGGCGCAAAGAGCCTGCAAAGACAAGGTACATATATATGGAAAAAATATTCTACATGCTTCTCATGGCGTCTCAGAAGCTTTGTCAGTACTTCCTCGGGCACCCCATCACTATCCCCACCAGCTACCCGCTAGTTGAAGTGATGGGCAATAAGGAGTGACTTGGAGGATTGCCAAATGGGCAACTAAACTTGCACCCTTCCCACTCAAGCTCATGGGGAGAACCCACCATCAAATCCCAAATCCTTACAGATTTTATGGTGGAATGGACGAACTCTCAAGCTATTCGAGGGAAGGCAGTAGTGTGCCTCATTCCACCCAACCCCCACTAGACCCTCTACTTTGATGGTTCCAGGTGTCTAAATGGAGGAGGCGCCAGAGTTGTTCTCATAAGGCAAGAAGGGAAGGCGCTTGAGTATGTTGTGCACCTACCCTTTATGTAAAAATTGATAAAATGCCACCCCTAACATTGCCCTTCGCTAAAATGCCACTTTTCTCTCATTGACATGTGGGACCTTCTGTGTCTATGACAATGGGCTCGAGTGGCATTTTAACAAGGAACAATGTTGGGAGTGGCAAAATATCAATTCTCCCATCTTTTATCCCCACCAACAACATGGTTGATTACGAGGCCCTCTTCTTGGGGCTTCATCTTGTGAAGGCTCTGGAGATCTGACACCTGCTCTTCCTCGAGGACTCAGCTTGTTGTCAACCGAATTGACAAGTCTTACCAGTGCCTCGATCCCAAGACGACTAACTACCTCGAAGAGGTGCAGAGGATGGAAAAATACTTCTCCGGTTAGAGGCTCGCTAGATTCCTCGCAGAGATAATCACCGGGCTGATCGTTTGGCTCGGGCAGTAAGCTCTAAAGATGCACTTCCAGCAAAGGTCTTCCTTGAAGTAGTTGACACGCCATCCATCAAGCAAGATGTCAAAAGGGGTGCAAAACCTAAACTACCCCCAGAGGTCAACGAGACCTCACCCTCCCCCAATACCTGGATGACCCCAATCATAAAATGCATTCAAGGGGAAATAGAGGTAGAAAACAATGCCAAAGCTCAAAGGCTGTTCAACAGGTCTAGGTCCTACATGCTCCTTGAAGGAATACTTTACAAGAAGGGGTCCTCCACTATGCTCAAATGCTTTTCAAAAGAGGAAGGCGTTGCACTCCTTAGGGACATGCATGAGGGGCTTTTCGGCTCACACTCGCACCAAGGGCAACTGCGGCAAAGGCATTAAGGCAAGGCTTCTATTGGCTTACCATGGTGTAATACGCCATCAAGACTCTTAGAACCTATGAAGGCTACCAAAAAATAGCATCAACTCGCCACTCCCCGACTGCACCTTTACATCAAATAACAATTACATGACCTTTTGCCCGGTAGGGTATGGACCTCCTCGGACCATTCTCACCTGCCAAGGAAGCTACAAGTATGCAGTTATGGCGGTGGACTACGACACCAAGTGGGTGGAATCTATGTCGTTAGCATCAATCACATCATGAGTGGTGCAAAAGTTTTTCTGGAAGAACATTATATGCTGATTCGTGGTTCCTACGGAGCTCATGTGGACAACGGGACTCAATTTGATACTTCCTACTTTAGGGACTTCTGTTACTCCATTGGGACAACACCCTACTTTTCTTCGGTTGCTCACCCCAAGTCCAATGGGGTGGTGGAAAGGGCCAATGGTCTAATCCTCTAGGACATTTGTCGATGGCTTGAGAAGAGTGCACTTAAACACGGACTATGAGTAGAAGAACTCCTCAATGTCTTGTGGGGGATGTGCATCACGTCTAGCTGCTCCACGGGACGAACACTCTTCTCACTCATGTATGGAGTAGAAGATGTCCTCCATGTAGAGGTCTGTCACTGCTTACTCCGCATGGAGATGCTCTTAGGGCCCTTTCCCATTAGCTACATGATGACTGAAGAGAATCACTAGGTGGAGATGGATTTCGCATAGGAGCTCTGTGACCAGGCCCTCGTCAAACATGCCTCCTTCGAGCATGAAGTTGCCCACTTCTGCAACAACCGCATACAAGAACGAGCCTTCCTCTTGGGGAACTTGGTGCTAAAAAGGGTCACTGACACAATAGCCCAAGGGAAGCTTCACCCCAAGTGAGAGGGACCCTACCGCGTCTCTGCTATCTTGGGCATGGGAGCCACAATCTATGTATGACTAATGGTTATATACCCTATTGTTCTACTTCTCTCCATAGTAAGGCATACACCGTTGTATTGACAAGCGTTATTCTTATAACCTTGGTGTGGGCACCCCTTCGAGCAATCTGTCCTAGAAAGTCCATACTACTACAACATTCCAATATACAAAGTTAGACATAAGTAACATAATAGGTTAAGACCGTCCTATATTAGCTCTTATGGTTGTACATATATTCTTGGATTTAAAGAACACTACGTTCGGTTCTCAATCCAACCCCAGCAAGAACACTCCCCCTACAATATATGCAAGTCCCATGCATATCTAGCTATTACCATATCTCGTCTGCATCAAATCATAGTTTTATTTTGGGTTTTTATACCAAAATACTATAAACTACTCATTCTCATCATGTCCCAATATTTCAAAATTTAATGAACAGTATATCAAACTATTCGTCATCCCAGATCTAAAGTACGGCTAAACAATTGCACATATAACCAAATATACCCAATTGACATCTCTATAATGTCTAACTCTAACTTAGATTTATCAAGGTTGTCATGACAATATTTATTCTGGATGTCCCATGAAATACTAGGTCATATCTACCGATACCACTACAACAGGAACACCCCTTTAACAACGGATACATAGCAACACATGATGTTATGCGTTGCAAGCAACAGAGTGGCAACGCTTGCAAAGCGTTACAAGCATCATCCGTGGGGTTAAGCAACTAGTTGCAACATTTGTCAATTGTTGCAAGAATCATCCGTAGAATCATCCGTCGACGCGTCGTTTCCTTTTTTCGGGTTTGCACCCCATGTCCCGTGACCCCAAGTCGCCTCGCCCGACGCCAAATCGTCCCCCTCGCTCCAAACCCTAAATCTGTGCGGCTGTGCCCAGCCCCCTCCTTCGCATCCTGTGCGGCTGGCGATGGCGGCTGCGCCTCCGTTCTTGCTTTGTCCTCCGGCCGCCGCCCCCGGAGGTCCTCTGTTCCCGCTGCGCCCGTCGGCCGACGCCCCCAGAGCTTCTTCGTTCTCGCTGCGCCCGCCGGCCGACACCCCCGGAGTTCCTCCGTTCCCGCCGGCCACCGCCCCCCGGCTGAAAAGAGTAGGTTTTAACAGTTATATGAGAAATTTCTTATTTTTTCTAGGTTATCTAGAAGCATGTACATGTTCTTCGGATTTGTCAGATTGGATCAAGTCTACAAAGTGCTCAAACTTTTTTCCCCAAAGTCTACGTATTGGACAAAGAATACAAACTTGTTTTAGATTTGTCATTTCTACCACATTGTGCAAGACAGATTCATTATTATTTTATTTTTGTCTACTTTCGTATGCTTGAACAAGCAAATCCTTGTTTCTTCCTCTTGTTCTGACAAATGGGTAGCGATTTTCTTATCAGGCCGCATGCTACTTGTCAAAAAATCGTAGTAGCCATTGTGTTAGTAGATCCATCTAATGATGTCTTTTGTTATTGGATACTTGTTATGGTTGGACTCATTCGCCGAGGTAGCGACTCATTAAGGGATGCAATGGATCTCGATCTGTCTTAGGGCCAACTGATATCTTGTGGATGATGGCAAAGTAATGTGAGGGCTAGATTTGAGTTGTTCATGCTTGAATCCATATATCAGAAGAACACTAGAATTTCTGTCACTATTAGGTTTCATGTTTTGGAGACTAGAGGAGTAGAGGGAATATACCATATTCTACAAAATCCTAATTTTGAAATAGAAGAACTCGCTTTGCTTGATGCTGGATTATGATGAGCTAGCTTAGTGGCTCTAATCGACAGGTGTCGTGGTCTCTACTATATTCAGAATTTTCATGTTAGGTAGTTCAGAATTTTCGTACTTGGATAAAATATTTTTGCTTTCATCGAGGTCAAGACTACACACGTAACTTAAATGCATCAATAACCATGTTGTGCCGTCTAGTTCTTGTTCTCATGATCTTAACTATTAGTGAGTGTAAATTCTATGAAGAGTGCGTGCTTGAATAAGATTCAAAGTCCCATATTTAGGTAACATGACAACTGTGTGGGGTTAAGAATTTGTGAATTTGTGAAGGCTTAAGAATTTGTGAATTTGTGAACAACATGGATAGCATCCAACTCAGTTCATACATTAGCTGTGTGGGGTTAAGAATTTGTGAATTTGTGAACAACATGGATCATCAGCGAGTATGAAAAGGATGCTCATCAACTAGAATTTCTACTAAAATGCTTTTATTGTGGTTGTGGCAAACCTGCTAATGTATGAACTGAGTTGGATGCCATCGTGTGGTAACCATCCGCACTCACTGCTTGAAACTATGTATGTAGTTTATGAAGGGCAATATGATCCTCTTCGTTATAGTTTTGCTCCACCATGCAATTTACAAATTTGCACTGTAATTTTGTGAGCATCACTGCATTCTTCTAGATAATTGATCTACAATTGTTCCATCTACATTAGCATCACTCATTAAATTCCAAAGTTACCCCACTGATTTGAGGTTTGGTGCTCTGAAAGTCTGAATCTCTTTGCATGATTCTCTGATTTCAAGTCCAGATGGATGTATATAGTGAATCACCAAATTGTATTTGTGCTTAGTTGCTACCTTTGATCACTTTAGTTGCTGAATTGCTGTCTACAAAGTTGCGCAATGCATCTGAAGTACTGCCTTCTTGCTAAAATTTTCATCTGAAGTACTGCCTATTGCTGTGAAATTTGGTTTACCGAAAAACCGAAATAACCGATCTGCAGTCCACCAATTTGCTGGCCTTAAACAAGGTTGAGCAGATGTGCTCATGTGTTCAATTCCTAGGGTAAGCTCATCTTTTGTTTGTGTTTGCTCTCATGCTAGCATATAGGATGCTAGGACAGATTGTCTTAAGCCTAGAACCATTTGTGTTCCAGCCTGCGTCAATACGGAATTGTTCTTACTGAAGTAGAGGGTTGGTTGAGCCAATTTAGTAAGATATTAATACAAACAGACGAAATGTAAGGATGGCATTTAGGTTTACCACGATAATGGTCAGATTGCTCCATTTCTGTACCTTGCACTTGTGAAGTTTACAATGAGCTTTAACATCTTTTAGATTACTGAATAGTATGCATCTTGTTGGGATTGTGTTAAATTGGTTCCTGGTAACATCTGTTTCCATCACACCAGGTGATTTGGGCTTATTGTTGCCCTATTAGTCTGAAAATATTTGGTATGTAAAGTTCCACAATTGTCTTTTGTTTCATATGGCACACAAATGTTGTCAAGAGTGGAGGATAGTGGTATGACCTATACATCTCAAGAGAGAAACGCCCCAAACATCACCATCACTTCAAGGCCGGCGCCATGAATGTTCTGATCAGTACCTCTCATACTCAATATAGCACAGTGTCACTGTGTCGCACAGAAAGTTCAGAGCAACGCATATAGCTGATAAGTCGAGCCATGACGACTTGTTTGTGTAGACAAGGGTGTCGGCTGTGATGACCAATGCACCAATCATGCTGAATGTGGATTGCGACTTGTTTGCCACCAACCCTCAGGTCGTTCTCCACGTGATGTGCCTACTATTGGGGTTCGACGATGAGATCAACAGTGGGTTCGTTCAGGCACTGCAGGAATTTTACAATGGCCTCAAGGATGATCCTTTTGGTAATCAGCTGGAGGTTATATATAAGGTATACATGTGCAAACATTAACACATATACTTGAATAGGTGTGCAAATGTTAGTACTTTCCCCCTTCTTATGGTGAAGGTTTTGTGTGCGCTGCTGCTGTTACAAACTCTACTAATTCTTTTGTGTGTTCAGAAAGTTGGAACAGGAATTGCAGGACTCCAAGGAATTTTCTATGCCGGGACGGGCTGCTTTCACCGCAGGAAAGTCATTTACGGTGTGCCACCAGACTCCACTATCAAACATGAGAGGACAAGAGGTAAAATTGGGCGTAGAGCCGTACACCATTGTAATTGTCTAGAGTAAATTTGTATCCTTAATGCATTTCAGTTCGACTAGTACCCTTACATCAAGTGGATGTACTTTGTCAGGTTCACCATGTTATAAGGAGTTGCAAATGAAGTTTGGGAGTTCAAAGGAATTGATTGAATCGGCTAGGAACATCTTTTATGGAGACATACTCTGTTATTCTGTTCTATTGGATGCCAAATCTCTATTCGTATATGCCTGATTGAATGGTTTGGTTCATCTATATGTTAGGCATTTTCTTGTACGGAGCATGGCCTGCATGTGCTTGTGATAATGCCAAACTTGTATTTATTTTCCCCTTGATTGTTGAAGTAGTAACATATGATCATTATTGCAGCAAGCACGTTATCAAATATCTGCTCGTATTTTATTAAGAAAACATAGTTTTTTACTGTATCATACTTGTGAAATTACGGTGTTTCTGAATTTACAATGTATCACTTATGCATTGTTTTGTTATAATATTTTAATTAGCAACCAAATTTGAATTGGTGAGATTTTAGACTTGCTCTGTTTCTTTTGCTTGAAGTATCTGCACATGACTCCATAGGTTTTGGCTGACAGGTACGAGCAACTCGTGGAAGAGGGAAGACTGCTAGAGGTATATCCATCCATTGGGACCTTTCTGTGCTGTCTGATTTTAATATTACAATATGCTTTAAGAATATAGGATTTTGTGTTAGACTACTTCAGCATATCGAGTTTTTTGTGCATGAATACCAACAGTTTCATCATCGACTAAATCAAGAACAGTAGTGTCCAGTCTGAAAGATAGCATTAGGCTTAATTTAAAGCAGCATGGCGATTCTTTTTCTTTGTACGGTTTCATTATCTTACAGTTTTTCTATTTTCCTTCCAGCATAGATGGAGGGTGGGACTCATGACTGAAATGGCTCTGATAGGGTATGTAGGCGTCAGTCCTAAATGCATTCTAGGCTTCAATAAGGTTCATAACTTTTTTAGTATGGTACATAACTACATGTATAAACATTTATGTTTTATCATGCTGCAAATTCGAGAATAAATCTATGTGTCTTATTATTCATACGTAACTCAGGAGAAGAGATATCCTTCGCCTCTTAACGGATGACTTGAAAGGATTACTATCGATTATACCACAACTGCAAGTAATATTATATCCACTTCATTTACACTTTGAAATACATATAAAGAGCTTTTTTTATAATAGCTAGATAACATTGGCCATTTGGAGCATAGCGATTCGGTGATACTATGAATTCGCTTAACATGAAGCAATTTATTACTTGTTCCATTGCTCAACTAGAAGATTCAAGAGGCATCACTATTCCGACCACTTAGAGCTATTCCACCAAAGAACACTAGCTCCAAATGCTCTATCTTTACCTTGCAAATGAGACAATTTCCTTTTACACTTCCTCTTAGTTTGAATATAGTACCTCGAAAATAATTAATGTTGGTTCCAATTGACTTGCCCTGAATATTTTCTTTCTATTTTGTTTTCAGTTTGGGAGCAACAGCATGACTAATTGAGGATGTGAGGGCTTCCATTGAAATTAGTGCTTTGCTTCCATTTTCTTTGGATCAAGATCTGTCATGACTTTGATTTAAGAGGATTCCTTTGTATATATCTTGCTATCATAGCAAAAATGTTTGAACACAGATTATGTGATGAATTAATTTGTGGATGCTACTCTATAATGTGAATATTTGTTTTAATATAGACCGATTTGTGCTTATTTCCTATGTGTGTGCCTTGGATGATCTCGAAAAGTTTCAAATGCGCATTAAGATCCTGTATATATTTATTTGGCTCCAAATAAATATTAATTATTTTTTTCCAATGGTTAATTTCTTGTAACGCATATAAGCGTTGCCACAATTCGAATCTAAATGTTGCAACAAGCTTTAGAGGTAAGCTGCCCATGTATGCACAAACACATATAAGTGTTGTCAGAGTCTATAAATATCTGTTGCAATTTAGCAACGGTTATTAGTAGGGTTTTCCAACGCATATATAAGCGCTGCAATAGCCCCTAGCAACGGCAAAGATAGGCAACGATAATTATGTGTTGGTATAGACCCTAGCAACGCTTATATGGACTTTAACAACGCATATATGTATTGCTAAAGGGGTCATTTTGTAGTGTGTACCCACAATTTAGCAAATTTATTGAAAATACAAGCATGTGTAAATAGATTTGATAAAACAAATTCAAATACTAGAATCAATATGATCAAAAGAGGTGCTTGCCTTGCTTGTTGGATTTAGTGGCAAAGTTGGAGTCGATGGTAGTAGTGTTGGGAACGTCGATGTCTATACGCAATTCGATGCGGAGCAACAATAAGAGGCAAAAGAAGTCAAATAACATCAAATCCAAATAAAATTTTAAAAATAGAGAGCTCTAGTTTTATACTAATTTTTTACATTGTGGATTCACAATTTTTGAGGTTTATTTAAATCAGTAAAGCTTTATTTATATTTTAAATCAGAGCAAGAGTCTTACTTAATAAGCAATTGGTGTAAACTACTTTTTTCACCCATATTTGTAGAGACAAGGGCTCATGATTTTTTGCAGTTTTAGGCACTAGTTCTACCAATTTTAAGTTTTTTTTCAAAAGTTATTTAAATTTGAACATTGCATATTTTGAATGTTAATTCTATTTGGAGTTTGATTCAAAATAGGTTTGAATTCAAAGTTCTTTTTAAAAAATAAAGTCCTTATGGTCTCTAAAGTTTTTAGAATTTTGTTTCTTCAAATTCAGAGTTAGCTTGCAAAAAATTCTTGATATAGCACATCCTAGGTTTCATAAAAATTTCAAATTTAAAAATTGAAACAAAGGTTCAAAATTAATTTTTTACATATTCATCAATATAATGATTTTATATGAATTTATAAATTTATTTTACTTGAATTGGACTTAAGATACAAAAGTTATAAAAGTTTGAATCTTGTATGTATTGAAAACCTTTGAAAAAGATAAGAAAAATATGTTTTCAATTAGATAAGAAGTATTCATATTTTTCAGATATTCTTTTGTATTTCTTGATTAATTGCAGTCACTAACGATGTGGACCCAAGTATCAGCGACTTATGGCTTAAATAATGATTTGGTTTAATCTTTAATCCATCCTGGCCCCAAATGTCAACTACTCAAAGTTTAAACTTAAGTTTAATTAGGTTTTGATAGTTGTTCTTACCAGTGGGATTGGCTTGTTAGTGGTTAGGACTTAGCTAGGTCACAGATGACTAAGAAAGCTGGCCCACAAGTCAACGGTAGAAAAATAGAGCTATGTAGCTCGAGCTTGCTGGTGGCCATCTACGAGCTATCCCCTCTGCTAGGTCGTGCAATGGGCTACAGGATGTCAAGGCACACTCAGTAGTATGCTTGGTGGAGATGGAGGTCTGCCGGGTCGAGCTGGCGCCAAGCTTGAACGGTGGCATCAATGGCGAAAAGCCGGGGAGGAACTATGGACAAGCTTAACATTGGGAAGAAGAGGGCTAAGCATCAATGGACCATGGGCATTCCATTTTATCTCTTAATGGCAGCGATGGTTGACCAGGTTGGGTTGGTGTCATGTGGCCAGAGCCAAAGAAGAAGGGCAAGGTGGTAGTGGCACTGCGGGTTGTAACATTCCAAATTTTGCTTTTCTGGATTTATTGTGCTTTTCTTGATTTTATCTGATTTTCTGAGAATTTATTTACTTCTTTTTGCATTTATTTAATTGAGCCTTAGCCGTTCTTTATTTGTTCTGAGCAATTGGTTGATGATATTTTATTGGAGGTATTTTATTTGGGTTCTATTTGCCTCAGAGTATTTTATGGATTTTTTCTGGATTTTTCCTGATTTTATTTCTATTTCTTTTGTCTTATTTGAATTTCTAGAATTTTTTTAATTCAAAAATGCATTTAAAATCGCCAAATGGTGTTTGGGCCAAATCTCCTCAGTCCGACCCAATCCTGCGCTCGGCCCAGCCTGCCCCGCCAAAAACCCAAGCGCGCAATCATTGGATCTTGATCCAACGATTGCAGATACCGCCGCCTTCTTGTTCTTTGTCCGTCTCGATTCATTGCGTGTTCAAGACGAGATGTGGCCACATCGCCACCCGAAACTTCGATCGGACTCCGCTGCCGCATGACTCCTCGCGTTTCACAACGGCATGGACGCCCAGGCCCTGTATTTATTGTGCTGCCGCCACCCTCGTGAAGCCCTAGTCGCGTCGCACCATCTGCCCTAGCTCACGTTGCCTGAGACACCACCGTCTTCCCGTACGAGCTCGTCGGAGTCCCGAAGCCATCCGCCACTTCTTGCACCACCGCCAGTCCATCTCCGCCGCGCCTAAGGTCACCGCCGAGTTGCCCGCGTCGAGCCGCATCCGTAGCGCCACTTCTTGTCGCCGGTGAAGCCCCGCATCGCCACATCGCCGTCGTCTTCTTCCCCTCCCGCAAGAACCGCGCCGCCGTGCCATTGTCGCCGAGCCAAGCTTTGCCAGCCATCGGATCTTCAATCAACGCCCCAGATCTCGCCGCGTCGCCACATCAACAGTAAACCACATTTTCACCCCTCGTCTGTTGGATTAGATCGAACGGTCTAGATTGCATCGCATAGATTTGTATTGGTTCAATCTTAGCCGCTAGATCCAGATCCTAGGGTTCTAGTGCTGCCACGTCGCAAAGTTGTTGTAGCCGTTGGATGCGTGCCGATCGGTCTCGATCGTGCCGCTGACGCCTCGCCGCTTCGTATGCCGTGTCGTCCGATCTAGATCCGACCGTAGCCGTGCCGCCATGTGTTGCGTCCGTAGTAGATTCGAGCCACTTCGTGATGATCAATCTCGGCCGTTCATTTTGAATCGAACGGACGAGATTGAATCGAGTTTCGGTTAACCGTAGTCTGCCGCGTGTCGTGTTGTGATTGGTCCAGCCATACCGATGATGCCAGCGCTTGCATCAGCCGGTGCACAGCACAGTGTCGTCGGTCCATCGTGCGCCCGAGCCGTGCCGTGGACTGGGTCCATGCGCCGAGACGCGTGGCAGCCTCTGGTTGCGACACGTGTCAGCGTGTGAGTGGGCCACGTGTCATGCTGACATTAGCAATGACGTCATAATTAATTTTCCACATAAAAATAATTTGGCCGAAAATCTATTTCGGTGCTGACATCATAAATGGGAATTTCCCGTATGAAAATAATTCGGATAAATAGGAATTTCTGATTTTTAGGATTTTCTAGTTAATTAAAACTTCGAAAGGCCATATCTTTTGCGTCCAAACTCCGATTGAGGTGATTCAAATTCCTAAAAATTTATAAAATTGTGCTCAGTTTATTGGTGAATTTTATTTAATTTTTGGATTTGATTTTGCTCTCTGTTTTGGTTAGTTATTGCTTTTCCTTCGTTCATGCGTAGACGCTTAATTCTTTGGGAGAGTTTGTGATTGAGGAGCCAGACTTGACCAGGTTGCAGAGTAGGATTCAGACCTATTCGAAGGCAAGTCGTGCTTTGACCATGTTGCACCCACATCTAAATGTTATGTTGTTTTAACGTATTGCATTTATTTCAATTATCAAATGTTCGCTATATGTTGGGAATAGTTAACCGTCCACTTGAGATAATTTCTCCCTTGCTATGTCGTATGCCATAATTCATTTGTCACCCTAAGAATGGTTTATTAGTAATTGGTAGCTATAAATGCCAATATGGGTAGATAGAACGTAAGTAGAAAGCTTAGCCATGCAACGAGTCATTACTTCATGATCAAATGTTAATATTGCTTAATGACTATGGAACATGGTTTCTAATTGTGTGTCGGGTTGTCACACAATGTTGGAATTGATGATGGCACATGGTGCATGGTAAACCAATTTGGTGGTAAAAATGATTTGGACTGAGGCATATGGCATGGTTTTGTGGTGGGCCAAGGTTGGCATGTGGGCGGTCGCATTTGATTTTTATGATGATAATGACATGGTGATTTTTGGTTAGTCTTGCCTCGGTCAACTAAGGACTTAACCTTGCAAGAATTTGAACTGAGTCATTCATACAACCACAAGTTCCGGAGTGGGACGGACCTAGCTGAGTAAATTGTGAAATCTATTCTTTGGTACTGTCGTGGTGGTGTGAGCTCCGGGTGTACGGGTGAAAACTCACATGGCGCAAGAGGGGGGCCCTGTTGTGGAGGTGTATCCCTTCAGTGTTGAAACCTTAGCGGGCAGTACTGGGTTTAGATGGATCTTTGGAAAGGCTTTGTTATGGTCACTCGCCTTTGTGGTGTTTGATTATATCTTGTGGGTAAAGTGTATAACCTCTGCAGAGTGTAAAACCTATTCGAATAGCCGTGCTCACGGTATTGGCCATTACTCGGTGATTACAGTCAAGGGTTAGATTTTATTAACTAAATGTGGGGAATGGAATGCTGGAACATGGAAATAAGGATATGAGTTGGACATGGAAAACAAATGCAAAGTTATTACTATTACTATCGTTTTACTGTCTTTCAATCTATTATGCTATTCTTTCGTAAATGTTGTTTATGCAAAGTAATCTTATAGCCTTCCTTTGTACTAAGACATGCATATAGTAAGTAGAATTGCATTTTGTGCACGGCTTGTTGAGTACTTTATGTACTCACTCCTTGCCACCAACATCATCCGTTGAGGAAGAAGCAACGCCTGCATTGGAGGAGGAATTCTAGGAGGAGACGAACAATTAGGGTGCGAGCCTTGTCAGTTGCTTGTGGCAGTTGAAGGGTTACTACGTGTTTTCATTATTTCCGCTGCAGTTTATTTATTTACTTTCGGTTAGCCCTGTGTGGCGTACTCATATAAGGTGGACCATAAGGTCATTCATCAGTTATACTAAACTTAATAAAGTCTTATTTATGTTATCGTTGAGTATGATTGTGATATTCATCTATGTTGAGACTGTGTGCACTAGCGTGACCTTGGACTAGAGTAGAATATATAGAGGGTCCGGATTTACATATTCGGGTCCCGACACGGGTGCTCTGGGCTGTAAACCAAGGCGAGAGAGAGCTTAGGGGTTGCCAAGGGTGCTATAGACAGATTCAATCAAAGGATAACTCACCGGGGGTGGAAGCATCGATCAAGCTTACACTATTCTATGCTCCAGCCAAGGAAGCTTGCCGCACTCCAATGGGGTGAGCTCTTGGACCAAGGAGAACAAGGTAGCGCAAGGGTGCCGTAAAGTTACCTTTGATCGTCTTATAAGGGCAAGGAGGGAAAAGGAGCTAGGTTCGGGTCTGAAGGTAATTTCAGTGGTAGGGAGAGATAGGCACACTGCACAAGCTTCTTCCCCATGAAACTCGTACACGCATGCAAGCTCATCGAGGCAGAAGGGATTTGAAAGAAAGTCCACGGCTAGGCCATGTGGTAGTGGAGCAATGCCGATGGCACAGTCGTATGGGTGTGACTGGGAGAGTCCCGGGGAGGCGACGTGATGGCTAGCCGTGGTGGGGTAGGGTAGGGTCAGAGCTTGTCACAGCGGTGGCTGCAGCTGCTTGGCATAGCGTGGTGGCTAGCTACTGCGGCCCACCGAAGTGCTGCCATGACGAGGAGACTTGGCGAAATTTGCTATCACGGCAGGCAATGGGCAGCCGGCTCGGGCAAGCAAGGGAGAAGGGGGAAAACTATGGTAGGTGGGTTCAAAGGGAGGCATGAGGCTACCAGTGGGCCAAGGGTGGTTAGGGACACAGCATGCTGATAGGTGGGCCCAAGGTGGCAGAGATACAGAGAAGTGATAAAATGGGAAAACAGATTCTTAATATCTGGCAGGTGGGATTTCTAATTTTATTTAGGCCAACAAACCTTTTGAGAAGGACCCTGGTGAGGTACTAAAGCTACCATAAATATTCCAGATGATGATCAAACACTACAAGAAACAGGGAAAAATTCGTGGGTTTTTTTAAATTCGTGGGCTAAAAAAAACCCACGAATTTATATATTAAATTTCGCTTTTCAAAAATCCACGTATTTAATTAAATTAAATGGGAAAAAACCCACTAATTTATATTTAAATCGTCGGTTTTAAACTAGAGCACAATTTATATTTTAAATTAAATTATTGTCCGCCCACAATTTAACGTTGTTTAACCTAACCCGCGTCTCCTCTCTCTCTCTTCGCTTCGCCTCAAGACGTTCCCCACGCCGCCAAGAAGACCGCTTGCCGCGCTACGCCCCGCCTTGCTTGTCTGCGCCTCGCCCCGCCCGCCGCCATGACGCAGTGCCGCCCGCCTACCAAGACATGTCTGCCGCCATCCCCGCCGCCCAAGGCCTGCCGCCCCAGCCAACTCCCGCACCCGCTCCTCCCGAAAATCCTGAACCACGGTGTTCACTTCCTTCTCCGGTGGGCTCGGCTGCAGATGGGGGCGGCAGCGTCATCGGGCGCCACGCCACCAAGTTCTTCTCCATGTCCGGCCTCTCCCGCGCCGACCTCAAGCAGGTGAGCCGCTCGCCCTGTCAGGACCTTCACGAAATCCGAATTCACCACACTCCAAAAACCTCCAGGCGATGATGAATCAACCCAGAAACAGTCTTCAGAGTTAGAAATTTAACTACGAACTATACTGGACTAAGGAAACTATGATATGAGGAAAGTGCATCCCTCTTTTCCATTCATCAGAGTATTTTATAGTCTCCAATACAGCAGTTCAGTTGCAACTGAAAAGATTCGATACTTTTGACTAGCAAGAAAAGAAATAGCGAAGAACGCAAACCGATTACAACCAAGTAATTTTCGGTATTTATCGTCGAGGACTCGAGTGTCGCCACTGGTCGTTGCTTGGTAGAGTATATCTAATCCCTTTGCTTTTCGCAAATCGGAGGATCCAAGGTCCAGGCGATCGCGATTCCAAACGGTAGGGGTTCCTCGGCTTCGTCGAGTTAAATCTACAACGATGCATGTATGCTCCATTCCTTTTTCCCTCTCATCTCGTGTCGAGTTTATGCATCAATCGTAGCTTGTGCCGCTGGTAAGGAAAGATGCGGATATGCTTGTGTGTTACTGAGTACATGTATGTTATGTCGTATAAACTTTGATGTAGGCATGTGGTGTAGAAATGTAGGAAGCAAATTAAAGGGAACTAAAGGGAAGGGAAGCTGATTGATCCCCCCCCCTCCTCTGTTTGGTAAGTTCACTGTTACCGTGACACCATAATCACACGATCAAGATCTAATGGCTAACAATTGAAGATGAAGTTCACTGTTACCGTGACTACGTGGCTAGATCTAAGACGCATATCTAAGATCTAACGGCTAACATTTACTCGATTATGAGCACACGTGGGCGATCCCGCTACGGGCACGTGGCACTATCCTAACCATTCATCCTTAAATCTGCGGCTAAGGTTAATAGATGAGTCTCACTGTTTGAAGGAAGACGTGGGTGAATCGGAGGCGTTCGACGAAGATCGGACGGCTGTCGAAGCTCCGAGTCTCGATGAAGGCGCGGCGAGAAGAGGTGGCCGGAGAGGAAGAAGACGACCACGTGCACGGCGTTCCAGTGATGCTCCGGCGAAGTGAGGTAGCTCCACAGGTGCGGCTCGTCACAAGGAGTACTTCGGTGGTCACAACGGCGGCGGAGGATGACCGACGGCGACGCAATCAACGGCGAAGTGACTCGGGACTATGGTGAGGTCGTGCGGCTAAACGGCGACGAGAGAGACGGTGTGGGTTAGGGCTACGGGTGCGCACGGCGAAGAGCTTTCTGGCAAGGTCATCGGCCGGCTTTATAGCCTCAGAAGGCAAGCTCAAACGTCGCATTAACGCGGCGGTTTCCCTCGGCAGCGGTGGTGGCGGTGGCGTTACCGGGAGGCAAAACGAAACGACGCGGCGCAAATCCGTGCGTACACGTGTGACGATCCAATGACACGGGCGGCGAAACGACGCGGGCCAATGTCAACCGTGCAATGCGGATCGAACGGCTGAGACCCGACGGCTTTAGGGTTTCCGTGCGGCGCGCACAGTAATGGGCTCGGCCGGTTACTGTTCATTGGATTTTCCACTAATTTCTGAATAAAATTAATTCCTGATATTCATTTAAATTATTTGAAGCACTTAAAATATCAGAAAAATTCTAGAAAAATTCCAGAAAATATTTTAAGATATTTTGAACTCAAATAAAATATTTTAATTTATATTTTATTAAAACTTTTCTATTATTAAATTAATTTCCAAAGAAAAGTTAATTCTAGAAATTCAAATAAATCCAAATAAATTCCAGAAATTCTCAAAAATTCAATTAAACCATTTAAATTAAAATAATCAAAATTTAGGGATGTTACAACTAGACACATATCTGGATACTAAAATTGTTTTCAACCTTACAATGCATAAACTTGAGCGGTCATCATTTTTTTAATATTGCCCGTGCTCCCCTTGGTAGGTGTGGGCGATACCAAGGTTCTGAGATGGACAATGAATGCTATGCATGGATGAGTTGGTTTCAATCCTGGTATGATTGTTCGGAATATAATCAAAACTCTCTTAGTTGTGTAAGTGTGTACAGTGCAACTAGGTGTCTCATATTTGTTTAGGTGAGGGCCATCTAGTTAATCCTCTATGAAAGCATACACGTAAGTGGAGTATGGGTGTCACCTCTGAGTCCATCACATGAGCGAGGATCGATTCATATTTCCGAATGCCCACAAGAGGTGGTATGAGAGCCCATACTAATGTAGGAAAAGCCTTACTTAGCATGGTTGATAGTTAAGGACAAAACTTTCTCTCAAAAGATTATTTTCGGTTATAAAAGCTATATGTGAAAATGTAGAATGCTATTCTCATCCCTTCTATAGCTTTACTTTCTCATCCTACTTTTCAAAAGAATTTTGTATTCATCTTAAACTTCAAAACTTGGATTTTCGAAAAATGGCAGCATACAACCTTGTTCTACTTCTTATGTCATTCAACTTGATTAAAACCAAGTTTCAAAGTTATAAAAGCTAAAATTTTGAAACCTAAAATTAAATAGGACCAACATCGAGCCCCCTAACCTCACCTTACTCAGCAAGACTATTAGTGTTTCACAAATACATATATAATTAAAATACAGGTTATGACAATAGAGAGGCTCTACAGTTATTTTGCATCAACAGAAATGAATCATAAGCATATGATAGATTGCAAATAGAATTTATAAATGCCAGCATAGGTAATAATAAAGTATTGACTGAATAATAGATTTCGCAATATAGTCTACTCAACTGTTTCAAGCCACTTCAATGATGACCCCTGACATTAAGTACAGTTTCCCAAACACAATTTTCAAAAAAAATTAGTTTTAGAAAATAATAAAACTTCTAACCATGAGATGACTTCACCAAATGCCTACGACCGCGAGTGTGGCTAATCGATTAGTTTTACACTCTGCAGAGGTATACAGCATTACTCACAAGAAATAATTAGTCTCTTTTGCCAAGCCAATAACACACTTCCTTTGGCTTGTCGGCAAGGAAATCATAACATAACCATTACATCACCTAGACAGCACTTTATATTAGCCCGGTGACGACAAACCCTTACTATGGCGGTAAAAACATATACCCAAGACGTCATATCATTCACACCGTAACCAAGGCAGTCGCTCTTGCCATCGCTGTTTCTCTCCATAGCAAGGTGTACACCGTTATATTGGTATGCATTTACCCACACCTCGGTGTGGAAGCCTCTACGAGCAAACCTAACTGGAAAGCCCGTACTACTTCAGCCCTCCAATGCACAAAGCCAAATCTAGGTAACTTAATAGGTTATGACCATTCCATACCAACACTTGTGGTTTTACTTATTTCTTGGATCGATATCGTCTTATAGTTTGGTCCTTAATTTGACCTGGGCGATAGTGTTCCCTTACACTATGTGCAAACCACATGCACAATCGGCTATTGCCAACAATTGCCCATGTTTAAATCATAGTTTTTTTTTATTTTTAGCCAAAATACCAATGACCCTAACATGTCCAACCTTTTAAATTATAAAGAACAAAAAGGTTATTTACTAAGTATGACTAAGCATGATTACTAAACGATCGTATATACCCAAGTTGACATTATAATTGTACACACATCCATAATTGTCGAATATTCAAATATGGGATATGGGCATACACCATAAAGTCAAAGGTCATACCATGTATATCTCTACCAGCATTTGGAAACTCCAGATATTTCGAGCCCAGCTCAGCGGGATAAGATATGTGAAGAAGGAAAACCCTCATATGGAGCAGGATCCAATCATATTCCCGATATGCAGAGACCTACTCGAATATGCCTGGAGGCTATGAAAATTCAGGTGTGATACGGAGATCATAACGGCAACATGACTCCTCATCAACCATGATTCAATACTCCAACCCGCTATATAAGGACCAGAGAGGACACCGTCAAGGAGGGAGCCAATTGCAAGCCACAACAAGCCAATTCAGAGCGCAAGTTTCAAGCCATCGCCATCCAAAGCCAAATGCACAGGAAGATCTCCACGCAAACATCCAATAGCCATAGTCTAGCCACCCCCCATATTCATATTCTTCCTTGTAATCAGGACTAGCTCCTTCGATCTGTAATGTGTTCATCGATCTCATCCATCACTGAAACAAGAGTAGGGTATTACTCGACCAAGAGGCCTGAACCTGTCTACATCGTGTGCCCCCGATTGAGTGTTTGATCCTGCATATCTCAAAGGTACCTGAATATAAGTGTGCTGTTGATCACTAATCTTCGACAATAATAGTTTGACAAAAGAAATATAAGGTAATTGAAATAATAAGTTCAATATGGTCAAGGGGGTACTTGCCTTGCTATTTGTTGTTGGGTACGTAGTGGGTCATCGAAGAAGTTGTCATCAATAAACTTATAAACGTTGGAGTCTACTCGTTATTCGTCGAAAACATAGAAAACATCAAATTTCAATAAAAGTAAAAAGAATATAGACAATACATTAAATAAAGACTTGCTATAGAAAACAAGCATGGTCTTAGGGCTGGGGTTCATTATTTCGTGTGATAGCATTTTAGACTGCCTTTTAGTCCTTTTTATTATTAGTAGATTTAAGTTATATTCATGAAAAGGTGCCTTGATTTTAATGAAGTAGTTTTTCTTTATTTTATGAATTTAAGAGGCTAAAATTATGTATGTTTATATGGATAATTTCAAATTCAAGAGGCAAAAATTATTTGGATTAATATTGTTATGGATACAATGCTAGCACAAGGTGTTATGTTCTTAGCAAGATTCAGATGCAAAGCATATTATTCCAGGTTTACATCTACACCTCAGGGTGGTTCCACTTTTAAGGGTTTTTAATAAATATCTTTCCATAAATATGTCTTTACTTTATACATATATACATATATACATATATATATATATGTTCTTTTATACATGGAGCATATAGCCTTTTGCAGATTTAGACGTGTGCACATATGACATATTGTTGATCATTTGGGAATGTTAAAATTAACAAATTAGTTCTATTTTCCATTAAAGTTTTATATACTACTTTTAGTTATATATATATACGTATATATATATGTATATATATAGGTATATATATACATATATACGTATATGTATATATATGTATATATAGGTATATATATACATATATATGTATATGTATATGTATATGTATATGTATATGTATATGTATATGTATATGTATATATATGTATGTATGTATGTATGTATGTATGTATGTATGTATGTTTATCTCTTATACTTATGATCTTTTCATGATATGCATAAATTAAGTATCATTCTTAACAATCTTGTTTATTTAAGTAGCTTACTGCCATATTGACATTTAGAAATTAAATTTATTCAATTTAGGGTTCTTTTGCACAAGTTATAAATATTCAGTTACTTAGCAAAATGAAATGAACTTGCATTAGTAAAAGGTCTAAAATAAGTTAGAATGCAAATATTTTTACATATTTGAGTTGCTTATGATCTAAGGATTCCAAGAAAACTAGTTTCATTCATTTTTGAGTTCATTTGCAAAAGTTTCCTACATAGCATATTTCAAACGTATAATTTAAATTTGAATTTTAAAATTACACACTACTCATTTTCAAAATGTTTTTGCATACTCTAAAACTACAAGATTTTATAAATTTATTTCATTTAATTTGGGCTTAAAATGCAAAAAGTTAAGAGTGTTTGAACATTTTTGAAAATCACTAGAAAATCTGAAAATACGTTTTCATAGAACTGAAAGCGTATTTTCGGTCTTGCGCGGGTTTCTTTTGAATTCGACACTAGCCACTGACTGGTGGGGCTCTCGGTTAGTGAGTGAGTGAGCCAGAGAGTGAGTATGACTGACAGATCGAGCCAGCAAGCAGAAGCGATGACCAAAGCGAGCATGGAGCTAGGCTTCTTGCCAAAGGACGCCTGACCCGTGGTTTGCTTTTGTCGATGGTGGGAATAGCTCCAGCACATCCCGGCGCTCATGCTAGTGGGTATCGTTACCGTGGGCGATGGGTGGAGTGTAACGGACCGCCCTTTTCAGGGGGTGCTTATAAATACCCTCACAGCTACCCAGGAATTTAGCTGTGGGTAACCAAGTGCACATTGCCAGACATAAACACAAATGTACATATTTGATAGATAAATTAAGGGCCTAACGGCCAGAGTTTTACAAAAGGTGCGTTTGGCACCAGATACATTACCAAAACAACCACAGAAAAAGCTTGAGCAGATAGACCAAGGCCTTCAAAACCAAATATCAATGCCATCTACGCTCTTCTAGAAACCATCGTCTTCATGAAATTCTAAAAGAGGTTTTAGGAGCAAGGGTGAGTACACAACCGTACTCAACAAACCACACGGAATATCTGAATATTACATGCAAGGAGATTTCAAGAAATTGGCACTAAGTTCAATTATTTAGTGGATGCATGCCCTAGAACTTAATTTATACATATATTACATTTGAAACACAAACCAAAAACAGCATCATCGACATGATGCAAACCACAGAGTTATTAAATTAATCCTAAATTATGGTTAATCTATTGTTAAAACTACTCAAGCTCAGTTACCGGAATCACCCGAAATTAACCCAGCTTCATTAACCGGAAGCACAACGTATTCGAATACCATTTGGTTTACTCTGCAGAGCTACTCAACTTTACCCACAAGATATCTACGGTCGTTGATGCCACTCGAGATGAACATGCAACTTTCATGCATGCGGCCGGACCGAGATTAACATAATCTTTCATTGAATTCCCCCTCTTTAGCTCCTACCCAGTAGGCGGTGCACATCCCCAGTTCCCAGGGGCCCATTGGCCAAAGCGAACCTGCGCGAACTGACCAACTGGGGAATCCTACTATTGTGAGAACCGCCGAATGGCCGTACCATTCCGTTCCACCCCAAATCACAATGCTCCCCATTCCCTCTACAAAGGATGAGGATCCTCCTGCAGGCATTCCAAGGGGAAAAACAATATACCGGGCTACGTGGATCAGGCCAAACGAATTGACTGACCCAACTTGTGGTTGAGAGGGGACTGAGTTATTTACTTTGCCCAGGGGTTGATCCTTATGTGCCGAAGACAAGCCCGACACACACCGCACCACTGGTACCACCTGTACCCTTTCCACACCACACTGGGCTTGTCATCGGTTTGGGGCTTGGGCCAGCATCCACCTTCCGTGGTCCGCCCAAGACTGTCCCCCAAACCGTAGCGGGTTTTACAAAAAAATTTTAAGCAGTAATTAAAAGTAATGATTATTTACTATAGCTAACCTACGATGGTTCATTAATGATAACCTAGGGTTAACAATTGACTATGGCATAATCAACATGGTCTTAACAATGAGGTGGGATTTTAACTAGTCATGTCATTCGAAATTAGCACTTTTTAAATTACTACTCTATTTACAAGCAAGTGCAAATAACTACATCTAGATATATAGTAAATACACAGAAAATGGGATTCAACATGTTCAAGGAGTGTGGCTTGCCTTGCGAGGTTAGTGGTTCGCCTAACGAGAGACGGTCGATGTCGTATCTGGTTCGTACGGTGCTTGTTCCTCCGACAGCTCCAACGACTGGTCCGGCTCTGGGTTTCGCTCCGAAAGTTGCTCTGAGGTCAGATCTAGCGCGGAAAAGCAAAAACCAATAAAAAACGAATAACAATAACAAAGGAAAAGAAACGGAAAAAGGAACGGGAGAGAAAATGGCCGCAACGCAGCTTAGGGGCATTTTTGGAATTTTCTGGAATTGGTTTGGCAAAACGGAGATAATTTTTGGACTCAGCGGGTTGAACGGATCAAGAATATGTATTTTGGCTATTTTTTGGAGTTTTTTTTGGGAATTTTTGGGATTTTTGGGAATTTTTGGGGATTTTATTCTGATTTTTCGCATTTCTAAAATAAATCAAAAATCCGAAAAATCGAAATAAAATGAAAACGGAATTTGCCATTCAATGTCTGAAGATCGCAATTTTGGCCTGACAAGGTGCACAGCGCGGAAAATGGGCCGCCCAAACGGCTACCGAGGTGGGACGACATGCGGCCTGTGGCGAAAGGACGATGTGGGGCCTGTGGATGAGAGAGAGGCGAAGCCGACTATTGGGGACCACTTGGCAGTGACGGAGAGGAAAACACACTGACGAAATGGGCCCACCGTGCAGTGACACATGGGGCGAGCGGCGATGGGAACAGAGGAGCGAGCACCGGCGCTGGGGAAGACACAGGCGAGCGCGGCGAATGGCGACCGGAGAGGAGAAATGGAGGGGCGTGGAGGCATGAAGAACTCACGGCGAACTCAAAACGGGGAACACATGGGCGGGGGAAAGCACGGAGGAGTTTGGCGGCGAGGAGAGACCGGAGATGAAGAAGAAGAATGGCGACCGGACGAGCGGAGGCGCGGGAGTAGGAATGGGTTGGTGGAGAAGCTAGAGAAGGCTTCGGTGAACTTGATGGTGAGGAGAAATGGGCGGGGGAGTTAGTGGAGGCGCGCGGCGACGAGAGGCCACCGGAGCTAAGAAAGGAGCTCGTGGAGCGGGTGAGCGACGGCGTGGGGGAGGGAAAAAACACTCAGGGAGGATGAGGGAATGCATCGGTCTCTCAGGCGAGAAAATGGAGGGGTTCGGGGCTATTTATAGTCATGAGCAGGAGAGAGGTCGCCGGTCAGAAAGAGAGAGGTGGCACCGTTTTTTCAACGTGATGACGCTCGGTTGGCATGGCGCTAGGGGCAGTCGGTGGTGGAGATGACCGGGTGAGGTAGTGACGCGACCAGCGGGTGACGGGACGGGAGCAGGCATTGAGGATTGGCGTCGATTTTTCAACGACGATGACCGCACGGCGTCCCGGTGATTGGCGAAGCTGGCAATTGACCGGACGGGAGGGGGAAAAGGCGACGCTGACGGAGACGACGTGAGCAGGTGAGGGATTCTCGGCGTAGCAGTTGGGCGATGGAACAAGGCGAGCAGGCGTTCGGTGGGCAGGATTCGCGGCGACGCTACTCTCGGACCGAGCGCAAGAACGACGCGAGGAAGAAGAAGGTGGGGGAGGGGATGACGCGCGGGCGTCATGGTGACGAGAGAACGAGGACGGGGCGGGTGGCGCTGAAGGCGAGGCGTGATGGGATGGCCGAGCGAGCTTCGGACCGGGCGAAATGGCGAAGCGAGCTGCGGACCGGGCGCAAGGGGGAGTTGAAGGAAGGAGAAGGAGAGGTGGAAGAAGAGCTGCGTGGGCGCGGGCTGGGCCAAGAAGAAAAAATGGTTGGGCAGCAAGGAGTGGGCGGGCTGTGGAAAATTTGGGTCAAGGTCAAAAAGGAGATGGCCGGGAATGGAAGGCGCCCAGAATGGAAAGCTTTCCCGAAAAGGAAAGAAATCACGAGAGGCTCAAATCAATTCGAATAAATCCAAGAAAACTCAAATAAAATCCAAATAAAATAACTGAATCAAATTTTTGAAAATTGAGGGGTGTTTCAACCTACCCCCCTTAAAATAAATCTCATCCCCGAGATTTACTCTTCCTTGGGGCATAAGTTGGGAAATTCTACTGCGGTCCCGATTCCTTATCCTATGGTGGGTTCCTTTAAAATGTTCTTCGGCAATGCTCTGCATCTTTTGTGCTTTCTGATATCCTTGTCTCTGAGCTGTCTTTCGGTTGCCTTAATATTCTGAAGATACCTCTTGTCATAAGGTTGGTCATGGTGCAGGTCAATTCTTTGTTTTTACTGTGCTTGGTCTGACGATTGCTGAGGGTATTTCCTGGACTGAGATTTCTGAAGTCCACTGTGTGTCTGAGTTGATTTTGGGCATGATGGTGACTTGTAGGTCATTACTCTGGCTTTCTAGAAGTTCTGACAGGTTCTTTCATATCTGGTTGCAAATCTTTTCCTTAACTCTGAATCTGTGCACTGGCTTGGAGTGTGTTACTCTGTCTTCAATCGGGTAGTGACTATTTCTTCTCTGCTTGTTGTCTGCATGATTTTTCTGTGGCTCTAGGGCAGCTTTTTAGGTCCTTTCAGCTGTCTTTTACCCGAGCTTCTGTATTGCGGCTATCTAAGGTCTGAAGAACTATCTTTCTCTTATCACTGTCCAATTTAATCGGTTTCTGCAACTTCTTCCCGGAGAGCTTAAAAAAAAGTGATGCTCTTAATGATCTCCCGGGCACACTTTCACTATCTGATGGGTATTTTTCCAGTCCGGTCGTCAGTCTGCTGGTTGTAGATTATATTAAATGTTACTTTTGTTCTCTTTGCTCAGGGTAAACTCTTTCCAAAATTTTGGTTGTTAATCGGCTTCTGGTTCCGACACCATTTTCTTCGGGAATCTTTACCATCTTTATCATAAATATCTTCCTGAACTTCATTTCTTCCGTAAGTTGTCTTAATTGCAGTGGGGTGGGTTACCTTGGTCAGCCTGTCAATTATCATTCAATCAACATCAACTCTTGGTTGGATCTGTTCTGTCTATCTGTAAATCTGTAGGTGGTAGCTGGTATAATCTGTCAATTCTGTCCTTCTGACTTCTCGTAGGCTTCCCAAAATTAGGCGGGATCTAAGCTTCTTGATCTAACACTATCTTCCTCAGAATTCCATGTGACCTTATCATCTGTGCCAAGTATATTCCTGCTAATCTTTTTTTTTCGACCGAAATCTTACTTGATCGGAATGAAGTGAGTTATCTTAGTCGATCTGTCAGTTGTCATCCAATATTATGGAATCCTTGTATCCCTTGATCATCTTTGGGAGGGAGTCTATTCCGATCTCATCTTGCTTTCTGTCTGGGGAAAAGAGTTGTAATGGGTTAGCAGTCTTCTGAGGGTCATGGTTATCCTTCTAACACATTCTGCTGCATAGGACATTCTTGGCTGCTTTCTTTGTCAAAATCAATCCTCTTATATTCTTATTATTACATATATAGTTATAGAGCCACAATATCCTCTGTTAATTTGGTGGAAGCTCTTGGGGGTTGGTTTTCTATCAGTCTTTTTCTACACTGCTGAATTCCTTCATCTTCCTGCTGAGCTGACTCGTTCTAGTCAAAAAGGTCTGGTGGTATTTCAACTGAGTGTATGGATTTGACACCACTTGTAGGTCAAGACATATATATATATATAACTTTTTCTACTTCTGACTGGTTCCTCATAATGGGTTAAGTCACTGTCCATGTCAATTGGCTGTTCTTGAATGGTTATCATCTTGGGTATTTCTGAGGTGAGGATGCTGATTCATTTCCTTTCTGTTAACCTTGAGTTTATCTGCCTGCTGACTCACTATCCCTGGCCATTTGCAAGGCCGATGAATGCTCTTGATGATCTAATATTGTCTCATGTCTGGTTAATACTCCATTCTTAGAATGACATTCAGACCTTCCACTGTTATATTATCAGTAACCTGATCTTTGTCTTTAACTTCCTGAATGATCAATTTCTAGGATCTTCACACTTGAGCTAAGTTGCTAACAATTTCTCAGGTGCTTGGAGAAGGAAAGGTAGGTGAAAGAAAAATAGGCTAAATCATCTTTGCAAACAAGATCCAACAAAGCCAAAGAGTGAAACTGCACTGGGGTTAAAAGAGTCAATGTGGGCTAGGACTGAACTGGAAACTTACCGATCATAACACTTGCGGCTTCTATAGCTTCTTCAGCGGACATAAGATCTCTCAAGCTTCTCGGGGCATTGGAGTTTGGTTCGGTCTCGAATGATGCCCTTCCTTGTCGCAACTCTTGCGGCTGTCTTGGTGGATGATCTGGCACAATCTGTTGGTCTACCAAGATAAAGTTGGATGCCTGAGCCTTGGCTACATTGGATGGTAAGTGCCTCCTAGGGCAATAAATCCGAAAATGTCCTGTCTGTCCGCAGTGAAAACAGCGAACGATCTTATGGCGGCAATTCTTAACATAGTGATTTCCTTGGCAATGGAAGCACTTCCCTTTCCTGCGTTGAGGCGTATTAGATATCGGCCTCTGTTCTCCTACAGCCTGTCTTTTGGCAGGGAAGTTGGTGGTAGAATCTGGAATTTGTATCGGGTTCTGCATCCTCGGTTGCTGTGCCTTCCTTTTCCGAGTATCTTCCAGGTCATTCCGGGTCTCCTCGGTAATTATTAACTTGTCTACCATGGTTGTCAAGTCCTCGAAGTCAGGTGCTGCAATATGGCATTTCAAATTTTCCTGTAGACCCGTGTAGAATCTCTCCATCCTTCTTGCTTCGGTATCCACCTCTCTTGGAGCGTATCGTGCGAGTTGATTGAAGTGATGGAGGTATTTCAGGACTGATCTCCCACCTTGGCGGAGAGCCAAAAATTCCCTTCTTCTAGCTGCCATGAAGTCTTCAGGGATGTGGGCTTTTCTGAATGCTTCTTCAAATTCTGACCATGTGGTTTCTTGTCCGGATTTCTGTGCTTGAAAGTTCATCCACCAGGCGGCGGCTTGTCCTTGTAGCTGATGCGAGGCGTATAACACTCGCTCTCTGTCTGAGCACTGAACCGTGTCGAGTCTCCGTTGAATGTCCCTGATCCAATCATCCGCTGCGAGTGGTTTTGCTGATCTTGAAAAGACAGGTGGTTTTGTCTTCTGGAAATCAGACCATCTTGATCTTCCAACATTCCCATCTGGCGCACAGTAATCACTGTGAGGATGTCCGTGGGGTCTGGCGGCGAGCTGGTCTAACATTCTTTCCATCAGTTGTGTCTGACGCATCTCTGCCTGATTCCTATTCCTTTCCATCATGGCCAACACCTGGGCCAGGTTGGTCGGGTCTTCTGTTGATTCTGCTTTCTCACTGAAATGTTGGTGTGGTCCGACTCCTACCATCTGGCTTAATCTGATTCTTATTCGGTACTGCAGCAGGTTTTGGGTAAGCAGAAGATAAGTAAGATTTAGAACTCGGGGTAAGAGTAGAATGAATAGATGAGAGGCTCAGACGCATGGAAGGAGCTTTTTGAGTTTGGTAAGGCTATACAGATAATTTAGGACAACACAAAAATATCAGAAAATAGGAAACATAGCTTTTTCATATATTATGGAGTCATACTCAGTACCATCTTAAGGTCTGGTACGACCCATGTTACATTACCAGAAAATCTATTACAGCAAAGGGGTACGAGCTAAGGCTAACGATTGACTACGACAGGAATTCCTTCTTGTCGACGAACTGGGTCAGGTCCACCATCCCTAAAAGCGACTATTAAGAATTACTAGGGATGAGAAGATTATAAGCGTCATCTACTACGCAAATTTTGAAGTTTAGTTGAGAAAGAAAACCTTAAACGATTTTTGGAAACAGAATTTTGGGTAAGGTAGAAGGAGGTGAGAAGAAGATGGAGATAGCTAATATGTTTATATATTTTTGTAATCAGTTTTGTTTAAGTTTTAGATAACTTTTTGAAAAAGAGTCCTAAACTATCTTAAGGTCTTGATCTATTGGTCAAGCCGGGCTCTGATACCACTTGTAACGGACCGCCCTTTTCACGGGGTGCGTATAAATACCCTCACAGCTACCCAGGAGTTTAGCTGTGGGTAACCAAGTGCACATTGCCAGACATAAACACAAATGCACATATTTGATAGATAAATTAAGGGCCTAACGGCCAGAGTTTTACAAAAGGTGCGTTTGGCACCAGATACATTACCAAAACAACCACAGGAAAAGCTTGAGCAGATAGACCAAGGCCTTCAAAACCAAATATCAATGCCATCTACGCTCTTCTGGAAACCATCGTCTTCATGAAATTCTAAAAGAGGTTTTTAGGAGCAAGGGTGAGTACACAACCGTACTCAACAAACCACACGGAATATCTGAATATTACATGCAAGGTGATTTCAAGAAATTGGCACTAAGTTCAATTATTTAGTGGATGCATGCCCTAGAACTTAATTTATACATATATTACATTTGAAACACAAACCATAAACAGCATCATCGACATGATGCAAACTGCAGAGTTATTAACAAAATCCTGAATTACGGTTAATCTATTGTTAAAACTACTCAAGCTCAGTTACCCGAATCACCCGAAATTAACCCAGCTTCATTAACCGGAAGCACAGCATATTCGAATACCATTTGGTTTACTCTACAGAGCTACTCAACTTTACCCACAAGATATCTACGGTCGTTGATGCCACTCGAGATGAACATGCAACTTTTATGCATGCGGCCAGACCGAGATTAACATAACCTTTCATTGAATTCCCCTCTTTAGCTCCTACCCGATGGCGGTGCACATCCCAGTTCGAGGGCCCACGCCAAAGCGACCTGCCGAATCGACCAACCGGGAATCCTCATTGTTAGAGAACCGTGAATGGCGCACCATTCCGTTCCACCCCAAATCACAACGCTCCCCATTCCCTCTACAAAGGATGAGGATCCTACTGCAGGCATTCCAAGGGGAAAGACAATATACTGGGCTACGTGGATCAGGCGAAACGAATTGACCGACCCAACTTGTGGTTGAGAGGGGACTGAGTTATTTACTTTGCCCAGGGGTTGATCCTTATGTGCCGAAGGCAAGCCCGACACACACCGCACCACTGGGACCACCTGTACCCTTTCCACACCACACTGGGCTTGTCATCGGTTTGGGGCTTGGGCCAGCATCCACCTTCCGTGGTCCGCCCAAGACTGTCCCCCAAACCGTAGCGGGTTTTACAAACAAATTTTTAAGCAGTAGTTAAAAGTAATGATTATTTATTATAGCTAACCTACGATGGTTCATTAATGATAACCTAGGGTTAACAATTGACTATGGCATAATCAACATGGTCATAACAATGAGGTGGGATTTTAACTAGTCATGTCATTCGAAATTAGATCTTTTTAAATTACTACTCTATTTACAAGCAAGTGCAAATAACTACATCTAGATATATAGTAAATACATGGAAAATGGGATTCAACATGTTCAAGGAGTGTGGCTTGCCTTGCGAGGTTAGTGGTTCGCCAAACGAGAGACGGTCGATGTCGTATCTGGTTCGTACGGTGCTTGTTCCTGCGACAGCTCCAACGACCGATCCGGCTCCGGCTTTGCTTCGAAAGTTGCTCTGAGGTCGGATCTAGCGCGGAAAAGCAAAAACCAATAAATAAACGAATAACAATAACAAAGGAAAAGAAACGGAAAAAGGAACGGGAGAGAAAATGGCCGGAACGGAGCTCAGGGGCATTTTTGGAATTTTCTAGAATTGGTTTGGCAAAACGGATATCATTTTTGTACTCAGCGAGTTGAACGGATCAAGAATATGTATTTTGGCTATTTTTTGGATTTTTTTGGGAATTTTTGGGATTTTTGGGGATTTTATTCTGATTTTTCGGATTTCTAAAATAAATCAAAAATCCGAAAAACTGAAATAAAATGAAAACGGAATTTGCCATTGGGCGCACATGTCATAATTTTGGCCCATGGGCGTAGCAGAGGCGGAAAATGGGCGGCCTAAACGGCATTGAAAGGCCGACATGCAGCTCAAAGGGAGGACGCTAACAGTGGGGCCTAGTGGACAGAGAGAGAGGCGAGCGCTGACTATTGGGGACCACTTGGCAGTGACGGAGAGGAAAACACACTGACGAAATGGGCCCACCATGCAGTGACACATGGGACGAGCGGCGATGGGAACAGGGGAGCGAAGGCCAAGGCTGGGAAGACACAGTGGCCTTGTGGCAATGACCGGAGAGGAGAAATGGAGTGGCGTGGAGGCGTGAAGAACTCACGGCGAACTCAAAACGGGGAACACACGGGCGGGGGAAAGCACGGAGGAGTGTGGCGGCGAGGAGAGACCGGAGATGAAGAAGAAGAATGGCGACCGGACGAGCGGAGGCGCGGGAGTAGGAATGGGTTGGCGGAGAAGCTAGAGAAGGCTTCGGTGAACTTGATGGTGAGGAGAAATGGGCGGGGGAGTTAGTTGAGGCGCGCGGCGACGAGAGGCCACCGGAGCTGAGAAAGGAGCTCGTGGAGCCGGTGAGCGACGGCGTGGTGGAGGGAAAAAAACACTCGGGGAGGATGAGGGAACGCACTGCGGTGCTCGGGGCGAGAAAATGGAGGGGGTTCGGGGGCTATTTATAGCCGCGGGCGAGGAGAGAGGTCGCCGGTGAGGAAGAGAGAGGTGGCACCGTTTTTTCAACGTGATGACGCTCGGTTGGCATGGCGCTAGGGGCTGTCGGTGGCGGAGATGACCGGGCGAGGTAGTGACGCGACCAGCGGGCGACGGGACGGGAGCAGGCGTTGAGGATTGGTGTCGATTTTTCAACGACGATGACCGCACAGCATCACGGTGATGGGCGAAGCTGACAATTGACCGGACGGGAGGGGGAAAAGGCGACGCTGACGGAGATGACGTGAGCAAGTGAGGGATTCTCGGCGTAGCAGTTGGGCGATGGAACAAGGTGAGCAGGCGTTCGGTGGGCAGGATTCGCGGCGACGCTGCTCTCGGACCGGGCACAAGAATGGCGCGAGGAAGAAGAAGGTGGGGGAGGGGATGACGCGCGGGCGTCATGGTGACGAGAGAACGAGGACGGGGTGGGTGGCACTAAAGGCGAGGCACGACAGGATGGTCGAGCGAGCTTCGGACCGGGCGAAATGGCGAAGCGAGCTGCGGACCGGGCGCAAGGGGGAGCTGAAGGAAGGAGAAGGAGAGGAGGAAGAAGAGCTGCGCGGGCGCGGGCTGGGCCAAGAAGAAAAAATGGTTGGGCTGCGCAAGGGAGTGGGCCAGGCTAGGGAAAATTTGGGCCGAAGGCCGAAAAAGGAGATGGCCGGGAATGGAAGGCGCCCAGAATGGAAAGATTTCCCGAAAAGGAAAGAAATCATGAGAGGCTCAAATCAATTCGAATAAATCCAAGAAAATTCAAATAAAATCCAAAAAAATAACTGAATCAAATTTTTGAAATTTGAGGGTGTTTCATGGAGCGTTCTACCACCGTGGGCCACACGGCGGTGCCATGGTCAAATGGTGTCAATGCTCGCATGGACATCATTCTCACTAGTCATGGGCTGATTAAGTATCAGTGAGACGCAAGGGGCCTATTTTACTTGAAAATGTGGATTGTGGTTGGTTAAAGGTGGCTGTCAACGGCCGACGGCCATGAGGAAGACGAGCAATGGTGCGGCGAGGTTTCAGCTAAGCAGAGCTATAAACAAAGTATGGTTTAAGTCCTTAGGATCACCAGGATGCTATATGTCCAAAGAATTTGAATTCGTCTTATCGAATTGATTGAATTTGGTTTTGCCCCTTTGTTGGTGTACTGTGGCACAGAGAGCGAACGATGGTGAACAAGGGGTGGGAGAGAGATCAATCCAGTCCGCGGCAAGCTTGGGATGCTAGAGTAGCTTTGAGGAGTTTAAATAGATGAGCCAGAGTAGCTTCACCCGGGTTTGAACGCAAGGAAGTATTACGGTTGGATGACTTGCGCGCGAGAATTCTTGGTCATGCAGCATAACTCACGGGAAAAGATTACCGTGGCAGAGTTATGGCAGTCTGATGCCTGACTGTAGCTTCATTAGCATCGTGCTGCCTGAGGCGTGTCCGAGCAAATGATCGGCAAGCTTCTCCACACCGCAATAGGGTTTTGGCAGGGAGAGAACAAGCGGGAAGAAGATAGGAGATAGGGGAGGGGACTAACGTGTGGGTCCGGGGCCACTGGCCAGGGATAGAGGAGGGGGTAGACTCAGACGGCCTGGTCAGCGAGTCCATTTAATGGGCAGGGCCCACATGTAAGTCGGTGGTTAGGAAAACTAAGAGATAAGGTTTCGGGATAGCATGACCTTGAGCATTTAAAAGACTACCAAATCATATTGAAACTTTTTGGTCTGGTTTAAGTTATAAGGATTACTAGACCAATGCTCGTGCGTTGCTATAAAAAATAAAATTGGTAACGAAACATAAAGATCAAGCAATAAAAAAATATGCTACAAGATCAAACATCTATTTCTCCCGATTACAAAAGTTTTTATGGTTTCTTCTCCGGTATAAATTAAAACCAAATATATTGTACGTAGCAATATATATTACCAATCTCAAAAATCAATCAATCATTTTTATCCCTTTTTACAATTTATATTACCAGCTCGCGTTCCTCTTCATCTCGTCATGCCCGCAGCGCGTGCTCCTCGGTGCCGTTGACCTCGTCTTTCTCATCACCTCGCTCGTCCTCATCATCCACCGCCTTCGCAAGGGCGACACGGGGGCTTCCCCCGAGCACGAGGCGCTGCTGCCAAAGCCACCGCCATTCCGAACCACTAGCCGCTACACGATCGCGCTCGAGGCGTCCGCTGTCTTCGCCACAGCGTCCGCCGTCCTCCTCGCGCTCACGTTCTTCCTCCTGCCGAGCATGCCATGGCGCGCTGTGGAGTCCGCCTTCCTCAAAGCCCACTTCGTCGCGCACACCATGGCAGCATGGTCAATCGCTTCGGAGAAAGGGGCCACCGCCGCCACCCAGCCTTTGCACCTCCGTGTCTTCTAGATCGCCACCACCCTCGGCGCCACGCTCTTCTCCACTTCAGCGGTGGTCCGCTGCGCCGACGGTTCGCTACTCTTCCCAAATGACCCTCTCGCCTTTGCCAGCCTACTCGTCTCCATGCCTCTGGCGTACCTAGCCATCAGTTCACTGGCCATGATGCCAGAGCCCATGAAGGTGAACTAGAAAACACCAGCGCCGAGGCGCCCTCCATGATGTGTGCCACCGCGTCGTTCCTCTCTCTCGCGACGTTCAGCTGGATCAACCCGTTTATCTCTAAGGAGCATGCCAATGACTCTCTTACCGCTGACAACGACCCACCGGTGTTGCCATGCAACCGCGCCAAAGCGTCGTACACTTTGTTCACGTCCAACAGTGTACGTACTGGGTCACGGCATCCGTGGGCGTCATGCTTTGGTCTGTCTTCCGCCGCGATTATTATCGACCTCGGCTCGGCCTCCTGCGCCTCACGACCATGTACGTTGGTCCGTCACTTATTGATCAGTTCGTTGAGTTCATTCACCGTGACAGCACGACATGGGAGATCTTGAATGAATTCCCTTGATTGATTCTGTGAAAACTATACATCACATATAGAGTACAAATTAAAGGAATGATTGATCGGCTATTAATTACCAGCAATAATAAGGATTTGCTATAATAATCAGCCATATTTAGAGAGATATGGCTGGCTATAAATCAAGAAAAAAATAGTTAGCTACAATGACCTACCATTATTGGAGATATGGGAGGGCTAGGAAGAACGAACCACTACCACCAACTACAAATTTATATTAGTAGAGATTATCTAGTAAAATTTTCACATTAAAAAATAATATATAAAAATTCTGACAAGGTACACTGTCCATTTTTCTCATTTTAGTTTTTATTTTATTTGAGGATGAAAATAAGGTCAATAATTTTTCATAATTTTTGAGAGTTTTCTATGAGCTAAGGCGGAGAGTCGCCCCATCGGGCCTGATACGCGGGAGATTGGCCCCTCGAAATGGGGACTCATTCTCCCGTCACTCGCGGTCATCCAGGTTGAGTTCTTCCCTTTGATCGTGAAGGACGTTACGCAAATCCCATCGATCGTGAGGAATAGAATCTCAAAGATCCTCGAGATGTCTCTGATGGAGGTTGGAACGAGCTGTCCTGGAGGTGTGATGGCTAAAGCTAGCCACCGTCGATCTTGTTACTCGATGACGATCGTGGGATGGTCCCGGCAGTTGGCTTTTGGTGCGCTGCTAGTTGGGGCGTCCGAACCTCAAGTTGGCTGATCAAGCGGTCTGAGCTTGCGCTACATCGAGTAGTATTTTCATTTGATCGAGCACTGAAGTCATCCGATTACTAGGATCCAGTGCCGGAAGGGATTTCAACAGCATGTGAGCGCACAAGACATTTGCCTCAGGGGTGCTGAAGATGTCATTGTTGTGGCTCTGGTGGGACGCTTATCCCAGGTCACGGTCGAGCCCACCGTTGTGGTCGATCTGTCGAGGAATTTGTTGTCCCTGAAGATCTCGCACCCACAGGTGGGGCGTTGTTGAACCATCAAGATCAAGTTGCTTCAATAGCCTGGCCACGATCCTAGTTGTGGCCGTGGCTGCTAGATCTCGCCGATGGTCCGTAGTATTGGGAGTAACATCATTTATGGCCGCCCGAGCTGTAACTATCACCGCTGCAGAATCTTGAGGCATGTACGGGGGGACCTGGTGTCCCTGGCCATCTGTGGTGTCTTCCCCTAGATTCATTTCTTGGGAATCACCAGTAGTAGCACTGTTGCTGGCTTCGACCACGAACATGCATCGATCTATCCGACTGCTATTTTGGTTGCTGCACTAGTTGTTGTGGCTATCGCTTTCGCTATCGCTCTCCGTCTTGATGTACATTAGTAAGCTAGGCTCTATAGAGTCGAAGTCTATAAAGCACACCAAACAGCTGAAGCCCCCTACCTGGTGCACCAACTATTGAAGGTTAGATATCAATAATAAACTTATAGTCATGGGTCTTCAGGTAAGCAAAGTTAAGCACGAAGACGGTGGCACACGATGTATACAAGTTCGGGCACCTGGATGGAGTAACACCCTACATCCTATGCGGATGATGTATGAACTTAATGTATGGAATACAGAAAAATGTGTCTAGCCCTAGTTACAATGAAGATTGGATCTAAGAGATTACTAAACTATGTCTAGAGGTTGACGAAGCACAGTCCGTTGGCTCCTGGGTGCTCTGTCTAGTGAAAGCTCTAGAAGTTTTCTTCTTCTCTATCTGTCTAACTCTTTATGTCTTGTCCCCCTGAGGATACCTAACCTCTACCTTATATAGTCAGGGTAGCCCTACGTCAAATTGAGTTGTAGTCGGTTTGGGATACCAGATTGTAACCGATGAGAAATCCATCATCGTGTGATCTTCGTAGCATATCCAAACTTCCCTAGATATCAAGCATACTCGAGTTGGTTTCCTTGTAATGGGAAAACAATCGAGTCCTTCCTAATATGGAATCATCTTCTCCTCGTATATCTTATCCTATAGAATTGGGCCCGTGATATTTGGAATCTCTATATGTCGTTAGAACGTACCCTTCACGTATCCTGCACGTACACATACCCCATGTTTAGATATTCGACAAGGTAATATATATATCTGGAATGCTCCATAGTTAGAACTATTGAATGTCTTAGCTAATTGTGTACCCTTATGTAGATCGTCACGTCATGCAATCTCTATGTGATGCTTGCCAATGGCTCTGTTCTCCTGTAGGCTTCTTGGGGGCGCATGTATCCATCCCATAATGGGGTGATTGTGCATGGTTGCACAGTAACGCTAGGTTAAACGCAGGTGATTACTAATGGTGTAAATGAAATTTGCAAGGCCATCACACTGGAGATTCTATAAACGATAAGATCGTAACACTAGAGGATGCTATTGGCACATTCATCCAATGGTCCAAGAAGGACATGTCCTTCGACAACCGTCTTGCAGCACCGAAACTACAAGCACAACATGATCCACTAGCTATGCTGGAGCTACCAGCACTACTAGAGCCACGTGTAGCACTGAAGCAGGCCACAAAATCGACTATTGTGCCCTATATGACATAGACCGGTACTTCATTCTGGTTCCAGTTGTCTCCATTCTGGTGACAACAAGGGTAAATCGAAGCCTATGACCTATAATAGACCGCGAGGTGACAACAAGGGTAAATCGAAGTAGAACACGAAGGCCCCTGACTTTTCATTGGCCCCATTGGTCCAAAAATTCAAGCTCAGATAGCTGTTCATACGAAATAGTGGCAGCAGATGCTTTCAATAGCTTGCGTTATATTGAAAAATTAGTGCATAGAATAAAACAACAAGCCAGTGGCACAACAGATATGAAGTATCTCGGTCAACTTCAAGAAGGAGCATTTCTCGCACCAGTCATTGGGGGGCTTCTTTGTGTCGGCTTTAATGACTTGTTCTATTTCTACAACTTTGATGCCCTTGACGCCTCATTCATGGGATACTGGATATTGTAAGTGTGTGCAATTACAGTCTACATTCGTGTTACACTAATAAATGTCATATATATATGATTCTTGCTTTTGTATATATAGATACATGATCATTGAAGCAAAAAAAAAAGAGAAAGAACCGATGGGTTTACTCAATCCACTTATGGTGTCCAAGAAAACCATAGATGAAACTTTATAAGTCATCCAAGAGTATGTGAAAAATTCATTGCTAGCTCAACGCGAAACAAATTACATACTTTTACCCCAGAACCTAAGGTAAGTACTTCACTAGTTGCTACACTTGTTGATTTGTACTTTACACCTAACTCGAAGTTAGGTTGAATGACCATGGTATCTGTGTAGGTTTCAATAGGTTCTACTTGTAATTATACCAAGATAGAACTGGGTAATTTACGTTGATTCTAGAAACAGTGGTGTAACATTCCAAAATTTGAGTTTTAGAATGTTAAATTTAAAAAATGAACCATTTGCATTTTCTTTGAATTAATCAAAACTTAATTTGAATTTTTTTATTAATGAAAGGATTTAATTTGACTAAATTATTCATCAGACAAAAGATTTTTTTGTATTTTTGAAGATTTTTCTAAATTTATTTGAATTTATTTTCTTTTATTTGAATCTCTAGAATTTGCTTAATTCGCAAATTGTTTTTATTTCAAAAATTCATCTCAGGCTGAATCTCCTCAACCTATCTCTTTCAGCCCATCTCCTCGGCCCATGTCGTCCAGCCCGCTTCGCTCGCCCCGCCGGCCTAGTTGCTCATGGTCTAGCCAGCTCGCCTGCCCCAAGTCCGCACTGCCTCCATGTGATCTCGATACGACGTGTCTCATGGAGTCGCGTAGCCATTTGGTGCGTGCCATTAGATCTATGCCACATGTGCAGTCCAGATTGCGCCACATCATGTTGTTGCCACAAACCCTAGTTCCGCCGATGTCTGAGTCCCGCACGTCACCGCTCCTCAATTTTTGTGCTTTGTATGCCACCCAAGGCTATTTAAGCTGTCGCCCTGCCCCCTCTGAGGTTCGCCTCATTGCATCGCACTTGTCGCCCTTTTCTTGCTACCCGAGACCCCTACATCACTGAGAACAAAGTCATCGAAGTTCTAACACTATAGTAGAGGCCTTCCTTCACGTGGATCTCCACTGCTGATGCTTCTCCGCTGTTGCTGGTTGCACTTTCGTGTCACTCGCATCGTCCTCTTCCCAATCCGCACCATCCAACACCTGATTTGGTACCGCATCACCGAAGACCGTGTCTTCTTCCTCACTTCTGACGAAATAGCTCCGCCGCCTCACCATTGTTCCTCACCGCGAACCGTGGCTATCTGATTGCCCATATGCACTCTAGATTTCACCACGTCCCTGCAACCCGCATCCACGCTTCTCTATCGTTCGATCCGATCGTGCCGCCGATGTGCGACACATGGCTCGTCCACGTCAGCAGCCTCATCAATGCCCCATCAGCCCTATCGCCAGTATATCACCTCGTCATTAGTGACATCAGCAATGATGTTGTAACAGCCCAATTTTCGTTAATTCGGTAAGTGAGGCTTGACATGCTAACATCTTCCATAATGTCATTACATCCTCATTTGATTATAATCATACAAGTGTTAGGACATTCATCTTGCATAAAGAGGGAGTAACAAAATCCTAACAATCATTTTCCAAAACTGCACACATGTTATTTTCACCTTAGTCAATGACGTGGGCCATGATCACAAGAGAAAGGAGAGTAGGCTGCACATCTCTACCATACCATGTCTTACTTTACTCACCCTTACCCATTTACCTAACAAGTCAATGACACATGGGTCCTACCTTGCATGGGAACTTGTGGGATGCACATCCTCTCCATGACTTTTCTCACTCCAATCACTCATACCCACCCCTTTTCTCACCCTATGACATGTGGGACCTAGCCCCACATGTAAGGCATGAATGGGCAACCATATATAAGGCCCTAAACATTGGTTTCTCCTCCCCCACCTGCTCATTTGCTCCTCCAAAACCTGGAAAACAGTAAGAACACCCTCTCCAACTCCTTGCCATTCTCCCCCAACAAATCCACTCAAATCTTGAGTTTGAGCTTGTGCATGTTATACCACATCGAAGCCAAGATCAAGAGCTTCAAATCCATCCAAATGGATTCTTGAGGCACCAAGTTTTGGGTGAGTGGTAATCGATTTTCATTCTTCCTATGTGCTGAAATTTTGGCTATTGTGACTCATTTCCTTCTTTCCCATGGGATCCATCGTTCAACCTTGAATTGGGTCGTTCATGTCGCATGGAAGCTTGAGGAGGAGGGTTAGTTGCTGTTGCAAGCACGAGCAAGTGAGGTCACCGTCGTCTACACGAGCTTGGAGGAGACGAACCGCGCGAACCGGCATTGCGACACCTTTTGTCATTTGCTCGCCGAAACCAACCTTCACCAAGTACAAAAGCAACCTTGTAGTGGTAAGATTCTACCCTAGTCCATCCCTTTTGACACCCTAGTCCATTCCTTTGAAGTATAGAGGACAATAGACAAATAGCCGATTTAAAATAGAACGCCTAACCCGGATAGTCCGGGGATTTCATCCGGATAGTCCGAGTACTTCATCTGGATAGTCCGGATATGCCAGAACTCGCGAGACCAAGGGGTCAACCCGGACACTCCGAGGTTTTGTTCGGATACTCCGGGTAGGGCAGACCGAGAGGGTCAACCCGGATACTCCGGGGTTAAAACCCAGATACTCCAGATATAATTCAATAAAATGCCCTAATACTTGAACTTTTGGCGCAAAACTCAATTCGTATTTTCATATTATCATTAGTACTACACATCATGAGCATTTCATGCATCTTTTAATCATGTGCACCATTGGAGTTCTTGATTTGGTGTTTATGGATTTGGATTTTCTCATTAGGTGTTGACGCTTCGGAAGGCACTTTAGCACGACTACGCTTTGAAGTCAAGAACGAGCAGCAAGGCACTACTTTACTCCTTGACCATGATTGCTCCTACTATTTGAAATTTACATTTTTGGAATTATTTTATCAATTGCATGCTTACTTTCAATTACAATTATGATTGGGTAGAATTCTTAGCTATTACCACATTGTGATGTTATCCCCTTATCATGTTCTTTCCATGTTCCATTGTCGCCCTAGGTGGTTGGTTTATTATTATTGTATATGGGTTCGTAGAATTGCTTAGCCATGCTTAGAACATCGTTAGAAACCGCGATAGATGGACTTAGTCCATTGGTCGCAACGATTGAGAATTATTATGATGTTGATGGTTTCAAATGTTGGTTAATGATTAGAGATGTTGGTTAAGGACCCTAAGGATTAAATCCTAGTGATGTCTTTTTGAGTAACTATCATGCGAACCACACGCCGTTTATGGGACCGGCGTAACCAAGTACTTATGTATGACTAGGGTGTGTAAACCATGTGCACTCGGAATTCCTTGAGCTTAGTGGAGTGTCAAGGAATTTCCGCCAGAATTCCTTGGGCTTAGTGGAGCGCCAAGGAATGTCCTCGGAGTCCCTCGAACTTTGTTGAGTTGGGGATGTCCCACAACAAGTGTACTCCTTGATCCACACACACCGGGCACTGGGCACGCGGGATCAAGGGTCACAGTCATCCGGATAGTTTGAACACACTACCATGCATGCTGAAAAATGGTTTGTCATGTTCACCTCGGCCGACACATCCAAGGAAATGTGTTAATAGCTTGGCTTACGAGTGTGGCGTGTCGTGTGGGTAAAGTTGTACCTCTGCAGAGTTTAAACTATTCGAATAGCCGCGTCCATGGTTAAGGACGATCGCTTGATTTGTCAGTCACTGGGCGAGTATTAAGGACTTGGTAGGCATGGGATGGGAGTGGGAAAAGAGGCACAAGTATTGGAGTACTTGTGTGTGTAATCGAATATGAGCGATGGAACTCATGATTCGGGGAATGCTTGAAGGCATGATATGAATGTGATTATGATGATGTTATATGATATATTAGATTTTGCAAATGTTTACTAAATGCAATTCTTTTCAATCTATACATGCTTATGAATTATCCCAAATATTGCTTTATGCTGAAATTGCCACTTTGCCTTCCTTTGATGTAGCAACCACATGTAGCTAGAGATCAACATGCAATGTATACTATTGTGCGAGTACACTCTTTGTACTCAATCGGATTGTCCACTTGCTGCAGGTGAGGATGAGGCACCGCAGGGACTTTACCGGCAGATTTACACAATTCTAACGTTTAGTCGCCGTTTTGCCCAGCTTGGTTGCTCGAGGGTTTGGGGGCATGCCATGCTGGCCCTTTTGTTGTTTATCTTGTGATTTCCACAGCTACTTGGTGTAATAACTCTAAATATGTCGTTATGGACAGCAGTCCTACCTTTGGAATGTAATAATGTCTATGCTTCCGATAATTGTGTATGTGTTGTGATGTCAACTGTTGGATGAGAATGCTCGTGTTGGCGAACTATCCTGGGACCAACACGGGTATAATCGTGGAACGCCCGAGGTTCCCTTGATTCACTTGAGATGTACCGCGCAATTGGGTGAATCAGTAGAGTCCCGGGGACGGTTCCCCACAAATGTCAACCCTAGCCACTGTTTCGCAGACCCGGTCCACCGTGGACCAACATAAAACCATGGACCGAGGGCCCCATCCGTCAGTCTCTCTCAGCCTTTTTATGATTTATTTTATTTTCCAAAAATCCCTACTAACGTTAGTGTTGTGTAATAAACCGGTATTTTCTTTAGAAAAATAATTCTAAAAAATATTTCTTTTTCTCTGAATTTAATCTTTCATAGGCCGGTTTTCTCTCATACGAACTCTAATTGATGTGATTCAAGTTTCTAATTTTTTCTAAAATCAAGCTCTATCTTCAAGAGGAATTTATTTTTAGTTTTGAGCTTGTCTGAGACTCTGTTTGGTATTTATTGTATTCATTGCTTTCTTTTCTAGTAGACGCGAATCTCGAGTGAGCAAATAGAGAATTTCAAGACCAAGACTCAGCACTAGATCAGCAAGGCAAGTCGAAACCTTTGATCATATTAATCCTATATTTGCAAAAGTACTTTGTTTTGTATAATTGCATGCTAGTTGTGTATCAATGCTTATTTCTTATGAATAGCTATTTACCTAGTTGATATTATGCCACCTTGTTTATTGGGATGCCATGTAACCATTGTTAACCCTATATTGGGATATTATTAGTTGGACATAATCATATTACCAATAATGGGTTATCGTAGCTATGCTTAGACATACTTAGTTATACGATGGAATTCATATTACATGTGAATTAATGTTAATCTTGACTTAATGAGAAATTGAATCATGGCTGTTAGCCACTATTGTAAAATTTGTTGTACCATGGCGGGCTTTGCCATTGGTCTTGGTTGAACAAAATGTTTTCCCTCGGGCAAGTGATCATGTAATAAAAGGGGGTGCTTCCTAGTACATGGGGATAAGGATGTCCTGTCTGAGACAACGTAAGGACTTAATCTTGTGCACTATTGAACTGGGCCTAATCGTGCAACCACAAGTCTGGTGTAAGATAGATCTAGCTAATTAATTTGCAATATCGAGCCTTGAGTACTACCAATTGGTGGTGTGGGTTCTAGCATGGATGGGTAGATTCATATAGCTCAAGAGGGGGCCCCGAGGGGCGAACCGTTAAAGGGTAGTACCGAGTTTAGACAGTGCATTGTAAAGGCTGTGTCATAATCTCTCTGCCGACACACCAAAGGAAGTGTGTTTATCACGTGGTAATAAGAAATGATTGTAATATTCCAGCTAAGTTTGAATTTTCTTAGGCTGTGCTTGGGCTGTGTGGGCCGCTTTTGGCTTGTGTTGGCCCAAGTGGGGAGAGGGACTCCTAACCCTAGCTTCCTCTCGATTTTTTCCCCAACTGCCCACACCCCCCACCGCCTCCTCTCTTTTTTTCCCCCGGCCCGGCTCAGCCACCCCTCCTGTCTCCTCTCCTCCCCAAATGCCGCGCCACCACCTTGCTCTGCCGCCGCACTGCAGCCCTGGCCGGGCGCCTCCGTGCTCCTCCCTCTGGTCGACGCCTCCTGGCGCCTGAGCTCACCATCCCGGCGGCGCCCTTCTCCCGAACAGCAAGAGGCAAGCATGGAAGTGGCGCCTTCCCTTCTCCAATGGCCGGCCCTCGGTCGGGCGCCCTCCTCCGGGACGGTGCCACCTCCGGTTCCTCCAGTCTCGGCGCCACCTCCAACTACCCTCCTCTCTTGCCTTCTTGTGGTGAGGTTCTTGTGCTTTCTAGATTTGAGCAAAACCTGTTGGTTCTTGATCTTGCTAGCTGAATGAGGTATGAATCTTGAGGTTGAGGTATGTAGGTTGAGGTATGTACATTGAGGCATGTAGTTGAATGAGGTATGAATCTTGTATTTACTAGCTGAATGAGGGGTTGAGGTATGTAGGCTTTCACTAACTGAGTGAATCGATTTGTTCAAAGCAAATTTTCAAGAGAAGGGGAAATCTTCTATTCTACAATATCATCACAATACTGAAGGTATATTTGTGTATAAGCGTTAGGCTTTACAGAGTTATGAATCATGGATTTTCATTCCAATAGTAGATAAAGGAAACATCTCTGGTTCCTGCTGATAGCACTGAAGAAATCAACCATTGAGAAAACAAAACTCCTTTATGGACAACAGAGAGCATTTGTTACAAGGGTCTAGTAGCAGGCACAATATAATGGGTCATATACAATGGCTTAGATTTGGGTTAATAGTTAAACAAATCTGCATCATTCTTGGTATATTGTTTTTGGCCTTTTAAAAGCCATGCATCGTGGTTATTTTCTAAATTTGTTAAAATGCTTGTCAATACTCATTGATAGATCTTTAGCTCTGTGTTCAAATGATGGGCATAATACCTCAATAGCAATATCGCTTAGTGTTAGCTTAGAGACATCATAATGACCTTGTTGAGATGCAATATCGACAATGCCAAAAGCATATATGTTAGACCACGCATGAACAGGATAATTTTATAAAGTACCATTAAGGAATAATATGTGGTCATGATCACATAGCTAGGCATATATGTTATCCCTGTTGTTTCATTCCCTTATTGGTTTGTTTTGTAATTCGGTATCAATCGGTGAGACCCGACAACTAGTGGTACTCTATGTTAGTTGAGCAAAGGATGGGGCTTTATTTGATAAACCGAGGGGTATTCAAAGGTATTATGTTGTTCTTTTATTTCATTTATTACAATGGTATTGTTTTACAACGTGGTTGTGTGTTCATATGTGATGCTCCTTAATTTAATTGTTGCTCGCTAAGTAGATGAACATTAATTGGAGATGGGCCTTAGTAAGGTTGTTTATGGTAAGTATATTGTTCGAGTAACCGAGGTTGATTAGACTAGTACGAATGATCATGTATGGAAATAAGGAGGGTGGATGAAAGTTAGCAAATGGAAAGTGAGTAATTAATTGCAAATGTATAGTGGTGAACATGGTTTGGTGGCCGATGATTTAATTGTATGATGTATAATTGTAATGGGTTGTCATGTCTTATTGTTGAATCGGATTAATCTAGTGTCGCGGCAACTCATGAATGTGAGAATTGGCTAGGTTTATGTGAGTGGTTATGGCTATGTTAGTGAGTGGCAATGATTGAAGGGTTGCATTTTATTCTTGTAAATTGCATTGTGCATTCATGATGGAAGAGGCGACCCATTCTGATGTGGGCCTATGTGCTCACATGTAGTGGGCACGAAAGTCCTGCCTCGTAGTCCCATATACGTGGTTGTATGGGAGCGAGTCAGTAAGAGTAGGCACCCTCCACCACGGGGTGGAAGGGGGAATGAGAGGGTGCACACCGACGGGTGTGCACTCGGCCATACCGGTATGTGCTAAAAGAGGAGATGAGCATGCATGATGCATCATATGCATGGAATTTGTGCAATCTGCATTGCATTATCAATGATGGATCCTGTGTTATGAGTTGATTATGATGTATGGATATGAGACTCTTCTTTTGTGTGGCATATTTGCATCTGCATTGCATTATAACGATGATTTTGAGTTAAATGGAAAGGTGTCAAGTGGGATCGAGTCGTGGCCTCATCCAAAAAGATTAAAGAGATATGTGTCGGAGTTTAGTAATGAAGTGAAACAGGTGAGCATGCATAATGCATTACATGTTTGTAGAAGTGTGATTGATTATTCAGATTCTGTGTTCTCATGTCTGTGTGATGTATTATGCATATTTTATATTTCCATGTTTGTGTGATGGATTATTCAGATTCGTGTTCTCATGTCGTGTGATATATTATGCCTATTTTGTATTTCCATGTTTGTGTGATGGATTATTTAGATTACAGATTCTCATGTGCGTGTGATGGATTATTCAGATTCGTGTTTTTATGTCCTGGTTGCAAGATATGATTTATGTTTTCAGGTTATATGTTATGCTTCATTGCCGTGGGGTTGTGAACTCCATCAAAGACGAGTATGGAATTGGTATTGGAGAATTAGTGGTGATATTTTGTTTTATCTCGCTTGATGTACTTATGTAAGGATGGATGTTATGTTCTTAAGTAGGACAAGGCAATTGATTAGGAATTTATTCTTTGTTGTACCTCACTGAGTCATCGACTCACGCTTGATGTTTGTCTTGTTGCAGGTACCTTGAAACCGGCATGCATGGATGGGGGTAGTAGCACAACCACATTTTTGCATCATCACCTTTCCATCACGTTGATTTATAGTTTTGATCTTAAATAGCTCGTGAAAATTCTTGTAAAGCGTCATCTGCGGTTATATTTAATAAGTTCCTGTCCTGTAACGTTTATGTGGTGGAATTTTATTAATTTCCTTGGGATGTGTGATTGGTTACCTAAGGACTTGTTAGAGTGATATCATATAACTGCTAATGTTTTATGTCTGCTGAGTGGATGTCCTACTTTCTAGGGAGGTCATGCCGAAATTTTATAAATTGCGGTGGCTTAGTTTTAATCCGGTTTTAAGAGTTAGAGGTTGTTTCCAGTCTTTTCGTAGAGCTGTCATTAGTTATTTAGGGTTTGGTAGCATCCGCGGCGCGTGTGGCGTCGGGGTGTTACAATGATTATGTCTTGTGGGTAAAGCTGTACAACCTCTACATAGTGTAAAACTATTTGAATAGCCATGTCCACAGTCATGAACATGCCCGGGAATTTCACTCGAGGTATAGAGTGCTTTCACAAAATGTGGGAATGTGGAATTGTTGGAATGTAAACAGGGAGTTCATTGTTGTTTTGTTGTCTAAAGTTAATAATGTTGAATTTAGTGGTTTGATACTTGTTTTGGATGGTGTAGAGTGATGCCTCACCAATCTGTTTAAGTTATCTACCATTGATTTACTAGTTATTTATTATCTTTTTATAAATGTGCTTTCAATCTATTTATTGTATTTCAATTTAAATTATTGCCTTCTGCAAATGAACTATATGACTATCCTTTGTCACGCCTTGCATGAATATTGCATAATTTCCCTACGGCTTGCTGAGTACTTTATGCATTCACGGCTTTATGCCTTTGTTGATCAGTTGTTGAGGAAGACCAGGAAATAATGAATATCATGAGGAGTAATATTATGAAGACTACGTGGACTAGGAAGACATTTCCTATGGTATATATCAAATGGCCCAAGTTATTTCTTTTCCACTACAACAGTTTATTTGTTTCTTAAGCCCATAAGGCATAGTTGTATAAACTTTGACCATAAGGTCATTTGTTCTATTTAATAATAATTTGTTTCATCTTACACTACAAGAAACAGGGAAAAATTCGTGGGCCAAAAACCCACGAATTTAAGGTAAATTCGTGGGCAAACCGTCGAATTTAGTTCACGAATTTAACTCGATGAAATTAATCAATTAAATTCGTGGGCACCCACAATTTAAATTAAATTTGTGGATTCTTGAAAAAACTCAATTTATTTTTAAATTAGTTAAATTTGCTCAAATTGTAAAAAAACCCATTTAATTTAATCGTTAAATTCGTGGGTTTGAAGTGGGTTTTAATATTACTAATTTATCACCATTATACAAAAAAAAAATATATATATATATATATATCCTAGTGATCCACCACCCATCCGATTTTGTATTTCATTGATGTCATTTCGATCATTATTTTGGTAATTTGATACCCAAATTATAGCAAGAATTACTAGCCCATTTTCCAAACTCGAAAATCAGAATAATATATATACGAACCGGATTTAACGTGGAAAAACCCCTCCAATGCGAAGGGTAAAAAACCACGGGCACCGGCCGGCAAACTTCACTATTTTCAAGAGTGTTTACAAATCGCCGAAGAGATCAACTCGCGGCGGCTTACAAGATGAACATATACAAAGCAATGACCTAGGTCAAGAATAACAACGATTAGAGAAATACTTTAATCCTCGAGGAGAAAATCCCATCTTATTCCAAATTGTGTACTGTCGACGATCGGGATCGTCAACCGCAAAAAAGAGGTAGGGGTCAGAGAGTTTATGGGACCCGAGCTGCGTTTTACTCGAACGAAGGAAGAAAATCGTCGGGCGATGGTGAGCAAGGCGACAACGAGCACGAGACAAGAGTTTATCTTGGTTCGAGCCCCATGAAGGTAATAGCTCTATCTCCGCCTCATGGCGGTGATTCTTGTTATATGGGTGTACAGAGCGGTGTTTACAACTTAAGACAAGAATGGTGATTCCTAACTCGAGTCTTTGTGTGTGTTGTGTTGTCTTTTTGTCTCTGGAGCTCATGCATCCTTGGTCTTTATACTTCCTTTGTGCATAACGGCCGGAGCAAACCTCGAAAGGGGCCTCCGTGCACCTTGAGGGTCTGGCAAGAATCGCCCGAACTTGCGGCGACTCTGAATCACCCCACGACCCGCTCTCCGCAGCCGTCGGTCAAATGCGATCCAAATCCTAGGGCGGACCGGGGCTTCAGCGAGACCCGCCGAGCTCGAGGTCGAGAGGTGCCGAGCTCTGGTGCGCCAAGGCCGTGGTCGAGTGCCCAGTGCATACCTGTCATGATCGGGGCCTTCCGAGCATGGGAATCACGACCACACTCCGGTTGGTCAAGGGTACCCACCCTAAATCACGCACCATAGATACTCAATAAACGAGCAGCAATTGTAATTGCATACGACATGGAGATAAGAGTTATCAAGTTATATACCTTAAGCCAAGAATACTGATCCACTAAGTCACAGAAATATACAAAAACTAAGTCAGAGAAATATACAAAATTTCGGCATGACCTCTCTAGTAAATAGGACATCCACTCAGCAGACAAAAAAACATTTGCAGTTATAATATATATATCAATCTCTCAAACCAAAAGAAGACATTCTAGCAGATCCTTAGATAATCAATCTTATTCAACACAACCATCTTCACATTCAATCTTATTCAACACATCACAATAAGTCCATCACAAGATTCAAGAGTATTACTCCACAACGATAATAGTACCCATCGCCTTCTTGTAGACAATCCGGTATATCGTGCAAGCCTCGGTGAACACATCATCGAGGTTTCTTGGTGTTCAAATTCAGCAGCGTTGTAGAGCATCTGCAGGTTAACAAACCATTTCTGAATATTGGTAGAATCCTCAGGTATGCTGTTCTTCAGTAAGATTGCATACTTACAAGCTTGTACTTTTGGTAGAGTTCTTCAAACTTTTTCTTCTTTTTTTCTTTATCCAAGAGGTCAATCAAGAGTTTCTTGTCTCTCAAGTACTCATCATAGCAGCATTTCCAGACGTAGTTGCATTCTCGAGATGCTTCTCTCTTGGTGAAATGTGGGAGCAAAAGATATGTCTGGTTATAACAAAGTACAGGGAAACAAGAAAAGGAAAACAGTGAACAAATATCAATACCAAAAGAAAGCAAGCTCAGGTCCCAACTGTTCCCAACATGCTTGTAATGAGTTGCATTCTGTCATTTGTATCAATACCTTAACAATTCATACCTCTGTTTCATAGGCCACCTGGCATTGTAAACACTAATCCATTGGGTTGCAGGCATCCCCATCCTAATCTTCTTCTTAGGTTGCTCATCGTCATAATCCTCCATGAGGCGACCTCTCTTCCGACTAACTCGATATATAAGCCGGTAGCAATTCAACCAATTATTAAGCTTACATTGCACAAATGAAATACTACAAAAAAGAGTCCCATTCCCCAAACAAGCAATGCCTCGCAGGTCTTTCCCACAAAGGCAATGGCTGGAAGCAATCTAAAATTTAATATTTGTATGATTTCAGCATATGGGCATTGTCATAACACCGTTTGAGATAATGAGAAGCAACAAACTAGGAAAGAAATACAGTCGGTTTTGGTTTGTTAGGTTAGTTTGAATGTTAGGCAAGAGATTATCTAAGCCAGCCACATCTATATAGTAACATACAACTGCCATTTGGAATTAAGAAACAAGAGCTCACCCCCGCTTATGTCTATCTTCCTCCTCTAAAGTCTCTCCCCATTCAAGCCATCACTGCCCGGCCTTCCTCAGCATGGTGTTTATCATGTAATGATCGATCTAAGGATCATTACAAGGTATTAATGTGAACTGTGGGAAGTTTATGATGTTTGGTGTTTACCAGATGATTAAAGTGTAGAGAGGTATCATTGGTAACTATATTTCCCCACATCAGACAAATTTATTATTTTGGATTTTTTATAAGAAAAAAAAGAATGTTGCACAAAACAAATCAAGTTTTAAGTCTTCAAAAATTCATTGAGCTATCAATATTACAAGACAATGATTAGCAAAGTCGACAATTTGTGGGAATAATCGTCAAACAGTTAGTAATTTTGCAAGTTCACGTCTTAGATAGTTAGCGCATTTTAAACTTGTCAAGTACCTCTTACAAGATCACTCATCATTGACAACATGGCCCTAGAACATTCTAGCACATTTGGATCATAATTCAACAAAAACTAAGTCACTGAAATATACAAAATTTCGGCATGACCTCTCTAGTAAATAGGACATCCACTCAGCAGACAAAAAAACATTTGCAGTTATAATATATATATATATATATATATATCAATCTCTCAAACCAAAAGAAGACATTCTAGCAGATCCTTAGATAATCAATCACACATCCAACGGCAATTTGTAAACTACAAAATGACGTACAACATGATCTGATCCACTTCAAAGAATGATTTCTTTAATTCTTGTCTCATCATCCATATCATACTTCTTGAGCTTCTTCCAACTCATCAACTGTTATGTACTGCACAAAAATTGCAAGCAACAAGCTAGTTAATCAAAAGGTCAAAGTTCCTAGATTAATTTATAAAAAGTTAAGAGGAGAATCAAATTACCATTGTGGTCCTTATCAAAGTATTCAAAAGCTTTAAATATGTGATCTTCCTTGTCGAGTCTATTCATGTGCATTGTTACGCACTCCATAGTTCATGAAACAACTTAACAGAGAGTGAACTTATGGTTTCTTCAATGGTTAGGAGTGGGCTAAAGAAAGTCGTTGTTGTCGGCACAAGCTCGCACCAAAACAAATGAAGATATTGCTAGCCCGACCGATAATCAAGATTTCACTAAAGGGTATTTGAACTAATTGAGCTTGCATAAGATTCATTGAATTTGAATTAGTTTGCTCTTGAGAAAAGCATCTAATTGGTGATCTCGAATCAAGCAAAACAAGGTGAGTAAGTGGCTTTGTTCTTCAAAGATATAGAAAGCCCATGCAAATAGGAAAAATGGGGCACGGAAATATAATGAAAAGGCACACAATATGCCAGGTTAATAAAGTAACTGTACCTAGACAATAATCATATTGGAACATTCTACTTGCAACTCTACATGTAAATGATATATAGTAGCACAGAAAATGTCAAGGAAATGGGAAAACTCTGATGGTGTAACCACTTGCACAAGCCAATGTATTTTTTTTCATGGATCACAGTTTAAAATTAAGGGTTAAGAATAACAATTTTTTGCTGCAATCGCTTCTCTCATCTCGACACCTTGTAACCACGGTCCTGAACACACAGAAATATCAAAGATGGTAAGCAGTGTTGTAAGATGTCAAAAGAGCAATACCAAATGTCACACGCTTTTTTTCTATTCACTCAGACCAATCCACCTAGATGTCAAAAATATATATATATATCCATTCTGAAAGTTGAAAGGATAGACATCATTGCCAAACTTATGCTCCCGATCACTTTTCCATGAAATATTTTTCCTATTGACCATTATTTTCATTGATCCACGGGTAAAACCATAAGTATCATTGAACAAGATCTAGGCAATCAATCCACATGGAACAACGGGAAGGCTATTATTCCTTTCCATAGGACTGCATGAGCTATCTGTGTATTTCATCCCATAGCGCAGTTGCTTATCGCTTCTACTTTTGACATACTGCTCAAAGATCGCTTCCTTTGTTCAACAAGAGACGACACGTAAATTCTTCTTCTAAGACAGATACATCAATACAGTGACCAGGAGATTAAATAAAGTTGAATCTTACCTGCGATGATTCTAGTAAAAGTTGCCAAGTTCATAATACACATAAATTGGTGCCCTCATATGGTATTGGACCTGCAAATATACACGGTCAGAAATTTTCCGATCCAATTACAAATAAGTAATACAAATATTAGGAAGGATAGAAACAAACTGAAACATGTGCCTTATGTAATCTCAGTATGCCAAACTAAACCCAGGAAATTTCAGCTATACAACTAAGGAGAAAAAAGTTTTCTGGATCATGGTTAGTTGACAATAGAATAGGATAAAAATAAGGTCACATTAGACCAAGCCTCCCGGCGACGGGCCTCCACTCCGCTCCGACAGAAGTTAGCCTTCTTCTGAATTTGGATCATAATTCAACAAAAACTAAGTCACCGAATTTGGATCATATATCAATCTCGCAATCCAAAAGAAGACATTCTAGCAGATCCTTAGAACATCAATCACACAATGGACCGAACATCAATAACAAAGTAGCCTAGGCACCCTTTCTATGCCATGGGTTTCTACAGTTGAAGTACTTGAAGGATATCACTGCTACACAATGAGCTTCATCAATAACAATTCTAGAAAGATGGCCTCGTGAATATACGTTTTCCAATTGTCTCAATAGAGCATCACTCTGTTCTCGTGAAACCACTACGGTTATACAAATACCTTGATAGAACACATGTAAATGATACATCGACAAAAGAAGGCTGTAACTGTTTAAGTGCCAAACTAACAGAGAAATTAAGACTTTGAATGTATTCAGGAGTACCAATATAGCATGCTAGGGAAAACAATAATTGTAACAACAACCAATTTTGATCTGGAAAACGTGAACTTCTGGATAATAGTTGCAGGTCATATGAAGTTTTAAGTTTGAGAGTTACACTATATTACAAAAGGATAACTTTGAAATGGCGGTCAGGAGACGATGTTGCTGAATCCAAATATAACCACATCAGACTTGTAAGCCACAATTTGCAACACTCCACTTACTTAGCTATTTTTTCTGGAGTGACATACAATAACTTGTAGGTGCATGTACAAGACATTAGTCCTCTTAATATTTCGCTGCTCAGACCACTCCATGCTGGCAATGAGATAAGCTACAACAATATTGGCCTGCTCCGGATGGAAGGTGAATGGTAGAAATGCATCAAGAAATATGTACAAGAAAATAGAACTATAAAACAATTAATTACTTGTAAAAGATGCATGATCTGGTCTTGGATGAGTGAAACCAGAGGAGAAACTACTAATGTTATGCCCTCGTCAATAAGAGCGGGAAGCTGCAAATTAATATGACTATGAGCGTTAATGCCGAATTGAGGAAATAAAATCATGCAAATTATAAATTACCTTTCTTGAATGAGTTCAAATTGCCTCCGATCTTCCGGCATCCATTTCTTAATTTCTTTGGCACTTAAGTCAGAAAGACCTATGCCGTCCAGAAAAAATCTATGACAAACTTCATCCTGAAACCAAATAGAAATACACAGAATTAACAATGTTAACGAACCAGTGGGGAAGACCTCTGAGGCGCTGAGTAAGTCCCAGATATAGCATTTCTTGTCTGTGTTGCACATAAAACAAACTATCAACAATATAGAACAACAAATATCATACAGTTATAGTAATTTCATTGTTATGTACAGATACTGAAAATTGGTGGATTAACTAGAAAGATTGTGATGAAATAAATTTAAAATACGATGCCATCTCGGAAACATTTTACTTCCCAAGGCACAAGTAGGACAGGTATATGATAGAACTTAGATGCAATAGACTAAGCACTAAAATGCTGATATTCTCAGCATTAGATACTAACAAAAAATAAAACTAGCAAGGCTGGGTTGAAACTAGTTTAACGACTGTATCCTTGCTAAGGAAATGAACAGCATCCTCCATCATCTGATTCAAATTTCAAAAGTATTATTACTTCAAATCCTCCATCATCTGATACATAAACATCTAGTTATAAATATGAGATAGAGTGAATTAAAAGCATTTTGCTTAATATAAATAGATGAAACAAGGTAGGTTCTTGTGAAAAAAAAAAGAATATATATATCTTCTTATGGCTGAGGAATCTTGACTACCATCAACATGTTTATTTGATACATAAAGCCTAAGGTTGATTATTAAGAATAGCATAGTTATTTCTAGAAAACTACTGAGCTATTTCTTCCAGGAGAGCCACAATTTTATTTGAATGAAAGCTAAAATTATGTTAATCATCCACGCAGACATGATAGAAGAAAGGGATAATATTAATTAGGGCATAACTCATTAAATATGGTTGGTCAACACATTTTCCATGTCATCCTCCTTTACTTATTTGTTGTACTTGGTGCGACAGATGCTGCAACAAAAGACTATAGGGTTGCAAACCTTATGACCCAAGCAAAGATGCAAATCGAGCATGACTACTGATGAATTCACCACAAACTATAGTAAATATCGAATCTAACTACCTTAAACAAACAACATAAATACAATATTTTCACAAAAAAAACACCTTCTCAGCAACTTCCACCTACCCTATCAAGACGGGTAATTCAAAAATCCTGAACTAAATTGTCTCACATTAAAACAACTTGCACAGCCCCACAAAATGTATCACCTTCAACCAATCCGACACCAAAAAAATGCTAGCAAGCTACAAGAGAATCTTTGTGACACAAACTCGTCATCTAATTGATTTCTCAACAACTTTCTACCGAATTCACATCCCACCGAGCTTAAAATTCGAAACTAACCATAAGGGGTAGAAGCCGCACCATGTGGTTAACGATGTGGGAGCCGGAGGTGTTCCCGCGAGTTGCGTAACCATTTGCGCAGATGGCACGTTGCACCACGCCACACACGCTGGGTTGTGGATTCCGCACACTGCACGCGTGTTCCACGAAGTCGCCCTTATCAGTAGTCGTACCCATCCTCCCCGGCGCGGCTGGGGCTCCTCGAGTGAGCGCCGCGACCCCGTGGAGAGGGACGATGCTGCAGAGTCGGGTCCGGCAGATCATGAGATCGTGGTCCATGGAGGGCTCGGGTGGCGGCGGCAAGGGCGAGCCAGACGACAAGGAGGAGGATGATGGTGCGGCAAGGGCGGCGGCGTGGGAACGCGGGTGGGTGAGAGCCGAGCGAAGAGAGAGAGGGAGACGCGCAGGTAGGTTAAAACACAGTGCTAAATTCGTGGGCTAGGCAGGCCGACGAATTTCATTAAATTTGTGTGCTAATTTAAAAAACCGACAAATTTAAAATATAAATTCGTGGGTTTCTTTTGGGCCCACGAATTTAATTAAATACGTGGGTTTTTTATAAACCCACGAATTTAAATATATAAATTTGTGGGTTTTTTTTTGTCCCACGAATTTAAAAAAACCCAGGAATTTTTCACTGTTTCTTGTAGTGTTAGTTATTTTGTTGTATGGAATGATATTTCATCTATATTTTCACTGTGTGCACTAGCGTGATCCTAGACTAGTGCAGTATACACATAGGGTTTCGGATTTACAAATCTGGGTCCTGACAGGCGGCACACATAATTTGATGCCTATCGCAAAATTACTTGAGACATAGTTCAATGTTTATAGAGCTCATGGTGAGCCACACAAGGACTCGTCTTAGTTGAAGCATGTTCATAAATTTCCAGGATCTGCTAGTACGCAATAATCCTATATCACACACTGTAATAATACCTTCGGAACTAACAAATTCTATTTTGCCAGTGCCATAAGCAGCCAAAGGGCACTAACCAATGTGGATTCTATGTTTGCCATAATATGCAACTCCTCACAAATAAAAAGACTACTAATGACCTAGAGGTTTGTCAACCTTACAATAATTGTTTCGTACTTATCTATTTATATACGTGCAAGACCTTAGTCTTCCCATCTACAGGCTTGAAAATGTGCTACAACTATGTTGGAACAAGCTGATTTGCTTGGAATTCAAAGACAACTCTGTGCCTTCATGCTACGTAAGGTCATAAATCCAAAAGGTGAGTGCCACTCAGCCTGATCTGATGAGTTGTGAATTTGTTAGTTACCACTTGAGTTAATTTGCGAACCGTGTGCTGTGAATTTGTAAATTGTAGTTATGGATTCAATTGGTTAATATATCTGAGTTGATTTTTGGAATGAATGTGTTGTACATGGTGTGTAATATGTAATCTGAGTTGATTTCTGAAATGTATGTTATAATATGCTTATGATGTAAATTATGTAATCTATTTTGTTTCTAAGAGTATGGCTAGCATTTCCTAAAGCTAGCTAGTAAACAGAAAAGTATAAGGTCCTGTTTGGCAGAGCTCCAAATCCCAGCTCCACCTTAGATCTAGAGCTTGTAGGCTAAAATACAGTGAATTAAGTTTATATTTTTAGTCTAAAATGTAAACAAGATGATCCACCTAAACAGTCTTAATTTACCCACAGATCTAGCTCTATAAATTTCTAGTGCTAGGAATACCTTGCTCTACCAACTCCATGAATTTTGGTGGAGCTAGAGCTATTCCAAACACCCCCTAAATAGAAAAAAATAACATCACAAATAGTTCTAAAGAAGAACCGTCTAAGACGACATAGACAACACAGACGATTCCACATTATAACAATCTATGATGTCCATTTTCCCAAACAGTTCAAAAACTGTCTATGATGTGCTATTATATTACTGACACTTTGTTACGGACAGTTCACAAAACCTTCTCAAATGACAATTTTGAACCATCTGAGATGAGATTTTTTGTAGTAGTGTAAATGTTCATCTCCTCCTAGTACTCCTCAAAAATTGGTGTAGATTCCTCTTTAATTGATAATTTTGTTGTGGCGAGGGTGAGTATATAAAACACTCAACAAGTAAACTAGCACATAGTCCTAAATAATTTCAAATACTTCCAATGGCACAAATCCTCCCTTTTCAACTTTTTATTTACAAAATCTAACCCTTGACTTTAATTCCTGAGTGTTGTCCAACAGTGCTGACACGACTATCCAAATAGATTTACACTCTGTAGAGGTTATATACTTTACCCACACAACATGATCATCTCTCAATGCCAAGCTATTGTCACACTTCCTTTGGAGTGCATCTGAGTGATCATGACAAAACCTTTTGGAGACTTCATCATAACACTGACCCTCTCGATAAGTCTGACTCACTATCCCTTCCCTCACTCAGGGCAAAAGTATAGGGGATATGTCATTGGACAGATGTGTGACCACCACGCAGCACAAAAAAATGACAACGTAGGTATCATCTAATTGGGTTGAATACTAGATCCCAAACTATTTGAAAATAGTTCTAAGCATAAAATATCATGCAATAATTTAAATCAACACAGCATTTATAAAAATGGGTTCAACATGATCAAAACACAACTAGCCTTGGAAAAGGCCCTTGTCTTGGTCTTGAGATTGATCTTTAATCAACACTTCACTCTTGAGCGATCCGGGCATTTCGACGTTTATACAAATTGAGAGAGAATAGCAAATAAATACCAAACTGGAGTTTCACATGGACTAGGTCGACAACACTAACTGGGCCAAGGCAGCACTGAACCGACTGGCCCAAGAAGGCTTTCGGTTAAATACTATTCAAATAGATTTATAATAGCTTTTTGAATAAAAATAATCCCATAAATTAAAGCCATTCAAATAAAATAGTAACAAAATTAAAAAATCCTAAAAAGAATGCTAAAAATATTTTGAGACATTTGGAACTCAAATAAAATATTTTGACTAAAGTTTATTTAAAATTTTGAAATATTTAAATAATATTCATAATAACCAAAATTTAAAATAATAAATAAATTCCCAAAATTCACAAAATGCACAAATAAACTATTAAGTTAATGAAAACCATAAATTAGGATGTTACAATGAATGAGCCAATTTTGGTGCTTCTAGTCCCTAAAGATTTGCGCTTAGCAATAATCAAGCACCTAGTAGCGTGCAATGTCAAAAAATGACACGAATATATCTGAATATGTAGTATCATATCCTAGCATTGAATATACTCTCTGTCCCGATAAATTTCTAAAGAAATTTCAAATGTTTATGTATAAATATAAATATTTAAGAAATAAATAGACTTTAAGTTCTAAAACCAGGGATAGCTTGGCCTTCTTGCTTTCAATCCTCTCTTTCAGTGTTTTTGGAGCTAACTCTCCTATCAAATGTAGAATTTTTTAAATAATATTTTTTTGAAAAATTTTGTGAAAGTAATATGCTGCAAGAAAATTTTATAGAAATACCCGACTGACACCATTTGAAAAGTGATAGTGTAATTATCGCCATTTGAAATGGTGAAAGAGAACTATCGCCAATGGCCACAATCTCTATCGCCATTTCAAATAGTGATAGAGCCACGGTAAAAAGTCCACCGAGTGAGTGCTCAGCCAGAATGGCCACAAAATTTTTAGATATACTGACCGATGAGAGAAAGACAAGGAGAGGGGAGAGAGGGAAAAGAAGAAAAAAGAGGGGAAAGAGGAGGGGAGGAGAAGGGGAAGGAGAAGAGGAGGAGTAGGAGAAGGAAGAAGGGGAGGAGGAGGATGACGACAAGGAGGAAGGAGAAGTCATCGGCAACTTTGCAAGTATAATTTTTACTCCTTTCAATTACATTTCAAAAACATGACTTAGCGACCAGATTAATTAGATTTGTAAGTAATTAACTATGTGGAGTAGCAATAGTTGTGTAGATACATGACTAGCGAGCAGATTAATTATATTTGTAATAAATAGCTATGTAGAATAGCAATAGTTGTGTAGATATGTAGGTATTTTTAGTTTTGTAGTAGTATTTGTATGACTTAGTGCGGAGTACATGGACCCCGGGTATCTGCATGGCAGGCTGTGAGGAACACCCAAGAGGGGATGTCTGAGCCGACTGCCTAAAGACGGGTATCACCTGGACTGCTACCTACGTGCACAACAAGGAAACCCTGAAGATAGTAACCAACCTTGATTAGGTAGGATATGATTATAATCCTGGTTGTTGCCATATTCGGCAAATAAGGATAGAGATAGAATCTTCAGCTTGTAACCAATCGGGGGTCTTCCTTGTAACCATCCCCCCTACTATATAAAGGAGGGGGTGGGGAGCCTCATTCAAGACATCCAACACACAATCATACACATAATCCTAGAGCACATGATTAGGGTATTATCTCCTCCACGAGAGCCCGAACCTGTATAATTTCTGAGTCTTGTGCTACCATCGAGTTTGGATCCAGCGCCTAGCCCCGTATTCATTATTGCTGACAACAAACGTCGACAGTTAGCACGCCAGGTAGGGAAAGCGCTAAGATCAATCTTGTCAAGCTCGATGGCCGTCAACGGAGTTGTTGTCACCTTCGTTCCTACCCAAGCTTTTCGCTTCTGGAGCTTGGACTTCATCGCTGACAATCTCGGCAAGCTTGCTCTCTCGGACTCAGACCAGATCCAATCTGGGAGAGATTCCATTGCTCCTTCGTCTGGATTATCGCTCGGGTCGGGGAATGCCACGGCCATCTACTCACGGGGGGTAAGCCGGGGGCTTTCTCCCCGATTCGGATACGGTATGGATCCGATCAAGGATGGATCCTAGGTGGTGGGCGTCATTAGCAGCGCCCCACTCAGATTTGGAGATCAGCTTGATCTGTCTCCTTTCTGCTCCTCTGACTCGGAAGCCGAGTTAGAGAACAGCGCAGGAAGTTGTCAGGGTTTTCGCAGAATCTTTGTGATCGATGACCTGCGGACTGAGTCCCAGCGCCAAAAGGATGCCGAAGAAGCCGCGAAGGCAGATCGCCTTCGTCGTGAGGCCCAGGAAGCACGCGCAAAGTCTCTTCAAGCCTGAGGCCGCAATGTCAACGAATTTTGCAGGCAAAAATGGGGGGCCAATTGGTTTTCCACACGCCGTAGAAGAACATCGTGGCCTCCAAGACACTCCTCGACACCTTGGGACCAATGCTCGGGCCCGACAGCCCAGCTTCCCTGATCGTGGCCCAAGTTAAGGCTATGGTGACGGCAGTAGCGATTCAGCATAACCAAGAAGATCCAGTGGAGAAGATGCACTCCCGTGCTCGCGCAGCCACCCAAACTGCCAGCAGTCATACCGTCCGTAGTCGGTGCACGCGCAGTCGGCATGAGCTTCGTCGTGGCGAGGACGCCCGCCGGAGTATCAACCGTGACCTCCGCCTAGAACTTAATGCCAGACAGTGTGAGCGGGAAGATGACGAACGGCGCCGGCACAAAGATGACTATGAGCGTTTCAGCATAGACCGCAATGACCGGGACGACCGTGACGATTAGCGTGGCAACCACGATGATCACAGGGATCACCACCGCCATGGCCGTAGTGACGACGAGGGCCGCCAGGCCAGAACTCCACAGCGCCGATCCTCATCACGGCATCATGATGGATCCATTGACAGAGTCCGCGCATTCATCGCTCAGCACCGCCGAGTGGTCTGGCCGAAAGGTTTCAACCCTAAGGGCATTGTTAAGTTCGAACGGGAGAGAGACCCAGAGGCTTAGCTGCAGGTGTACGCCCTCGCAGTCAAGGCGGCTGGAGGCGACTACAATGTGATGGCGAATTACTTGCCGGTCACGCTCACCCCGTCGGCTCAAGCCTAGCTCGCGAGACTTCTAGAGAGGTCCATAGATTCCAGGGGAGATCTTTGTGAGCAATTCATTGCAAATTTCCAAGGCACCTATGAGAGGTCCAGAACCCCGTGGGACTTGTACCAACTTCATCAGAAGAAGAATGAGTCTCTTCGGGAGTTCATCCAGTGCTTCATGCAGAAGAACATGATTCGGGACGTCTCGGAAGCAGTCGTCATAGTGGCTTTCCAGAAGGGAGTCAGCAATGCCGACTTGATCAAGAAGAGATCCTCAATTTGCCTTGTGTTGATCCACAGAATGGGTTCCCTACCCATTCTTGTTCCTCTTTAGTTCTTTTTTCGGCGAATCGCTTGTTCGTTCGTGTGGGGAGTCTCTTTCAAGTTAGTGAAGTGAAACTCTGGACGGGGAAGAAGCCGTCAATACTGGATAGTTTTAATCATTGACTAAATGGAAAGTACGGTACTAGTTCAGTGATAGTGCTGGAAAACTCAGATGCTACACACAGGGGCTAGAAAGTCTCTCCTTTATGTTCTTTACATTACAGTTGACCGACTCAACCCATCAATGTTTTCTACCGGAAAATTTGCCTACATATCAGACCTCAGACCTTTGAAGCTGGAGCTGAGCGACAAGTTCAATAGCTTTACGTCCGCTACCCTCAGGGGAAAGTAAAGGCCCTTCCCCCTTTGGAAGGTCAGGCGAGGAGGATTCAACCCCGAGGCGTGGTTCGTAGCCACGTGCTCTAATCCTCTCGAGCTCTGAGCCCACCCCGCCTCCATGGATCTCTTCCCGGGTACCCCCAAAAGGAACCTTCCTCTCCTCAGCCATTTCATTTCGGGTTAAGAAGATGGTAAAGCGCCTTTCTCTCTATAAGAACAGTGCGTTCCGAGGTGTGAAGTGGGAGAAAGGGGATGTGATGATTGAGGTTTTGAATAAGACGATGTAGGGTAGCTTTTGCTAAAACTCGAGCAGTTTCTTGAAAACTTGCTTCAGATATGAAATTGGATCCTGGGGAACCATCACAAGTACGGCCGGCCTATAGAACGAGAATGCCGTGTTGTCCAGCGGAGCTTAGAAGAAGGTGACTCGGAGCCTAAGGAAGGTGACTCGCATAGACAGCTGACTCCTTTTCAATAGAAATTGTATACGTCATTAGTCCGATTCTTTGTAGGAACTACCCGTAATAACGAGCTTGCAAAATGGATCTGTTTATCATAAAGAGATTCGTTGTTCCTGGCCCTGCTTCACCTTAATTGTTATTTGAACAAAAAGATCACAATAAACTTTTGGTAAAAGTTACATCTGGTCGGATGGGGATAGCATTTCTCTTACGCATGTCTATGGAGTTTTGCAAAACCCAAACACCTCAGAGATAGATATAGAGGTAGGAATTTGTTGAATGAACCACACTCCTTCGTAGACGTTAGGAGTCCATTGATGAAAAGGGGCTGGGGAAAGCCCGCTAAGGTTGTCGTTCTCCTTTCTTTATACGTTACGTCTTTATCCCTTGTAGTCCTATGCATAGTCAGTACTTAAGCCCACCAATAAATCAAACCAAAATTAATACAAATCTGCTCCCCTTGGTATAGTTTTGATTCACCCATATCCCTATACAGATTTACACTTTAGAGTGAATCATACAGGGCATACTCCTGAACGGAGATAAAAGACGAATATGAAGGGAGGGTTTTATTAGACGAATTGAAGCCTGGGCAACTGTGTCTAAAAACAGAGAACCATTGGCTAAGAAACCCTATATCTGGTGATATAGGGCCGATATCTGGCCTTTCAGCTGTGTTCAGCAGGCCGGATGGTACCTATTGAAATGGCATAGGTTGATCTATTGAACCCTTTGGTGCAACAGGAGTTGTTTCCTATCATCTTGCTGATTGCTAGCTTGGGGGAGCCATAGGAACCTACCCTAAATCATCCCCCGGGGATAACGACATTAACTTCCCTCGATCGAGGACATCACATTCCCTAGCAAGAAAAGGCTAATTAAAGACTTGAGCTGCCAAAGGACAAGAAGGCAATAGATCGTGGATATTGACTCTATTGCTAGATGGAGGCTGCCACTGGACCGTTCCCATGGGGAGCAGCTCCTGCGAAAGTGACCGACGCAACGCTATATGGGAAGGCCCCCTCGGGGGTGTTAAGGTATAGTCAGGTGTTTTGTGTCAGAAAAAACGCTTATTTTTTCTGACTAACTTTTCATGAATTAGCTCAGTTCGAGAGAACCCTAAAGGGTTTCCCCCGAACCCCCTTCCCAAAGGAGTAGAAGAGGAGATCCACTTGCCATTCGGATTCTAAAGTGTGGATCTCCTACTATTTCCCTACGGGGCAGCATTCTTAATGCTAAGGAATAGGTACTATTTAGACTTTTCTCTTTCTCTCCTACTCAAAGGTAGCCTTTGATGCTGCAACGTGGATAGCCTAAAAGCCATGAAATTTCACAGGAACCAGTGGAGTGGTTTGCACTGGAACGTGGAAGTTGTGAGCCTCCAACTCTCCAAGCCGTTGTGGAATCAACCCTACTCTCTACCTGCCCAATGGAACCACCAAAAGGTGGCGATGTACTAGTAGTAAACTTCTCTCCTTAAATGTACTTCACAAAGGCATATAAAAGGTCTTGAGCTAAATTCCGTGAGCACTTCGGCCGAGAGAATGGCGAACACTTGCAAGGGCAAGGTGTGTGTCATTGGGGCGTATGGCTTTGTTGCATCCTGGCTTGTCAAGTGCCTTCTTGAGTCCGGGTACCATGTTCTTGGGACAGTCAGAGACCTAGGTCCTTCATGGCTAAAGCTCTGGAACATGATAGTTTGAATTTGACTATTTGAGTACAGGACGTTGTTTAGAGTGTTGGGCAGCATTGTGGAGAGATCACCCACAATTTGATTGTGATGTAGCTTTATGATATCTCCTCAAGGTATAAGTTAGAAATGGATGTGATATGAACTGAAGAGTAAGAAATGTGGCAATGGTAATACTTATTAAGTTACCAACTGATCTGTGAAAAGAAATTCCACTGGAAAAGGGACTCTTCCGTCTTCAAGAAGGAGTCTGTACTCTGCTCGCATGGCAAAGACACTGACGGCGTCACATGGACGGAGGCACTTAGGATTTTTTGTATATGGATGGGCTTCATAGATCCATTATCACAGTTTCACCAGCAAGTCTCATTTTAGAGCACCTCTTCAACATAGCTGCACATCTGCGGGACTCAAGTTGCCCTTGGGGTTCTGGTCACAGCGAACTTGTACTCATGCTTTTTTCACTCGTTTATGGGCCCTCGGGACATTTCTTTTTGGCATTCGTCAAGTCATTTTCATCGTGGTATTCCCCGTCACTCTTTTCGGCACATCATAGGCCTCACCATCAGATGCCAAATCCGCTTCAACCGGAATCGAAGAAGGATCAAAAAGCAAGGTCGCTATGAAGGCTGTCATAAGTCGGTTATCCCTGTCTGTGGTAACTCTGACACCTTTAGCTTCATCGAAAGGTGGAAGCCGCCAACTACGATAAAGGAGATGTTCACTCTAGCAGATCGCTACGCACAGCCTCGGATGCTCTAGCCGAGTGCCAAGATGATCGTCCATGGCAGAAGGACAAGAAAGACCACGTTGAGTCCTCCAAGCGGAAGGACAAGAAGCGGAAAGGTGAGAGTTGGTCGCAATAGCAGAACGCAGTCGGCCCTAAGCGCAGAAGAGACAGATGATTATGATAAGGTGATGGATGTGACATGTCCTTTCCATCCTAAGGGGAAACATGCGGCCAAGGATTGCTTCACCCTGAAAAGGTTCGCGAAAGAAATTAACAAGCGACCGGGCCTAGATAAAGTTGAGGCAGGCAAGAAACAGAACCCCCCTGAAGACGATGAAGGCGACTACCAGACGACTGAGCGCGAGCTCAACTACATATTCGGGGGCTCGGCTGCATATGAGTCAAGCGAAGCTCGGGAAGTCAACTACATATTGGTCCGAGGGATTATAGGCTTGGCGTGGATTCATATGAGTTCGAGAAGCGTGAAGCAAAACTTACGATTCTCTCGTGAGTAAGTCAGAGTGTTTAGATAGATCATCTTGTTTACATTTTAGACCAAAAATATAAACATAATTCCTTTATTTTAGCCTACAAGGTGGTCCGAAGGTCTACCAATATTATATTTGATCGCTCGGATCATCCTGACTACATCCCATACCCAGGTAGATATCCTCTGGTCCTAGACCTTGTTATTCGCAGTGTTAAGCTCAAGAGGGTGCTAGTTGATGGAGGGAGCGGACTCAACGTCATTTTCTCCAAAACCTTTGATGACATGAAGATCCCTTGCTCCGAATTGAAGTGTGGATCGTTGCCATTCCATGGGGTAATCCCCAGGACCTCGATGGTACCACTCGGGTAGATCACCCTGCCAGTCACGTTCGGGACCAAGGAGAACTATCGGACGGAATACTTGAACTTTGAGGTGGCCGATTTCGAGACGGCATACCATGCCATCTTGGGAAGACCGGGCCTAGCCAGATTCATGGCTGTGCCACACTACACATGCCTTGCACTGAAAATGCCAGGGCAAAAGGCATTATCACAATTCGTGGTGATGTCAAGCAATCCTTCATGTGCGACAGGGAGAGCTGTGTGCTGGCTGAGATGCAGGCGACGATGGCCGACAGGGAGAAGATCCGACTGGCGGTAATGGCCCAACAAGATGAAGGAGACATCCCAGCTAGGAAGCAGGCCAAGTCAGGTATAAAGCCTGCCGAGGGAGTCAAGAAGGTGATACTTGACCCGTCCAACTCGGTCTAGATGACTCTAATTGGGACAGGGCTTGATCACAAATAGGAAGACACACTGTCGTGCTCCAAATTTGCAAATCCGGACACTCTGTGTATTCTGCACTAGTCCAGGATCGCGCTAGTGCACACAGGCTAAACAGGGTTCAAGTATCACATCATACACAGCGAAATAACAATTAAGTACTTCAAACATGTATATAAACGAGTTGTATGACCTTATGGTCCCTTACAATAATTTGCCACGCAGGGCTTACAATAATCAGAGTAAATAGTTCAACAGCGGAAATTAAACGACATGGTGATCCATCTTCGCCACACGCGCCTTGACAGAAGCTTGCTCCCTAGTTACCTGGCTCTTCGACAAATTCCTCCTCATACGCAGGCGTGGTCTCCTCTTCTGATAAATTTTGTCCGCAAGGGTGAGTATACACCGTACTCAACAAGTCATATACAGAATGCAGTTCTATTACTACATGCATGGCTTGTTACAAAGGAATGGTTCAACTGGTTGTTTTGCATTTGCATCAATATTTTAACTCAATATTTAATTAGGTGTAAAGCAGCAAAACTTTAATAGCATAATAAGTTTCTCAATTGTTTTCCATATAATTTTGGACACACAGTCCTTAATCAACTTTCATCATTGACCCTGGCACATAGCCTTCCACCCCATTTTATTTTCAAAACATTACCCCTTGACTGTAATTCCCGAGCATTGTCCAGTACTGTGGACTCAACTATTCGAACAGTTTTGACACTCTGTAGAGGTTGTACACTTTACCCACAAGATACAGTCGCACACCACAAAGGCGATTAACCGTAACAAAGCTTTTCAGAGACTTCTATCTTCGCCTAAGAATCTATCCGTGTTGCCTTCACTATCACTTCCCTCACTCAGAGCCAAATTATAGGACCGACAAACACCGTTGGATAGGGTACCAAGCCGAAGCACAGGCACGCTCCCCGCATAGATTACCCGTAATCGCCACCCCGAGGTATCAAAGGTAAGACATCAGAATCCTACTAAACTAGGTCTTCCCATTCAGACATGTGGTTGTACGAGAGACTCAGGTCAAAGGCTTGCAAGGTAAGGTCCTTAACTGACCAAGGCAAAACATCCTTCTCTCAAATTTGGCACACAGCCCTCACAACACTCAAAACCCCCCAAATGCCACGAAGGCCCACCTGGCACGAAGCCTCGGTCCACTTGCCCCAGTCTAAATCAATTTCCATCCCAAGTAGTTTAACGGTGCAACACATGCCCGTAATCATCCTTCCCAGAGAACCACAGTGTCTCTACATTCCAAAGATCAATACCAACATTATTCCACCTTTTATCAAAATGCATTCACTATTCTTTAGTCAATGTTGCTTTTGTAATCCAAACAGAATTGTTCACGTTATAAGCATGGCTAAGCAACTATTCACGGTCTAGCCTCCCGTGTTGGCACAATATTGTCAACCAGCTAATATTACCAAACTTAGGTTATCAAAGGAATCATAGCATACCAATATTATTAACAAGGTGGCAATAACAATTAGGTTAACTAGCTAATTCACCCAAAATATTTAAATCCATTTTTAGTTGAATTAGCATGCATAGTTTGAAACAAAATATACTTTCAAAATTTAGGAACAACATGGTCAAAGCATAACTTTCCTTCAAAAAGTTGCTAATCTTGCTCCGAAGCTAGGTCTTGCTCTGAAAATCCTCCCTCGACACTCTCCGGCAGATCAACGTCTAATCAAAATCAATATACACACAATAAATATAATTTATAGAGAGCAAAATTAGCACTAAAAATTCCATAAAATTCACCAATAAATAGATATTGATTTTAAAAAATTTTAGAAATTGAAATCACTCAAATCGGAGTTAAAACGCAAAAGTTATAACCATTTGAAGTTTTAAAATCAATTAAAAAGAATAAACCGAATTTCTTTATTTATTTTTATACAGAAAATTCCAGAATTATGACGTCAGCACCGAAAACATTTTCGGCCAAAATAAATATATATATTTTTTATTTCAAAATTGTTTATGACGTCAGCATCCCCGTACCAGGTCTGACATGTGGGACCCACTGATGACGTCAGCTGCTGACATCAGCATGACACGTGGCATGATTTGGTCGTGACACGCGGCAGCACATTATCACCCGAGAGGTTGATCTAATCTTGACCGTCCGATTCAAAATGGACGGCCACGATCGACGCGACGCTTCAGTTCGTTACTGCGATGCTGACACGTGGCATCATCTCGACCAACGGATCAAAATCGAACGGCGACATTAAATCGAGTGACGTCGACAGCAACGGCGGCTGCACCGATGCCTTGGTTTCCGTGCGACACGCGGTAGCTCCGGACTGGCCTGGCGTGTGGTGCAATCCTCACCCTCCATTCAAATTCGAACAGCTCGGATCGAATCTTATTTTGCGCATCACAGGCGACTACTCAGCTATCCCGTGCGCGACACGTGGTCACATCCAAACCGCACAACTAAAATCTAACGACTCACAATGATTCAATCTTACACTATTAATGTAAATCCAATGGCTACGGTTGATCTAGTCTACGTGGCGAGAACAAAAGCTTCAATTCCGAGTGTGAGTACATTAAGAGTGTTTAGATAGATCATCTTGTTTACATTTTAGACCAAAAATATAAACATAATTCACTTTATTTTAGCAATTGAAGATGAAGGCTCTTAGGCCCTAGTCTCGTGGCGAAACAAAAACCGCACGATTAGGATCTAACGGCTAGCAATTGAAGATGAGGTTCGCTGTTACCGTAACTACGTGACGGAATCCAGAGTGCTAAATCTAAATCCAACGACCACGATCTGACGTATCTTGAGCACACGTGGGCGGTCCTGGCTTCGGGCACGTGTTCAAATCTAACCCATCCATTGTGAATCCTACGGCTAGGATCTACCGTTGCACTGCTCTGGTTTCTACTAAGAGGGAACACGTGGACTCACCAGGATGGTGCGATGCAGATCCAATGGCTGAGGATGCTTGCGAGTTCTGGCGTTGGCGCGACGAGTGGAGGTGGCCGGAGTTGGGGAAGACGACGACGTTGGTGGCGTTGCGAGGCTCCTCCGGTGTCACGGAATGGCTCCTCCGATGCGGCTTGACACAAGAAATACTCTGGTGACCACAGACGCGGCGGAGAACGTTCAACGGCGGCGCAAATAGCGGTGAAAGACTTCGGCACTATGGCGAGCTCGCTACGGCAAACGACGGCGAGGTAAGTGGTGCGGGTTGGGGCAAAACGTGCGCACGGCGAAGAGCTTTCCAGCGAAGTGACCCACGAGCTTTATAGCCTCGACATGCGTGCTCAAACGGCGATTCAATGCGTTGGTTACTGAATTGGAGCGTCGATGGCGGCGGCGGCGGCGGAGGTAACTGAAGGACAATGTGGACGCATCTCGTGCATACACGCGGCGACAATCGGTCGGCTCGGCGGGCGGTTTACACGGCAAGCCTTAGCCGTCGGCGACGCGGATCGAAGCGGTAAGAGGCAACCCATGGCTTTAGGGTTTCAAATGAGCAGCCGATTAACGCGCCTGAAGAGTGGGCTTGGCCCATTACTGTTCAATTGATTTTTCTTAAGCTTTTCCGATTAAAATAATTCCAGAAATTCATTTTAATTATTTGAAGCACTTAAAACATCAGAAAAATTCTAGAAAAATTCTAGAAAATATTTTAGAGCATTTTGAACTCGAATAAAATATTTTCATTTATATTTTGCTAAAACCCATTCATTATTTAATTAATTCACAAAGATGAGTTAAATTCTAGAAATTCCAATTAAATCCAAATAAATTCCAGAAATTCTCAAAAATTCAAGATAAATTACAAAATTCAAAAATAGCCAAATTTTAGGATGTTACACACACTTGTCACTTTCCTCCGGGCGAACCGGGACATCTTTGCTTGGAAGCCATCTAACATGCCTGGTGTCCCTAAGGAAGTGATCGAGTACTCTCTCAACATCGACGAGAAGGTGAAGCCTATCAAGTAGCGCGCAAGATCGTCGTGATGCTATCAAGGAAGAAATCACTAAGCTTTTAGCTGCAGGATTCATAAAAGAAGTGTATCATCTCGACTAGTTAGCGAACCCAGTTCTTGTTCGCAAAAAGAATAAAAGTTGGCACATGTGTGTTGATTATACCGATCTTAATAAGGCATGGCCAAAAGATCCATTCGGGTTGCCTCGCATTGATCAGGTGGTGGATTCAACCGCCGGGTGTGAGCTCCTGAGTTTTCGAGATGCCTACTCGGGATATCACCAGATTAGATTGAAAGAGGAAGACTGCATCAAAACCTCGTTCATCACCCCGTTTGGGGCTTTCTGCTATGTCACGATGCCATTCAGGTTGAAAAACGCTAGCATAACCTATCAGCGCATGGTACAGTGGTGTTTTCACACTCAACTTAGACGCAACATGGAAGCATACGTGGGCGATGTCGTTATCAAATCTCGTATAAAGGAGGACCTCATATCTGATCTAACTGAGATGTTTGAAAGCTTGAGGGCCTACAATATGAAGCTCAACCCAGAGAAGTGTGTCCTCGAGTCCCTACGGGAAAGCTACTTGGATTCATCGTGTCTCATCGCGATATCGAGGTAAACCCAGAGAAGATCAATGCCGTCCTGAAGATGAAACTCCCAACTTGCCAAAAGGACATCCAGAAGCTCATAGGATGCATGGTGGCACTCGACAGATTTATTTTCCTACCTAGAGATGCGAGGAATGCCATTTTTCAAGCTCCTGAAGAAGCAAGGTAACTTCCAATGGACTCCTGAGGCGCAACAAGCTTTTGAGGATCTCAAGGCGTTCCTGACCACTCCTCCGGTACTAGTTTCACTGATGCCAGAAGAACCCCTTTGCTTTATATAGCGGCAACGACTCATGTAGTCAGCGCTGCAATCGTTGTGGAGCGGGAGGAGGCAAGGCACTTGCAGAAGGTTCAGCGCCTAGTTTATTTCATCAGCGAGGTATTGGGCGAGTCCAAGCTACGGTACCCTCAAGTACAAAAGCTATTATATGCCATACTACTTACCTCTCGCAAGCTTAAGCGCTATTTTTAAGAGCATTCGATTTTGATGGTTACTTCTTTTCCGATTGGAGACATACATCGCAATCGAGAAGCCACTGGGAGAATTGCGAAATGGGCAGTTAAGCTCGGAGCCTTCGAAATCTCCTTCAAGCCGTGAACTGCCATCAAATCTCAAGTACTCGCCGACTTCACCACCGAGTGGGTAGAATTGCAAAATCCCACAGCCATTGAGAAGCTCGAATATTGGACAATGTACTTCGATGGTTCCCTCATGCTCAGCGACGCGGGGGCTGGTGTAGTGCTCATCTCTCCAAGAGGGGAACGGCTGAAATACGTTCTTCAAATCCACTTTCCGGCATCAAACAATGCCGCCGAGTATAAGGCACTCATCCACGGGCTCCGTATCACCATATCGCTCGATATATGATGATTGACGATTCACGGGGACTCGCAGCTAATGATCAACCAAGTGCAGAAGGATTGGTCGTGCATCGACAACAATATGGCCGCATATTGCCAGGAGGTGCACAAGCTGGAGGACAAATTTAATGGGCTGGAGCTCATCCATGTGCTCCGCCGAGATAATGAAGCAACGGATGAGCTCGTGAGACTAGGCTCCAGTCAGGCAGTAGCCTCGACTGGCGTATTTGTTGAGGAGCTCCATAAACCCACAATAAGCTAATAGCAAGAGTTGAGCAAGTCAGAGGAAAAGGTGGCCGAGGCGGAAGTTTTGGTCATCAACCCTGACTGGACAATTCCCTATCTGGATTATCTATTGAAGGATAAGCTCCCTGAAGATCGCGTACAAGCAGAGCGTATTACACGCCGAAGCAAAAGCTATGTGGTAGTCGGAGAAGAGCTCTTTCAAAAGAGTATCTCCGGCATGCTAAGATGGTGCATATCAGAACATGAAGGGAAGAACCTCCTCAAGGAAATCCACTCAAGAGTCTGTGGGCATCATGTCGCATCAAGCACTCTAGTGGGCAAGGCTTATCGTCAAGGTTTTTTCTAGCCGAATGCAGTGACAGATGCGAAAGACATCGTCCGCACATGCGAAGGCTATTAGTTTTTCGCTCGGCAGATTCACGTACTGGCGCAGGAGCTACAGACTATTTCGATCACCTAGCCATTTGCAGTTTGGGGGCTCAACATGGTTGGACCCCTGAAGAAGGCCCAAGGTGGTTGTACTCATCTCTTCATCGCCATCGACAAGTTCACGAAGTGGATTAGGCCAACCACCACCACGATCACAGCGGCCAAGGCTAGAGAATTCTTTCAGAAAATTATGGTTAGATTTAGCGTGCCGAATAGGATTATCACCGATAATGGCACTCAATTCAGAGGCAAAGAATTTCAAGATTGGTGTGACGAGCTCGGCATCAAAATCTGCTTTGCTTTTGTGGGTCATCTCCGAAGTAATGGGCAGGTCGAACGGGCCAATGGCATGGTGTTGCAAGGATTAAAAGTAAGGATATTTGATCATCTCAAACCATATGCTACACGATGGGTCAAAGAATTACCTTCAGCGCTCTGGGGGCTTAGAGCTACTCCCAGCAAAGCAACTGGGCAGTCACCTTTTTCCTGGTGTATGGTTCAAAGGTGGTTTTGCCTACCGAGTTGCAATTCGGATCACCACGGGTTCAAAATTACAAGGCAAAAGTCGCATTATATGGAAAATGAGCTCGAAGGACCTTATATGCACTTCTAGATTTCCCAAAGTGTTGAGTAGGTTGAACTCTAGGTTTTCCATTTGATCCTATGAGTGGTGTTTGCTTCTAGTTTTGAAACTTTTGCTAAGTTTTGCACTTGTTCAAATCTTGCTAAAATACAATCTTGTACACAAAGCTTGTGAGCAAAATGAATTTGTTCTTGGAGACATCCTAGTTTAGTCATTTTCTAAATTGATTAGCTTGGTGTCATATCTTGTCATTATGATCAGTTGGATAATCTTCAAAGCTCCTTAGGTTGCATCTCATGCATACATATCCAAAAGGGGGATAAAAAAATTGACTTCTTGATGCCTATATTGCCAAATGGGGGAGAAAATGTAGAAAAGGCATCTTCAAAGAAAAAATTCTAATCCACATTGGTTCTTATGATCTTTGTGACAATTGAAAATTTTTATGATCATAAGCATATTCGAGTGTTCCTTGTGAGTTTTATTGGATATTTTAGAGCTTTTGTGGAAAACTTGCTCTTTCTTTTATATTGCTCTAAAAATCTTTCTAGCCAACTTGGTCATGATATTATTTCCTTCTCTCTGGACCGAGTTTGGCTTTGCATTCAAATTGCTCTCTTCTTCTCCTTCAAACTCAAACTTATGCCTTTTCATGTGTTTGTCAATATACTCATCAAGGGGGAGATTGAAAGACCATGTGGAGGTCTATCCTTGTGTGTGATGAGTAATTGACAAGATTTGTGATTGGTTTGATTCGAAATTGAGTTTGATTTGAATTGGATCTTCAAATTGAAGCAATTTGAGTGTTGGTTGCTTTTCCTAGTGCTACCGGCCCGGAGGCGAGCACGGACCATTGGGCTTAATTATGATTGATTAATGATTGTGGGATAATCATTGAAAATATTTGTGGGCATTGCTATGTGAAAGGTTTTTCCTTGTCTTTGATGGTTGCAGGCGATTTGCTAGGTCATGGTGAGGCGGAGGATGACCGGGACTAGGCGAGAGCGCGGAGGTCCAGACGGTCGGAGATCGCGGAAGATGACCGGAGACGGAGTCCGGGCAAGCCAAGAAGACAAGGAAAGGAGATGATGCTAGCTAGATGCCGCGTGGATCAATGAGGGCCGTCGGATTGCGGTCTAGTTGATAGGTTAGCGGGTCTAGGTAGTATGCTTTGAAAACCATGCAAGAAAACCCGGTATGTGTGTGGGTTTTGGGTTAGCCCTTGCATGACTGTGTGAGTGGGTTAATCCTAGCCCTTAGATGAGTGTCCTAGGGTTGAGGGACTCATCCAAGGGTGGTAGGTGGCCCAAGAGTTGTATAAATAGGGTGGAGGGTGGCCTCCTCCTTGAAGGTTTGAGTTGCTCCTTTGAGCTTTGCCCACATGAAGTGAGGCTTTGTAAACCTTCCCACCAGAAATACAAAGAAATTTCTTTGCATCATTGTGAATTTAAATTCGTGATTTACATTATGTCTTTACTTTTAATTTAAATTCAGCATTTACATTACGCATTTACTTTCCGCAATCTACATTCCTGCAATTTGGATTTGCCTCCTCCTTCTAAATGCTGATCTTGGATGTTTTGAGTGTGTTCATATGGTTTTACATCTCTTTTGCACTCTTTGATTGAGTAGAGATCATCTCTTCTTTCAAGTTCCAGTTCTGTCCAGAACTTGTTTTTCGCATAGCAGTTAGTCTTTGATTTTTAGAAAAATCTAGAAAAATCCTTCTTCAGTGATTCTTGTTGGACATTGTGCGGGACTCCTATACTCATCTGTAGAAAAAGTTTGGAGTCCACTGGTTTCACCGTTTGGGTGCTATGAAGTGAAAACCGAGCCCCAAATTTTCTGCCCGAAGTTTCTGACTGTCTGTGTTCATAGATTTATGATGATTTTTCTACTTGGCTTTTTGATCTGAATTTTGGTGGAGAGCTTCATGACTCATCTTCTCATAGGGAGAAAATTTCTCATAATTTTGTGAGCAGCAGAAACCCACCAACCTCCTGTTCAAATTAAAGACAGATTCTGGAAATATCTGCTTTTGCTTTTCTAAAAGAGACTTTTGTGTTTTGGCTTGATCTCTTTTAGAAAAGAAGTATTTGAATTGATTCCTCTTTCTTTTGGACACTTGACAATCAGGATTGTGATTGAAAAATCCTCACATATTTTATGGATAATATTCATGTAAGCTAGGGATGCACATAGTTGTCTAGTCGTTCGGTTTTTATGGTTTTTCACGATTTCCTTGCGCGATCTTTTCTCGGTTTTAGTTGGAGTATTTTGGGGGAAAATTTATTTGCGACCATTCACCCCCCCTCTGTTCGCCATCTCGATCCTACACGAGGGTACGCCCCATGACGGGCCGCTAACTGTACACCACGTTAGATGGGTACAGGTACCACTCAGCCAATCTATGGTACACCCCATGATGGGTCGCAAGCTGTGCACCATGACAATTGGGCACAGGTACCTCTCGGCTAAAGCCAACCTAAACAAGGGCATGCCCCAAGATGGGCCGATTGCCAGTATCCTAATAATTGGGCTGGGTACCACTTGAAAAAATCAAGCGTGGAGCTCTACTGGGTCCTTCACGATCTCTTTGCCAACAGCATGACACTCGGCATGGAAAAGAAATCCAGTCGGGAAGCTGTGCCAAGACCTGGAAGCACTCGGCGTGAAGCATGACTCAGTTGGGATGCGACCAGGAAAATGGCAACTCGATCGCAAAGCACTCGGGGGCTACTGTGGAGAACATGGACCCCGGGTATCTGCATGACAGGCCGTGAGGAACACCCAAGAGGGGATGGGCCGAGCCGACTGCCTAAAGATGGGTATCACCTGGACTGCTACCTACGTGCGTAACAAGGAAACCCTAAAGATAGTAACCAACCTTGATTAGGTATGATATGATTGTAATCCTAGTTGTTGACATATTTGACAAATAAGGATAGAGATAGAATCTTCACCTTGTAACCAATCGGAGATCTTCCTTGTAACCGTCCCCCTTACTATATAAAGGAGGGGGCGGGGAGCCTCATTCAAGACATCCAACACACAATCATACACATAATCCCAGAGCACAGGACAAGTGTATTATCTCATTTGCGAGAGCCCGAACCTGTATAATTCCTGAGTCTTGTGCTACCATCGAGTTTGGATCCAACACCTAGCCTCGTATTCATTATTGCCGACAACAAACGTTGACACATAGGATGCATCGGATTGGACGTGAAAAATTGTGGAAAGTATGTGGGGTAGTATGTAGTTGAAAAATTAAATTTTTGTATGTTTGCAGCACTTGTTTCATGTAGTGTAGAGTAGCTCATCGTCGTACATAGGCATAGCGGTGTGGGTAGGTTTAGACATTATGAGGTGAAGTATGTATTGGTAGACATGAAGACGCTACACTATGCACGTAATTACAATATGATGAAATGCTCGACAGCCAACCTCCACAGCCAACACTCCATCTTGTGCTAGCACCAAACCCAACAATCCCTGCATAGTTGGGGTGGCCGATGTCCGACTACAGGGAGATTCTTCAAAAGCGAAAGTGGAAGGTCGAGAAGGCAGCGGTCTACCCTAATATTTCTTGCAAGGATGCATCTATGCCTCTAGAGTTTCCTTGGCCAAACTTTGATTTTGGTACTCTAGCATGAATCATGTAGTCCAAACATGCAAACATTGTTGGCCAGGCTTTCTACACGTGTAGCGAGTTCACTATAAGTTAAAGACAAGCATGTACATTCCATAATGAATGTTGTGTTACTATGAACTCTAACGTTATCCACATATAATCCAAAAAGAGACCAGTTGCTACTTCTTCTAATTGATCGATGGGCCAGACAAGTATGACAGAGTATTCTACAAACGCAAAATGTACCTGCACTACCAGTTGCGCCCGAGCGATAAAGCCATTGGAAAGCCTGTGCCTCAGACCATGTAAGACAAAGCAAAGCTACCCCCATCCCCTGCCCTGACAAAACGCACTTCTGAAAGGTCTAGGATGAGATTCAGGCACATCGAAAGAAGATGAAGGAGAAAGCTGAAGCAAGCAAGCACATCGGAAGAGGTGGAGCCTAAGATCACCCCTGAAGATAGTTGTTGGATGGATGTCTATGGGAGTAACCGGAAGAAAACCAATGCACTAAGCCTCGCAAAATCAAAGGGGAAGGCACTGATAGATCCTTCTATATAGGATCTACGACAATAAGCCTGACTTTTTTCCAAATCCAAAATGCGCGCATGTATCTCAATTGTACTTTGCACTCATATGGTCCGTTCATGTCATCATTTGTACCATACTAGTACCAAGGCAAACATAGGCAATGAACCGAACTGTATGCACCATGTCTCTTTCATCATTTTCTATATCATGCTATGTAATGCGATTGTATGTACGTTTTCTCTCATCGTTTTCTACATTATGCTATGGCATTTTCTTCTGTATAGCGCCATGTACACCCTGCCTTTATTACGAAATGCTATGAGATCATTCATTCCATTTCTACCAACATTAAATGTCACTTCATGTTATTATGCCTATAACAAATTCCACCATCAAGGGAAAAAAAACACTCTGAATTTTTCCAACCTTTCTTTGGAACCTTGGCTTTGCCCTTCTCTATTGCATCCTATGTAATTCCTCTCCCACTGATTATTTTCTTATTTTTATTCCGGTGTAGTACACAGACAACAAAACCACAATGTCCATCTATGCTGACAAATGCATGTTGTGTCTTCCTCTGCCGCTGATTATTTCTAATTTTTATTCCAGTGTAGTACACAGACAACAAAACCGCGATGTCTATCTATGCTAATAAATCTCATGTCATGTCAATATTTGCTTACTAATTCATATTTAAAAACAAAAAGACTACTATCGCCATTTGAATTGGTGATAGGAGACTGTCGCTATTTGAAATGGCGACAGGTGGGTATTTTCTGTAAAATTTTGCTATGGCATATTATTTTTGCAAATTTTTTTTATAAAATATTATTTTTAAAAAATTCATCAAACATATCTATTAGACAACTCTAGATTTTCAAAGGAGTAGGAGTGAAAGCGCTATCAAACATGCCATAAATGTATAGTTTTGGATGTTTTGAAAATAGACATGTAGTTTTGCGAAAATTTCTTTTCATAATATGATAATCTTATTTAATTTAATTTTATAAAATATGCTACAAAAGAAATTTGTGGTCAAGTTGTGTTCTAAGAATCGTGATGATATCTAAAAACGACAGGATGTTACGAGTTACGACCGGCTGCCGGTCGATCAAAGATTAAGCAAGCATATGCCGCACGAAACAAAAAGTTCAGGAATTGCTATCTCTGTCCATGTTTTTTCGTAGCAATTTCATGAGACCTTGTTTGTATGCAAGATTAGTACTGCTACCAACTTCGCAGAAATATTAGACCATGCTAACTTCATAGCGACAGGTCGAATCTTGATACGGACAGGTTACATGGGCGTAGTACGACCAGAATTAATACCGGTGTGTGTACAGGGGGTCTGGCTTTTGACTCCTGTGACGCTTGACTAGATTGTGTGAGGTACTGCGGTCTTAGGTCCACATGGTAGCTAGGTGTACGTACCCACGAATGTTACTCTGGCCTCTAGGTTGAAAAGTGCCCGGACGGCGGTGCCACACATTTCCCCGACAGCTGCTTCTGTTTAATGATATATTTTTTTAAGAAAAAAATGCTAGCGACCAGCGGTATGGAATGTCTTAGCGCCAAAATTTGGCAATGTATGACTAACTAATGTATGACTAACTAGGATAGTTTTTACGATGTAACATGTCGCGTGTGTTGTCCTTCTCGCGAAAACAATTTTGTTTTTTTCGGTCAGTGTTTTTTTAAATCAAGAAAGCGCGAAACGGTTGAAAGAATACAAACGCATCCGCGATTGCACTAAATCGAAACGTCCTTTTCGCAAAAAATAGCCGGAATGATCCAAACGCTACTACGTTTTTTCGGTATTTATTTAAGATCCTTTCACTAAAGATTCGTGTTTTTTCTAAACCAGAAAGTCCTCTTCATAAAAAACCGCGGGAAGGACTTACACATAATTACGCAATTTTTTAGGGACCTACACGTGAAAAGAAAAAAATAAGCCGAGCCGGCCGACCGTGCATTGTTTTTTTTCACGGAAATAATTTCGTTTTTTTCGTCGGTGTTTTTTATAAATCGTGGAGGAAACGCAAGAAACGATTGAAAGGACACAAGTGCATCTGCGATCGTGCCAAATCGAAAGGCCATTTTCGTGAAAAATAGCCAGAATGATCCAAACGTCACTACGTTTTTTTGGTATCTATTTAGGGTGGTCTCACGAAAGATCCGTGATTTTTCTGAACCAGAAAGTCCTCTTCGTAAAAAACCGCGAGAATGACCTATACGTAATTACAGATTTTTAGAGGGACCTAAACGCGAAAAAAAATTTGAGCCAGCCACGTGGCTGGCTCGGCTCAAAACAACGACAGGCCATGAATCCTTCCAATAATAGTAGAGGTATTATTTGCTAGGATAAAAACAAAATGAGATATTTTCGGTTGATATTGACAAAATGATGAGTTCTATCTGCAGAAGATTGAGGCCGTTACTAACTATGATTGACAGCACATCGAAGAAAGATACAATTGGTCTACACGCTATAAAAGGGACCAGAGGCGAGTCAAGAAGGAAATCGAACAATCAATCAAACAACTCCTATATACTTCTTTATCTACTTTTTCATGTCAACTAGGAGTAGTCCTATAATTTAGATCTTTTGTGATTTGTCATTGATTAATAAAGTTGCGCATCGCCGATTATTTATTTTCTCCTGTTACGCTAGGTTTGGTTTTGTCTAATCTTGTTGCACATCGTCTTTTTCCAGAAATCTACCTTTATAAACCATCTAACCAGCTCTAACAAGTTGTTCAAACTTATCGTTACTTGTAATTTAATCGGTTTTGAATAGCTATTTAGATTTTTGCTGATTATCACATTAGATTGGCTTTGAGTGTTTTTCATCCATCTTGCCAATTGTAGGACCAAATCGGTTGGCATGTCTCGAACCTCTTAAACCCAGCGTTCATGTGTATTTGAGTCGATCAATCCATCCACATATTTTTCGGTACCAACACACTTTTAGCATGCCCGGTGGGACACAACGTTTTCTATCAGAAAATCAATTCTGCTATCCGATCGCAACACCGAAGCTATAATCGTCCCAACATTGGACAACATGGAGATCGAGGATCAAAAGTCCACGCTCGAGGAGATGATATTGAGCTGCTATAAAAAAAACTCAACGTAGTGTCACCCAAAAGATAGCATTGCCATCAATCAATCCTCTCAGCGACACGGGGACTACCGATAAATCAGTAAGTTGACCTACAAAAGCTGAATTATTTGATATGATTAATCAATCTGTGCACCATACTTTGATCAATCAGTCATCGGCATTGGTAACGACTATTAAGCCGATGATCGCCAATAGTGTTAAAACTATATCTCAAGAGTTGGTATCGGCCAAAAGTCTGCTCCATCCAATGCAGATCTTGCTAAATTACCTAGTCTATTTGATAGCACCAAACAAGTAGAACCCAATGCTAGCCATTAAGTTGGATGCACCAGCCAACATTCCACCAGCAACTCCATTTTATGCTTTCCCCAATTGGTTCCACAGCCAGTTGAAACCCTTGTGCACCCACGGTATACCGAGCCAATTCCGCAGAGAAATATAGCCCCATACAAGGTTGTAACATACTCAGAACCCTTCATTCCAATACTAGAGCCAATTGCTAGGAGAACCAACGTAAACTATGAGGAGCCTCATCAGCTCCTATCGGCCCTACCAACCTATCAACCCGAGCTTACGCTCAAAAGGCAGAACACCAGTTACGAACGTAATTCGTGAACTTCTAACACTTTATCAATCAATACAATGAATTGGGCTGAGCAAATATCCATCGTATTGTAAGACCAATTCGGCATACAAACTAAAGGGAAGGTTTCAGTCTATCGGAAGTCATACCTTCATTATATTGATCAGGTGCCAAACCATAATAACTTCAAAGTTCCTCATTTTGCAAAATTCTCAGGGGAGTGAAGTTGCTCAGTTTGATAGATTAAAAATTAGGTTATTTCCACTATCTTTGTCAAGCGCTATTTTTACATGGTTCATAAGCTTACCCCTGAATTCGGTTAATTTCTAGACCGATTTGGAAAGCTGGTTCTACGAGTACTTTTTCTCGAAAAGCTTAGAGCTCAGAATTTCTGATTTAAGTTCTATCCACTAGAAATTTAAGGAATCGGTTACAAATTATATTAAGAAATTTAGGGAAGTGAGAAATCGGTGTTTTAGTGACACTTTGCCTGATAATCAGTTAGCCGATTTAGCTTTTGTAACATCTTCAAAAACAAAATTTTGAAAATTATTTTAGTGACACTTTGCTTGATAATTAGTTAGCCGATTTAGTCTTTGTCTATCTCCACAAATTATTTTAGATTTTTCTAATTCACCTAAAGCCCCGGAGGATAGCCACAACACAAACTGCCAAGCTAAATTCTGGAAATCAGGAGCTGCTACAATATGCCGTCGAAGTGCTCGATGGAATGCCTTAGGTTGTCGCCACTGATGGTGGGTCATGTGATGTCGAGGCCCCACTGGCCAGCCATGTGCCTTCACCCTCCCTCTCTCCCCTTGATGCGACCGGACATCGTGCTATGCAACGCATCGGCGCAAGCAAAGTGCGCGCGCCACATGACCAAGACATACTAACTCCGCATGTGCCCTCTTCCCACCTAAAACCGGTCATCGCATTGCTGATCTCTCCAGCTCACCAGCACCCTCGTTTCCATCGCCTTGAGCCTGCTCTGCACTCAGGACACCGAAAGCATGGGGACGCTAGCTCATCACAGCCTCGCCCCGCTGTCACCGACTAGTTCCTCATGTTCACCATCTCCCCCCTTACTCTCCCTGATATCGGCAGGTCGGTCTGGTCTCCCTTCGCCGCCGACAAGCATCGATCGCGTTGAGCTACCCAACCCTGTGCCATTGACATGTGGGCCCACATGGTCAATCACTAGCACTTCTAACCCGCATGATCAAGTCAATGGCATGTGGGACCACCCTGTCAGGTGGCATGTTAAATTCAAAATCGTGTCAAAAGATGAAATGCACTTTCATAGTTAGAAAGTGTTTTTTGTCATTTTCGGCCGTTTTCTAAAACCAACAGGATTCAAATGCACATATCTTTTCCAATACAACTCTAAATCTAGTAGAACAAGTTTCTAAATTTGTAAATTCATGTAGTTTATTGTTATGCAAAAATATCTTAAGTTTGTCCAATGTACAATCAATGAATTCAAATGTAAGCTATAAGCCTAGAACATGTTCAATCAAATCCAAAAATGACAAAACCAGTTGTTATGTATTCCTGAGGCCATAGGAATTACAAATATGTAAAAATATTTTGATTTGAACTAAGCTTATAACAAATACTTAAATAGGTGATTTTCAATAAATTCAAAGTTCAAAAGCTTATTACCAGAGCAAATGAATTCCAAAGTTTGTGGAACCTTTTTAAAATTCATGATAAATCATGCTCTATTTTTTGTATAAATTTTGTACATTTTTTAGCATGTTGCATACTAAGGTCATATCGGTATTTTTTTTGTGGCTTTATGTTTTTTTGCCTAGACGACACCGTTAGCAAAACCATTGATGTGCAACATCATGAATAGGAGCAATACCCTAATTAGGAGCAAGGCAAGCACCCTACTTTGATCATGTTGACCCATTATTTTACGGCGTCTATGTTGTTTTATTGAAACTATTATGCATGCGCTATATTCAATAAACATTGCTATATTGTGTGTACTAGTAGATATATTTTTGAAGTGGGATTTCCTTAATAAACATTGATATGTGAATGTTGTTAACTCTAATTTATTTTTACACATTATATGAAATTTCAAATGGGTATAATCAAGTATTTACATGCATTTGCCTACTTATGCTGTAGTAATTGAGTGAACAAATAGATGATTATGCTATTTATTCAAAATTGGAAAATGTTGGACATATTGGGAATTGTGGTTATGTTATTTTTGTATAAAAATATAAATAAAACTATGGTTTGACATGGGCGAGTATTGGCAATAGCCGGTTGTGCATGTGACTTGCATGTGGATATGGGGAGTTCCTCGCTTGGGTCAATTAAAGACCGAACTTGATGCTATCACCTAAGCAATTAAGTGCAACCACATGTGCTAGTATGGGATAGCCTTAGTTTAGTAAATTAATTGGGGTTTAGCCTTGCATTTAGGTAGGCCAAAATAGTAAGGGTGAACCGAGGTATGGTGTCACTCATAGGTGCACCCTTCACCAAGGTGATGGAAACAAAGCATGTCCAATAGAAATTTAGGTGCCCCATCATGGAAGAGTTATAGCTATGCAAGGATGATACACCTAATGGGCTGGTGCAAGGTTAGGCTCTAGCTAGTCGAACAGTTTCATCACAATATAGCAAATTAGGTACCATAGGTATCACGAGGCATGGTTGACATGATTGCTATAATGTGTCATATGAAAAAGTGCATCCCCTCTACAGAGATTTAATCTAATTAATTAGCCTTACTCGCAGTCTTGAGCAACTTGGGAAAATAATTTCTAGTGTAGCCTTGTCTTTGCAAAAGTTTTGGAAATATATGGTATGATAGGATGGTTTAATGAAAGTTAAGGGTGGCTGAGTTTTAATGGTCATGTAATGACACAAATACACTTAAATTTCCATTATTGGTTTCATATCAAATGCTCATTTCAAATTTTGACACATTTGATGAACTACTCTGTTGCAAATAAAATCTGCTCTATGATGAAAATAAAACCTAATGTAGAGACTTGATTCCTTGGATAAACCATGCATATAATTTATTTCCATACACTAAAGTCTGCGAGTACATACGTGTACGTAACCTTGCTTAATTTACAATGTTTAGATGAAGGTACCGATGAGATCCCCGATGATTCATACTTCACTCTGGAGTCTGGCAACTACTTAAATGAGTGAACTAGGGCTCTTCCTAGTCGATTGCCTTAGTGTCTTGGATGGGCATACCACTACACCTTACTTTTGGTTATGTACTCTTTTCGCTGCAATTTACTTTTGTATGTAATATTTGGCCGGTCGGCCATATACTTGTAAGATCAAGTAGATTTAATAGTACCCTAGTTTACTATTATGACATGTCATCATTTAGAAATGTGTGAGTTTATACTTCTTGAATGCATGATATGTGGGCGCTATGCTTTGATCTTGGAAACTATCGCTGGTCACATATTCGGGTACTTGAAATTGACCTCAACCGTTGAACGCATGGACACATGCGACCGTTGTTCCTTGTCTAGTGTGTTGTACACCCCTCGGGGTGGTGTGGGTGTTAGCAAGGTCCTAAGGCGGCCGGTGTGTGTTACACTCAGAAGAGTTGGTTTCAATTTTGGTATGGTTATTTGAAAAAAAATCATAAATATCTTGGACATGTAAGTGTGTATGGTGCAATCGGGTGGTCCTTGTGTTGAGTGCGGACCACCCGGTTAACATTTCGTGCATAAGACTATTGGTGGCACTAAGCATCCAATTGAGTGGAGTATGGGTGTCACCTCTAGTCCAATGCATGAATGAGGTTTGATTCTTGATTTCGGGTTTCCAGGTCCTTGCAAGGGTTAATTTCCCAGCTGAAGGAAAAAATTCAGGGGAAAAAAATTAACGATTTGAGTCATATGTTGCATATGGTATTGAATCAAGAAAGTCATTTTGCCGATAATAGAGGCTTTAAGGATAAGTTCAAAAATAATAAAAATAATAAGGATAAAGATAAAGCCAAGATTAACCTTGTCAAGTACGCTCAAGTGACTCATTGGAAGATGATGAGGTTAAAATAAATATAGCCGAGTGGGTTAAGGGGTCTAAAAAGTCTCTAGTCTATTTGTGGCTTAAACCGACTAAAAATAACTTAGAAATAAAATATACTTTTCATATTTCTAAATGTGTCTATATCTTTTATTTATTACTACAAGAAAAAATAATACAGTTGCCTAAACGACACACCATACCATCTGTTGATGAAATTAAAAAGTAAAAGTTTTGCAAATGGCATCATTCTTTTTCTCATAATACTAATGATTGCAATATTTTTCAATAGCAGATATAATCGGCTATTTAAGTGGCTGACTCAAGTTCATAGAAGAGCCGATGATGTAGTTGGATGTTCATCCCTTTCTAATCAACATGGACCAATGTTCTCAAAAGGGAAAACAGCCGATACAAGATACAAGGTCAAAACTTGTACATCATGTTGACATTTAGTCAAGCTCTAGAGGTAGAGAGACCATGAAGATCACAGTCGGCTCACTGCAAATAGAAACTGATTGCAAAGGGAGGAATTCAAGGACCATCATGCCAAAGAGAGACTTGCAGAATAGCAAGTGGTACAAGGCTTAGAGAGCATTGCCACCACGAAAACCGATTCACAAGCCGAAGCCAACTATCTCCTAGCTATTGGAGAAGTATGAAAGAAGAAACAACATGCCACGATATCCTGCATGTTAGCCAGATAATATGTAATGGCCTGACAACCTAGAAAAGGCTAAACAATGATGCCCCTTTTGGCACTTCTGTTGGGAGAACGGTTCAGCTCTACCGTCACCATATACTTGTCCGATGGAGCATTATCCGTGCCAAGGTGACTAGCAATGACGAATGGCTAAAGATAGAATATCTAAGCCGATACAAGGTCATCATGATGAAATCCATAGAGGATTGGTCCATGAAATGATTTCTAGGCCGATCCAGCTACAAACGTGATTGGACGAAGGGTTATGTTCTACGGCTAAGGTTGATCTGGTAGGAGAAATACGTGAGCTGATTGAACCAAAACCTAGATGGTGTCCTCAAGGCTTAGCCGATCACAGCATAGATGACTTCAGAGACAAGAACACAAAAAATGAGGGAAGTCGAGAACGAAAAACAAAAGGATGAAACATTTAATGAGCTCTAGTTGGTTAAAATCACTAAAAAGGAATGATTTCAAATTAGCAGATGATTTGGATTCACCCGTGATTCAGGATGATTCTCCATCTTCTGTGGACATCAACATAGTGTTCACCCTACCGGCTGAGTTTAAAATAAGTACTGCATCGGCTAAAGAGGCTTTTGCTCAGTTATGCTTAGGGGCTCAAGATGAAGTTTACGAAAAACCCTAAGATGGTCATCGACATATGAAGCCATTGCATATGAAAGGTCATATCAAAGGCAAGCCTATATCAAGGATGTTGGTTGATAGGGGTGCGACAATGAACCTGATGCCTTAAACCACATTCAAAAAGTTGGGTAAATCTAATGAAGATCTTATTAAAACTAACATAATTTTAGGACATGTTTGATAGAGCTCCAGATCCCAGCTTCACCTGAGATCTGAAACTTGTAGGCTAAAATAAAGTGAATTAAGTTTATATTTTGGTCTAAAATGTAAACAAGATGATCCATCTAAACACTCTTAAGGTACTTACAACTCCAGCTCCACAGATCTGGTGGAGCTAGGAATACCCAGTTCCACTAGATCCACGGATCTGGTGAAGCTAGAGCCCTACGAAACACACCCTTAAATGACTTCACTAGTGATCCTATTAAGGCGAAAGGGGTTATGGTGACAAAGCTAATAGTTGGCAGCAAAACATTGTCGATCGCTTTTTTCGTGGTTGACGCCAACAGTAATTATAGCATTCTATTGGGGCGAGATTGGACTCACGCCAACTATTGTGTCCTGTCGTCCATGTATCAGATGCTCATCCAATGGAATAGGGATGAGGTCGAAATGTTTCAAGTTGGCACGTGCTCACATAGCCATGGTTAGTTTAGATACGAATTGGCAACATGGCAAGGTTGAGAGCATATTGGGTAAAGCCTTAGATGATTATGATTTCATATGCATTAACAAAATAGGGCTTATTCCGATCAAAGTAAGGCCAAGCACGCTTGATCGGACATGCGAAATTTTGCGCCGATGGGGTTCAAATCGGCAATGAAAGCTTTACAAGATAGAATGTGCAACTATAAGCAAACAACAAATCGCTATGAGGCCATTGAAGATTACCAAGAAATCGAGAAATTAGACCAAGGTTTTATGTCGACTGATTTACTAGACGAAGTCGACATAGGTGATGGTGATTGAAAAGATCAACTTTTATTAGTTAAAAATTAGCCACAAATTATAAAGAGAAGTTGGTCAACATGTTAAAGAATTATAAAGATTGCTTTGCTTGGGAGTATCATGAGATGCCCAATTTAAGCTGACAACTCGTTGAACATTGGTTGCCTATAAAGTCGGGTTATCGACCATTTAAACAGTCCCCTAGACGATTTAATCCGGCCTTTTATACCACTATAAAAGAAGAAATTGAGTGATTGTTGTAAGCTAAGTTTATCAGTCCTTACCGATATGATGGTGGATTTCTAATATCATCCTTGTTATGAAGAAAAATAGCAAACTCAACGTGTGTATTGATTTTAGGGATTTAAATAAAACCACACTAAAGGATGAGTACCCAATGCCATAGCCTATGAGCTTATCGATACTACATCGGGGAACAAGATTATTAGCTTTCTCGATGGTAATACCGGATACAATCAAATATTCTTGGCAGAAGCTGATATAGCTAAGATAGCTTTTTGGTGCCCTAGTGCCCTAGGTTTCTTTGAATAGGTGGTGATGACATTTAGCCTGAAAAATGCTAGTGCAACAAATCAACGTGACAAGAATTTGATTTTTATGATTTAATCGACCATATTGTGGAATTTTATATTTATGATGTTGTTGTAAAATCTAAGAAAGATTTGTAGCATCTAGCTGATTTGCAAATAGTGTTAAAAAAGACAAGGGCACACGCTTTAAAGATGAATCCATACAAGTGTGCATTTGGTGTATCGACTGGACAATTTGTAGGTTTTATGATTCACGAAAAAGGAATTGAAGTCAATCAAGAAAGGGTCAAAACAATAGCCAAGACTAAGCCACCAGCTTGAAAAAGGACCTACAAAAGTTGATTAGCAAGAATAATTATTTTTGGCATTTTATTTCAAATTTGTCTGACCAAATTAATTTGTTTATCCTATTGTTAAAATTAAGGGGAAATCAAGAATTTGTTTGGGGGCTAATCAGCAGAAAGCTTTTGAGAATATCAAGGACTATTTGTCAAAATCTCCAGTTTTGGCCGCACCTAGGAAAGGTATCCCGTTTAAATTATATATATTGGCTGAAGAAATAACAATTGGAGCTATTTTGGCACAAGAAATTGATGGTATAGAGTGGATCATTTTCTACTTAAGGTGGCTATTAATTGATGTAGAAACCAGATATCCATTTGTAAAAAAGCTCTATTTGTCATTATATTTTGCTTGTACCAAGCGAAGGATTATATTTTAGCATCGACTTGTAAGGTTGTTTGTAAACCGATGTTATAAAATATTTGTTGTTAGCCCCTATTTTATGAGGTCGACTTGGTAAATGGGCATACACGCTCATCAAGTTTGACTTAACGTATAAATCAGCTAAAGTTGTTTAGGGTTAGCTGATTGCCGATTTTATAATAGGACACGAGACGAATTGAATGCCGATCTAGTACATGAAGGTATTTGTGGGTCTCATAAATCAGCTCATAAGATGAAATGGCTATTATGGTGAACTAGGTATTTTTGGCCAACAATGTTGGAAGATTGTTTTAAATATTATAAGGAATGCCAGACTTATTAGAAATTTGGCAATGTGTAGTTAGCTTTGGCGTTAGCTTTGCATTTAATTATTAAGCCTTAGCTGTCTAGAGGATGGGGAATAGATATAATTGAACAAATATTTCCTGCATCTAGCAAGGGCCATAAATACATACTATAGAGGCAGATCTGGATCAGACAGCGGACAACTATCAGCATGGCGGCGCACGAAGCTGACACGCGGCAGAATCCCAACCCTACATGCTAGATCGGATGGCTAAGATCTAAACCAACGTAGTTCTACACCGCGAAATCTAAACCATACGATCAAAATCTAACGGCGAGTGTTGAAGGAGTTGTTTACTGTTGCTTGGGCGACATGGATTGATCGTGGTCGTTGACTGAAGATCTGACGACGGGCGACAGCGAAGCGGACGGCGTAGACGTGGTGAAACCTGGGCCACACACGAGCGATTAGATGGCTGAGAGCGTTCGCAAGGGACAATGGCAGGGTGGCGGGGTGGCGGCGTGGGCTTACTGGAGATGGGGAAGAAGACCTCGGCAGCGACGCTAGAGGGCAACTCTGACGGCAAAGGGTGTCACGGTCGATGCAGCTTGGCACGTGCGTCACTCTGGTGACCTCGGACACAGCGGAAACGGACTGGTGGCGGCAGAACGAGGCAACAACCGAGGTGGCTAGAAGCGACAACTCCGGTGAGCTCCTGCGGGCGAATGGTGGTGACTCCAGTGGCAAGCGAGGGGGCTAGCTACAAATGCGTCTCGGGATGCGCTACACGGGGGTGGCAGTGGCGACTTAAATAGAGGCTTGGGAAAGTGTGCAACGAGGCCAAAACGAACTCCAAGACTCACGGAGAAACGGCAGCATGGTGGATTCGGATGAGCGACATGGCAGCATCGGGAGCATTCATGCGGGCTTGATCAGACGGATGACAATGGCAAGATCGCAAGACGACGACAAACATCCGATCGAGATCCAACAGAGAGGCGTGGCGATTATGGTTTATTGGCGAAATGGGTCAAGACGTTAGAAACGGGCCGAACCAAACAGTTTCGGCCCAAACACTATTCACTTGATTTTTAATTCATTTTCGAATAAAAATAAATCAAAAAAATAAATAAAGCCAAATAAAATAGCAAAAATATCAAGAAAAATTCCAGAAAATACTTTAAGATATTTAGAATTCAAATAAAATATTTTCAGCAATAGATCAATAATACTTTGCACTGAATAAATAAAAGATAGCAAAAGGCCTATTTCAATAAATACAAAAAGAATTAAATAAATTCTCATAAAATTTAAATAAAAGGATAAAGCACAATAAATCTAGAAAAAACAAAATTTGGGATGTTACAAACCTTCCTCCCTTAATGGAATCTTGACCCCGAGATTCAGAGTTGACTAAGGAATAGGTTCGGAAATTCTAACTTTGAATCCTCTTCTCGCTCCCACGTGGCCATCGGCCACCAAGAGCAAAAAGAAAATCGCTAGCGCTTCTAGTCGCTGGTTGCAGGAGACGCAAGAAAGATTTTTATTTTTGATATGGTTACAGTACTTCAAAACAAAAGAGTACAAACCCTAATACCTGACTCACAATAAATAGGAGATCTCCCCCTATTTATAATGAGCAATCCTAAAGAGTTCGTATACAACCCCGCTTAGCCCAACATGACCCAATACAACTTTGCACGCGTACGGCCCATCTACCGCACTCACGTGACTAACCAGCCTTCATGTACAATGTTCTCTAACCCGAACGTCCCGCATGACATCCTCAACCATCAAGATCTCGATTCCTCCCTAAACCTAGTCCCGAACCTCAGTTCCTCCATGAACCTACTTCCAGTCCCGTCATCGACCACGTTCGCCCTCGAGCAACACCTACGCACGAATAAACAAGAAACGAATCCGAGCACAAGTCCACGACTTGACTCAAAGTTAATCCAAGCAATCACTCACATGAACGCATTGCATCAAGCAAAACCATTATCATGCCATCACAATGTAGGATCAAGGATACCGACTAGAGGGGGGTGAATAGGAGGTTTTTAAATTTTCTACGCTAAAATCAAGATTAATGATTTCTAGGTACGAATGACAATTTTAGCACGTTTAATATCTAGCAATTCTAGTGATTACCAAATAATTTACCTCTACTTGAATACTTTAACAACTAAACAAATATAGCACCAAGATGATCAATTTTCTAGAAATAGCACAAGAGTAAGAACAGTGTAAACCACAAATGATGAACACGTGAATTTTTATCCCGTGATCTCGGAGACTTGCCGGTCTCCTCTACTCCACGTTGAGGTGGCTTGAATTTCTTCAAGCCGGCTCCACTTGCTTGAGCCTTCCTCGATCACTCGTCGTAGCACTTCCCTGCTCCGGGTAGAAGAGCTCCTTGCCTTCACAACGGTTCGGACCTTCACACAAGCTTCTTGTGAAGATCACCGAAACTCCACACCTCCAAGCCGTCTAGGAGGCGGCAACCTCTAAGAGTAATAAGTATTGACGCTTGTTTGAAGTCGAATTTGAGTGTCTAAGGCTCAATCGCTTAATGCTCCACTCAATTTTTCCCTTAGCTCTTCTCTAATGTGAATTTCAAGCTCAAAGAGTGTGGGAGACTAACAATGGCTCAAGTGTATTCAATGAGGTCCAAGAGTTGCTGTAGATGGCAGGTGGAAGGGTATTTATAACCCTCACCAACCAAATGTAGCTGTTGCTTAAAAGTGGCTCAAAATCGTGCTGAGAGGGCGGTGTTACCGCACCCATGGCCGGTCATACGTCACCTCTATGACCAACGGTAACTGGCGGGCAATTAATGCCTGGTCAGTGACCAACGGTCATATGGCCGGAGTAACCGCAGAGGGGTGCGGTATAACCGCTCGCCGGTCATACCGCCCATACATGCGGTCATACCGCACGTTGAGGGCGAGAAAACACCCGTACTGGAAAAATCAAGCCGCAGGGGGGTGCGGTAGCACCTCAGGCCCGGTGCTACCGCAAGTCCAAGCGGTCATACCGCCCATATGAGAGAAGTGCGCCATTTTTAATTTCTTTTGATTTTATTTTTCACCATTAATCCCAGAGATGTCCAGTATAATGTGATTTGAGCCTTGACACCTTTTCTCGACGTCAAACTTGCGACAATGACCCCTCTTAATAGTACGACACCTATTTTAATAATCCGATCTTTTCTCTTCAACCACCGAGATCGGTAAAGACTATGAAAAGGTCCTTATACTTTATACCTGAGTCATTTATCCTTGTTGCATTGATCCTCTATTTTTGCGTCGATGTTCTCTTGTCCATTCGTTCTGAGCCAACCTGTACTCAAACACACTTAATAAAAGAACATTAGTACTTTAAAACTCTATTGTTATCAATTATCAAAACCTAATCGGAAATTTGGGGGCCTAGATGCTTTCACACAAGCATATCAAATAATCATCTGAAACAACACATGCACGAACACCATACATGCCATGATCACAACCACTTTGCAATGCCAATTTCATCATTAAGCTAATTTTTCAGCACATGATTTCACACTACTAACGACTGTGGAAATTCCAACTGGTATGTAACCTCTCCTTTGCGACTCAAGATTTTGAACGGACCAATATATCTTGGCGCAAGCTTTCCTTTGGCATGAAATCTTTTTACTCCTTTGAGAGGGGTTACTTTGAGATACACGAAATCATCAGGCTCAAAACTTAACTCTCGGTGGCGATTATCAGCATAACTCTTCTGCCATGACTAAGCAGTCTTCAACCTTTCTCTGATTATGGCGATCTACTCTTTAGCTTCTTTTGAAATATCTGGCCCGAAAATCAATCTTTCCCCTCTCATTCCAATTCAGTGGGATGCGACAAGAGCGACCATATAAGGCTTCAAATGGTGGCAATTGCAAACTGGCATGATAGCTATTGTTGCAGAGAAAATAAATTTATTCGTAGTAACCCTTCAAATTACCATAGGCATCTGACAAGGTTCACACCCTAGTTGTTTGCTTCTTCTTGGAACTCCTCAAAAGTAGGCATGGCTTCTTCTCTAACTACTGATGTTTTGTTACAAGGGGTGCGAACTGAAAGACCATGTGGAGGTCTATCCTTGTGTGTGATGAGTAATTGACAAGATTTGTGATTGGATTGATTTGAAATTGAGTTTGATTTGAATTGGATCTTCAAATTGAAGCAATTTGAGTGTTGGTTGCTTTTCCTAGTGCTATCGGCCTGGGGGCAGTAGCACCGGACCATTGGGCGCAATTATGATTGATTAATGATTGTGGGATAATCATTAAAAATATTTGTGGGCATTGCTATGTGAAAGGTTTTCCTTGTCTTTGATGGTTGCAGGGCGACGGTGCTAGGTCATGGTGAGGCGGAGGATGACCGGGACTAGGCGAGGAGCGTCGGAGGTCCAGACGGTCGGAGATCGCCGAAGATGACCGGAGACGGAGTCCGGCAAGCCAAGAAGATAAGGAAAGGAGATGATGCTAGCTAGATGTCGCGTGGATCAATGAGGACCGCTCGGATTGCGGTCTAGTTGATAGGTTAGCGGGTCTAGGTAGTATGCTTTGAAAACCGTGCAAGAAAACCCGGTATGTGTGTGGGTTTTGGGTTAGCCCTTGCATGGCTGTGTGAGTGGGTTAATCCTAGCCCTTAGATGAGTGTCCTAGGGTTGAGGGACTCATCCAAGGGTGGTAGGTGACCCAAGAGTTGTATAAATAGGGGTGGAGGGGTGGCCTCCTCCCCTTGAAGGTTTTGAGTTGCTCCTTTGAGCTTTGCCCACATGAAGTGAGGCTTTGTAAACCTTCCCACCAGAAATACAAAGAAATTTCTTTGCATCATTGTGAATTTAAATTCTGCATTTACATTATGTCTTTACTTTACGCAATTTAAATTCAGCATTTACATTACGCATTTACTTTCCGCAATCTACATTCATGCAATTTGGATTTGCCTCCCCTCCTTCTAAATGCTGATCTTGGATGTTTTGAGTGTGTTCATATGGTTGTACATCTCTTTTGCACTCTTTGATTGAGTAGAGATCATCTCTTCTTTCAAGTTCCAGTTCTGTCCAGAACTTGTTTTTCGCGCAGCAGTTAGTCTTTGATTTTTAGAAAAATCTAGAAAAATCCTTCTTAAGTGATTCTTATTGGAGATTGTGCGAGACGCCTATACCCATCTGTAGAAAAAGTTTGGAGTCCACTGGTTTCACCGTTTGGGTGCTATGAAGTGAAAACCGAGCCCCAAATTTTCTGCCCGAAGTTTCTGACTGTCTGTGTTCATAGATTTATGATGATTTTTATACTTGGCTTTTTGATCTGAATTTTGGTGGAGAGCTTCACGACTCATCTGTTCATAGGGAGAAAATTTCTCATAATTTTGTGAGCAGAAGAAACCCACCAACCTCCTGTTCAAATTAAAGACAGATTCTGGAAATATCTGCTTTTGCTTTTCTAAAAGAGACTTTTGTGTTTTGGCTTGATCTCTTTTAGAAAAGAAGTATTTGAATTGATTCCTCTTTCTTTTGGACACTTGACAACCAGGATTGTGATTGAAAAATCCTCACATATTTTATGGATAATATTCATGTAAACTAGGGATGCACATAGTTGTCTAGTCGTTCGGTTTTTATGGTTTTTCACGATTTCCTTGCGCGATCTTTTCTCGGTTTTAGTTGGAGTATTTTGGGGAAAATTTATTTGCACCATTCACCCCCTCTGTTCGCCATCTCGATCCTTCAATTGGTATCGAGCCGGTTTTGCTCTTTCATAGATCTTGACCGGTCTCGAGAGCCATGGCGATGCATAAGTATTCCACCAAGCCTCCAATTTTTTCGGTGTTGATTTTCCTTTTGAAATCCGGATGGAGTCATACATCATCGCCTGTGGCTTTCGATATGGCGAAGGTGAAGCTCCCGTATGAGGTTCTCGCCGATGAGAACGCCACGGCCGGCAATATGGTCGACGTTGAGGCAAATGCTAAGGCGAGGAACATTCTCATACAGGACTCACCAGAAGTGAGTATGATCGATTTTCACCTTCGCTCCGCCCACTAGATTTGGGTAACCTCGATGCTTACCATGAGGGCACTACTCAAATCAAGACCGTGAGGCAGATCGTTCAAGCCGAGTACAACAAATTTGAACAACGCTACCGGTGAGAGTCTCGATGAGTGCTTTGGTCGGTTTACTAAGATTTTGAGCGACCTCCGAGCAATCGGTTGTATATACCCGACTCGGACAATGCTCGCATTTCTTGACCGGACTCGACCTTCGGGTTTGGGAGATGAAGGTGACCACCATCAAGGACACCACGATTTGTCGACTCGACTCTTGACGGGCTTTATTCCGCCTCAAGACTCATGAGATTGATGTCGCCTCCGGAAGACGAAATCTCACCGATGACTTTGGTCACCGATCCCATTGGGTCCTCTTCTCGATTTTCTTGACTTTGCTTCGGTTTTTCTCTCCGCTCTTTGCGATGTAAGCGATGAAATTTCGAACAATTTCAGAAAATGAGCTTGCTCTTGTCGTCAAAATTTTCCAATATTTACAAGAGAATGAGAGAGAGGAAGAGAGGTGGCATGATCACCGCTCGAGTGTGGTGGCCCCAACCACATTCGAGCTTAACGCCCTAAGCCGAGAAGGGCAAGAACGACGTCGCGGTTTGGGCAAGAACGACTACACCGACAAGAACGCAACAAGAAGCCTCCGGTTCAGGAACCGTGGCGAGAAGAAGTACCGCAACTTCTCCAAAACAAGAAGCTTTTCCACCGCGTCCTCGCCGCCCTTGACGACATCAACCTCTCCGACACGGAGACATGGAGCGACGCAAGGCGAGGATGATCCGCAAGAGAAGAAAGGCGGCGACGACTTCTCCCAAGATGTGCTTCATGGCAGCGCCATTGAAGTGAGCGACTCCGAGTCTGACAAATGACACGGATGAGGTACCCACCTACGACGAGTTAAATGATGCCTTCAGAATTAGGCAAGTTTCATGCTAAGGCTAGGTCGAGGTGTTCGAAGTTAGAGAAGGAGGTAGATAGATTGTCTCGGAGTTAGCTTCACTTAAATCATGTTCCTCCCGAGACTCGATAGTTGTACTCTCTGTGATGCTTTGCTTGAGGAGTTGGAGAACCTAAGGACCCCTGCATGATAGTGTGGTTTCGATCTTGAGGCTCTTAGGTCGAAGGATGCTAGCACATGTTCTATTGATCCTATTCCTATTGATGCTAGTTTTCTTCATACTCACACAAGCGCATCTTGTGAAAATTGCCCTAAGCTACTTGTGAAATTGATGCCATGGGTTGTCACCTTAGGAAGCTTTCGCTAGAAATGATGAACTTGAATTGCATGCTTCTAAGGACCCAAATACCATGTGAGGGTCAGAAGCAACTAAAAATTGATAATGAAGCTTTGAATGCCAAGTGCAAGAACTTGCTAAGGACTTACTAGTTAAGTCGATAATGATTGCTTTCGTGTATTGGGGTTAAGGATGACGTGGATAAGGTCCACGCAGAGCTTAGGAAGAAGATAAAGGCCCAGGTTGGTAGAATTAGAAATGCTTCTTGTGCTTCCTGTGAGTCTCTCAAATTTGAGGCAGCCGTGTATAGGGAACAATATGCACGCGTTGTTCAATCCTCTTCTTTCTGCTCTTCTTCTACTCCTTCCCTTGCTCTTCTTGTGCCTCTCTTCCGGCAGTGTGAGTATCTCATGAGCACTCTTGAGAAATTTGTTGGAGGCAAGAAGAAGCTCAATCTCATTCTAGACCAGTCCAAGGTTAGCAGATTCAATCAAGGTCTAGGATTTGATTACTTGGAGCACGCACGGGCGCATCCGCCTTCAGTTGTACGTGCTTCCAAGAGTGGTGAGATTGTGGTTGCTCCCAAGGTGAGCACCATTGTGTTTAGGTCTGCTGGTGTGGTCCATGGGACTTCTGACCAGAAGGATGCTTCTCCTGTTGCTTCTGCCTCTAACAAGGCAAAGTACACATGCACCTTCTGTAAGAAGGATGGTCACCTAGTAGATTTCTGTTTTAGACGCGCCAAGATCACCAGGCGTGAGCGTGTTGCTGCACTTAGGGGTATTCAGGTCATCCCTGCACTGAAAGTGCTCCTAAGGCACGACCGCTTCTAGACAAAGTTAGAGAGTCGCGCTGTTTTTGGGCAAGATCCAGACTCGGTTTTCATGTTGCTCAATCGAGTTTTAGTTTCGAGTTGCTCATGGTCATTTTTCCGCCGCCCTCTTGATATTCCTCGTTTTTCCCATCGAGGTAGATATCGGCGTGAGGTGTTTTCGGGTAGGAGATTTAGGCAATTTCATTGGGATGGTCCAGCCTTTGCACCACGGCGGGCCAAACCAAAGGATGTACTCCTAGATCTTCCACTACAACCGCTTCTTCCGATCTTGTTAGAGTTGAGCGTCGAGAGACACTAGATTCCATCTTCTTCTTTTGTGGTCGGTACTTTGAGGCGTCGTGTAATTCAAGATTGGGTTCCCAAGTCTTCACTTTATCCCAAGATCGAGTCTTCTTCTCGACTTGATCAGTTCGCTTGATGGGGAAGGAGATGTTTGGATTGTTGACTCGGTTGTTCTCGCCATATGACCGGAGATTCTCGTTGGTTCTCTTCCTAGTCCGAGCCCCGGTGATGAGTTGATCACCTTTGGGGATGCGCTTCGTAGGGTCATTGCAAAAGGTACCATCTACATTAATGAAAGTTTTATTCTTAAAGATGTTGCCTTAGTAAGTAAACCGCAATACAATCGCTTTGTTTTCTGACTTATCGATGACTCTTTCGAGGTAAGCTTCAAGAGTAATGCTTGTAGAATCCTCGATTCATCAGAGAGTTAGTTTATGGATTTCTAGATTTGGGAGAGTCTTTCGTGCTGATTTTTCTGTTTTTTCCGGAGACTCTCTTCGTGTTTGATTGCTTCGAGTCCCGTGATCTCTCCTTCCGCATAGGAGACTTGGTCACATTGGTTTTGATCATTTGACCAGAGTTAGCGTACCGCGATCTTATTCGTGGTTTGCCCAAACTCAAGATGGTCAAAGACTTAGTTTGCTCTCCCCGCCGACATGGCAAGATGGTTATCGCTTTCATCCTCCAACCACCGTAGTGATGATCGATGCACCAGACAGCTTTTACACATGGACACTGTTGGTCCAGCTAGAGTGCAGTCAGCAGGAGGGAAGTGGTATGTCCTTGTCATTGTTGATGATTTTTCGAGGTATTCTTGGGTATTTTTCATGGCCTCGAAGGATGAGACTTTTTCTCACTTCAGGGGATTTGTTAGTAGGTTGTCTATCGAGCTCCCAGGTGCATTACGAGCTATACGCAGTGATAATGGCACAGAGTTCAAGAACTCCTACTTTGAGAGTTTTTGTGTGGAGTCTGGGTTAGAGCATCAGTTCTCCTCTCCATACGTCCCTCAGCAAAATGGCGTAGTGGAAAGGAAGAATAGGACCCTGGTTGAGATGGCCAGGACGATGCTAGACGAGTACAAGACTCTAGGAAGTTTTAATGAGGCTATAGCTACTGCTTGTCATGTTTCCAATCGCGTTTTCTTGAGAGCACATTTGCATCGCACTTCTTATGAGTTGAGGTTTGGGCGAAAGCCCAGTGTTTCTCATTTTCGCGTTTTTGGTTGCAAGTGTTTCATCTTGAAGCCTGGTAACCTAGATAAATTTGAGTCTCGTTCTTCTGATGTTATTTTTCTGGGTTACTCGACTTCCTCTCATAGCTATAGGGTCTGGAGTTGTGATGCGAATAGGATCATAGAGACCTGTGACGTGACCTTTGATGAGGCTAGCCCAGGTGCTAGACCTGATATTTCAGGCTCTTCTTATCCCTCCGAGACCATCTTTGTAGAGGATGAGGATGATGGAGATGATGGTGTTCCACCTGATCCAGTCTCCTCTTCACCTGAGGTGCCTCCTGTTTCCATTTCTGCACCTCAGGAAGATCAGCCTTTGCCTTCAGACTCTCCTTCAGCGAGTGGCTCTGTTCCTACCTCTTCTCCTCAAGAGGTAGAGGCCACTTCTGCTTCTGGTCCTCCACGCCACATTCAACGTTCTCATCCACCTGAGCAGATCATTGGTGATCTGTTTGAGCGGTGACACGCCAAAATCAGCTTATCTTCTTTCTGCCTTCACTCTGCCTTTGTTGCCTCTTTTGAGCCAAAGGATGTTACTCATGCATTATCCGATGAATCATGGATTAATGCTATGCATGAGGAACTGGAAAACTTTGAGAGGAACAAAGTTTGGCAGCTTGTAGAGCCCCATCCGGTCATAATGTCATTGGGACCAAGTGGGTGTTCAAAACAAGCAGAGTGAGGATGGGGTTGTCGTCGCAACAAGGCTAGGCTAGTTGCACAGGCTTCACTCAAAGTTGAGGGTCTTGACTTTGAGGAGACCTTTGCCCTCAGAGCTAGACTAGAGGCTATTAGAATCTCGCTTGCATTTTCTCGCATCCCGTGGCTTCAAGCTCTATCAAATGGATGTCAAGAGTGCATTTCTCAATGGCTTCATTGAGGAAGAGGTGTATGTCAAGCAACCTCCAGATTTGAGAACCCCAAATACCCGAACCATGTCTACAAGCTTTCCAAAGCCTTGTATGGACTTAAGCAGTGCCCCTAGAGCTTGGTATGAGAGGCTTAAGTCCTATCTTCTCACCATGGTTTCAAAATGGGTATAGTAGACAAAACTCTATTCATCGACACCAGATTCTCATTTTCTTCTCGCCCAGATTTATGTGGACGATATTATTTTGGTGGCTCATCTCGCCTCTTGTGTCTCATTTTTTCAAGTGATGAGCACAGAATTTGAGATGAGTATGATGGGTGAGTTGAGCTACTTTCTCGGCTTCCAAATCAAGCAGACTCGGAGGGTACTTTCTCGCACCAAGGTAAGTACACTCGGGACCTTCGAGACGGTTTGATATGTCCGATGGAAAGCCCGTGATGACTCCTATGGTCACCATCGCTGTCCTCGAGCCCGATGAGGATGGTGAGCCCGCTGATCAAAGGAGTTCCGAGCATGATTGGCTCCTCTTGTATCTTATCGCCTCATGGCCGACATACACTTTGTGTGTGTATGTGCGCCGATTTCAGCTTCTCCTCGCGTCTCTCATCGCCAGCGGTGAAGCGATCTTCAGTACCTTCGAGCTACCATTGATTATGGTATTTGGTACTCTTCTTCTTCTTGTCTATCTCTTAGAGCCTTTTCGATGCGACTTTGTCGGTCAGAGGATAGATAGGAAGAGCACTTCGCACTTGCCAATTCATTGGCACTTCTCTTGTTTCTTGGTCATCTAAGAAGCAATCCGAGTCGCATACCACCGCCGAGGCCGAGTATGTTGTCAGCAGCTGACCATTGTCAGAGCTGTGTGCTCGATGAGATCGACCTTGCGGGACTTTGGGTTAGAGATAGAGAGTGTTCCACTTTTCTCGTGATAACACTTCGCTATTTGCATTGCCAAGAACCCAAAGCAAAGACTCCGGACCAAGCACATTGATATTAGATATCACTTCCTTAGAGACCATGTGGAGAAAGGAGACATAGTGCTTCAGCCAGGAGAGTGACCACCGGTTGGTCGATATCTTTACCAAGCCTTTGGATAGCTCTAGGTTTGTTGCCCCGAGGAGTGAGCTTGGTGTCGTGTGTCCTTACGGCTTATTGTGAGGGGAGCCGGTTTGTACTTTATGTATTATATGTATATATTTTCTTCCAGCTTTTTCCCTTCTTTTGTCTTGTTCTCGGTGCTATGGGTTTTCTTTTCTAGAGTTCTCGAGTTCACTTCACCTAAACTTGGCATGCCTCGCATGGACCTCTCATCTTATGCTTTAGGATGCTATTCTCTTCTTCTTCTTGCTGAGCTCACTCACAGCCTTGTAGGTCTAGCAGTGTTGGGCCCCCGGTAGACAGGTCTGTGGTTTGCTCCTCGGCCGGAGTTTGAGAGCTAGCTTTCCTTTGTCATCATTGGGGAAGATGAGAGCGAGTTTGAGCCTAGTGTTCTCTCGCTATCTTTTCTATACTCTATAGTCACCCATTCATAGCTTTCTTGACTTCTTCCCTCCATTCTCGTGTTTCGGCTTTAATTGAGTTCTTTTCGACCTTTCTTGAGCTTAATCTTGCTAATAACTCAATTTGAACCAGATTTGTGCTTAAAATGGAATCACATGTTGAGGGGAGTTTAAGAATCTGTCTCATTCATTGCATATAGACTTGATTTTTCATTTTATGAGCTTTGTCTATTATGCAATTGACTCAATCTTCATGTAATGCACCTTGCTACATCTTTTGAAGAAAATCACTCGCTTCGGGTTGTCCAAGTTCATCCATCATGCTAAGCTTGTTAAAATTTGAAAATTGAAAGTTTTAACTGAAAAACTTGATGAAACATGTTGCTTTTTCTTGCTAAGTCTCGTCTCTAGAGGTATTTACCATGATTTGTGAAATTTTGGAGTTCTCTAGAGTCCCTATAGCAACTTGGGTGAAACTAGCTTGATCCATACTTGAGTCCTTCCAATTGCTCATATGTGCTAAAATGAAAACAAAAATTGACTCTTTTGTGCAAAATTGATCTCAACACTTTGCATTCACGAGACTGCCTCCCATTGCACTTGGGATGAACTTGGAATGCATCGTATGACCAAGACCATCCTCTTAAGAGTTCTTCTTGAGATGGTCAAGATGGCATGAGTCAATTACTCTTGAAAATGCAAATAAACAAAAAACATATGTGGGTAAAGAATGCAAATTATGTCAAACATTTGCACCCCGCTATGTCTTTTCAAATACTAAGGCAAAAGTCGCATTATATGGAAAATGAGCTCAAGGACCTTGTATGCACTTCTAGATTTCCCAAAGTGTTGAGTAGGTTGAACTCTAGGTTTTCCATTTGATCCTATGAGTGGTGTTTGCTTCTAGCTTTGAAACTTTTGTTAAGTTTTGCACTTGTTCCAATCTTGTTAAAATAAAATCTTGTAAACAAAGCTTGTGAGCAAAATGAATTTGTTCTTGGAGACATCTAAGTTTAGTCATTTTCTAAATTGATTAGCTTGGTGTCATATCTTGTCATTATGATCAGTTGGATAATCTTCAAAGCTCCTTAGGTTGCATCTCATGCATACATATTCAAAGGGGGATAAAAAAAATTTGACTTATTGATGCCTATATTGCCAAAAGGGGGAGAAAATGTAGAAAAGGCATCTTCAAAGGAAAAATTCTAATACACCTTGATTCTTATGATCTTTGTGACAATTGCAAATTTTTATGATCATAAGCATATTCGAGTGTTCATTCTGAGTTTTATTGGATATTTTAGAGCTTTTGTGGAAAACTTGCTCTTTCTTTTATATTGCTCTAAAAATCTTTCTAACCAATTTGGTCATGATATTATTTCCTTCTCTCTGGACCGAGTTTCGCTTTGCATTCAAATTGCTTTCTTCTTCTCCTTCAAACTCAAACTTATGCCTTTTCATGTGTTTGTCAATATACTCATCAAGGGGGAGATTGAAAGACCATGTGGAGGTCTATCCTTGTGTGTGATGAGTAATTGACAAGATTTGTGATTGGATTGATTTGAAATTGAGTTTGATTTGAATTGGATCTTCAAATTGAAGCAATTTGAGTGTTGGTTGCTTTTCCTAGTGCTATCGGCCTGGGGGCAGTAGCACCGGACCATTGGGCGCAATTATGATTGATTAATGATTGTGGGATAATCATTGAAAATATTTGTGGGCATTGCTATGTGAAAGGTTTTCCTTGTCTTTGATGGTTGCAGGGCGACGGTGCTAGGTCATGGTGAGGCGGAGGATGACCGGACTAGGCGAGGAGCGCCTGAGGTCCAGACGGTCGGAGATCACCGAAGATGACCGGAGATTTGAGTCCGGCAAGCCAAGAAGATAAGGAAAGGAGATGATGCTAGCTAGATGTCGCGTGGATCAATGAGGGCCGCCGGATTGCGGTCTAGTTGATAGGTTAGCGGGTCTAGGTAGTATGCTTTGAAAACGTGCAAGAAAACCCGGTATGTGTGTGGGTTTTGGGTTAGCCCTTGCATGGCTGTGTGAGTGGGTTAATCCTAGCCCTTAGATGAGTGTCCTAGGGTTGAGGGACTCATCCAAGGGTGGTAGGTGACCCAAGAGTTGTATAAATAGGGGTGGAGGGTGGCCTCCTCCCTTGAAGGTTGGAGTTGCTCCTTTGAGCTTTGCCCACATGAAGTGAGGCTTTGTAAACCTTCCCACCAGAAATACAAAGAAATTTCTTTGCATCATTGTGAATTTAAATTCGATTTACATTATGTCTTTACTTTACATAATTTAAATTCAGCATTTACATTACGATTTACTTTCCCGCAATCTATATTCATGCAATTTGGATTTGCCTCCTCCTTCTAAATGCTGATCTTGGATGTTTTGAGTGTGTTCATATGGTTGTACATCTCTTTTGCACTCTTTGATTGAGTAGAGATCATCTCTTCTTTCAAGTTCCAGTTCTGTCTAGAACTTGTTTTTCGCGCAGCAGTTAGTCTTTGATTTTTAGAAAAATCTAGAAAAATCCTTCTTGAGTGATTCTTGTTGGAGATTGTGCAGGACTCCTATACCCATCTGTAGAAAAAGTTTGGAGTCCACTGGTTTCACCGTTTGGGTGCTATGAAGTGAAAACCGAGCCCCAAATTTTCTGCCCGAAGTTTCTGACTGTCTGTGTTCATAGATTTATGATGATTTTTCTACTTGGCTTTTTTATCTGAATTTTGGTGGAGAGCTTCAAGACTCATCTTCTCATAGGGAGAAAATTTCTCATAATTTTGTGAGCAGCAGAAACCCACCAACCTCCTGTTCAAATTAAAGACAGATTCTGGAAATATCTGCTTTTGCTTTTCTAAAAGAGACTTTTGTGTTTTGGCTTGATCTCTTTTAGAAAAGAAGTATTTGAATTGATTCCTCTTTCTTTTGGACACTTGACAACCAGGATTGTGATTGAAAAATCCCTCACATATTTTATGGATAATATTCATGTAAACTAGGGATGCACATAGTTGTCTAGTCGTTCCGGTTTTTGCAGGTTTTTCACGATTTCCCTTGCGCGATCTTTTCTCGGTTTTAGTTGGAGTATTTTGGGGGAAAATTTATTTGCGACCATTCACCCCCCCTCTGTTCGCCATCTCGATCCTTCAAACATAAAGCGCTCAACAAGTTGTGCACATAATGCATGTCTAATATACTATACGCATGGTTTATTACAAAGAAATAGCTAATATGGTTAATTGCATAAAATAGCATTTATAAAAGAATAGCTTAAGTAGACTGAAAGACGGTAAAACAAATAATAGCATTAATAAATTTATCATTTGTTTCCAAAATAACCAACTCATAGATATAAAACATAATTCAACTTCCATACCGATATTTATTTTAATAAAATCTAACTCTTGTTTGTAATCACCGAGCAATACTCAATACCACGAGCACAGCTATTCGAATAGGTTTTACACTCTGCAGAGGCTATACACTTTACCCATAAGATACAATCATACACCACAAAGGCAGGTGATTATAACAAAACCTTTCCAATGCTTTGTCTAAACCCAGTACTGCCTGCTGAGGTTTCAACATTGGTAGGACTAGTTACCACATCTAGGGCCCCTCTCTTGCATCATGTGAGTCTACCCGTGCGATGACTGGTTACCACAACCTGGGACTCACACCACCACTAATAGTATCAAAATTTAGACATAACAAATTAATCAGTTAGGTCTGTCCCATAACAGACTTGTGGTTGTATGAATAACTCAGTTCAAATGCTTGCAAGGTTAAGTCATTAATTGACCAAAGTAAGACTAACCAAAAATTCACCATAGCCATGAACTGTCAAATACCATAAAAACAAACAATACGACCACCCAAATGCCACATTGGTCCACCACAAATTCTTGCCACTTGTCTCAGTCTAAATTATTTTACCACACCGGTTGTTTTACCATGCACCGCTAGGGATGGCAATCGGGTGCAGCAGATTCGGGTAGTGCTCGCCTATACCCGCGAACCAAAATCTCCCCACAGGTATACCCGCGAAGGGTCGCGGGCAAAGAAACTCGCCCATAATTATCGCAAGCAGGTATACCCGTTTACCCGCCACCATCAACAATCTTTCCAGAGCTATGGTAGTAATACAATCCTTTTGATGAAATTATAGGTATCAGTTACATTCTATGGATTGAAGAATAATTATCAATGATTCAAAATTTCAAATGTATATGAGAACAAGAATTAAAATAACACATGCAGACAGATAACACAGAGATGCCAAAGTTCAATAATTACTGAAATGACGTACCACAAATTGGGGATCAGGGGGCCAACTAGACACCTATTCTAGCCCATATGTCAATAGAAGGTGGCGGGTAATCGAACGAAATGGATACGGGTGAAGCTCCCCCATACCCATAACCGTTTACCCGTCGGGTAAAGTTTAGCCCCCATAAACATACCTGCGGGTAATAAAAGAAGAACATACCCACCTCTATTAGGGTTTTTACCCGCGGGTACATGGGTAATCGGGTAAGATTGCCATCCTTATGCACCACGTGCCATCAACAACAACAATATTGTGTGACAACACACGACACACAAGTTAATAAACATGTTCCATAGTCATTAAGCAAGATTAATTATTTTCACATAAAATAATGACTCATTGCATGGCTAAGCATAGTGTGTGCGTTCTAACTACCCGTGTTAGCAATTATAGCTACTAATTAATATGAAACCATTCTAGAGTGATAAATGAAAAACGACGGTGGAATCTTGCACGAAAGCATGGTGGTGACCTCTGGAACTACGGTGAGCTCACGTGTAGCATAGACGATGGCTCGAGTAGCCTTTTCTAGCGCTTCGGGTTCGTCTCGAGGTGAGGATTCCAACGAACCCAGCGGCGCTTTAAATAAGTCCCTAGAGAGGTGTGCATTGGCCATACTCAAATTCTGAGATCCTTAGGGATATGACAGCGTGGCGAATCCAACTGTGACACGGTGAAGCGATGTGGCGCGATCATGGCCATCCAAGCGGATGTGATCCAATGACCTTGGAGTGAATGCAACATGGCGAGCTAACGTGTGTCGGATCCAAATCCGATGGCTAGGATGCGAGGTGGCTAGGGTTAGGCAGGGAGACAGGCTGGCGGCGCGAGGGAGATGGGCCGGACCGATGGGTTTTGGCCCAAATACTATTCAACACAATTTTTAAACATTTTTGAATAAAAATAAATTAGCAAAATATATAAAGCCCAAATAAATAGAAAAAATATCAGAAAATATTTTAGGGCATTTGGAACTCAAATAAAATACTTTCAGCAAAAGTTTATTAAAACGTTTTCAATAAATTAATACAAGATGACAAGAGGCCTAAATCAATAACTACAAAAATAAATTAAATAAAATCTAGAAAATTCATAAAAAGGTAAAAATACATATTAAATCCAATAAATGTAAAAATTAGGATATTACAGTTAGCCATTCCTTTAGAACAAGCTATGCATATAGTTATGTTAGATTTGCATTTTGTGCACAACTTATTAAGTATTTTATATGCTCACCCTTGTTAACAGCAGCACCAATTGAGGAGTCTATACCAGTTTTGGAAGAGGAGTATCCAGAATAAACGCATGTTTAGGGTGTGAGCCTTATCAATTGTCTATAGTATACTGAGAGGGTTTATCTACGTTTTCATTCCGCTGCAATTTAATTTGTTATCAAAGTGTAGTTTATGTGGTAACGTCATGTAAGATTAACCGTAAGGTTAGTCAACAGGTTAATAATTAATATATAAAATCTTTTATTATTATTCTACTATGTATGATTGTGATATTTTTCTATATTGAGCCCATGTACACTAGCATGATTCTATACTAGTACGATATATACAAAAAGTCTAGATTTACATATTCAGAGCCCAGCACAAATTCACGAACCGGTGGATGGTAAATCATCAATGTTTCCTATGTTTCTTCTTGGACGAGTAATCGTTTAGAAATCTGATTAACATTTTCTTTTGTGCAAATAAAAATCAGAATATTCACACACCTATTATGCTTTTATTTATGAATTCCATTCCAGTGTTTGTTCCAATTTAGCCCATGCACATATATAACCCATAGTGTGCGCAATGGCAGCCTAATTCAATGGCAGGTATAGCAGAGAATTAGTTGGTCAAACAAGATTTTTTTTTAAAAAAATCATTCTCTGAAAAACAGTGTTTTATAGATATTAGAAGTTTAGTGAACATACAATAGATTATGTAAGGTGTAACTTTTGAAAAGAATAATCGGATATATGCCACTCCAATAGCCCGAACTTCAAAAAATGCCATTGTAATTCCAATCATCTCTTAAAAGTGCAGTCACGCAAAAAGAAAATTATCTAATTTGTTTGCCAAACCAATAAAAAACTTTCCGAAAAGATTTAATGACGTAGTATATATAGTGTTCTATCACCTTTCAAAATTTGCTAGAAAAAATATAGATAAGCTTGCCCCGTAGATAGTAAGCATTTGTCCTTTTCATTTGTTTTTTCCTTTTGATTTACCATGTCAGTTTTTTTCATTTTTATTACTCTTAAAAGGGAAAAAAGACAAAGGCTACTATCCATAGAAACTTTTTTTTAACACATTCTGAATTTGAAGTTATAATTTTAAATGGTGTTAGAACACTGTATAGACTACATCAAAGGGTACCCCAAACCGAAGAATGAGTATTCGTGTACCACAAGGTGAGAGCAAAGAATATGTTGCCACGTTGGAAACAGTGAATACTCAGAAATAACATGTTCTTTAATAGTGGGAGTAAGCAATTTAATGACTTAGCAGAATTGCATACCACACCTTGTCTGTACCTTGCACCTTTATTCTTTAGAAAACATATGCTTAAGCGAAACAAGCCACACATCACACATCTAGTAAGATTTATGCGCAACTGATACAAACCGAAGCCTTGATCGTGTCTTTTACAGAAGGCGAGGGCGAGCTCGACGGTCATCAGGGCAAGAAGAGGCGCCGAACTCAGCAGATGGCCAGGCCAGAAGTGAGGCGCCGAAGGAAGTCATCAGCATCCGTAGTTACCTAAGCTATTGTCGGTTACAACTACAGTTCGATTTTTATTTCCTAGTCAGAGTCCGATAGCAATACGAATAAGTTTGTTAGAATTGCTATCTGTTAAAGAGTCGGATTATGTTCCAAACATCTTCCTATTTAAGGAGATGAAAAATAAGAAAAAGGCATGCTTGATTGCCACAAATCTCAGACTCAGGCGGTGGCTCCAAATACAGCCAAACTAACGACGTCACGAGCTGCTCCGGCGAGCTCGTCGACGAATAACGTTCGCTCAGGCCAGCGTCCGGGAACGCGAGCGTACGAGGCTGCTCACGCTGGGCAGGCTCATATCAGCAACTAGCAGAATACTCAAAAGTTCCAGCTTCAAAAATCACATCTGGAACCTCACAGTGCAGAGTGATTATAAGATCAGCCACACTGGACATGGAACCCTAGGATATGGTTCAATTCAAACATCAACAATGACTAAATAGAAACCGGGTAAATAAAAAATAGGCGTGCCCTGCGACAAGACCATAGACAAATGATCCAATGGAAAATTCTCATGCATATCAACCAGTATAAATAAGTCACGAAACGATAATGGCTATCCTATCACAGCTGCCATCTCTTTCCCTCCGATAGTCATATGTTAGGGGACCAGGAATTGCCACAAGGAAGGCAACAAACTAATACTATGCCAACCTGGGCAACCAGCGCCAAGAAGCAAATACGCGTACAGACCCACCCATCTCGGCTCACCAGGAACATGCTATACCAAATTTGACCATAAGCCGGACACATCGTTGTTTTTTAAAAAGTTCTTAGTATACTAACTAATTTATACAGCTACAACAAAATGCTCGCCAACGATAAGTAGGGCATGAGACCTGACTAAAAACAAGCAGGTCGTTTCTGATGAAGCCACATTACGAAGGGACGCATGATGGTGTAGTACAGGGAAGTAACAGCAGGGCGGGTTACTGCATCATAGGGTCACTGGATGGATCAGTGTTGATGTGTGTGTCCCTTCCATTCGGTTCCGCAGTTGAATCCATGTCTGCAGTATCTGGGATTGTAAGGGTTCAAACAAAGTAAGTTTAAGTAAGATGTTTACAAACATGCCAAAAAAATAAATACTCTACCAGATGTGCAGCCACTAGAGTGCCTTGTAAACGAGGAGCTTCTTTGAAGATCTGCATACGTTCATTATTTGCAAGTAGGAAATGAAACTAACAAAGTATAACAGTATAATAATTTGACATAATGTACACATCTAGTTCTGCAGATATAGCATAGACAACAGCAATTACTCCTGTTTAGCTAAAAGGAGCAAGATTAAGAAATAAAGCAATTTCTACTATTGAGCTACTTGGGCAAGATAAACCAATTTCTAGCATTGAGCTAAAGCCAAAAGGGGCTAGATAAATCTAAACACCAACTACAACTCAGTAAAAGTAGAGTTCTTTTTTCCATGAATTACATGTGTGAATAAAAACCATCACTCTTTGATTGTGAAGTATAGTTTTTTTTAAACAATGTAACAGTGCCTTACCATAGCATCTGGGAACAAATATAAAAATGAAAGATTAAAAAGAAAAACTGTGTGCTTCAACTGCAACCAGACCTTTATATTTGCTAAGATTCCTAGTTGCCAGTATCAAAAAGTATAGAGAGAGAGAGAGAGAGAGAGAGAGAGGAGCAATGACTGCTAGTGGTACAGCCAGTTATAGTTATCTTAGCAAACGATTTGAAGGGACTAATGGTGTCAAAACAAACAAACCTGCAGGCTGATGCAAACCTTTCACAGCTTCAAAGTTCTTGTATGTATACCCCACAAAGCTAAGATCTTTAGAATTAAGCTTCTTCTGCAATGATGTTCCAAAACAATGATGATTGATGAACTTAGGAATGAGTAAAGAAATAATGGCATGTAGTCTGTTACAATAACTGAATTGATGCTTAACCATGGACATACAAAAGTGACTACCGATGAAGGTGATACAAAAACTTTGCAGTAAATTGTTAGTAGCTGAATCGATGTTTCTCCATGGACACCCCACCCACCAAATCCCCAATAGATGAATCCTAATTTGTTAGATAGCTTATAGCTAGAACCATAAATAAAGGCGAACAACTCTACCTTAACGGAAAATGTCATGTAAAACAGCAAAACATTCTATGGTAAATTTGGGTACACCTACATCATCAACATAATAACTATATACAGTTTGGCAATCTTTCTCATAAGCAGTAGTAATAACAATACAATGATTTCATCACAATGAATCACTCAATTAGTACGGCTGGAGTAAACAGGATGATCGTAACCATGCTCTGGATATTTTCATTCTTAACCTAGTTTTTCTCCACATAAATATTAAATACAGATAATCACAACATTGCAGAATAAAACATACATTAATACATTATCAATTGTAACATCAAAATTATAGTGTAAAAAAGATCTGAAAATGGGAATGCAATGCTGAATGTGCTTTCAGGCTAGCTTTGTTGAATCTCAGACTTAAAGTACGTTCACACCTTACTTGAGGGCCCTGAACTTGTTCGTGCTGGAGCAGGATCTGACTGCAGTGAAAGTCAGGAAAAAAAGTGATGAATATAATTTATGCACAACAGAAAAACATATGCACACATTGAATACAAAATGAAAGATTCCTTGAAACTTGAGAATGTTTAAAGAATCGAACATGCAGCAAACTAATAAAATTGAAAACAGATTTGCTTACTTCCTCAAACTTCAGAAAATTCTGTGTATCCAGTTCATCATTTACTTGAGGCTTAAATGCTGCCTCCATTTCATAAAGCTTATCCCAATCAACTCCATGAAACCAAGGATGAGCCTAAGAAAAGGATAAAAAATGATTTAGACAACCTAAGAAAAAGATAAGAATAGAAGTATATTAACCAAAACAAACATATGTAAGCAATAGTCCCTTCAACTGCACAGAGTCATGTTGGACAGTGACACAGTCTAAAAGGTACCACTTTGACTGCTAATTTATATCTAGTATGTTGCTACAAATAACAAAAAATATATATTATGGAACTATATTTCATGATAAATCTACTAATACCAATGTCATATGGCTGACCTAGATACACTTTTATATATTGATGATCAAATCTAAAAATATTTGACCAGCACAGATTCTAAGACAGCTTATATTTACAACTGGAGGGAGGAGTTAATAATGATAGATACCTTTATTTGATATGCCCCTCCGCTGCCAATCCTGTGATCAACATCACATAATAACCGACAAATGAGGTCCTTTGCTTCAGGAGACAACCTTGAATTGTCTGGAAATTTCAAATAGCTTCTCCAATGCACAATCTAGAACATGGGAAAACAAAATGAGCACAGTAGTTTACAACAGAGTAGGAGGGCCTAATAGAAGCTGGACACCCTACATAATGCTCATGTTATATAACCCCAAAAAGAGAGGTTTAAGATATACAAGTCAAATATCAACTGACAAAAATCAAAGATGAGATGTCCAGGATTTCAAATTATATCAGTACAAGGTAATTAAGAAGTAAAGGACAAGGAACTTTGTTTTTTACGCCTCTTCAGTCTTCGCACATAGGATTTGAGCACAATTTTCATAATATTTGGCATACCTTACAGAACTCGGACACTTCCTTGGTGCAATTTTGGCTGACTCTATTTATTTGCCTCATTTGACTAGGCTACTCCAGCCGTGAAAAATAATTCTATGTTCCTACACACTAGACATAAGTAACAACGCATATCAATGTTTCCAGAAAATTTAAGGGCATGTTTGGCTCATGGCTAACTTTGCCATAACTAGGCTTAGGCAAAGCGTAGCTTGCCACAAAAAGTGTGGCCAACAAAATGGTGGCCACAAGTTAGGCAAAGTTAGTCAAGAAACTAAGTCTACAACACGTGGACTATAGAGCTAAAAAAGTATAGCAAGCCATGATTGTGACAATAAATCAAAACATATCTAAGAAAACTTGGCACGACTAAGGTTAGGCGTGGCAATGTCAAGCATCAAACCAAACAACCCTTAAAACTTACTAATATTAAGCTCCATACTAAACTCAATAGCAACCAAAATAATCAAAGTGTACCACTACAGTTCAAGATTACGTAGAATGAAAATTGAATCAAAATTGGTACACCCTTCGACAGTAAATCTATTATATAACAAAAGTAGATAATGCATGGTTAAAATCTAAATCTCCTAGAAAAAAGACAAATATGCTAAAAATTTGTATATGTCCTATATATGGCCTTGAGGCCTATGGAATAGATAGAAGTCCACTCCAAAACAATCTAAGTCCTAATTATGAATAATCCACAACCATTAGATGTTATTTGCAACATATTTAAACTCAAAAGATAAGAAAAGGTTCTCAACCGTAAAAACAACTCTCATAAGATATTGCAAGTCATAAAACACTGTGCAATCGAGCGGGCTAAATAATCTTAGTTCTAGACAAATTATTCATCAGCCAAACAGCCAAACCTTTCGGCATGTAGTGATAGGATCATCAGAATAATACGGTGGGTACCCAACAAGCATCTCATACATGATTGCACCAAGAGACCACCTGCATGTAAATAAATAATAAACAATCAGATAATAGTTATTCAACAAAAGAATCAAGTTTTTTTTATTATCAAAAATAAGAGACAGCTAAGCATGTGAACATGAACTTCTTAGCATACCAGTCACACTCTATTCCATATCCCTTTCTTAGCAGAACCTCTGGAGCAATATAATCAGGTGTCCCAACAGTGGAAAATGCCTGAAAACCCATTTACGTTGCATTTAAAAGAAAAAAGAAAAATACTGTTGGGACCCAACTTTCTGCATTTTGACTTTTGAGTAAATCTGTTGAAAATTTATGTTCGCGAAATAAGAAAACAAAAACAAATGGAGTTGTATTTAACTAGTGATTTGCTCAATATGTAAAACACATACGAGTTTTCTCCTGTTCTTCTGCCAGTGCTGAAGCTGTTCATTTGGACTTCTCCACCTTCTACCATTAGCTGTATCAGAGAAAGCACAATCGATGTCCATTGACTCCCTAAGGTTTTCATCGGCCCTCGGTTCATCTTCGTTCAAGGTTGACAATTTTGAACAGTCAATTGGCTTGCACAATCCAAAATCTGACAGCTTCATGTGACCAGTCTTATCAAGAAGCAGATTATCAGGCTTAATATCTCTGCAAGGTTAATAAACCAAAAAAGGAAAATGAGTAAACTCGTAGAACACACTGAATAGCCTTTAAATCATATTCAGAAACATGTGACCTGTGAATGTAGTTATGTTTATGAATAGACTCGATGGCAAGAACAGTCTCAGCAATGTAAAATCGAGCCACATTTTCAGTTAAGGTATCCTCTCTCATGAGGAGAGTCATCATATCACCTCCAGGAAGGTACTCCATGATGAGGTAAAGGTACTCAGCATCTTGGAAAGAATAGTATAGCTTCACAATGCAGTGGCTACCAACTTCAGCCAGCAAGTTTCTTTCCGCTCTAACATGCTCCACCTAATGGAAATAGTGAAAATATTAGCTCCAGCAAAAAGACTGAGCAACTAAACTAAGTATTCCATTAGAAAGTTTTAACAAAAGCCAAAAGCATTAAAAGCTGGAAAATTAACATATCATGCCTCTTAGATTAAACAAGAATTCATGAGAACAACTCTCATGCTTAAGGTAATTTTCCTTTTATAGAATATCAACAATGCTACTTGCCATGTAATTGTGTCAAATACATAAAATTTCTGCCACAATTATATCACTAAGAACCCATAACAGAGCAGTCTTACACTTCAGTGCGATCCAATAAATTCAGTCAAGACACAAAACTAAACAAGCTTTTTTTCTTCTTCTCTAGCATGATAGTGACCATTGTTACTTTTACATGAGGTGACTTCCATGGAGGCTAGCATCAAAGCATATATCAAAACAAAAACAAAAATGTGTTCTACCATCTCCACAAATACTACAAAAGAAAAGAAAATGCAAAATACATATTTTACCTGACCCCTGACAACCATTTCAGACTTCTTTAGCTTTTTCATTGCATAAATGTTACCAGAGGATTTTTCCCGACATAATCGAACCTGTCAGAACAGCAAAATTTACATGACCAACTAAAGGGGTTAAAGTCTGAACTCTGAAGCATGACAAACAGTCAGACTTTAAAAACATCAGGAATTCCAGATAGTTGATTGAATCAAGGAATTGCTACATGTAACCGAGTGCCACCACCTTCGTAAAAATATGGTATGCCTAGTCTATTTATTTGGCAAATATGAACTGCTTACTGAGCAGATATGCTAAATTTAATAGGAAGAAGAAAAATATAAAATGTCCAAAAAAAACTTAGAAGCATGCTTGTAGATATCGGAGTGTGCAAACCTCCGCAAAAGCGCCTCTTCCAATGATGGTGAGCAGCTCAAAGTCATCCACACAAATTCTATGTCTTTTAAGTCTCATGTATTCTGTCTCCTTTCTCTCCAAATCCTTTATTAAGTTTATTTGCTCCTCCCTGGGAACTTGTGAGGAAGCTAGCTGTTGTTCCAAAATCAAGCGCCTACAATGGTACAATACATCCAAGTTTCTTACGTATGGATAGAAATGGATGAAAACAGTGATGAACAATAAGTTTTATAATAAAAGATAAGATTTCCGAATGAAGCAATGGACCCAAGGATAAATATATACTCAACATAAAATCAGAGTACAAAAGGACAACAAGAAAGAGAAACAAATTATTCTAAAAAGGTTTCTGAGTGCCAGTTTAGACTTAATTGGTAGTTGACACCAGGACGAAGACAAAATGAAAGAAAATGTGTTGAAACTACAATCCTTAGATAGGAGTGAGCTAATTCAGGAGATATTTGGGATGTGTAGTGCCTATTAAGCTGATTGAGTCATTGCTTGTGTTCAGCAGTGTGTGGCACTGTAAAGCATGAAGCGGGGATCTTAGCTTGTGAGACTAGCTGCTGGTTTCCTTATATTAGGTTAAGGGGATTTGCAATTTGGAATGTAGCCGTAAGGATGATTGGAGGAGTGTGGATTGGAAAAATGTTCACATTCTATGGTTGCATTTGCATGTGACTTCATGGTAACATAATAGCACTCGTCTATGAATCACCGATACTTTACGAAGGTGCTGTACCAATATCGGATACTTATCTGATACCCCGATCCTCTGCGATCCTACTCGATACCGGATCGACAAGGATCGGTGAAATTCAGCATAAAAAATTAATTAAAAAAGTCCCGATCCTTCTCCAATCCGCGATCCTCCCCGATACCTCTATGCCCATAATACAAAGCCCAAACAAAGGAAAAGCCTATTTTAGCCCATCAATCCTAACCCTAAATCTCTCTCTCTCTCTCTCTCTCTCTCTAGCCCCCTGTGAACTAGTTGTGCAGCATCGCTCCTAGCACCATAAATCACCACCCCCCCCCCCCTCTCCCACTGCCGCAAATCACACCGCCCCTCCCCCCTTCTCCTACTGCCACAGCAACTCCTGCCGCCTCCCTCTTCTTTGCCGCTTCCCCCTTCTGTATGAAGAGGATGAAAGGAGGCAACGAATTTATAATTTTCAACTTTTCATCAAGGTAAGCAACTAATTATTGCCCTACTTACATTTTTTAAATTTTTAATACATATATACTCACCATATCGCCGGATTCTTGTTTTTGAAAAACTGCGTATAGCCGTATCGCCGTACCGGTATCGCCGTATCGGTATCATGTATCGGTGACACATAGGTGCTTGTACTTGAGGCGTATGGTTTCATGCCAAATAGTGGTGGCTTGTGTTTGTTTTGGTTTTATGTGTTTGAAGTGTGTGTGTGTTAGCATGCTATGTGTTGATTTTGTTGAGTGTTGACAATTGGACATGAGAGTGTGTTCTTGAGCAGGAGTGCCACGAAAGAATAATCTGTAATAACTGTAACCAAATATGTTTAGGAAGTTTAACTTCACTTATAACACCTGCATGACACGTAGATCCCTCTCAACTGCTTTACTTGAAGTTACTTGTTGAACTGCTGAAAGAATTAACTCGCTTTGTCAGATTAGATTTTGTCATATTGTATATTTCTTGCCAAAAAAGAACTCTCGCAGTTTTGCAATCATATAACACGTGCACTCCTTAGAACACATTCTCATGTCCAATTGACAATTGTCACATGCCATTGAGAGCCAACCTCTAGCATTTCCATGCACACGTCAATCACACAAAACCACCCGCAAAAATACACAAGACAGCACTACTGAACGTGGAATAAAAAACCTCAAGTGCACGCAAGCACCACCTCGTCAACACAATGTCTCTGCAGAAACAAGCATAAACGCAGACCTTGTTTCTTTACATACTCCAACCGTCCCGACAATTAGATCACAAGAGCCGCAAACTTGCTGACAAGTTAAGCTCTTAATTTAGACTCCACATTGCCACAGGCTGCTCAGCTCAACGGCGGTAATGAGGCAATGAGCAACAGATCAATCCACTTGTTAACAGACACTACCAAGCATCCCAAATCTCTCACCAAATCAGCATGCTCCAACCTAACCCCAATCGCACAGCCCAAAGCTTAGCACTAGTAGAACCTACAGCCACATTCTACAACAAACCACCCCAAAAGTTCCCGAATCGCAACTAATCCAGCTAAACGCGCAGCTCAAACCCTCATCCCCCTCGCGCCCCACAGGAAACCAACTGTGTAAACTCCCAGAATCACTCTCAGCTCGGACCCCCGGGCGACCAGCCCGCCCCAAGCGAGATCTAGCCTAATCAAAAATTTGGGAGCTCTGAGCCGAAATCACGACGGGGCACGGATCGATTATGCATACCTCTCCTTGCGCTCCTGGAGGTTCTTCATCTGCGAGCGGTAGTGGTTCTCGATGAACTTCTTCGCGGCGGCCACGCGCTCCATGGTGCCGCTGGACCCCACCGCCGCCTCCACCTCCCCCTCCTCCTCCACCTCTTCCGCCACAGCCGCGAGCGGCTCGCCCCCTCCGCCGCCGTGCGCCGCCGCCGGCTCCTCCGCCATTTCGCTCTCCATACCCACGCGGCCACGCCCACCCCCCACTCTCGCTGTCGCAAATTCGAAAGGTTTTTTTTTTTAATCGGCCCAAGGCACGACGGCACGACCCGTCTCGAAATTCGGCATGACATGAAATAGACGGTATCGGACCGGTATGATACTGTAGTACAGGTCGTATCGGGTCTGAGAATCAGATATGACGAGAGAAAATTAATTATAAGTCCACACAAAGTCATATTTTTTAATATTATATTTACATTAAATTTTTTACATCATATTGCTATTACTCCTAGCTAATTTTTCTCCACAATTTGCCCTTTTTCATAATCATCGTTATGATAGGTAACTTCTTCCTCAGTGGTATCTTCCTCTAGCCTGATGCTGTCATCTACAAAAGAAGACAACTCATCAAACTGGTTGTGCTCATTCTCATCCACGACATTCTCAACTCCGACGATTTTTCTTTTTCCTTGAAGAAAAACATAGCACTTCTTATCTGCCGGATCGATTACATAGAAGACTTGTGCTATTTGCTTCGTAAGTACGAATAGTTCGCTCTGTATCTGAAATGTTCAATGTCCACAATAGTGAAATCATACTTTTCCACCTTCACACCCTTTGGAGTTGAACTCAACGACACCGAAACACCAGAATCTTGAAAATACAATAGTCGAGCTCCCAAATATCCTCTATAAACCCATAGAAGCTGCTCTTCTTACTACCTGTACTGTCATAAGCATCTATGCGGATACCACTGTTTTGGTAAGTGTTTTTGCTACCCTGAGTTCTAGTGTAAAATGTATATCCATTTATGTTGTATCCTTGCTATGTCACAATTATATCTGATGACCCTTTTGCCAACCACCTCAACGTAACACTCGTTTGTTCACTAGACATGTGCTCCATGAACCAATAATTGAACAAACGGTTGTGCTCTTTTGTTATCCAAACCTATGACTGTCCTTGGTTTTCCCTCCGTAGCTCATCCTTGTGCAAGTCCATATACGAGGACACCTCAACTAATTGTTATAAGACTGTGAAATGTCTTGTTCAAATAAAACATGATCATAAGTATTTATTGATTTCTTTCTGATCACCCTTTCCTAACTAACTTACCCTCATGTCGAGATATAGGCACACCAACCGGATCGACATCATCCATGTAATCAACGCAGAACTCGATAGTCTCCTCGGTTGCATAACTTTCTACAATGCAGCTCTCCGACTAAGATCGATTACGTACATATTTCTTCAGAACACCCATGTACCTCTCGAATGGGTATATCTGATACAAGAATATGGGGCCGCATATCTTGATCTCATTCACAAGGTGAACAATGAGATAGACCATGATATCAAAAAATAATAGAGAAAAATACATCTTTAGTTGGCAGAGAGTCTAGACCACATCATCCTGCAGTTCACATAGTCCAACGGGATCGATGACCTTCTGTGAAATCGCGTTAAAAAAGAAACACAACCTCATGATTGCCTCTCGGACCTTGTCAAGCAAAATACCTTTAATTGCAATAGGAATCATTTGTGTCATCATCACATGACAATCATGAGACTTCGTGCCAGTTAACTTCAAATCTTTCATCGAGACCAGTTTCTTGATACTTGTGGAGTAACCAGACGGAACTTTCACACCATGCAAATAGTTACAGAGGTATGTTCTCTCTTTCTTGGATAGAGTGTAGCAAGCTAGGGGAGATAAAGTTGGCATTTCCCAGTGTCTTGAGGATGTAACTCGACTCTGATTTTCATATCTTCTAGGTGTTTTCGTGCCTTGAGTCCATCCTTAGTTTTGCTAGGGATACTCAATAAAAGACCAACAAGTTGTTACAAACATTCTTTTCTACATACATGACATCGATGCAGTGTCGAACTTCTAAGTCCTTCCAATAGGGCAAGTCCTAAAATACCGATCTCTTCTTTCACGTGGTCTTCTCAATTCGGGATCTCGATGTATTATTACTACTCTTTCCAAATACAACATTAATATCCTTAACCATACCAAATACCTCTTCCCCACGACGAGCCCTTGGAGCTAAACCGTTCTCCTTTGTCCTATCAAATTGTTTCTTCATATTATGGTAGGGGTGATTCCTTCGAAGGAACCTACGGTGACATATGTACACAGTTTTTTCTCGAGAGGTTGAGCCACACACTATCGGTTTCATTCAAGCACTGGGGCAGGCTTTGGCTCCTTTCATAGTATGGCTAGATAGGTTACCTAGATCAGGAAAATCATTGATAGTGCAAAACTACAATGCACGTAGAGTGAAGCACTCTCGTTTGTACTCATCCCATACTTGTACACATTTATTCCACAGTATCACAATATCTTCCACCAATGGTTGTAGGTATACATCAATATCGTTGCTTGGTTGTAGGGGTGGATATCGAGCCAACTCGACTCAACTCGTTTTTTTAACAAGCTGAAAACTCAACTCGGCTCGACTCGTTAAAAACTTGAGTTGGCTCGAGTTAGCTCGTTACGATGCTTCTAACTATCTGCTCATCAAGGTGCTACAAAGCTTCAATATTCAATAGTTTTATGATTGTATGAGCATAAATGCAAGTAAGAAGACACAGAAACCTACATCGTGCCTTTCACTGATGAAAATACTTGAAGCATGGAACAATAAGATGACAACTTTGGTATATCTTGCAGTCTAAGGTTTGAAAGATGACCTTAGATTTAATTTGTACAATAGAACATATGACATAGATCACCAAGACATTTATCTATAAGAAACAATCCATTTAGGCATACGCAATATTTGGTTCATTATTATCATGAAATTGTAAAGTAGATTATTCAATACAATGTTGTTTACTGCTATGACGAACAATACAATACCAGCACAATATAGGTTCAGATGAAGTTTGCATAACTTACTCAAGGCGTACTAAAGAGGGTCCTGTAAGAGGAACAACCTATCTAAGTCTTCTGTATCTCACAATTATACAAGCTCTTGGTTATACTTACACCAAAACCATCTTCACCGCCAACATCTTTTTCCAAAACAAGCTGTGAATTGCAGAGTGAAACAAGTCAAAAGCATGAAAAATGGGTTTTCAGTGAGCAATTGGAAAAATGGATCATTAGATTGCATAAGGAATTTTAATAGGTAGTTAGAAAACGGTGCCATCGCAGAAATGAATGTTTACAAGTCACAAGCATGCTCGGAAATTACAATTGAACAAGAGTGAAATGTATGAACACAGTGAATAGTAATATAACTTATTGGTATTTGGTAGTTTTTTTGCAATCTCTGGTGACATCAACAATCTTTTCCCAAATTATAATGTTCATTCATCAGGTGCAGCAAAGCTCACCAAATCAAACTGCACATCAAGCAACCACGGGACTCTCTCCTTGCCCTTGTCTTCCTCCCCAATATGCTCTAACAGTTCCTCCTCGGCTTGATTTGCAACAATGACAAAATCCTCCTCCAAACCCTCATCCTCTGACCCGGTAGCCGGCACATCACTCTCCTGAAGAAGCGATCTTTAAGCAAGGCTCCAAGAATCCATTTGCGAAATCAGATCAAGAAGCAACAATTTTAGCACAAAGATTTGCTTTGTGGCCCAAGAACTTGGCAATCCAGCCCAAGAATTGCTCCGTAATCCAAGAGTTCGCACAGACACAGCAATATCTTAAGAAATCAATTTCAAAGCTAGGGTTTGAGTGAACTTGAACAGGGAATCGCTGATCGGAAGCAAACTAACCTCGAATTTTGGGGAAATCAAAACAAATCCAGCGAAATAGCATAAAATAATAGTAGATTTGATGGAAAAAATTGGGGGAAGACTGCAAGAAACTAACCTCGATTGGGGGAAGATGTGGGCGCAAGGGGGAACCTTGAGACCAACCTTGACAACCCGGATGAGGAGCTCGAAGTGGGGTGCATGGAGGAGTGTGGGAGCGGGGAGACAGGCGACAGCGTGTTGGGCTTGTCAATGAAGGAGAGGAGCATAGCAGCGGCAAAGGTGCGAAGCAAGGGTGAGGGTGGAGGCGCAGCCGAGCTGAGAATTGGGGAATTGTGGATGTGAAATGGGGAAAAGAATCGGGTTTGAAAGTTGAAGGAACGGGGTTAGGGTTATAGACTTATAGTGTTTTTTTCCTGACTCGTTAAGCTCGTTAACTCGCTCATTTAACTCGTTACCTTAACGAGTTCAAAACCCAACTCGACTCAAATCATTAAGGTACGAGTTTGAGTCAAGTCAAGTCGAGTTTCCGAGTACTCATTAAACTTGCAAGTTTCAAGTTTTTTTCCAACCCCTACCTGGTTGTCTCGGCCTTTGTATAAGCAACGACATCATAATGTACTTTCGCTTCGTACACAACTAAGAAGGAAGGTTGTAGAGACAGATAGTCATGGACCAAGTGCTATGAATGCTGCTCATATTAATGAAAGGATTCATTTTATCTGTACTCAACCCAAACCTTATATTCCTCGGTTCATTTCCGAAGTTGTTCCTGAAGAGCCTATCGATGGTTCTCCACTAGGCAGAATCAGTAGGGTGTCTCAGCTTTCTATCCCTCTTACGCTCTTTCGAGTGCCATCGTAACAATTTGGCATGCTTTTTGTTTCCAAATAAATGCTTCAACTGAGGTATTACTGGCAAATATCACACCACTTTAGCGGGAAGTCCTTTCTTCACCTCGATGACTTTGCTGTCATCACTCTTACTCTTGTATCTCGATTCTTTGCACACCGAATATATATGCAAATTCTGCAAGGTTCAGTGGAGCAACCATTTAGAAAAGGAAGCAACCTGCGAGCGTGAAGAGGATCTAAGAACGGAGTACCCCAGCCTTTTTCCCTAGTCCGTCCAAATCTCAGGGTCGAGATTTCTTTTAGGGGGGAGATTTGTAATATTCCAAAATTTGAAGTTTTTGAGTGCTTGAATTTAAAAATCAACCATTTGCATTTTCCTCAAATTAATTAAAGCTTAATTTGAATTTTCCAATAACAAAAGGATTTGATTTGACTAATCAATCCATCAAACTAAAGATTTTTGGAGATTTTTTGAATTTATTTGCTATTTATTTGAATTAATTTGCTCTTATTCGAATTTCTGAAATTTCTAAAAATCACAAAACCTTTTCCTTTTCTTTTTCCTTCCTGGGCCGAATCCCATTCTCGGGCCGCTCCTGTTCATGCCCGCCCTGTCCCTATTCCGTTTCCTTCGGCCCATCTCTATTCCCACTGGCCCGTTTCCCTTGCGGCCCAATCCCGTCGCACCGGCCCAGCTCCTGTTCTTCCTAGCCCAATCAGCCGAAACCCTAGCGCCCGACCGTTGGATCTTGATCCAACAGCCAACGCTCGCTCGCGCCGCCACACGCTGTGGACCATCGGATTGGTGCCTCGTGTGCTGCCGAGATGGTGCCACGTCGCTGCGCCGCGCCATCGCCATAGTTAGTGTTATGCCCTTGAGACAGTCATATAGATGATTGTAACATGACTATGTTTATGAATAATAATATAATTATTGGTCCAATGAATGTATATCATTATATTGATCAGCAAGTATGTGACTTGCTTATGAAACTCTCTACTTAATGATATAATTATGTAAGTATCTCTGATCGGGTATCATCGTATAGGACAACAATGAATAGATCAGCACATGTATTGATCGATGATCATGTTTCATAGATCATGAGATATGGAGATATCATCAATACATTGTGAACTCATGATGAAGAACATGTGTTAGATAGACCCGCAATGGGACACTGCGAGAATGTTACATTCTTATGTGTCATCAGTGTATCTCATACATAGTGGATGTATGATCCTTAGACCTGAGATTGTCACATTCCCTACATGTGTAATAGTTTACCTTGGGGCCACCAAACGCTATTTCCTAACCAGATAGTTATAAAGGTAGCTTTCATGTTTGCTATGAAACATGCAGAGGGAAGTGAGCAGTCAACATGGAATTTGCCACTCCAGTGTAACAGAGATATATGTCTAGGCCACTCGTGTGATATGATTAAGGAAGTGCATGGCCATGTCGTGATTGAGAAGTCAATCACAACTTATTAATATATCACGGATACGAGAGATGGATTGAACTGTCAAAGGATGACATACTTCTCGCCTTGAGTTCGATCTTCATATAGTTTGGTAAAGGGATTATTACATTTGTACTTTTGAAATGTTCTATCCGATTTGATCATATGCGTTTGGGAGTTGGCATGCTCTGCAAGGAACCGCTACCAGCTATTAGATTGGAAAAGGGTTTTCCGAATCTATGTCAAAATGTACATGAACCTACAGGGTCACACACTTAACGGGCTGGGACGCATTAATTCGGATTGGATCCATAATTAATGGACCTCGTGGGCTTAACACGCTGATGGGCCCTGGCTTAGGGTTTCGTCGCGTGGCTATATAAGGACAATAGAAGGGTGGGCATGACAAAAGTTGTTCACGTCCAAAACCCTAGCCTCCACCTCTCATTGCCCCTGCCAAGCGACACGGTGCTTGCACGCCGACGCACGGCGTTCCATCCCGGGATGTGTGGACTGCTGTGGTGACGCTGTTGCTGTTGCGACATGGTAAGGACGAACCGCAGCGAGGACGATCTCAAGCGAGACGATCCACGTGAGGACGATCCACTACACCAACGCGCGAAGGATTCCACAACTGCGCGTCTAGTGGTAATCCAATCTGTGATCCCCTTCTTGCGAGTAGCTTTCTGGTTATGCGGTAGAAATTTTAATTTGTGCTAGCGTAGCTTACCGCGTTCCTCAACAGTGGTATCAGAGCCATCTCGCGTAGATTTGTGATCTGGATGTTACATATGCGATATGTAAGGATAGTAGATTAGATCTATTACATGTTTTGCCGGTTCATATGATGAATTGGTGGAGGCAGCAATCGATGAGATCGATTGGTTTAGGGTTTGAGGGATGTGCAAACCAATTCAATCTTGATTTGCCCAGAGGTGCTGGCCCCCGCCAAGGGCGCTACCCCTTGGACCCCGCCTTGGGCGCTGCCCCTTGGAACCCCGACACCGTATAATCGCTTTGTTTAACTCTTTTTGCAGGATGTTATGTGAAATAGTATAGCCTATGTGTATGTGATGTATGTAATTTTTACATGGCCTGCGTGCCGTGTCAAGTCATAAGGCTATTTCATTATCAAAGTTGTATAACGGCCTGCGTGTCGACTTGTGATGTTTGAAACCTTCATGTAAATTTCATTATCAAAACTGTAAGGAGTTGCATCTACAATGATGAAGATGATGGCAATCAAGCATAATGGCTAGGTGAACAATCAAGCAAGATGGCCAAGTGAACCAACAAGCATGATGATGAAGATCCTAATGCTAAAGGCCATACTATTTCACAGCTTAATCTTGATTTTCTGTGGATGTGTGTTTAATCCTTTCTATTTTCTTTATGCTCATTGCATGTGATCCCATGTTCATAGTAAATATTCTTCATCCCCAATTCCCCATAGCTGAACAAATTTTAAATCAAATATGTCCACCCTATTAAGCTTGAGGACATAAGTGGTTAAGTTTTGATTTCAGTAATAAAGGAACAAATACAAGACAATTGGTGTCTAGGAAAACACACATGAGGCTAGGTTTCTTAATTGGCATCCGGAAATGGGAAGTGCTCCCTCCCTCATCTGAGCCCTAGGGGCAGGTTGACCTGGCCATGAGTCGAGTTAACGGAGGCATTCATTACTCGTTTTCATGCTCAACCAACAAGAGTTACATAAGATGTAATTAGCAAAGATGTTGCTTACCTATGTCATTAAATCTCTAGTAGTGATGCCAAAGCTCACTAGTGTTTGATGAATATGGATCTTGAATACTCACTATGTGTCCATAAAGGGGGCACATGATAGGAGTGTCTTTTATTAAAATATTTAATGAAAGTTTTACATAAACATAGTGCTTAGAAACTTTGCATGTTTTTGTTGTAGTTCAATGGCACTTGCTACTCCTTCTGCTGCATCTGGTTTTGCTTTGAGATCGGTTTTGGAAAAGGAAAAACATAATGGAACAAATTTTGTGGATTGGTATCGCAACTTGAGAATTGTTCTCAAGCATGAAAAGAAAGACTATGTTCTAGAGAATCCAATTCCTGATGAACCAGCCGAAAATGCTTCTCGCAGTGACAAGGTTGAGTATGAAAAACATGTTAATGCCTCTGTAGAGGTCAGCTGTCTCATGCTTGTCACCATGGACTCTGAGCTTCAAAAGCAATATGAGGACCATGATGCTTACAATATGATTGTGGGCTTAAAGGACATGTTTGGGAACCAAGCTAGAACTGAGAGGTATGATATCTCGAAGCTTTTGTTTGCTTGCAAGCTGGCTGAAGGAAGTCCGGTCAGCCCTCATGTAATCAAGATGATTGTTTACATTGGGAGATTGGAAAATCTTGAGTTTCCCTGTAGCCTTGGTTTGGCTTCGGATGTAATTCTCCAGTCTCTGCTTCAGAGTTTTGAGCCGTTCATTATGAATTTTCATATGAATAGCATGGAGAAGAGCCTGACCGAACTACATGGGATGCTCAAGTCTGCTGAGGAGAGCATAAAGAAAAAACCTAATCATGTGATGATGGTTGCTCAAGTCTTTGGAGGAGAGCATAAAGAAAAAACCTAATAAATGTGAGTACATTAAGATAGATAGTTGTTTACATTTTAGACCAAAAATATAAACTTAATTCACTTTATTTTAGCCTACAAGTTTCAGATTTGGAGAAGAAGGCTCTACCAAACAGCCCTAAGGCTGGGAACAAAGGAAAGGGCAAGGTTCAAGTTGAGATCGCAAGTCTCAAATCTAAGATTGAGAAGCTTAAGACTGGCCCTAAACCTGATACCCAGTGCTTCTATTGCAAGAAGTTAGGACAGTGGAAACGAAACTGTGAGAAGTACCTGGCAGATAAGAAGAATAGAAGTGTGACTTCCACTTCAGGTATTCATGTTGTAGAAATTAATCTGGCTACTTCTAATCTTACCTCTTGGGTATATGATACCGGATCGGTTGCTCACATTTGCAATTCGATGCAGGGGCTGATAAAGAGTAGAGACTTGGCAAAAGGAGAAGTGGATCTTCGCGTGGGGAATAAAGCAAGAGTTGCGGGTCTTGCCGTTGGCACCTACCCATTGCATTTGCCTTCAAGATTAGTTTTAGAACTTAATAATTGTTATTTTATTCCATCTTTGAGTAGAAACATTATTTCATCCTCTTGTTTGGAATATGAAGGTTATGATTTCAGAATAAAGGACTTTGTTTATTCGATATTTTTAAATGATATGTATTATGACCGATGCCCCATGGTAGATGGGTTGTACCTGCTTGAACTCGAAGAAAAACCTGTCTACAACATTAATGTGAAAAGGCTTCGGCCCAATGATGTGAATCCTACCTTTCTATGGCATTGTCGCTTAGGCCACATAAATGAGAAGCACATGAAGAAGCCCCATGCTGATGGACTTCTAACCTCATTTGATTTTGAATCATTTGAAACATGTGAGTCTTGTCTACTTGGCAAGATGACAAAAGCCCCTTTCACAGGTTTTGGTGAAAGGGCAAATGAGTTGTTGGCCCTAATACATACGGATGTATGTGGACCAATGAGCTGTAGTGCCAGAGGTGGGTTTCAGTACTTCGCAACTTTTACCGATGACTTTAGTAGATATGGATATATCTACTTAATGAGGCATAAATATAAAACCTTTGAAAAGTTCAAAGAGTTTCAGAACGAAGTACAAAATCAACTTGGCAAATCAATAAAACACTTACGATCAGATCGTGGTGGCGAATACTTGAGCCAAGAGTTTGGTGATCATCTAAAGTAATATGGAATCGTTTCGCAACTTACTCCGCTAGGAACGCCTCAATGGAATGGTGTATCCGAACGACGGAACTAAACTTTGTTAGACATGGTTCGGTCAATGATAAGCCAAACAGATCTGCCATTGTCCTTTTGGGGGTATGCTTTAGAAATAGCTACATTCACTTTAAACAGGGTTCCATCAAAAGTCGTTGAGAAAACTTCATATGAGATGTGGATGGGAAACGTCCCTCATTATCATTTTTCAAGATATGGGGATATGAGGTTTATGTAAAACGTTTGCAATCAGATAAACTCGCAACTAAATCAGAAAAATGCTTCTTTGTGGGGTATCCTAAAGAAACAAAAGGATATTACTTTTACAAAAGGGATGAAAACAAAGTGTTTGTTGCTCGAAACGGTGTCTTTCTAGAGAAAGAGTTTATTTCAAAAGGAGTTAGTGGGAGCAAGGTGCGACTTGACGAAATTCGAGAATCATCAGAAAATGTTTCAACTCCCATTGAACCTTCACTTCATGTACAAGATGTTGTACAACCTGTTGAAGAGACACCAGCCCCACGTAGGTCGGGGAGGCCGTGTCATGAACCCATAAGATATGGACATGACATATTATTGTTGGATAATGATGAGCCCGATGATGGACCCAAACTCCAAAAAATGGCTTGGAGCCATGAGATCCGAAATTCAGTCTATGCATGACAATCAAGTTTAGAACTTGGTTGATCCTCCTCATGGTGTAAAAACCATAGAGTGCAAATGGATTTTCAAGAAGAAAATAAACATGGATGGAAATGTTCAGATATATAAGGCACGATTGGTGGCAAAGGGTTTCAAACAAGTTCATGGAGTTGACTATGATGAAACTTTCTCACCGGTAGGCATGCTTAAGTCTGTCCGGATCATTTTAGCTATTGCTGCATATTTCGATTATGAAATATGGCAGATAGACGTCAAAATAGCTTTCCTTAATGGGAATCTATCTGAGGATGTATACATGATACAACCTGAAGGTTTTGTTGATCCTAAATATGCTAATAAGGTATGCAAGCTTCAAAGATCCATTTATGGGTTGAAGCAAACATCTCGGAGTTGGAACATTCGTTTTGATGAAGTAGTCAAAGGATTTGACTTCATAAAAAATGAAGAAGAGTTTTGTGTTTACAAAAAGGCCAGTGGGAGCGCACTTGTATTTCTGATCTTATATGAGGATGACATATTATTGATCGGGAATGATATTCCTATACTTGAAGATGTTAAGACTTCGTTGAAAAAGAGTTTCTCAATGAAGAACTTGTGAGAAGCATGTTATATCTTGGGCATTAAGATCTATAGGGATAGATCAAAAAGGTTGATTGGATTAAACCAGGAAACATACATTGACAAGGTATTGAAGAGGTTCAATATGCATGAATCCAAGAGAGGATTCATGCCAATGTCACATGGCATAAGTCTAAGCAAGAATAAGTGTCCTTCAACAACTGATGAACGAGACAGGATGAGCAAGATACTATATGCTTCGGCTATTAGGTCTATTATGTATGCCATGATCTGTACGCGCCCAAATGTCTCTTATGCTCTAAGTGTCACGAGCAGATACCAAGCGGATCCCGGTGATGGTCATTGGACAGCCGTGAAAAACATCCTGAAGTACTTGAGAAGAACTAAGGATATGTTCCTAGTTTTTGGAGGTGAGGAAGAACTGGTTGTAAAGGGTTACACCGACGCAAGCTTCCAAACTGACAAAGATGATTTCCGATCGCAATCTGGGTTCGTATTTACATTAAATGGAGGAGCGTAAGCTGGAAGAGTTCTAAACAAAACATGGTGCCGACTCTACAGCAGAAGCAGAGTACATTGCGGCTTCAGAGGCCGCAAAGGAAGCTGTGTGGATAAAGAAGTTCATCTCAGAGCTTGGTGTGGTCGCTAGTGGCTCTAATCCAATGGACCTCTATTGTGATAATAGTGGTGCCATTGCACAAGCGAAAGAGCCTAGATCACATCAGAAGTCCAAACACATACTCCGACGCTTTCACCTTATTCGCGAGATTGTGAATAGAGGTGACATGAAGATATGCAAAGTACATACGTAAGCTAATGTGGTTGATCCGATGACGAAGCCTCTTCCACAGCCTAAGTATGAGGCGCACACAAGGTCTATTGGTATTAGATGCTTAATTGACTGACTCAGTGCAAGTGGGAGATTGTTAGTGTTATGCCCTTGAGACAGTCATATAGATGATTGTAACATAACTATGTTTATGAATAATAATGTGATTATTGATCCAATGAATGTAAATCATTATATTGATCAATAAGTATGTGACTTACTTATGAAACTCTCTACTTATTGATATAATTATGTAAGTATCTCTGATTGGGTATCATCGTATAGGACAACGATGAATAGATCAGCACATGTATTGATCGATGATCATGTTTCATAGATCATGAGATATGGAGATATCATCAATACATTGTGAACTCATGATGAAGAATATGTGTTAGATAGACCCACAATGGGACACTGCGAGAATGTTACATTCTTATGTGTCATCAGTGTATCTCATACATAGTGGATGTATGATCCTTAGACCTGAGATTGTCACATTCCCTACATGTGTAATAGTTTACCTTGGGGCCACCAAACGCTATTTCCTAACCAGATAGTTATAAAGGTAGCTTTCATGTTTGCTATGAAACATGCAGAGGGAAGTGAGCAGTCAACATGGAATTTGCCACTCCAGTGTAACAGAGATATATGTCTAGGCCACTCGTGTGATATGATTAAGGAAGTGCATGGCCATGCCGTGATTGAGAAGTCAATCACAACTTATTAATATATCACGGATACGAGAGATGGATTGAACTGTCAAAGGATGACATACTTCTCGCCTTGAGTTCGATCTTCATATAGTTTGGTAAAGGGATTATTACATTTGTACTTTTGAAATGTTCTATCCGATTTGATCATATGCGTTTGGGAGTTGGCATGCTCTGCAAGGAACCGCTACCAGCTATTAGATTGGAAAAGGGTTTTCCGAATCTATGTCAAAATGTCAATGAACCTACAGGGTCACACACTTAACGGGTTGGGACGCATTAATTCGGATTGGATCCGTAATTAATGGACCTTGTGGGCTTAACACGCTGATGGGCCCTGGCTTAGGGTTTCGTCGCGTGGCTATATAAGGAGAGGAGAAGGGTGGGCATGACAGAAGTTGTTCACGTCCAAAACCCTAGCCTCCACCTCTCATTGCCCCTGCCGAGCGACACGGAGCTTGCACGCCGACGCACGGCGTTCCATCCCGGGACAGGTGGACTGCTATGGTGACGCTGTTGCTGCTGCGGTGTGGTAAGGATGAACCGCAGCGAGGACGATCCGAAGCGAGGATGATCCGCAGCGAGGACGATCCCCGTGAGGACGATCCATGGCGAGGACGATCCACTACACCAACGCGCAAAGGATTCCGCAACTGCGTGACTAGTGGTAATCCAATATGTGATCCCCTTCTTGCGAGTAGCTTTCTGGTTATGCGGTAGAAATTTTAATTTGTGCTAGCGTAGCATACTGCGTTCCTCAATAGCCACCGCCACGCAAACCCTATCCGCCGCTCTCAGATTCCGGGCGTGGACCCGCCTCCGTGGCTATTTCAGCCGCAAACGCGCTCCATCCGAGGTTTGCCTCGTTGCACTACCTCTTTTGCCCCTTCTCTCGTCGCTCGAGGCCTCTCCGTTGCACCGCACACCCTCGCCGGAGTTCCTCCACCATCCCGAGCACTTCCTCGCCACCGTTCTCCACCGTGGGTGAGCCTCCACCGTTGATTCTTGTGCCGTTGTGTTCCTCGCGTTGCCCTCTCTCGAACCCACACCGAGCCCTGCCCGAACCGCCATTTTCCGCTGCTCGCCGCCTCATCTTCTTCAAGTCCAACGGAATAGCGCCGCCGCCTCGCCGTTGTTTTTCGCCGCAAGCCGTGACCATCCAATCGATCGCTAACACTCCAGATTTCTCCACGTCACCCCGCCCGTGCTCGTGTCCCGTGGCCGTCCGATCCTGAGCCATCGCTCAGATGCGCGCCGCGTGGCTTGCCTAGTCAGCCACCTAGCCAGCCAGTGGTCTCCCTGTGTCTACCACGTCGAAGCCACCTCAGCCCTAGCCTTCCGCGTGGCTACCACGTCGTCTGGTCTACCACGCCAAGCTCAAGTCCTCTCGGTGAACTCGGTTCGCCGTGAACCAATCGTCGACACGTGGGTCCCACATGTCGGTGAAATTCGGATTTCTTTTTCCTTTTCCCGAAAATCCAAAAATCCCAGCCAATCAGAATCTGACACATGTCACCCCTATTAATTTATCTGATTTTCTCTCCCGAAAGACTTCCAAGAGCCCGTTCTCCTCTGTCCGAGCTCCGATTCGAGTGATTCAAATTTCTAAATTCATGATCTATCTTTCAGTACCATTTTTTTTATTTTTGATTTTTTTTGAATTTGTTTTATTTATTTGTTCTCGTTTCACGTGTAGACGATGCAATCGAAACTCAAGCGAATCATCAGGTAGAGGTAGAACCAGCGGGAGGCATTGAAGGCAAATCTTCCTTGAACATGTTGATCCCAAATTTTATGAAAAACTTATGTTGTTTTAAATTATGCATGCTTGTTATTTTGCGCAAAGTACTTTAACTGTGGTGTTAAGATTAGTTAAATACCAGCTTATTATACCCTCATTGACATTATTTATGACGAACCTTTGACACCCTAGATAATACTAGCTAATTTATTTGGTGATAGCCAATAGTGTGGCAAGGAACGGTAGATTTTCTTAGTCCAGCTTAATCGTTTTAGTATTATGCCATTATGGGAAACCTTTTCAATCATTGTTTAATCTTATTTGTGAGACTGTGGCAATTGATATTGCTACTGTTATTTAATTGAAATAAAGTGGAAATGGCTTAGACCGGGGCGGATGGATGTTTGGTGGGTACTGGATGCACGAGATCTTATAAAGTGATTGTTCCGCCCTAGTCAATTAAGGACCGAAGCATATGTTACCATGGACCGAGCACTACCATACAACCACAAGTCTATATGGATACGACCTGGCTAATTAATTTGTGTGTCTTGTTATTGGCTTCACCATTGGGTTGGATGTGGGTGTCGGATGTAGACACTCGCAAGGCGCAAGAGGGGGCTTCTGTACTGAGTGGCTAGAACCCTAACAGCGGTGAAACCTTAGCGGGCCAAGTTAGTAGTGGAGTTGTGCATTGTAAATGCCTTGTCATGATCTCTCTACCGTCACACCAAAGGAAGTGTGTTAATTGCATGTCGACAATAGTCGATCATGTCTTGTGGGTAAAGTTATACACACTCTGCAAAGTTAAAACTACTTAAGTAGCCGTGCCCACGGTCAAGGGCAGGCAAGGTACGCTAGCACATTGTAGATCTTATGGTTTTATTTTAAATGAAATGGTGGTTTGGAAATCCGTGAGTGGATGGAACTCTCAGGTTTTGGTTTGGTGGTTGGAGCTAGTTAGGTAGTTGGAACCTGTGTAGTTGTTGCATCAAATTCAATTATTATTATTTACTTACTTTTTGGTTAAATGATGCTTTGTGAAATTACTATTGGTATTTAAAGTTAAATTCTGCTTTACGCCAAATGAACCATTTTATGCCTTCAATTGTTTGGCCATGCATATAGTTATCATGCATTATGTTTCCAAGACTTGTAGAGTACATTTTGTGCTCACCCTTGCAACATCCCAACTTTCCACAGAGAAGTGTGCTGAAGCTGAAGGTGACTACGAGTTCTATGCATGTGGTTATGATGAAGGCGATCCGGACTACTAGGACGCGTACCCCAGTCGATTGCCTATTGGGCATATGGATTGGCTCATTCTCCTGCTGCTATCTTATTTCCGCTGCTTCTTATTGAATTCAAGCCATGAGGCTGGTTTATTTGTAATAAGTTGGCCATATGGCTAAATCTTTCTGCTTAATTAATATTATCTACTTCGTGATATGATTGTGTTATCATCACTATTTCCGCTGTGTGTGCTAGCTTTTCCTGGACTAGTACGGGTATACATAAAGGGTTCGGATTTGGAAATTCGGTCCTGATAATGAGGGATGGTGCGAGTGAACGATCCTGTTCTGTACCGATTGGTTCGGCCAAATTTCATGTACGGGATGGTACATCATCTTTTTAAAATATTTCAAGAATCTGTACCATCCATAAAGAGGAGAAAATGCGCCGATAAGAAGCAGAAATTCTAGTTAAGATCAAAGATTAAGCTATATGCACATTAATTTAATCCTGCAAAGACGACATGCAAGCAACGTCAGGTTCATGGGATGCGACCAACCGTTACGTGTTGTTATATATATATATGTATATATATGTATATATATATAACTCCTAGGAGTAATTACTCCCTATGCCGTATCTCACAACGTATGGGGTATCTCGTGCGACGGAGGATATGTACGCGTAATATACGAGTATATAAGATCATCTTGATGGTATGTACATTTTTTTAGAGGTGGTATGCGTATTTTTGGGCATACTCCTTTTTTTGTGCGTATATGAAGGTCAATACAAGAAACAGGGATAAATTCATGGGTTTTTTTAAATTCGTGGGCAAAAAAAAACCCACGAATTTATATATTTAAATTCGTCGGTTTTGAAAAAACCCACGTATTTAATTAATTTCGTGGACAAAAAAACCCACGAATTTATGTTTTAAATTAAATCGGTTTTTGAACTAACGACGCAATTTAATTAAATTAAATCGGTTGCCGATTTAATTTAACCCGTGGTTTAACCCTACCGTGCCTCCTCTCTCTCTCTCTCTCTCTCTCTCTCTTCGCAGATCTCACCCACAAGCGATGTCTCCCCTTGCGCCGCCACGGTCGCCACCCATGCCGCCCAGCGATCGCCACCCTCGCGCCACCAAACTCCCCGATCTTCCTCCTGCGCCCTCCTCGGCCTCCGGCCCTAGCGTCGCCCTTGGCTTTCCTCCTGGCGTCGCCTGCTTTTCCCCCGGTCTTGCTCTGCCTTCTCCCCTCGGCTTGGCGCAGCTCAAGAAGAGCCGAAGGAGCATCCAAAGAAGCCGGTGGTGCCTCCCCTCCGGCGATTCGGGCCCGCCCGGCTAGCTCGGCCGGCCTCCCAAGCGGTGGCTTGCCCAAGAAGAAGAGCTCTGCAGCCTCTCCCTCACCTCCCTCATTCCTCCATGAGAAAGGCTTGAGGTAAAACCCTAGGTCTTTAGGGCTGCCTTGGGTTTCTTTATTCATAAGGTGACTCCTCTCCATTTGGTGGTTATGGCGCCTCCGTGCACCGAAAGTGGAGTTGGAAGAAGAAAAGGTAAAAGATGGCCAAATCTCGTGCATCCATTTATTTTACATCTTCCTTCCGATTACAACAAACAACATGCTTGGGTTTCTTTATTCTTTCCCCACTTGTGAAATATCGTCTTGATTACGATGGTGAGTTTGGTGACAATATTTTTCCTTGCGAGATTTGTTATACAAGTGCAAAAGGCCCAAATTTCGAGGTCTGTCGTCAGTTTGGCCAAGACTATACACGCCGAACCGAACGATAAGGCAAGGGCTTAACGAGTCCGTTTAGGAGTCGATAGTAATAAGAGTCGATTTGTTGCTTTATTTACTTTCCTTATGTTGTGAACGATTGGCTATTTAAGCGGAGGAAGAGCAAGGAATAAAGGATAAGCAGAGAATTACTTTTTCCCGCTACTCGTCATCTATTGCGCTCGCGACTAATTCTGCGCGAAACCCTTGTGTTAAACGCGCACGCAGCAAACGCAGCGCTAATCCGACAACCGTGTCCCGTATCCGGTGCATAATTACAATCTCCGAAGTCGTGCCCATAACATCTTGGTATCAGAGACCATGGACGGCGCATTTAGGGCGACTGGCGGACAAGATCGACCAAATTTTTCGGAAACTGGAGGACATGGCGTTGGTTCAGGACGGCCACACGGCTCAGTTCGCCACCCTCACTACGCGGCTGGACCGCCACGACGCTCGCATCGCCAAGGTGGATGAACTGCTGAGCACATCGATGGGAGGCGGTGAAAAAGGAACAGGGGTGGATCACACGGTTTACGTTCCACCTGCTCGGCGCGAAGCTAGTCCCAGTGAAGGCAGCGGCAGCGGCGTTGGCGGCGGCGGGGTGCCGCACATCTTCGGTGGGGGCTTGCACGGGGGGTTTTTGGCTACACCAGACGGTCGACCTCCAAAGCCCCATCGATGGGATTTCGCGACATACGAAGGCGCCGACGATCCACTCCACTGGCTAAACTCTTGCGAATTGTTCTTCCGTGGCCAACACACGGCGGAAGGCGACAAAGTCAGCACGGCGGCGTACCATCTGCGCGGGGAAGCACAGCAGTGGTACATGCTCCTAGAAGAGGAGATGGGAGCACTCACCTGGCCGCACTTCAAGGACCTCGTCAATCTTCGCTTCGGGCCCCCAACACGGCGCAATCACCTCGCGGAGATCAAGCAGCTTCGTCAAACTGGGACCGTGCCACAATATCAGAGGGAATTTGAGGCACTCCTTCCCCGTGCGAACCTCCGAGCCGACCAAAAGATCCAAATGTTCACGGCAGGCCTCAAGGAGAAGATCGCGATTGCGGTCGACTTAGCTGCACCGCAATCTTTGGCCATGGCGATGAGTTTAGCTCGGGCTCATGAGCGTCTGCAACAAGTGGATTTGGAGGAGGGCAGGCGTTCTGTCTTCAAGAGCAGCAGCACAAAAATTTCAACGGCTGCAAGCGCGCCTACCACGGTCGGTCTTGGCGTCTGAGCGTGAAGTCCGCCTGAAAGGCGCCACCAAGGCGCTGGACCCAAATTTATCAAGAAACTCAACCGAACACAGATGGAGGAACGACGCCGCCTGGGATTGTGTTACAATTGTGATGAAAAATATGTGCCCGGGCATTCCTCAGCAGCTCTTTGGGTTAGAGGTAATTCGATGATGATCATACGAGGGATGACCACGGCCGGGTGAAGATCCATCCATCTCTTTGCTCGCTCGACCGCATCGCCGTCGGCGCGACGATCGACTTTTGGTCCGTGATGGCAATCACAAATTCGTCGCGCTCGTCGACTCCGGCTCTACCCACAACTTCATATCCGAACACACAGCAACCAAGGCAAGTGTTGTGGTATCTGCAGCGACATCTCCTTTCCGGGTAGCGGTGGCCAATGGTGAACGGATCAACAGCAGCGGTGAATGTCGCCAAGTTTCACTCGGAATCGACAACCATGACTTCATCATCGATCTCTACGTTCTCCCAATACCAGGCATCGACGTGGTCTTTGGGCATTGATGGCTCTGGACCACAGGACCCATCACTTGGGATTTTCAACATCTCACTATGACGTTTTGGCGAGGAGATCACCAGGTGCAGCTTCATGGGGTGTCACCGCGTCAACCCTCCCTGGCAACCATGACAACTTCACCACCGGATCTTATGGAGGCTTTACTGACTGAATACCAGGAGGTTTTTGCGGAACAACCAGGTCTTCCACCGTCCCGAAGCTATGACCATCGGATTCACCTCATCGCTGGGACAGATGCGGTAGCCGTACGGCCCTATCGATACCCACAACTGCAGAAAGATGAGTTAGAATCACAATGCCGCGAGATGCTACGGCAGGGCATCATCCGCATCAGCACCTCGGCATTTTCATCACCGGTACTGTTGGTCCGTAAGAAAGATAACACATGGCGATTCTGCGTTGACTATCGGGTCCTTAACGACAAGACTATCAAGGACAAATTTCCAATACCGGTGGTCGAAGAGCTTCTGGATGAATTAAAAGGTGCGCGATTTTTCACTAAATTGGACCTTCGCTCCGGCTATCATCAAGTGCGCATGCATCCCGATGACGTCCACAAGACAGCCTTCCGCACACATCATGGGCATTTTGAGTTCTTGGTGATGCCGTTTGGCTTGACCAACGCTCCGGCAACCTTTCAGGCACTTATGAATGACGTTCTCGGCCCCTTTCTTCGCCGCTTCGTGCTGGTATTTTTTGATGATATCCTTATCTATAGTCCGTCATGGGCCGAACACCTCTGTCATATTCGTACAGTATTACAGGAGTTATCAAGACATGGATTGGTATTAAAACGCCCCAAATGCTCTTTCGGTACTACCTCGGTCGCATATCTTGGTCATGTCATATCGACTGAGGGTGTCACCATGGATCGCCAAAAAGTGACGGCTGTCGAGGATTGGCCAGTTCCTACCACTGTTCGAGCTGTTCGTGCTTTCTTGGGACTGGCGGGTTACTATAAACGATTCATTCAGAACTATGGGACCATTGCAGCACCTCTTACGCGTCTTTTGCGCAAAGAGGCTTTCTCTTGGACTTCGGACGCGGCTGGGGCATTCTCTTCACTTAAACAAGCTTTGGCATCAGCACCAATCCTTCAACTACCAGATTTTGGACGCCCCTTCATCATTGAATGCGATGCCTCGGGGTCGGGATTTGGAGCGGTCCTACATCAGAATTCCGGCCCCATTGCCTTCTTTAGTCGGCCCTTCGCAGCTCGTCATATTAAACTCGCCGCGTATGAGCGGGAACTCATCGGCTTAGTCCAAGCAGTTCGTCATTGGCGTCCTTATGTGTGGGGACGTCCGTTTCTCGTCCGTACAGACCATTACAGTTTGAAGTTCCTCTTGGATCAGCGATTGTCTACTATCCCACAACATCAATGGGTGAGCAAATTGGTGGGATTTGATTTTTCGGTGGAATATCGACCAGGCCGCCTTAATACCGTGGCTGATGCTCTATCTCGGCGTGACAGCATGTCCTCTGAAGCCGCCCTTACGGCTCTTTCTGGCCCCTCCCTGCATATCTTTGATGACTGTAGTGAACTTAGGGTAACACTACAGGCGACTACCCGCAAGGTATCCAACACACTGACTTCTTTGGAACCGTGGACAATCTGTGATGGCCTCATCTTGTACAAAGGCCGCATTTTTGTTCCGTCGTCATCCCCCTTCGCGACCAAAATTTTCGCTGACTGTCATACGCTCGGTCATGAGGGAGTTCAGAAGACATTGCAACGTGTATGAGCAGATTTCCATATCCCAAGAGCACGACAGCTACTTCAGGCTTTTATTAAGGATTGTTTGGTGTGCCAACAAAACAAAATAGAGCATTTACATCCCGGGGGACTTCTCCAGCCTCTCCAAGTACCCCACACGGTTTGGTCCGATATCGCTATGGATTTTATTGAAGGACTGCCGAAGTCAAATGGGAAGACGATCATTCTAACAGTGGTTGATCGTTTCTCGAAAGCGGCACATTTTATTCCATTGGCTCACCCATACACAGCCGCTTCGGTCAGTCGGGTCTTCTTCGACACTGTAGTCCGCCTCCACGGCATTCCCTCCTCAATTGTGACTGATCGTGATGTGGTCTTTACAAGCAATTTTTGGCAAGAATTATTCCAACTCGCCGGCTGCCGTCTTCACATGAGTACAGCCTACCATCCTCAGTCGGATGGCCAGTCGGAAGTGACCAACAAGATTATCGCAATGTATTTGCGCTGTTTCACGGGGGATCGTCAAAAACAGTGGATTCGCTGGTTGCCTTGGGCCGAATATTGCTACAATACATCCTTCCAAACATCCTTGAAGACCACGCCATTCAGAGTTGTCTATGGTCGCGATCCGCCAAGCATGCGCTCATACATCAAAGGGGAAGCACGAACTCCAGCGGTCGAGTCTCAGATGCTAGACCGCGACGAATTTCTGGCAGAGGTGCGTGACCGTCTTTTGCAAGCCCAAGAAGTTGCCGCTTCATACTATAATCGCAACCACCGCGAGATTCATTTTGAGGTCGATGATTGGGTCTGGCTTCGTATTGCTCCTCGCCTGGGGTCTTCTCTTCCCAATATAACTCGCGGCAAGCTCAGCCCGCGCTTCTACGGTCCTTATCAAGTGGTGCAACGGTAGGAGACGATTGCATATAAATCTCGGCTTCTCGCCACTACTCGTATTCATGATGTCTTCCACGTTGGGCTGCTCAAGAAGTTCCATGGCACGCCACCACAGGTTTTGGCGCCCCTACCTCCGTTGGTTCACTACGAGCAATTCCGATCCTGAGGCGGCAATCAAGGGGCCGCGTCGTGCGTGGTCGGCGCCAAGCACTCATTATTTGGAAGGATATTCCAGCGAGCAAAGCGACATGGGAGCATGTGGAAGAATTTCACAGAAATACCTCAATTCCAGCTCATGATGTTTTGAGGAGGAGGTGATGTCGAGTTGATCAAGACTATACACGGAACCGAACACGACAAGGGCAAGGGCTTAACGAGTCCGTTTAGGAGTCGATAGTAATAAGAGTCGGTTTGTTGCTTTATTTACTTTCCTTATGTTGTGAGCGATTGGCTATTTAAGCGGAGGAAGAGCAAGGAATAAAGGATAAGAAACAGAGAATTACTTTTTCTCGCTACTCGTCATCTATTGCGCTTCATGACTAATTGCTTCTGACTAATGCCTACAAAGCGGATTTCGCCATATCTATTGAAAGAAAATTCCTTTTTCAAAAATTCTTTTTGATAAATTTTATAAATAGTCCAAAGTTCATTTCTAAAGATTTTCAAACCATTTGAACTTTATTTGAAAGAGTTTAGACTTTTCTTCTCTTTGATAAAAAATTGTGCCTACAAAGCAAAATTTGAAATATCTTTTCAATAGAGACTTCTTTTTCGCAAATTCTTTTTGGAAAAGTTTCTTAGGAGTCCCAAGTATGTTTTTGCATAATTTTAAATAATTTAAACTTTATTTGAAAAAGTATGGCCTTTTTTCACTTTGATCAAATGCTGAAAATTCAGACTTTTGCATGATTAACTAATTTGTGATTTTTGTATCTCCAAATCAGATCATAATTTATTGGAAACATCTTTGTAAGAATTGATCCTCAATAGTTTTTCTATTATGCCAAAATGTATCATATTTTTTAAGCCTCATTTGTGTAGCTTTTCAGTCATCTTTTAAAGCCTAAATGAAATGTCAAAATCTGAAATTCTAGTTCTTTGAAATCTTTGTGGTTTTTATGTCTTCAAATTTGCTTCAAGTTGGAAGAATCTTCCAAAACAAAACTTGAGCATGTTTAAATGTATTAGCTCCATGATTTACCTTAGAATCCTTTTGGAGCTTGTTTAATCAGATTTTGTATATTTGAAAGAGTCTTCCTTTTCGATTGTCATGCAATCAAGTTGATCTTCAATTGACATATTATGTTGATCTTGAAGAAAATAAGGTTGGTTTTAAAACAAATGTCAATGTTTTTCTCAAAAGAGGTATCCTCATGAAAAATAATCTTTACAAGTGATATTTCTTACAAATAGTATCATTTGGAAAACAATCTTTACTTGTGGTATCAATTGAAAAATGAGCATTACAAATAGTATCACTATAAAATTGATATTTACAAGCTTTATGTTTTCTTCAAGTGGTATTACAAGTAATGCATCTCTAAAACTTTCATACAAGTGATTGCATGAAATTTGAAGCGCATTTGGATGTTTTCCTCGTTTAAGCGCTATTCGGCTCTCAAATCTCCTTTTGTGAGTTTGTTTACAAATTGAAAAGCCTAATAAAATAAGGAGTTTATTTGAATGAGGTTCAAATATCCTTTTTGTGCTTAACTCAAATATGGCTTCTTTTCAAGCTAGTTTACTCTTTTGGACCATGTAAAGAAGTTTGCGAAATTCTTGAATCTTATTGAAAATTCTTAATATATACAAGTGGTATTTTATTTAAGAATTCTTGTGAACTTCAATAGGTCATATGTATTTATTTCAATCTCATTATGACCATATTTCAAAGAATTCCTTGCCAAGCTATGCATTTTTAAAAGTGGTATTTCCTAGCCAAGCTCTATACTCTAAAAGATCTCTTTTTTATTCGTATTCCATTTTTGGTGTTTAATGCTAAAAGGGGAAGAATTTGCGGGAGCTTAATATCCCATTTAGTTAAAGGGTAGTTTTGTGAGAGCTTAGTTTGGTTAAGGGGGAGAATTATTTCTCCTAAGCATTCTCAATTATCGATGCTTAAATTGTTCAAAGGTACGTTTACAAGTTCAAATCGATTAAATTATCTTAATATGATAATTTTCGTTCAAAAGTGGAAATTAAGCTCAGATTTGTCATCAATCACCAAAAAGGGGACATTGAAAGTTCAAGCTCCATTAATTTGGTTTTGGTGTTAATGACAAATTTAATATTGAGACTAATTCTTTTGATAATCATAATATTGATTAGTATCAATTGTTAATTCATGACAAATCTTTTTATGAGACTAACTATTTTGTTGAGTTCAACTCTTATTAGTCTCTTTTGGATGAAAAAGGTGAAAATATCAAAAGTATGCGTTCGAATTCATATTGTCATATCTTGTTGCATTCCTTGGATATAATTTTCATGATTATATTGATAAATATAAATATGAGACTAACTCTTTTATTGAGTATATCTTTAATTAGTCCCATCTCATTGAAAAATGAAAAACACAAGGTATGCACTCGTATTCATTTTATGATATCTTAATGCATATTTTGGATTCAAGATTAAAGGATGAACTCTACTATTATTTAGACCTCAAGATGTGCATAATATTTTCAATTCCATATTTACATACATGTACATATCTAGGGGGATTTCGTCATTTAACTTGAAGGTTTCATTGTATTGATCTATTCTTTATTGACACATATAAGGATCAAAACATTGAAACTAAATCCTTGAGTATATATTGTAACAACGTAAAGCACAAGGTTTCTGGTATGCTACTCAAAACTTTAGAGAATAAAACCCACAAGCACCTAGAGCAAAACAAAAGAAAGGAACAATTGGAAGAAGATATATAATACATACTATACAAACCAGCTCCCCCTCACAATAGGCCGTAAGGGCACACAATTCCAAGCTCACTCCTCAAGGCAACAAACCTAGAGCTATCCAAAGGCTTGATAAAGATATCAGCCAACTGGTGGTTACTCTCCATAAACTGAAGCACTATGTCTCCTTTCTCCACATGGTCTCGAAGAAAGTGATATCTAACATCAATGTGCTTGGTCTTGGAGTGCTGCACTGGGTTCTTAGCAATGCAAATAGCAGAAGTGTTATCACAGAAAAGTGGAACATTCTCTATCTCTAACCCAAAGTCCCGCAAGGTCGATCTCATCCAGAGCACTTGGCTACAGTAACTGGCTGCAGCAACATACTCAGTCTTAACAGTAGACTGCTTCCTAGATGACCAAGAAACAAGAGAGGTGCCAATCAATTAGCAAGTGCCAGAAGTGCTCTTCCTATCTATCCTACAGCCAACAAAGTCAGCATCAGAAAAGGCTCTAAGAGATAGACAAGATGAAGAAGAGTACCAGATACCATAATCAATGGTAGCTCGAAAGTATCTGAAGATTTGCTTCACCGCCTAGCAATGAGAGGCACAAAGAGAAGCCAGAAAGTGGGCACACATACATACAGCAAAGTGTATGTCCGGCCGCGAGGTAGTGAGAAACAAGAGGGAGCCAATCATGCTCCGGAACTCCTTCTGATCATCAAGCTCACCATCCTCATCGGGCTCGAGGTCAACAGTGGTGACCATAGGAGTCATCACAGACTTCCCATCAGACATATTAAACCGCCTCACGAGGTCCCAAGTGTACTTACCTTAGTATAGGAAAGTACCCTTCCGAGTCTGCTTGATTTAGAAGCCGAGAAAGTAGCTCAACTCGCCCATCATACTCATCTCAAACTTTGTGCTTATCATCTCAGAAAACTGAGACACAAGAGAATGAGAAGGGCCACTAAAGATAATATCATCCGCATAAATTTGAATGAGAAGGAAACGAGAATCCTAGTGTCTGATAAACAGAGTTTTGTCTACTATACCCATTTTGAAACCATGACTAAGAAGATAGGACTTAAACCTCTCATACCATGCTCTAGGGCCTTGCTTAAGTCTATACAAGGCTTTGGAAAGCTTGTAGACATGGTTTGAGTATTTGGGGTTCTCAAATCCTAGAGGTTGCTTGACATAAACCTCTTCCTTAATAAAGCTATTCAGGAATACACTCTTGACATCCATCTGATAGAGCTTAAAGCCCTAGGATGCAGAAAATGCAAGCAGGATCCTAATCGCCTCTAGTCTAGCTATAGAAGCAAAGGTCTCCTCAAAGTCAAGACCCTTAACCTGAGTGAAGCCCTGTGCAACTAGCCTAGCCTTGTTGTGAATGATAGCCCCATCCTCACCCTGCATGTTTTTGAACACCCACTTGGTTCCAATGACATTATGACCAGATGGGGGCTCTACAAGCTGCTAGACTTTGTTTCTCTCAAAGTTTTCCAGTTCCTCATGCATAGCATTAATCCATGATTCATTGGATAATATATGAGTAACATCTTTTGGCTCGAAAGAGGCAACAAAGGCAAAGAGAAAACAAAAAGAAAATATGCCTGATTTTGAGCGCGTCACATGCTCAAACAGATCACCAATGATCTAATCAGATAGATGAGAACGCTGAATGTGGCGGGGAGGATCAGAAGCAGAAGTGGCCACTACCTCTTGAGCACAAGAGATATGAACAGAGTTACTTACTGAAGGAGAGTTTGAAGGCAAAAGCTGGTCTCCCTAAGGTGTAGAAATGGAAACATGAGGCACCTCAGATGTAAAGGGGACTGGATCAGGTGGAACACCATCATCTCCATCATCCTCATCCTCATCCTCTACAAAGATGGTCTCAGATAGATAAGAAGAGCCTGAAATATTAGGTCTAACTCTTAGGCTAGCCTCATCAAAGATCACATCATAGGTCTCTATGATCCTATTCGCATCGTAACTTTAGACCCTATAGCTACGAGAAGAAGTTGAGTAACCTAGAAAAATACCATCAGAAGAATGAGACTCAAACTTATCTAGATTACCAGACTTCAAGATAAAACAATTGCAACCAAATACGCAAAAATGAGATACACTGGGCTTTCGCGTATACCTCAACTCATAAGAAGTGCAATGCAAATATGCTCTCAAGAAAACATGATTTGAAACATGGCAAGCAGTAGCTATAGCCTCATTAAAACTTCCTAGAGTCTCAGACTGCGTCTAGCATCGTCACGCCATCTCAACCAGGGTCCTATTCTTCCTTTCCACTACACTATTTTGCTGAGGGGTGTATGGAGAGGAGAACTGATACTCTAACCTAGACTCCACACAGAAACTCTCAAAGTAGGAGTTCTTGAACTCCGTGCCATTATCACTGCGTATAGCTCGTAAGGCACCGGGGAGCTCAATAGACAACCTACTGATGAAACCCCTGAAGTGAGAAAAGATCTCATCCTTCGAGGTTATGAAAAATACCCAAGAATATCTCGAAAAGTCATTGTCATTGACAAGAACATACTACTTCCCTCCCGCTGACTGCACTCTAGCTGGACCAATAGTGTCCATGTGTAAAAGCTGTCCTAGTGCATCAGTCATCACTACGGTGACTGGGGGATGAGAAGCAGTAACCATCTTGCCATATCAGCAGGGAGAGCAAACTAAGTCATTGACCATCTTGAGTAGGCAAACCATGAATGAGATCGTGGCTGCTAACTCTGATCAAATGATCAAAACTAATATGACCAAGTCTCCTATGCCAGACGGAGAGATCACAGGACTCAAAAGCAATCAAACAACAAAGAGAGTCTCGAGAAGAAGCAGAAAAATCAGCACGAAAGACTCTCCCAAATCTAGAAATCCCACAAATTAACTCTCCTATTGAATCAAGGATTCTACAAGTACTGCTCTTAAAGCTTACCTCGAAAGGTCATCGATAAGCTGAGAAATAGAAAGCAAATTGTAATGCAGCTTACTTACCAAGACAACATCCTTAAGAATAAAATTCTCATTAATGCAAACAGTACCTTTGGCAATGACCCTACCTAAAGAAGTATCTCCAAAAGTGATCAACTCATCACCGAGCGCTCAGACTAGGGAAGAGAACCAACGGGAATCTCCAGTCATATGGTGAGAATAACTGGAGTCAACAATCCAAACATCTCCCTTCCCCATCCGACGGACCTGATCAAGCCAAAAGAGACAAAGAGGACTTAGTACTGGGATAAAATGAAGACCTAAGAACCCAATACTGAACCATATGAAGCCTCAAAGTACTAGCCACAGAGGAAGAAGACTGGACTTTAATGTCTCTCAAACGCTCAACTCTCACAAGATCAGAAGTAGCAACCATAGTAGAAGGTCTGGGAGCTGAGACTGGGTTGATCCGCCGTGGTGCAAAGGTCGGATCATCCCAGTGAAGCTGCCTGACTCTCCTACCAGAAAACACCTCACACCACTGATATCTACCTCGATGGAAAAAATGAGAAATATCAAGAGGACAACAGTAAGACTGACCACGAGCAGCTCTAGGACTAAAAATTGAATAAACATCATGAAAATCAAGTCCTGAATGCTGCCTAAAAACAGGCGACTCTCTAACCTATCTAATAGCAGTGTGTGCTTTAGGAGCACCCAGAGTCTAGGGATGACCCTGAATACCCCTAAGAGCAGCAACACACTTGTGCTCATGATCTTAGCATGCTTGAAGCAAAAATCTACTAGGTGTCCATCCTTCTGACAGAAGGTGCATGTATACTTCGCCTTACCAGAGGCTAAAGTAGCAGGAGGAGCAACCTTCTGATCAGTGATCCTATGGACAACTCCAGCAAGCAGACCTAAACATAATAGTGCTCACTCTAGGAGCAACTACAATCTCACCACTCTTGGAGCCATGCACAATGGTAGGAGGATGAGTCCTAGCATGTTCCAAGCAATCAAATCCTAGACCCTAATTAAATCGACTAATCTTGGATTAGTCTAGAATGAGATTAAACTTCTTGCCTCCTACAAACTTTTCGAGAGTGCTCATGAGATACTCACACTCCCGGAAGAGAGAGGCACATGTAGAGCACGGAAGAGGAGAGGAAGAAGATCTAGAAAGAGAAGGAACACCAGCACATGCATTTTTCTCCCTCAGCACGACTGCCTCAATCTTGAGTGCCTCACAAGAATCGCAAGGAGCATTTCTAATTCTATGGGCTTGGTCTTCAAGCTTCTTCCTAAGTTTGATTTGGATTTTATCCAAGTCTCCCTCAATCACAGAACATTGCAGGCAATTTTTTGTGACTTATCTAGTAAGTCCTTAGCAAGCTGAGCACACTTGACATTTAAATATTCATTGTTAAGTTTTAGTTGCTTACAGCCCTCACATGAGCTGACTGGGTCCTTAGAAGCATGCATTTCAAGTTCATCATTTCTAGCAGAAAACTTTCTAAGGTGAGTGCTCATGGAATCAATTTCAGTAAGCAATTTAGGGCAATTATCACATGAAGGAGTAGAGTGAGCAAGAAAAAAACTAGCATCTAAAGGCATGGCATTAGAAGATTCATTGCTAGCATCCTTCAGCCTAAGACTATCTAGTTCAGTCAACACACTATCATGCATAGTCCTTAGGTTTTCTAACTCTACAAGCAATGCATCACACAAAGAACAGTCATCAGTGACTCAGGAGGCAGAAGATCTAAGAGAAGCTAACTCCTGAATCAAGGTACCTACTTCCTTCTCAAGCTCCATACACCTAACTCTAGCTCTAGCATGAAATTTTCCTAGTTTGCAGAAAGTTTCATTGAGCTGGTCATAGGAGGGTACCTCATCCGAATCGCTGTAGAGCTCAGAGTCACTGATGTCGTTGGCGTCCGCCATGAAGCACATGCTAGAGAACTTGTGACTACTTTTCTTCTCTTGCGGATCATCCTCGCCTTCATCGCTCCACGTCTCCGTGTCGGAGAGGCTGATGCCATCAAGGGCGGCGAGGACGCGGTGGAAGAGCTTCTTGTTCTTCAAGAAGTTGTGGTACTTCTTCTCACGTGCCGACTTGCGAGCTGGAGGCTTCATGTTGCGGTTCTTGTCGATGTAGTTGATCTTGCTCTAACTGCCAGAGTCGTTCTTGCCCTTCTCCAGCTTGGGACAGTTCGCTCGAATGTGGTTGGAGCCACCACATTCGAAGTAGGTGATCATGCCACCCCTCTTCCTCTCTCCCACCCTCTTGTATGCATGAGAGAACTTGCGAGCTAAAAGAACAAGCTCATTTTCTGAAATTTTTTCAGTTTGTCATCGCTTAGCTCGCAAAGGGCAGAGAGAGAACATCCAGTAGAAAGATTAACAGAAGATCCAGCGGGATCAATGGCCAAGGCCATCAACTGAGATTTCGTCTTGCGAGAGACGACATCGATCTCATGAGTCTTAAGTCAGGAATAAAGCCCGTCAAGAGTCAAGGTCAACAAGTCGGTAGTGTCCTTGATGGTGGTCACTTTCATTTTCCAAACTCGAAGGTCGAGTGCGGTCAAGAAATATCGAGCATTATCCGAGTCAGGATATGTGCAACCGACTGCTCGGAGGTCGCTCAAAATCTTCATCAACTGTCCAAAGCACTTGTCAAGACTCTCACCAGCGTGTCATTCAAGTTTGTTACATTCACGCTGGTTCTGATCCTGCCTCACGGTCTTGATTTGGGTAGTGCCCTCATGGTAAGCATCAAGGGTCACCCAAATCTCGTGAGCGGATCACAAGTGAAAATCCTATTGTCGATGTTTGTTGTCGGCAATAATGAAAACTGGGGCTAGGCGTTGGATCCAAACTCGATGGTAGCACAAGACGCAGGAATTATATAGGTTCGGGCTCTTGCGGAGGAGATAATACCATAGTCATGTGCTTTGGAATTATATGTGTCTAGCTTATTTGCTGATGATCTGATCTGATGATCCCTCGCCCCCCTTTATATAGCAGAGAGGTGCGGGTTACTTAGGAGAGTCCTGGTCGGATACAAGGTAGGGATTATATCTTCTGTACATATCCGTTTGATAACGGCCTAGATTACGATTGTATCCTACCTAATCAGGATCGGTTGCTATCTTCAGGGCTTCCTTGTTTCGCACATCTGGCGTAACCCTGGTAACTTCTGTTTCCATGCAGCCGGCTTGGCCCGGCCTTATCCAGTTGGGCCTCACAGGCCTGCCTTGTAGAAACCCGTGATCCATATACTCCACACCTATTATACTCACTGCAGCCGAGTCCCTATATGAGAATGTTCCTTACCTTAGCATTTGCCTCAACATCAACTATATTGCCAGCCGTGACGTTCCTATCGGCAAAAACCTCATACGGGAGCTTCACCTTCTGCCATATCAGAAAGCCTTTGGCAGTCATGTATGACACCATCCGAGACTTCCAAAAGGAAAATTGACTCTATAAAAGATGGGAGGCTTGCTGGAATATTTGTCCGCCGCCATGACTCTCGAGACTGGTCAAGATCTATGGAAGAGCAAAATCGGCTCTGATACCTGACGAGGGTTGGGCGACCCTTGGTCGGTCAGCGCACGGTCAACGAGCTCCTAAGCTCGGGGGACCCCGACCACGACTTGGGCGTACGCCGAGGCGCGCGACCTAGAGCGCGTATGCCCCCGAGCACGGCATCCGCACAATCTCGAGCTCGGGTCGGCTCTCGTTCGTGCCGGTGTCCCCTTTGGATTCCGGAACGTACGGTTACCAAGACGTGGGATCGTGGGGGCGAAAAGCTTGTGGCGCAGTCCGGGCGGTTCTGCCCGACCCTCAATGTGCATGAAGGCCACCACGGGAAAATCTCCCATCAGATTCTGGCGGGGAAGATATAAGGCCAAGGATCTTGTGACTGAAAGACAAGACATCGAGCTCGAGCACTAGACATCGCCATTGTTAAGCAGTACATAACACACCTCTGTACTAAAGAATAGAAAAAGATCACCGCCCGCAAGGCAAGCTGGAGTAAATTTGTTACCTTCACGAGGCTCGAACGGTATAAACCCTAAATCTCCGCTCGTTGTCGCCTAGCTCGACCTTCGACACGTCGAATCCTTTCCTCGTTGAGCCAAGCTCGCTCGGGTCCCAAGTTCCACTAACCCCGTTTCATTTACTGCGGTCGGCGATCGATCGTCGGCATACCGCCTGCCACCGTGGGGCCGATTGGCCTTGCTCATTAGTAGGAAAAACACCAAGATCTTGGGAGCATGGCGGCGCTTCATCGGCGGACATTCCTCGGCGTGGTTTGAGGCGTGGACTCGACTTCTGCGTCCTGTTTTTCGCCCTCGCCACCGCACGCCGTGACGGCCGTCTTGATGGCGAACAGTCAAAGCGGGCTTGGTGCGGTTGCGGGCGGCCGTGACCCGCCAGACCCGAGGGCGCTCGTCGGATGGTGCATGTCGCCATCAACCAAGCCATGCACCGCCCTCCGTGAAGGACTGAGAGAAGGCAGGCGCATCTTGCAGGCATCTGGACTTCCTCTTCGGAGAGCGCCTCCGCGCTATCGCCGGATCATGGTGATCCCGATAGAGGTAAGGTCGGAACTGTTTGGTGAGCCACTGGCCAAAAACTCGTCGGGCTGCGGCCAGGGTCATACCTCGCATGACAAGAAGCCATCACTCGAGACCCACTCCCTTAAAGTAATGATAACTCATTCTGTTGTCGCATGGCCTTCCCGTCGATCGCCTCCGCGTGGGCGCCCTCTCGCCAGCGGCGATCTCGGGGCCGAGGCTTTAGCGCCGCCCGTCATCCGTCCCGTGGCGCCCGGCCGAAGAAAGTCAGCGCGAACGAAGCTTCCACGAGCTCGCGTCGGCCAGCCAGATGAATCGGGGCCTCTCCCGGATATTCCGCCCGAGCGCCCAGTGGTCGAGATCGCTGCGCTACCTCCCGGTGACTCCGTGCAGCGTCATAGTCGTTCTCGCCAAAAGTCAGACCCGCGGGGACAGCCTCGACTCGAGTCCAGCAGGCGAGACCTTATTAACGCGACCACACGGCCCTTTGTCGGCCCTCTGGCGTCTGTTGGCTAGCTTCGATTCAAGCGGCGTTGATAGAGCGCCGATGGGACCAGAACCCGAGCGAGTTCTGTCTATTTATTGACCGCCATCGGCGGCCGGGGCAACAAACCCGTCATGCATAATACCTCCGACCGTCTTTGGGCGGTGCAGCGCGAACGGCTCTTCATCGAGCTTGGTTCCCCGGTCGTGGCGCCGGATCGAGAACACCCTCCTCAACTTTGAGCTATTGCGGCGGCGAGGGAGGAAAGGCACAGATCCGTCATCGGGGCAAAACGAAGCCGCTCCGTGACCGTGCGGTGATTTATCCGCACAAAGAACCCGATTCGAGCATCTCCGGACAGAAGCCGTCATAAAAGCTTTCAAGTTCAGCGTCCTGTCGGCACCTTACGAGGACACAGAGATCACCTCGAGGCTCGGCGTCAACAAGCTTTTAAAAGTATGGCGGGCGGTATGCGGATCGGGACGGCAATCACTTTGAAAGCGACTACGACCAAGGTAAGCAGTACGAACCCCACGAGTGGCCTTCCAACTCAAAGGCGCGACCACGGCGCGTGCTTAAGAAGTGGAAGCGCGGCCCGCAGAACGGCGGTGGTACGCCACAGTGATCGTTCCAGCGAGCGGCCAGCGTGAGGTCCTTGAAGTCGAGATCAAGCTCGGGAGGGTCCCGAGCTCCCCAAAGTCGGCCTCGACCTCATCGAGCCTGAGAACCGGCCCTAGCGGGATGGCCGGCGGTACTGGGCCCGATGGTGATGCTTTCGGTCGCGGTAGGCGCTGGGATATGATGAAGCGAAGTTACGCCTATTTCATAGGGCGGTGGCCACGACCTCTGAACTTGTAGGGCTTGGCAAAGCAAGCTAAACTTTTATGATGGATGAAGAAATGCCGTGCTATGAAAGAAGGCGTCGGTAGGACGGGGTGAATCTTTGGGCGAACCGTGATGACCACGACCTAGAGTTCCAGCAGGGCGAGCGCCGCATCGATGTTATCTTCAGCGGCTCATCGGCTTACCAGTCCCGGCGCGAGCTTAAGGCCGCCTCGCGAACCATCTACCGGGTCGCCGCCAGGAAGCCCATCGAGCAGCACTACAAGTGGGCTGGGGCCACCATCACCTTTTCTCCGGAGGACACACTTCAAGGTATGGCCCGAGATCTGAAGACCATGCGGTCGTGACCAGGACCATCGGCAACCGCATGATCGGTCGTGTCATGGTCGATGGCGGTAGTTCCTTAACTGCTGCGGTGGGCGCTTGACCAGGATCTGATTCCCCAATCGAAGGTCAAGAACATCATCCCTTGTCCCTTCTTGGGATCGTCCCTAGAAGGTCGACCATCCCTTTAGGCAGGTGGTCTTGCCGTCACCTTGGTGACTCGGCCAACTTCACCGAGGTGATCACCTTGAGGTGGTCGAGGGACCTCCGTATCGCGCCATCCTCGGGCGACTGCCTGATCAAGTTCATGGCTGCCAACCACTATGGCCATCGGTGTATGAAGCTGCCTGGTCCCAACGGCATCATAACCGTGCGGGGCGACCTCCAGGTGGCACACGGATGCGAGACCAAGGCCTTGGCCCTTGCAAACATCTTGCCCAATGAGGCCAGGCGGCAGTAAGGCGCTCGTCGAAGGTGGCGATCCGGCCAGTGAGCGGCGAAGGCCGTGCCACTCGAGAGAATGACCCGACCGGATGCATCCATGTTTACGTGGTAGAGTTCCAAATAGGAACTCGGGCTTATCACCTTCCTCGCGCCAACAAGGGCATATTCGGCAGGAGCTGCGGACATGCTGGCGTCGAGGTGATCGAGCACAAACGCAGTCGGGGCGGACTACCGCCCGTCTGCGGTAGAAGCCGCCGCTTCTCTCCGGAGAAGGTTGCGGTCATCAAGGAGAACCTTGACAAGCTCTTGAAGGCGGTTTCATTCGCGAGGTCGACTACTCCGAATGGTTGGCAAACCGGTCATAAATCGAGAAGAAGAGGCGGTAAATGGAGGATGTCGTGGACCACGGGGTTGAACTTCGGCTGTCAGAAGGACAACTTCTCGCTCAGCGCGTCGACCGGATCGTCGACTCCGCTGCGAGCGCAAAGATGCTAAGCTTCGGGCGCATATTCGGGTACCACGGATCAAGCTAGCGGTTGATAGCGAGAGCAAGGCGTCGTTCATCACGCCGTTCGGCACCCTCTTGCTACGACCATGTCGTTTAGTACCGCATAGCGCTAGAACCCGCGTTTGATCTAATGACCGGGGCGTTCGACCTTGGTCGGCGAAACCTTGAGGTCTCGTGGATGACATCATCGTCAAAGCCCCTCGGCGACCACATTCGGGACCTTGAAACCTCGCCAACTGAGCAGGCACAAGATCAAGCTTAATCCGAGAAGTGCGTGTTCGGTGCTGCGTCGAGAAAGGTGCTCGGCTACATGATCGGGGCTCGGGGGTTGGCGAACCGGAAAAGATCGAGGTGATCGAGAAGATGGCACCCGACCTCGGTCAAGCGGTCGCGAGCCTCACCGGCCGCGCATGGCGCCCTCGGCGAGTTCATCTCGAGGCTCGGCGGCGTGGGTTTCCATTCTTAGAGCTCTGCGCAAACAAAGACCGAGTGCACCTCGGGAGGCGCAGTGATCTTCGGCGAGTTGAAGGTATACTGTCAACCCCACCTGCTTCGACCCATAACTTGCGCGAGAGTTCTTTGCTCTACCTTGCGGCCACCACCCAAGTATCGATCTTTGTCTGGTGGTGAATGGGGATCAGCTGACACTCGATCTATTATGTCGTGAAGTCTTGCGGCCCAAAGGGCGCTACCAGCGGTCTGAAGCTGTTATGCGCTCTTCTCATGGCCGCTAAGCTTTGACATTATTTCCAGGCGCTCTCTATGGTTGTCCTGAGCAATTTTCCACTCGGGGACATCTTGCGAAACCTAGAAGGTGGCGGGCGCATCACCAAGTGGGCTATGGAGCTAGCGGCATTCGATGTCCAGGTCGTAGCTCGAACGACCATCAAATCGCAGGTGCTTGCCGACTTTGTGGTCGAGCAGATGTCGCAACCCGTGCCCGAGCCCGAGGTCGAGGAAGAAAAGCCCTGGACCATGTTCTTCGATGGCTCGAGGTCCTTCAAGCGCTCGGGGGCTAGAATCCTTATTATCACCCCGCACAGCGACCACTTGAGGTATGTAGTTCGTTTTGGGTTTCCGGCGACCAACAATGTGGCGAATCTGAAGCTCTCTTAGCGAACTGCGGCTTGCAAAGCATTAGGCGTCGTCGGTTAGTCGTCGGCGACTCCGGCTCGTCGTCAATCGGTACAACAAAAAGTACCCGATGCTCGGGGAGACTTCGATGTCAAAGTACCTGGTGAAGTCGCGCAAGATGGAGAAATGGTTCCAGAACCTGGAGCTCAAGCACATACCGGGAAGGATAACTCGGTGCCGACTTCCTCTCCAAGCTTCGGCTCTTCAGCAGCGGGATCCCGCGATGTCATCACAGAGGCGTTGGCGGCTCCTCGATCTCCGACCAAGAGGTCTTGCTCGCCGTAGTGGAAGGCACCCCCTCCTGGGTTGAATCCATTTATAATTTCCTTGCAAGGCGACCTACTGGCGAAACCTGCCGAGGAAGCGGATCAAGCTTTGGCGAGTTTATACATGCTTTCGTCAAGGGGCGCTCTCTGGTGGAACATTTCGGCGTTACGGCAGTGCATCTCTACGGAGGAGGGGTAAGTACTGTTAAATGACATCCCTCGAGGCCTCGTAGAGCGCACTCTTCGTCTGAGGACAATGGTCGGCAAAGGCCTTCCGTATGGGGTATTATTGGCCTTGACGGCCAGGATGCCCGTAATATCGTCCGCGACTGTCGAGCATGCGAGTTCCACGCCCGGAAATCGCATCAACCGCATCGCGCCAGACCATCCGCTCGCGCAGCCTTTCTCGACATGGGTTTGGACATCCGGACCCTTTTCTCGGTGATCGGGGGTAAAGTTCTGTTCGTTGTTGTTGACACTTTTACCAAGTGGATCGTGGTGAGCCGGTCTCGACCATCAACGCTTTCGGCGGTATCCGTTTTTCCGCTTGTTACGTGGTCACAGTGCGAGGTTCCATGCAAAATTATCGCGACAATGGTACTCGGTTTACGGTGAAATTTTGTTCGGGGAGTTTTCGCGAGGACCTCGGCATCAAAAGTATCGCCCGCTTCTATAGCTCACCCCGAACAGCGGAGGCGGTGGAGCAGCGCCAAGGAGAAATCGTCGAGCGTCAAAAGCGAGTTGCAGATGAGCTCGAATGCTACAGCAAGACACAGGTGGAGGAACTTCCCACCGTCTTATGGTTTATTAAATACCCGCGCAAGCGAGCCACGGGGTCCATACCCTTCCATTTCGTGTTCGGTATAGAAGCCGTCCTGCCTCCAGGGTTCTGTTGGAGCTCTGCCCGAGTCAGCAGTCGACCGGGTTGACTTCGAGCACTAACGGTCCCTCGACCTTGCCTCGCGAAGAAAAGTAAGATGCCGTGCCTTTGCTCGATCAGCGCACTACGCAAGCTTTTGAACATGCGTCTCGATGCGACCTAGGGAGCTCTATTGAGGACTTAGCCAGAGGCGGATTCGGGCACCATCCAACACCAACAAGTTATCCCCACGGGTGGAGGCCCCTATAGAGTTGTTTCAGCAGATCATACGAGGGCTTCTAGGCTAGCGATGCCGATGGCGAGAGAGCTCTCTAGCTCGTGGAACATAGATCGACCGGAAGTTTTATGTGTAACCTCTATACCTTAAATTTTAGTAAAAATTGTTCTTCCATTCTCACCTTTATATCTTTTTCGTTTGTGACTACTTGTCATTGTTGTCAAGAGACTTTTTAGAACCACGACCTCCGTGCTTGCACTCACTCTTAGTGCGGCGTCGTGAGCTTAGCGTTCACCCCGGTGGTGAGCTACCGTGGCAGAATCTCTTGTAATCGGCTCTCCCACAGTGCTCAGGCTCGAGCCACAAGCTCTCCTTGAGTTTGGCCAGTTGAGTAGTCTCGCATGATCGTGGTCGTGATTCGAACATCGTCCGGGTGTGAACATCTCGCTTAACTTGTGTCATGTTTGCTTCCTCTCTGGACCTTTTCTCAACTCTGCGGTCATGGTCATTTGCTCGCGTCTAAATCTTGTGCCCAAGGCGGCGTGGCTCGACCTTGGACCCAGAAATTTGGATAAGGCGTGTCGTCGACAAGCGACCTAAGGAGGCGTGACTAAAAGCGGAAGAGGCGTGCACCAAAATCCTCGACTAACGGACTTGAAAAAAAGAGTTTGTTGTCCCCCAAAGAAATGTGGCTCTATTAGAGTTTTACATTTTAATCATTTTTTCTAGTCGGCCATCTCGTGAGGCGGTCTCTCCTACTCGGCTCGGCTACCTTGGCCCTCAAGGTCGATAGCTCGCTCACAGTATGGAGGCTTCCTTGGAGGCATCATGACTCGGCGCCGTTCATCTTGGAGTTGGGCCAAAGCGCTCCTCGCCGCTTCTTTGGCATGCAGCTTCTCTTCAAGCTCAAGATCTTGGCCTCGAGCTCGGGGCGCCTATCGTCGAGAAGGCGCTTTGCTCATGCGACCTTCTCGGCGCCTAGACCTTGGCCGCTTTCGTCCTCGGCGCCTTGCTGGCAGCTCAAGTTTCCTTCAAGCTCCAAGATCTTGGCCTCGAGCTCGGGGGCCGCCGTCGAAAAAAGCGCTTTGCTCCTGCGGCCTTCTCCGGCGCCTCGACCTTGGCCCCTCGGCCTCGGCGCCTTAGGTGACGCAGCAGCTCTTGCTCCTGACCTTGTAGCCATGCTGCGCTCGGAGTCCTGGTCTACTCGAGCTCGGCGGCGTGGGCTACCTCCTGCGCCCTCATCGTCTGCGCGAAGGTCGTCAAGCTCCTGGTCTTACGCTCGAGCTCCTCTGCTTTCGACCTCAATGGTCTCGATGAACTTGGAGTGCTTTCGGCTTCCGCGCCTCCACCACGTTCGAGGCCCCTCGGCGTCGGCGTGCTCTTGAAAACCTGCGGCCCTTGAGAGACATTCCCGTCGCCTTCATAGCGAGGGAAGGGTGGCCCAAAATAAGAAAAAAAACAAGGAACTTAGGCTAACTTTCTTTGCGGCGCGCATAGAGGTCCTTACCCTGGCCGGTTCTCGGCGTCTTGTGAGTGAACTCTTTGCACTCGTCGATGCTGCAGAGATCTCTTCACCTTCGTCACCCAGCGCTCTGAGTGGTGACCTTGACCACCACCGGTAGCGCTTGGGCGGGACCTTGAGTCTCCGCGGTGGCGACACAGGTTCTGCCGCCTCCTCCGGTGGGTTCAACTCACCAAGCGAGCGAATCTTGACAGCTGCTTGTCGAGCCCGACCCGTGAGTCGAGGCCGCTCGCCTCGGCCCCGAGGAGCAGCGGCGAGATCCACCGCGCCCCATTGCGCGATCAACCTTCGTGGCACAGGGCACCATGGCCTCGGCGCGAGCCGACCTCGGTCGGCGGACTGAGATGCTTCCTGGTGCAGCCATCTTCGGTGGCAGTGGCGCCCGACCTCGATGTTGAGGCGGTCGTGGTTGGCTGGAACTGAGGTGTCTCCTTGTTGCAACCAAGGCACTCACAGGAACCTCCTTAGCGTCGACCTCGGGAGGTCCAGCGACAACGGGCGTCCACCTGCATGATCTTAGTAGTCCTCATTGGTGTAATTTGGATTACGCTAAGGTGAGTCGTCGAGCCCTTGGTGAACTTCGCCAAGGGGCCCAACTTCGGAGGCTCGAAGGGTGCAGCGCCGGCCGGAGGGGCGGCGGGAGCCTGCGTAAAGAATCCTCCTCCTCCTCGGACTCGGACTGCACTGGACAACGACCATCGTTAAAGCGAGCAAGTTTGGCCAGCGGCGCTCGAGTCTGCGATCAAACAGACACTAAGCTAGAAAAGCCGCGAAGAGGCGGAAGCGAACGAAAAGCCAAAAACTTACATGAGTCATCGGCCTCCGCTTTGTCGAGGTCGGCATAGTCTTGTTGCCACTGAAGGCTGTAGGGCACTCGCTTCCCGCCCGCACACAGGACCTCGGGCTCGCCGGATCCACGTCATCGCTGCGGTGTACAGGGGACGAGCTTAGGCGCCTGGGCGATTGAGAGGTCTGGCGGCGATCGCGCTCTGCTGCTGCAAAGGAAGAGCATATCAGCGACAAGGGGCGAGCATGGGCTCGGGGCTCGGCCATAGGAATCCTTCCGTGGCGTGGTCACCCGCTCGGCGTGGGGTTTCTTCACCTCTGGCGGCCTGCTCCGTGAGAGATCTTCTTCCCTTCTTGCTCTTGCCCCGTGGTGGTGAACATCATCACAGCTGTCTCGGCGGCTCTTGATGAGTCTGCGAGCATCACGAGGATTCAAGAAGGGCCTCGTGGACACTCGAGTTGAGAGCTTGGTCGGGTGGCTTACCTCGGCCTTACGGTGAACCGTTCTTGGGGCGGGGTCGTCAATGACATAATCGTCTTTGCTTTGAACATCTCGTTCATCTGGCGGCGATCCAGGGACTCCTTGGCTGCAAGAAGCGACCATCAAAAAGAAGATCGAAGGGCCGGACTCAAGCAAAACCTCGAGGCAAGAAGGCTTACGATCGTGCCCTCATGGGTCAAATCGATCGCCCTCGGATCTCGTAAAGCGGATGCATCCTCCTCGCGAGAGGACAAGCAGGTTCGCGAAATCGTTAGCGATCGCCTTCCGGTGAGGCGGCGCATAAGCGCAGATGTAATATCGCGGCAATGGCCTCCTCGTCGACCTCGAAGGTCGTGCGCCTCCGAGGTCTCCTTCTTCCCGACAATGGGGGCCCCTCGTACACCAGCGTCTTGAACTTCCCCCTTCTTCAAGTAGAACCACCGCTCGGACCATGGGCCAAGGGAGTCAGGAGGTTGAAACTTGGGAAGGACCACTTGAACCCTACCCGCGGTGAAAGTAGAGGCATCCAAACCAGGGGTCCTTCCCAGGCGGAAGAAGGTGAAATCTGGGAAGAAAAAGCGAGGCGGGAAGGATTACGAGAACCCCTCGCATAGGTGGGAGAAGATGGTGAGAAGGAGAGCGGAGTTGACACGAGTTGATGAGTTCGATCTCGCGGTGGAAGGACGCCCGCGATGAACTAAGCTCTCCGGAGTCTGCGGTGAAGAGGCGTAATGCTCGGTGCAAGCGATCTACGTCGTCCACTGAGGTAGCGGCTCGGTCTCGCCGCCCGAAGCAACGCCATATTGCAGGTCAATCGGCCCCAGTCTCGAGTTCCTTCATTCTCGCCGGCGACAATGTGCTCCTCCGGCTTAGCCATGGCAATCGCGTGAATTTGGTCGAGAGAAAGAGTCTTGCTTTCGGGCGAATAGGCTGGAAGGCAAGCCTTGAGGATCGTGGGTTTTTCCTCGGCGGTTGTTGTGGGCACCGGGTTAAATGGGCCCACGACACCAATAAATCGATCCTAGCGCCTCAAAAGCGTGCGGCCGTGATTGTGAGCGCCAATTAAGGTTTGGGCAGCGGACTCGGCGCCCGGTGTCCCCCGGCCGTTCGCACCGATACCATCATCGCGAGGATCAAAAGTCGCCCAGGTGTCGGTAGAAGGTTTCACTTTGTAGTCTCCGCCCGACCTCGGCCAAGGGATCGAGACTGCGAAGCTTGCTCCTATGCGCAATGTGAGGCTCGAGGTCGTTTGGTGCCCTCTTCGACACGGAGCCTCGGGGGCCTAAGCCAGCGAGGTTAGGCGACCCTTGGCGGTCGTGCTGCAGTCAGCGAGCTCCCAAGCTCGGGGACCCGACCACGACAGGCGTCTGCTAGGTAGCGACCTAAGCGCGTATGCCCGAACACGGCATCGCATGATCTCGAGCTCGGGTCGGCTCTAGTTCGTCTTAGGTGTCCCCCTTGGATTTGGACGTCTGGTTACCAAGGCGATGGGATCGTGGGGGGTGAAGCGGTAGTGGCTGGTCGGGCGATTCTTTGCCGACCCTCAATCGCATGAAAGGCCACCACGGGAAAATCTCCCGTCCAGATTCTGGCGGGGAAGATATAAGGCCAGGATCGTAGCTGAAAAAGACAAGACATCGAGCTCGAGCACTAGACATCGCCATTGTTAAGCAGTGTAACACACCTCTGTCTTGAAGAATAGCAAAGATCACCGCCACAAGGCAACTGGAGTAGAGCTATTACCTTCACAGGGGCTCGAACCAGTATTAACCCTCGTCTCACGCTCGTTGTCGCCTAGCTCTGACCTTCGGCACGTTGAATCCTTTCCCTCGTTGAGCCAAGCTCTGCTCGGGTCCCAAGTTCCACTAACCCCCATTTCATTTCTGCGGTCGGTGATCCCGATCGTCGACAATACCAATTGAAGGATTGAGATGTCGAACAGAGGGGGGGTGAATGATCACAAAACAAAGTTTTGCCACAAAAATACTCCAACTAAGACCTCAAAAAGATTACGCAAATCAAATTCAGCAACTCTTCAAAACCAGAACAACTAGACAACTATGTGTACCCCTAACTTGCATGGATGAGAATCATGGAATATGTGGGGAATTTTTTTATCACAATCCTGGTTGTCAAGTGTCCAAATAAAAAGGAACCAAATCAAACCTTACTTTTAGAAAGGAGACTAAGCCAAATAACAAAAGTCACTTTCTAAAAAGCAAAAGCAGATTTTTCAGAAATTATCCTTAATTCGAGCACGTAGTTAGTGGATTTTTGTTGCACTAGAAATTTTGGAATTTTTTCTTCCTATGAGAAAATGAGTCATGAAGCACTTCACCAAAGACCACCTCAAAACTCCTTGTAAAAAAATCAAGAAACATCAAACATCCTAGACTATCAGAAACTTCAAGCAGAAAGTTTGGGGCTCGGTATTCACTTCATGGCACCCAAATGGTGCGGCCAGTGGACTCTCCAATTTGTTCACAGATGAATATGAGAGTTCTGCACCTTCTCCAATAAGAATCACTCAAAAATAAATTGTTTAGATTTTTATAAAAATCAAAAATTGACTGCTATGTGAAGAACAAGTTCTGGACAGAGTTGCAAATTGATAGAAAAGTTGATCTCTAGTCTATCCTAGAGTGCAAAAAAATGTAAAACCATATGAATACACTCAAGACATCCAAGATCAGCAGCATTTAGAAGGAGGTTAGGCAAATCCAAATTGCGAGAAAGTAAATTGCAGAAATTTAAATGCTGAATTTAAATGTTGAATTTAAAACATGAAGTAAGTGCATAATGTAAATTCAAGCATGAATGAAAAAGATTTGCATTTCTAGAAGGAAGAGGTTTACAAAGCCTCACAACAAATTGGGTAAAACTTAAAGGAATACAAAAACCTCTATAACCTTTAAGAGTAGGAGGCTACCCCTCCCCCTCTATTTATACTACTCTTGGGCCACCTACCACTCTGGATGAGTCTCTCAACCTTAGAACACTCATCCAAGGGCTAGGATTAACCCACTCACACAGCCATACAAGAGCTAACCCAAAATCCACACACATAATAGGTTTTCTTGCATAGTTTTTAAGGCATACTATCTAGACCTGCTAACCTATCAACTAGATCGTGATCCAACAGTTCTCGTCAATCCGCACAGCATCTAGCTAGCACCATCTCCTTTCCTTATCTTCTTGGCTTGCACAAACTCCATCTCCAATCATCTTCCAGCGATCCTCGATCGTCTGGACCTCCGACGCACCTCGCTTAGTCCTGATCATCCTCCGCCTCAGCATGATCGAGCACCGTCGTCCTGGAACCATCAAAGACAAGGAAAACCCATCACATAGCAATGTCCAAAAGGATATGCAATAATCATTACAAAATCATTAATTAAATCAATCACACTCAGAAGGTCCAGTGCTACCGTCCCCAAGCCAGTAGTACTCAAATTGCTTCACATTGCAAATCTAATTCAAATCAAACTCAATTCTAAAGTAAACCATACTCAAATTTAGTCAAATACTCATCACACACAGGTATAGACCTCTACATGGTCTTTCAAGCTATGATAAGAAGGATTTTGAGGATCACTTCAACTGATGGAGAGAAAATGAAAAATTAAGTTTCCAAAATGCAGCCTGTTCAAGTATTAAGGGCCTATTTGTTTCAGTTGTGGATTCTCCATAAGCTGATTTTGGATTGTAGCTATAGAGAAGCTGATTCTCCAAAAGCTGAATCTTCAAAAGCTGAGTTGTTTGGCATCTTGGATTTTGGAAGGGCTGGCTAGTAGCTTTTGAAGTGTGATGTCTGTAATTTCCCTAGCTGTTCTGAGTGTAATGTGTGTATATGTGTATATATATGTGTATATGTATATGTGTGCATATATTTCATATATCTTCACACAGAAACCTCAAGCTCATTGGGCCCATTACAACAATGAACGGCCACTCAACAGTGAACAGCGATCGATGCATGCATTGCTCGTGTCTCATTTCTCACAGGAAACGGTCAACATTCAGCATGTTCTACTTTATTTTGCATTGTTTTTGGTCGCTCTTCTGTTGATGCCATGCTTTGCTTGCTCTGTTGTCACACTCTGATTGTCTGATAGTTCAACAAGAGTTGATAGAGCAAACGCAAGGGTAAATTGACTCATATTTTCAACAGAAAGACATAGGAAACATCCAGAAGTGACTGTTTAGTTAGTTACGCACATGAGCAATACTATCCTCTCATAATAACCTATCGAAAATAATCTATCGTATATATCACAGAACATAATAACTTATCCTCTCATAGAAAATAAAGCATTAGCAATACTATCATGAAAGGTATTCATATCCCCATCTTCCTCTCCTGCTACATTGCTACTATTTCCTTGAGATTACGCCGGTTCACCTATGCTTGGAGTGTAGTATTCATCTCGATCACACATGTTAAATAGTAATTTCTCAAAACACTATCTCAAATAAAGTTATGAAGAGCTATGCATGCAATGATAATCTTTGTTTGCCTCTTCATTGGATAGCTTGGCAAGCTCAACAATATTCTCCACTTCATCTTCAAAACACCAAAGGCTCGCTCGATGATATTGCGAAGGGATGAATGCAAATAGTTGAACACTTCTTTCTTACCGCTCGGACGTGGGCCTTGTCGAAACTCCGGTAAATGATACTTTTGCCCTTTGTATGGAGCTAGGTAACCCTCTTGATTAGAATAGCCCGAATTAACAAAATAATACTTTCCTAAATAGAAACGTATAACATTAGCACTAGTAATGACAATGCTGCAATAGAAATAATTATGAGATAATATGTACAATACCTTTAGGGGGGATGGGAACGTTCTATGATATTTTTGTAGGGCCTCCTTGAACACCCTATTATCATGCCTTGAACTTAGGCCATCCGTACAACAAAAGTGAACCTCATATCAAAGTCGCATATGGCCAACACATTCTGAGTTGCATACCCATGGCATCCAACATGTGTAACCAACTTAGATGAAGGCACAATAACAGGTACATATGTGCCATCAATTGCGCCTATGCAATTATTGAAATGTGGTGAAAAACGGGCATCTTAAAGTATACAATGCATCGTTCTGAATTCTGGATCTGTTGGTTTGATATTATCTTTTGCTAGACGATTGACACAATCCAAGACATGACAGAATTTCCTACTAATTGTTTCAGTTGACCTCTTAAAACAGTTTTCAACTTGTCTAAATGATTGTGGACCACCAATAATCCATAAAAACATTTCCAAACTTTCAACAGAATTCATAGATATAGTTGACTTTAAGCCATAATTTGACACCAACAAATCATGGAGCCTATCAAAAATAGGCTTATTCAGCCTAAACATTTTGTAGTAATCTCTTGTATGATTCAAGGTGTTAATAACCCATTGATAACCAGAGATAACTGATTCTTTCCTCTTAGATTTGTTTAATTAGGTGTCACTATAGTACATACCGAAGGCACATGCTATTATTACATACTATTGAAGCATAGATTGGTGTCTACTTGCAATCCCAAATATTTCATCATCATTATCATCACTTGATCCATTGTCAGAACTACCACTTGAACTCATCTACAAACAAACTATCGGTGTTTCGAGTATCGGCAAGTGAATTTTTAGTCAAGGGGCCACGCGTTCCCTCTCCTTGAATGGTTTGACTCGGGGAGCCCAAGATGTATACTGGTTCGGGCCGAATGTCCCTACTCCAGTTCGGGTGGTGGTTCTGTATTGCTGAGTGCAGATGACTGCACGATGTTACAAACGAGGGCTAAGGACTGGCCTTGAGCGCTTCGTGTGAGTGGGAGAAGTGAGAACTATTTGCTCGTAAAAAACCGCGAGTTTCTGTGGTGAGCGCTTGACGACCATAGCCTTAGAAACCGCAGGGGTTGTTCAAGCGTAGGTCGGCGTGTTAACACTTTTGGAGGAAGCGCAAAAAGAGCAGGAACTTAGGGTACGAAACATTCACTTGTGCTCGCGCGGGAAAGGAGTGTTCCCGACCAACTATGGATCGCACCGCACGGGCACTTTCTTCTTCCACGAAGCACTACTTTAGCTATGGCTTGCATTTGGTATGGTAGTAACACTTGGGTCGAGAGGATTACGCTAAGGGAATCAATGGCCAATCGGTCACCGACCCATGTGAGTGTATGGTGGTAGCCCTCGAGTGGTGCGTGGGGACGGTGTGAGTGCATCCACGGCGCTGAACTTCGGAGGAAGGGTAAAAAAGGTGCGAGGACAAGAAAGAGCTTTAGGGATAGAATCGCCTTAACTTTTCTATATTCCATGCATTGGAGACGACGTTGCCATCGGCATCTTTGAGTTGAAAGGTGCCGGGCCGGAGGACCTCCATGACAGTGAAGGGGCCTTCCCACGGGGGGAAAGTTTGTGCCTATCTTTGTTGGACTGAACCTAGCGTAGGACCAGGTCGCCAATGTTGAAGGACTGGCGCGGACTGGCGGTGTGGTGGCGTCGCGGCGTTCTTTGGTACTTGGCGATCCGCAGAATGGCCCGTCCGCGCGCCTCGTCGGTGATCGATGGCGTCTTGTTGTGCGTCGAGCCCCCGTGCCTCGTTAAAGGCTTGAAGTCTCGGTGCGCCGTATTCCAGGTCGGTTGGCAAGACAGCTTCAGCACCGAACACCATGAAGAATGGTGTAAACCGGTCGGCAAGATTCGGTGTGGTCCGCGGACTCGAAGCGAGTAGCTCGGCCACCCGCCGTCCGTGAACTTCTTGATCGACTAAAGATTAGCGGCAGTCCTAGGAGGTCATGTCGTTTGCCGCTCGACTTGGTCGTTGGTCGCGGATCGCCCGGTACCCGATCGACCACGGATGTTGAAGTCGTCGCAGAACTCGAGGAATTCCTTCCCCGTGAACTGCGTTTCGTTATCAGTGATGATGGAGTTCGGGACTTCGAATCGGTAAACGATGTCGCGGAAGAAGTTGGCTGCTTGCACCGAGGTGATGGTGGCGACTGGCCTGGCCTCTATCCATTTGGTGAACTTGTCCACGCGACAAGTAGGTGAGTAAAGCCCCCGGGCGCCTTTTTGAATGGCCCGACTAGATCGAGTCCCCAGACCGCGAATGGCCATATGATGGGGATCGTCTGCAAGGCTTGCGCCAGAAGATGTGTTTGCCGGGCAAAGAATTGGCACCCTTCGCAGGTGTGAACAATTTGCTCGGCGTCGGCCACGGCAGTCGGCCAATAGAAGCCTTGTCAGAAGGCTTTTCCCACGAGGGACCGTGGTGCGACGTGGTGGCCGCAGATGCTGCCATGAATGTCTACTGCCATGTTGCCTCCTGGTCGGCGAGAATGCATTTACGGAGGACTCGGAAGAAGCTCCTCTTGTAGAGGTCTTCTCGGCCGGGGCGAAAAGATTTCGCTTTGCGGCGAGGCCGGGCCTCGGTTGGGTCGGCGAGGAGCGATCCGTTAGTCAACCGGTCGATGAAGGGCTTCCTCCAGTCGGAGTCGGCTATCAGCACGTCGCGGCCCGACCCGGACAATTCCGCGTCCGATCGTTCGGCGGTCGGAGCGGTCGCATCCTGCGGGTCGGTCGCCTGCTCGGGTGTCAGGTCCAGCTGGACGGAAGGTTTGTGAAGATCGCAAACGAAGATCCCAGTGGGGCGGTCCTTTCTTTGGGCGAGATTAGCTAAATGTCGGCCTTACCGTTGTAGCGTCTGTAGCTATGGTGAAGCTCGAAACCCTTGAATCTTTCCTCGAGTTGGCGCACTTCCCGACAGTATGCCGCCATGCGGGCGTCACGAGGCTCTGTGGCCTTCATGACTTGGTCGACGACAAGTTTCGAGTCGCCGTGTACATAGAGTCGGCGCGCACCGAGGTCGGCAGCGATCTGGAGACTGTTGACGAGGGCTTCGTACTCGGCGACGTTGTTGGTTGCGTCGAAGAGCAATCGGATGGCGTACTGAAGTTTGTTCCCAAGTGGAAATAATGACGACTCCAGCGCCTGCTCCGTTCTTGGTATAGGACCCATCAAAGTACATTGTCCAGTAATTGGGGTCTTCAAGCGCTGGTGGCACCTGGGCTTCGGTCCACTCAGCAACGAAATCGGCTAGGACATGCGACTTGATCGCCGTTCGGGGGACGTACGATATGTCGTGGCTATTGAGCTCGATTACCCACTTGGCTATTCTTCCTAAGGCGTCGTGGTTGTAAACAATTTCGCCGAGTGGCGAGGAGGTCACCACAGAGATGGGGTGTTGTTCGAAGTAATGGACCAACTTTCTCTTCGTGATGAGGACCGCATAGAGCAATCTCTGCACCTGCGGGTACCGAGCCTTGGACTCGGAGAGTACTTCACTGATGAAGTAGACTGCCCGTTGTACCTTAAGCACATGGCCTTCTTCGGCTCGCTCCACGACAAGTGCCGCGCTGACGATCTGGGTCGTGGCGGCGATGTAGAGGAGCAGCGGTTCCCCTGGCGCCGGGAAGACCAGTACCGGGGGTGAGGTCAGGAACGCCTTCAATCGACTGAGGGCTTCATGTGCCTCCTGCGTCCAGCTGAACTGATCGGACTTCTTAAGCAGTTTGTAGAGCGACATTCCACGCTCACCGAGGCGAGACACAAAACGGCTCAGGGCTGCAAGGCATCCCGTCAGCTTTTGGACTCCTTTTAGGTTGCCGATCGGGCCCATCTTCATGATCGCGGAGATCTTCGCCCGATTGGCTTCGATGCCAAGCTTGGAGACGATGAAGCCGAGCAGCTTTCCCTTGGGGACCCCGAAAACGCATTTCTCGGGGTTGAGCTTTATGCGAAACCGACGGAGGTTCGCAAAAGTTTCCTCCAGGTCAGAGACGAGGTTGTCGGTCTTCTTAGTCTTGACGACGATGTCGTCGATGTATGCCTCGACGTTGCGGCCTATTTGGTCTTTAAAGCACATTTGCATACATCGCTGGTATGTAGCACCCGCGTTTTTCAGACCAAATGGCATCGTTCCGCAACAGAACGAGCCAAACGGAGTGATGAAGGAGGTTGCGAGCTGGTCGGACTCCTTCATCGCTATCTGGTGGTAGCCCGAGTAGGCATCCAGAAAGGACAGACATTCGCACCCTGCGGTGGAGTCGACGACCTGGTTGATGCGAGGCAACGGGAACGGGTCCTTGGGACATGCCTTGTTTAGGCTCGTGTAGTCAACACACATTCTCTATTGCCCAGTTTTCTTTTTTACAAGGAAAGGGTTGGCCAGCCACTCGGGGTGGCGAACCTCTTTTACAAACCCTACGGCCAAAAGTTTGGCAATCTCCTCCCCTATGATCCTACGCTTTTCCTCGTCAAAACGGCGCATGCGTTGGGCGACCGGCCTTGAGCCTGGTCGGATGTTCAAGGAGTGCTCGGCGACTTCCCTTGGGATTCCTGGCATGTTGGAGGGCTTCCATGCGAAGACATCTCGATTGGCGCGGAGCAAGTCGACGAGCGCGCTTTCCTATTTGGTGGGGAGCATGGCTCTGACCCGCATGGTCTTGGTCGGTTCCTCAAGGTCGACCGTGACCTCGTTCGTGTCCTCGGCGGACTTGAAGGATCCTGGCCCCGACTTGCTGGAGTCGGGGGCGGACTCGGAGGTTTCCCTCCGGAGGTTAACGAGCTCGACGGAAGCAATGACCACCGACGCCAGCTCGCAACTGCTTTTCTCGCAGTTGTAGGCAAGCTGAAATGATGAGGCCACGGTGATTACTCCCCGCGGCCCCGGCATTTTCAACTTGAGGTAGGTGTAGTTAGGGACCGCCATGAACTTGGCGTAACACAGCCTCCCCAGGACGGCGTGGTAGGAGCCGGGAAACTCCACAACCTCGAAGGTGAGGGTTTCGGTGCGGAAGTTGTCTGGGCCCCCGAAGGTGACGGGCAGATCGATCTGCTGGCGGATGGGCTGTTGGCGGGGCGGCGCCGTAGAAAGGCGCCTTGCTCGTCGGAGACTCGGCGAGGACCCCATGGCATCGGCGTCTCAACATACAGGATGTTGAGGCCGCTGCCGCCGTCCATGAGCGCCTTTGTCAGGCGCTTTGGCCCCACGATGGGGTCGACAACCAGCGGGTATCGCCCCGGCTACGGAATGTGGTCGGGGTGGTCGGTCCGATCGAAGGTGATTGGGTACTCCGACCATCGGAGGTACTTGGGCACGATGGGGGTCACTGTGTGGACCTCGCGGAAGGCGAGCTAGAGCCGCCGTTTATCGGCGTACCACGCCAGTCCGCCGAAGATCATGAGGCAGCCGTCGGGTTCCGGGAACTCGGCGTCTGCCCTCTTTTCCTCGGCATCTGGTGCGAGTCCCGCTTCTTCCCCTTGCCCCGTGATGACATGGCGGTTCCAGAGAGGAAGCGCTTCAGGACTTCGCAGTCCCCGTATTTGTGCTTGATGGGGTACCCGTGGTTTGGACACAGGCTATCCATCAGCTTCTCGAAGTGGTCGGGCGCCTGCCGCGCCTGCTGCTTGGCAGGGCGGTCGGCGGCTGCGACCAGATGGCCTTCGCGGTCTTGCTTCCCTCGCTGCTTTCGTTTGTCGAAGCGGTCGGAGGGGGTGCCGGCTTCAGCGCTGGGCTCTCGCTTGGCCTTCCCCTTCTCGAAGATGGCCCCCACAGCCTCTTCGCCAGAGGCGTGGTTGGTTGCGATGTCCAGGAGCTCCTTGGTGGTTCTAGACTTGACGCAGCCTAGCTTGTGCACCAAGGCTTTGCACGTGGTGCCGTAGATGAACACCCCGACGACGTCGGCGTCACAAATGTCAGGGAGCTCGTTGCACTGTTGGGAGAAATGCCGGATGTAGTCCCGCAGAGTCTCCCCCGGCTGATGCTTGCAGCTTTTCAGGTCCCAGGAGTTTCCGGGGCGCTTGTATGTGCCCTGAAAATTGCCGACGAAGAGGTTCTTCAAGTCGGCCCAGTTCCTGATGGTCTTCGCGGGCAAGTACTCGAGCGGGCTCGGCCGAGTCCATGAGGTAGATCAGGGAAGTCTTGGATGATGAAGAGATCATTAGTAGCTCCACCCGCGACATCGAGCCGGTAGTCTTCTAACGAATCTTGGGGTTTGTTGCCCTGTGTACTTGGTTATGTTGGTGGCGCCCGGAACTGGCGGGAAGTCTGCGTCATGGATCTCGATAGAACACCGCGGTCTGGGCCGCCGGGGCTCGGCTGCGATCGTTCGCGCCGGCCGTATCTCGATCCGTGATTAGGCCGCCGTCTATTGCTCTTTTCCGCCTCGAGAGTAAGCGCGGACGTCGTCAATTGTTGCCCGGCTGGCGCCGCCGGATGCGTGAGGCTGGGCGCTCGGCTGGCGCGCCGTCTTCGTCGGACTCCACCGATTCCGGAAGTAGCAGCTGCTCGGACGGCTTCGAGGCGCCAGTGGTGGGAGCGAGCCTGCATATGCTACGGCGGCATGCTCCACCGATCCCGGAGGTTACGATGCGTAGCCACGCCTCCGAGTCATCGGCTAAGGGATGCATGCGGGCGGCATTGCGGCTGCGGCGACGTTCTGGCTTGCGTAGGGAAGAACGGAAGGCCGTCGGACCCCTCGGCCAACTGATGATATACCTGATGTGCGCGGCTTGTATACCGCCAAAAACAAGTGGGGGCTCATGACGACCCGCTCCAAGTTGGCACGAGTTTGTCGAGCTCGGCCCTTCGAGCCTCCAGCTCATCGCGCTGTTGCTGGAGTTTGGCGCGATGAACCTAGGCGCTCGGTAGCGTTCGCCGATACTCGCTTCTGGCGCTTGTCTTGTTGGGAGAGCTCCGGACTTGCGGGAGTTATGGCGGTCGGTCACACTGCCATGTTGCATTCGCGGGCTGCGGTCCGTCGCTGTCGCTCCGTGTCGAACTAGAGTAAATGGTGGAGGAGTCCTCGATAAGTCATGGATGGGGCGGCGTGTGGCGGTCATTGCCACTATGTGTGAGCCTCACGAGGCGGCGTCGCCGCCGCGTGAGCTCCAGCGCTGCCGCCGAGATGGTGCAGGCGCTTCGATGGGCTCCGGCGTCGGGGTCCGTCTTGAGGCCTCGGTGGAGGTTGCCAAGGGTGTTGGCGATGGAGTCGAGCTCGGTGGATGCTGGTCGAGAGGTGGCGAGGGGCAATCTGAGCTCTCCGCCGAAGTGGCGGCAAGTCGAGGGTGCAGCGGATCAACTCCTCGATCTTGGATCGCCATCGCGGTGAAGGAAGCCATCAAGGAAGTAAGTGGGAATCCGAAGATGACGATGATGACGCGCGAAGCCCCTACCTGGCGTGCCAACTGTAGGTGTCTTGAGTATCGACAAGTGAATTTTTAGTCAAGGGGCCGCGCGTTCCCTCTCCTTGAATTGGTTGACTCGGGGAGCCCAAGATGTATACTGGTTCGGGTCGAATGTCCCTACTCCAGTTCGAGTGGTGGTTCTGTATTGCTCTGAGTGCAGATGACTGCATGGTGTTACAAACAAGGGCTAAGGACTGGCCTTGAGCGCTTCGTGTGAGTAGGAGAAGTGAGAACTATTTGCTCGTAAAAACTCCGTCCCTTTCCCTAAGGGTCCTGCCTCCCTTTGTATAGACGGAGGGGGCAGGTTACATGGGAAATTGGAAAAGAAAAGAAAAGAAGGGTGTCTGCGCTGAGGAGTCTTAGTCTTGATCTGACGGTGATCGGTGATCTTCGCCCCATCTTTGGGTCGATAGACACATCGAGTGGCATAGTTTTCTGTTTCATCGGGAAGCGGCGCACCTACCCTCTGCAGCAGCCAGTCTTGCCGCCGTGGCCTTCGGCTCGGTGTTGCCTCGGGAGGGAGCGCATCCTCCACTGTGCATGACTGGACGATGAGACTGGTGCTTGACTTCGGCAACCTCTCCACCGTCTGGGGAAGGAGCCACCTGCCCTCGCACGGTCATGCTGAGTCGTCGTGTCTGTGGGGCAGGTGGCCAACCTCGAAGTCGACTGGTGATGGTCTGGCATCGACCTTTGGCGGAGATTGCCTTTGCTTGGTCGGAGCTTGTGAGGCACCCGACCTATGGCGGGGATCGGACCGTTCCCTGGTCGGCTTGGTCGGGGACGAGTGTCCTTCGTGGCCCAGTGGGGCCTTCGACCAGAGCTGGGCTTGGGGCAGCCCATTAGTCGTTCTAGGCCGCTGGGGGTACCCATGGTATGAGTACTCGTCACAAACACAAGAAGAGTTACACACTGACAATAACAATGATGAAGCAACAATTCTTAAGTGCAATCTCAAGGTTCAAACAGTATAGAATAAATGCAATCTCAAGGTTCAAGCATCAATACATAAATTCAGTAACAATATTCAAGCAACAGTTCATAAAGGCAACTACTTTTTCCTATCTTCATAGCATCTCTTCAACCAATTGAGCCTCCCTTCATTGGTCTTAAAAGTGAGAAATATTGCACGATTTTTAGCTTTGATAAAAAGTTTGTAGCCATGTAATGCTCATCACTTCCTTCTTGAGCACCAGACTGCACAACTAGATCCATCACTTCTTTAATGGCTTCAATAGTCAAATCACCTTGCAATGCCCTCGAGGTTACTGAACTAGAACTTTGCATATTTTCCAATATGCTTTTCCTTACCCTAACCATAGGATTCTTCTTCTGCTTCTTTAGGCTAGCGATAATGGTACAAGCCTTTCTCTTCAATTGCTTGCCACCCTCATTGTTGGTATTTTTTTCCTCCATGACTACATCAGCAAATTCATCCTCACAGTCCACATTAATGGCATTATGTTCCACTCCTTCACCAGGAATGCAAGTTGAAGATCCAGAGACATGGCTTTTCCCAAACATTTTCTCAAGGTCAATGAGGTTCTCAGGTGGACCCTCACGAAGCTTCTTCCATTCTGTATGTCCTTGAAAACCATTCAGGATAATACTAGTGTAAGCTTGATAAATAATATAATGAAATGGATGTACACAAGTTGAGTACCTTTATGTTCTTTGCCCATCCTTCGTTGTCCGCCACAACTGTTCCTTTTTCACTATCCCACCCAAGTCTAGTTGCACGATTAATAGATACCCAGAAGTTGTACAACTCCTTCAATGAATCCCATCGATTTTTCAGTTGTTGTTTCTTATAATCCTTCCCTGTCCTAGAGAAGAACTTTTCAGCTAAGTTCTTGTATCCTTTGGCAGTCAAAATTCTAAGAGGTCTATTACCAACATCTATCTCCTCCAAACAAATAGTACAAAACACCCTAGTTTGAAAGGTATCCTAATTGGTTTTGATAGTAGTCTTGTCCTCCATCTAATTTTCAATAAGTAACATTTAGATAAAGCAGGGGTGGCCTCCCAATAAATCTAATAACCAATTTTTTCACATTTGTACAAGTCAAGGCGGAATATACTCCCCTAGTCACAACAGGCAGTCCAAAACGGCTTCTAATTTTACCATGAATAATTATGCGGCATATTAGAAATAAAAATAACATACACATATACTATAGAATTCATTAAAAACAAAACAAGCAAACATGTACAAATTACTTAAAGAACCCAATAAGAGTAGTACAAATCCAACAATAACCGTATTTAGCTAACTTGTACACCTTCCGAGAAACAGAATGAGGGTAGATCACTCTCCCTAATTTCCACTCTCTCTTGGTGGATACTTGAAAAGAATCTGCAAGTAAATTTCTTAACAACATTAGACACTGATACCGCATTGAGCAAAACTCATTCTCTAACATGTAACTCTTCCCCTGAGAACAAGAACAGTTAAATAGAATTGCTCGGTAGAGACATTTCAGCCGTACTTTTTAGTTTTCACAGCTCCATTAGTGGAAGGCAATCATTGATAAGGACTATACACGTAAAGTCTCATGCACATTGCACAACAAAAGTATAAGTCACAGAAAAAGGATCAGGCATATAATTCAAAGTTCTGTTTTGCATATCTGGAGAGCAAAGAAAACTATAAAGCCTAGTGGGTTGGGAAATGGTCCCTAATTGATGATGATCAAAACAAAAAACCATGACTAGTAATTACTAATTATCAACAAAAATACGAAGCACTCACCAGTAAAGAGGTTGAAAGTAGTTGGCAAATCAGTTGGCAAATCTAAGAGTGCATACAGGAGATCTACAAAAGGAGAAAAGAAATTAGAAAAGTAGCAACTAGTTTGATCTGAACAAATCTTATGCCTAATAGAAAGAGAAAGGGGAGCCTCTAGATCTTGAAACAAAAAAAGAGAAAGGGAAGCTCCAGATCTAGATCCAAAAAAGAAAAGCGGAACCTCCACATCTAGATCATGGCGGCCAGGGCTCCTGCTGTCCTGCTGTTGGGGCTTGGGCAAATGGGGGACGGCTTGACAATGGGACAGAGAGCTACGGGAATGGAGAGCCTGCGCTGCCATAGGGATGAGATGAGGGGAGACGAAGCGGGCTCGGGTGGGAGACGTGGGGTTTGGGTAATGGCATTGGTGGGTAATTTACTTCAAATTTCAGTAGTGTTCTCATATTTGTATTCTTCAGAATCCACAGAAGCACGTTAGAACTAGATTGTGGATTCTAGTGTATAGAGATGGGTTGGATTGTGAGAATCTGATTCTAGAATCAAGTTGTTTATTTTTTATTCTGCTTTTGGACCTAGAATCCAGAATCAAAAGCTAAAACAAACAGGCCCTAATAATGCTTATCCAGCATGGCACAAATGGTTTGAATCTTGCATCATGGTCCTTAAATTTATATATTATGGCAAATAATAATAGTATAGCAATAGTACATTTGTTTATTTTTAGACATGAAAAATAAATATGATGATCTCTTCATAACTCCACTCGCTTATTCTTTTGTATAAAAATTAGTCCTTCATGATGATCGACACGTGTGTAGCTAGCTTCCTTATATTGGTCTTCCAAGACCGTGATTCTATTTCTGATAGGAGGCAACTCCTCAAACTGATTGTATTCTTCCTCATCTACTATATTCTCAACTCTGATAATCCTCCTTTTTCCTTGAAGAACTACGTGACGCTTCTTGTTGGACGGGTTAATTACATAGAAGACTTGAATAATTTAGTTAGCGAGTGCAAATGGTTCATCTTGGTATCCAATATGTTCGAGTCTATAGTAGTGATTCCATACTTATCAACCTTCACTGCTGCAGGTTTACCCAACGGCACCAAAATAACGAGATCTTGAATAGTATGTAGTCGAGTTCCCAAATTTCCTTAATGAACCCATAGTAGGAGCTCCTCGTCGACCAAGCGATATTAAGTGCATCTATGCGAACACTGCAGTTATGGTTTGTGCTCTTCATATCTTGATCTCTCATGTAAAATGTGTATCCATTTAAGTCGTATCCTTTCTATGTTACAACTATTAATGTTGTCCCTTTTGCCAACCATGTTAGCGTATCACCTAACGGGTTTTCAATGATGGATTGTTGCTCTTTCAACCATTTGTTGAACTGAAAGGTTATGCTGTCTGATGATCCAAGACTAATGTTGTGATGGATACTCTTGTCGTAGCCAGTTTTTATACTCATCGATATACGGAGACACTACAGCCATGTGTTGTAAAACCGTGAAATAGGCTTTAGCATATGCAGTTCGATCAACCGTGATTATTTTCCTTCCGATGGTCCCGATCCCTGGAGCCTCCCCTTATAGCGGGATCGAGGCACACCTATCGATTCGACCTAGACCATGTAATCCACACAAAATTCAATGAACCTCTTCGATTACATAACCACCGATAATGCTACCCTCCAGTCGAGATCGATTCTGTACGTAGGACTTGAGAATTCTCATGTACCTCTCAAATGGGTACATGCTACATGAAACACAAGCTTGTACATCTTTATCTCCTTCACAAGTTGAACAATGAGATGGACACGGAGGGAAATATATCTAAAGATTACATAGAGTCACCACCACCTTGGCCTGCAAAGCATCTAATCCTTCGGGATCGATGACCTAAGCAATTGTGTTAAAGAAATAACATAGACCTATGATTATTTTCTAAACCTTCAACGGTAAAATACTTCTAACTGTAATAGGGAGCATCTGTGTAATAAGCACATGGAAATCATGAGATTTCATGCCAGTTAAGTTCAAATCTTGCATCGAAACATGTCTCTTCATGTTGGACGAGTAACCGGATGGAACTTTCACACGATGCAAGTACTGGCACAGTTCAGTTTTCTTAACCTTGGACAGAGTATAACAAGCAAGTTCACTGTATATTCAGCCTTTATCGGTCTCTTTCGGTGCAAACTTATGTTTGATGCACATATCGGCCAAGTCAAGCCGTGCGTTGATGTTGTCCTTTGTTTTACGCTTAATGTTTAGTAAGAGACCAATCAAGCTACTAAAGACATTTTTCTCTATATGCATGACGTTGATGTAGTGTTGAACTTGTAGGTGCTCCCAACAAGGTAGATACCAAAATATTGATCTCTTCTTTCACAAGCTCTTCTCATAGATTCTCTATTTACATCCCTTTGCAAGCACAATATCCAAGTTCTTAACTATATCATAAATATATGTCCCTCTTAAAGGCCTTGTAGCTGAACCATCTTCGTTCAACTCATCGAATTGTTTCTTCATTTTGCAGTGTGGGTGATTCCTCCGAAGGAACCTACGGTGACGCATGTACATGATTTTGCGTGAGTGATTCAACCACACTCTCAATATCATCTAAGTAGTGAGTATAGGCTTTGGCTCGTTTTGTACTTTGGCTTACCTCAATTATAGGGTAGGAATAACAAGTAATGCAAAGCGAAGTTCTCTTATTTGTGAGCATCCCATACCTGTACCTCAAGAACCCACAGTGTTTTCAGATATTTCACCAATGGTGCCAGGTACACATCAATATTGTTGTCAGGTTGCTTCGGGCCTTGGATAAATATAAACAATAAAATATACTTTCGCTTTATAGACAATCAAGAAGGAAGGTTGTAGATACAAAGATTCACGGGTCAAGTGCTATGATGGCTGCTCATGTTACCGAAAAGATTCATTCCGTCTGTACTCAATCCAAACCTTATATTCTTTGGATCCCCAGTGAATTTTTGAAACCTCCTATCGATGTTTCTCTACTAGGTGGAATTAGCAAGGTACCTTTGAAAACATCTAGGCCCCTAATTCGATTTGATTTTGGTAATTAATAATAATTACGATTAAAGAACTAATATTTTTTATTTGAGTATTTTGAGAATAGTTTGGTCCTAAATTCGGTGATTGTGGAAGCATAAAAATGGTGAAAAAGAATATTAACGCGTCAAGACAAGATGGCTAAGGTATAAAATTTAAAGACCTTTTATAGCTTTTGCCAATCTCGGAGTTCAGAGAAAAAGATCGGATTGCTAGAATAGGTGTCGTACTATTAAGAGGTCTTGGCCGCTTGTTCGATGTCGAAAAATATTTAGAGACTCAATATATGTGCACTTGGACATTTGCATAACATTGCATTCAAAGCAAAATAAAAAAACATCAAAAATACACTCTTGGCCTATGTGATCGGTGCTACCGACCGACGGTAGCACCAGCCACAAGCCGGTCTATATTTTACATAACAAGGTGCTTTGGCCACTGAGTAGCCCAGTACTACCGGATTGAGTCCGATCATACCGGCCGCCAGTATGACTGGGTACACACTGGCCTGATTTTTTCAGAGAATATGTTTTTTAGTCAAAGGGGGGGGTTTTTAAGCCTCGTATGATCGGACCCCCTCCAGTCATTTGACCATAGTGACCAACGGTCACTGATAGTGCATTTAATGCACTATAGCGACCATTGGCTACTGAGTGGTCATACCGGCCTTTATGACCAGGCTTCTAGGAATTTTTATATGTTTTTAACCAATGGCTATATTTGATTGGTGGGGGTTATAAATACCCCTCCATCTGCATTCTAGGGAAAGTCTTGGACCTCATTAATCATACTTGAGCATAAGAAAGTCTTCAACTCATTGTGTGCATTAAATTCTTATTTTGAGAGAGTTAAGAGCAATTCAAGTATTGCATTTAGTGTTGAGTCTTTAGACACTTGATTCAAGCTCCAGCAAGTGTCAAGACTTATTACTCTTGGAGGTTGTCGCCTCCTAGATGGCTTTGAGGTGTTTCGTGTGCGATGATCTTCTCGACGGAGATTGTGAGAAGCCCCGGCAAGTTGTGAAGGCCAGAGTTTGCCTACTCGGAGCAGGGAAGAACTACCAAACTGATTGAGGGAGGCTCAAGTGGTTGGAGCTGGATTGAAGTTGTTCAAGTCACCTCAACATGGATTAGGGGAGATCGGCAAGTCTTCGAGATCACGGGATAAATTCTTGTGGCTTGAATTTTCTATTCTTGTCTGTAATTTACACTTCTAGCAATTTAATCATATTGATCTTGTGCTTAGAATTATATCTTGTTTATATCTTTATTGTTGGAGGACTTAGTGAACCCTAGAGAACCTAGCTTTAAATCATCAAAATTGCATTTCTTGCTTAGTAATTTTATTAGTTGCAACTAGAGCAGAAAAATTTAAAAACCTCCTATTCAACCCCCTCTAGTCGGTTATCTTTAATCCTACAACCTTAGCATTCCATCATTTTTATGCTCATCCAAGTGTCAGTACAGTAGTTTTGCCTCCTTTAAGTTCGCAAATAAATACTTAAAACAGGGAATTACAGGCAGATATCACTCCACCTTAGTAGAAGGTTATTTCTTCACCTCGATGCCCTCGTCGTTGTCATCTGATTGATTTTTATGCTTATATCGGGATGCATTGCACACTAGAAATACATGCAAGTTTGAATACTCTTTGTGATAAAGGATAGAGTCGTTTAGACATGCATGTGTTCTTTCTACTTCCATTTCCAAGGGACAAAGAACTTTTTTGACTTTGTAGGTGGTTATCGGTAACTCATTTCCCTCTAGAAACATGTCGGCTAATAGATCTAACAGCGCTATGAAACTTTTGTCGGACTAATAATTGCTTGCCTTCAATTTCAATAGTTTGAGCACGGATAACAACCTTATGTATTTAGACTTACAGCCTCGGAACAAAGGTCTCTTTGAGTCATCCATCAAGCCCCAGAAGTTTTCATACTCTCGCTCATCGCGGCTGCCTTCAGCATTGCACAACATCTGATCCAGATTGTTATTGTGAAACCTATCCTTATTGAAAGCACAATCGATATCATCCGGCGTATCATTGACTTCGTCGGTGATGTTAATACTACTTGCTTTCTGTATAATCTGCTCTTCACTGTGATTGGTCCAACATATATACTGTCGGCATATTTCACCTGACAAGATTCCGCTAATCAGAGTGTCTACTCCCTAGACGGAAATAATGGTTCGGTAGAGGGCATCTTCGTGGCCGAAAACCCTGATGTATCTCAGCGGTGAGTTTCGGGTGACAGCAAGCTGGTGGACATTCTGATCTATCCAGGTTCAAGCCCCTGAAATGGGTAATAGCCCTACGTCCTGCGAGTTCTTTGTTGAGGAAAGGGGGAAAATGTCTTACAAGGGTGTTTCTCAATATGCCTTTTCTATGCTTCTGTTCTAGTCGACCCCCCTCTTCATGCACCGGGTGCCCTTATATAGACGGGCCACCGTGGGCAGGAGAGGAAGTGGCGCTATGCTTATCTACACACATTAATTACACCCATCATTCCAACTTTCACGTCTACCCACGACTCATTTATCAAGCATGCCTCCGTGGCCTTGTCCTTCGAACATCATTTAATGTCGGTGAGAGGCCTCACTTTGGTCGCCGGGGCAGGCGCTTCCACGACGGGTTGGTGAGAGACGTCAGAGGGATGAGCCGCCGCCGTGTCGAACGCTAGACCCTTCACAATTAATGATCCTAACACGAGGTGCCAGGAGAGGAACCTTCGGTAAGCCTCCCTTCATTCCTTTAGTCGCATCCGTGGCGAACAAGGAGCCCAAACACACTTTGCTTTCGGCGAGCGCCGCGTGGGCTTCTCGCCGGCGGAAGGGCGTCTTCGCCATTGCCCGCCAGGTGCCACGCTGTTGCTTTCGCGGCAGGCGTGATCGCGAGCCCCCTTGCGGAGGGCAGCGTGGGCTCTCCACGAAAGCGGCGTGCTCTCCATTACTGCCGCCAGCGCCATCTGAAGCCGCTTCGCTTTCAGCAGCGGCGTGTCGCTAAACTGCTGGTCGGAGGGCGTGGGCTCTCCACTGGCGGCGAGCATGCTCGCCCGCTGCCGCCCGAGTGCCACGCTGGCCGCTCACTTTCGGCGGCGGCGTCATCGCCGAGCGCTTGTCGGGGCGCGTGGGCTTTCCACTGGCGGGCGGGCGTGCTCGTCGGGCTGCCTTGCGCCCTATGAACGCTTCGCCCATGGCGAGGAACGATCGCGAGCGCTTCTGCGGGGCCACGTGGGCTTTAAATTGGGCCAGGCCACTTTTTGGGCCTATGACTTTTCACGGTGGAAAGGGTACCCGTTCGCTGAGTACCGTCGATTGCCGGGGCCATCTGTGTAGCTGCGCCACCTGCTTTCAAACCTTAATTAATGCTAGTGCGCTCTTGGATGGGCCCACCACCTCTGCGCACGCAACCGCTTCGGTCCTCCCTACGATCGCTGATTCTTCTCGGGACCCAAAGCGTCGTGCCTTTCACCCGGACGCGAACCATCCTCGCGGGAGGCCTATATATGCATATACTCCCGCGCAACAATTCACGTCTTTTGCTTCCTTCAGATTTCGCTCTTTGCCCCTTCGCCTTCGTTGCTTGAAAAACTTCATTTCCGCTGCAATGGCACACTCCCTCGTTTCTTCCACCTCTGGCCCACGCCAGATGGACTTCGCCAGCAGGGTGGCACCCGAGGGTGCCCTTACTTCCCCTTCTGACATTGTGCCAAAGCTGCGAGCGAGGGAGATTGTCGTCTTCACCTGAGGGCTTATGGCGGGCCTGGTGCCGCCCTTCTCCGAGTTCTTCCTCACCATCCTTCACTTCTACGAGATCCACCATCTTCATCTCTCCCCCAACTCCATTGTCTTTCTCTCCACCTTCGCCTACCTCTGTGAGATGTTCATGGCGGTGATGCCTAATCTCCCCCTCTTTCGTTATTTCTTCACCTGCCGTTCTACCCCCGACAATGGGGGAATCGCCGGGAGCTGCCACTTCTGGCTCCGCGATGGGTCGGCCTCCCGCTACATTCTCTTCCAGCCCTGCTCCAACTGGAAGAACTGGCGGGGCGACTAGCTTTATGTCGGTGACGACAGCGGGGTCGACCTTCTCGGAGTACCTGCTGGCGGCGGCGACAAGAGCTGAAGCTTCGCCCGTCGAGGCAGCGGAGTTCGAGCGATGGTAGCCCGCATGATCGGTTGCGGGCGCCCGGCTGATTAGCGCGGTGGTGGTCGAGACTTCGTGTCTCGGAGAATCAGCCCCCCTGCGTCGTCGCACCCGCCCTGCATGGCAATACACAGGGGACGACGACATGACGAGCACGTACCCAGGCAGTAAGTCTTCCTGCCCTTCTCCTTGAATGCATACTTTTCTTAGTGGTCCTCACTATTCAATACTTCCGTTTTCTTCTGGCGCCAGGAGAGGGCAACCTGAGCAATGCTGCCATCTCCTAGTGGTTGGCCGTGTTGATCCCGCTAGTGCCAAGCGGCTTGGAGTTTCCGACCGACGCTCGGCCACTTTGTGATCTGGAGTCCTCGGAGTGCCTCCAGATCATACAATCCTTCCCGGCGATGGACTCCACAGGTCCCGCCGTAGTGCCGGCCCAGGGTCCCTTGGTGATTAGGGACCAGCCCCGAGCCGCTGATCGAAAGCGCAGGCAAAAGGCCTATCGCTTTGGACGCCCCTGGCGCGGACCCTAAGAGGCGATGTCTTCCTCCGGGGCGGCAATGCCTACCGCCCCTCCATCGGAGCCAGCTGCACCAACGCCGACTCCGACTCCTGTGACGCCGCCCCCAGTGGCGCCTATTCTACCGGCACCAGTTCCAATGGTGCAGAGCCCAGCCGCCACTGGGGTTCGCTCGAGCGGGCTAACGGTGGCGCCCATATCCTTCAGCTTCAGATCGCCTCCGAGGGCGAATCGCCCGAGCGCTCGCTTGCTTGAGCGTCCACGGCACCGATAGGCGCGGATTGGAACCGCCCGAAGCGACTGGCAACTCCGAGTGCTTGGGCTCAATATTCTTGGGACCGGCCTTCGCTCCTCCTCCAATCACCCGTCGCCCGCGCCACCGACCCTGACGCCTCCGCCAAACTTGGCGGAGCACTTCGCCATGACAGCGCCTTCCTCATGGAAGCCACCGGTAAGCCCACTTGACCTGACAAGTGGAGGCGGCTGTGAGGGCTTGGGGAGGCGAGACGTAGCTAGCCCAGGAGAGGGCCACCGGGGCAGCTTTGCTTGCCCGGGCGCAGGAGGCTGAGACGGCGCTGAGGGAGGCAGCAGAGACGCAGCGACGAACGCTGCACAACATCGTGACCATGCTCCGGTCATCCTACCGGCGTATGGCGCTGGTCTTGACACCGCTTGGGGTAGATCTTCACGAGCCATTGGAGCCCTCTGGTGATCACGATCGCCTTTGCACCACGGGTGGTGGCGCTCTCGGGTCTGCCGGCCGTCATGAATGCCCGCTCCATCCAGGAAGGGCAGCAAGTCGCCAGAGTCATCGCCTCCTTCGTGCTCGCCTGCTACGCCAACCGCGACGCCGCCTTTAACCCAATGACCATCGCAGACGGCATTGAAGGAGACGAAGCCCAGGCGCAGGTGCGTGTGCAAGAGGCCACGGAGCGCGTTGTCAACATGATGACGGCAGAAGCTCCGAACCTTGGCGCGGCGGCAGGAGAGCCGGAGGTCGAGGATGATGATGAGGGCATCGAAGTCACCAACGACGACTGATGCCCCGGGCCGCTCCTTTTGAATTTGTTTATTTTTGTTCCTGCTTATCGTATGCCATAACAATATTAACAATTGTAAATGAAATTGGCATATTTTGGTTTCACCTGGGCATGCCATATGTTCGCACTTTAGGTATGTTTGCTTTAACTCAATTTTCGGGCGGTCAGCCCCCAGCCTCGCCATGGTGTAAACCTGAATCCTCAGGTCAGGTCGATACTTAGGCATTATGTGAGTAATTGCAATAATAGAGACAGGGATCATGCGGTGGAAGAAGGGCACAGACAAGCAAAGTTTTAAACTGTTGTGCGAGGGTATCACTGCCTCTTGTCCCTTTGGAACTTATATTCCTGTGATCTCTTGGAATTTTACTGCAACGTTGCACAACAAGGAGGAGCTTCGGAGGCGATCTTGGACTTGCGGTGTTGGAGACAATATGAGGACTACATGGAGTTAACCCGGGCGTACGGGTCGCGTTTGAACCACCATGCCATACCCGCACTCCTAGTCACACACCCTTGCGGTGCAAACGTTGAGTATTTCCATTTATCAACAAGGAGCCATTAGGTCATAAGAGCCAGTGATAGCCACACATACTTCGACCCATTAAGGCACAAGTGTAGGAAACAAGTTGGTACTGCCAAAGCAAACAACTTATCTTCGCCATAGGCCATTGGGCGACCAGCTCCTTAACCAGTCACGAAGGCCAATACTTTGGTGAGCAGGGCGCGGTCGCCCACCTGCTCACCAGGCGGGCAGAGCGCGATCGCCAGACCGCCCGCCGAACCATCATGTGGGCTTATCGCTAAGCGAGCAGGCCTTGATTGTTTGCCCGTTTGCCTAGGGGGCCACGCGGGCCACTCGTTAGACGAGCAGGGCGTGGTCGCCCACCTGCTCACTCAGTCGTCACAAGGTTACCTCAACTGCCTGAGCTATAGGCGCATTCAGTATTTCCTCTGCAATCACGCATAGTCACTGAAAACACAAGTAGGCATTGTACAAAACATGTAGGAAACACATTAGGGGGCGTAAGGCCCTGCATGAGTATGTCACGGTTTCCTATGTGGAAACTTAGGCTCCTGTGATTCAGAATTAGCCCACGGCTCTGCGCGATATGGGAGCAGGTTTGCAGGAGGGATGTTGGGCTTATTCGGTGCTCGCGGAGACAGCCATCGGTGCTCCGTTGAGCTGAACCGAGGTGTGCGGACCGCATGTGAGCCACCGTGCTAGGTTCGCACTCCTGGTCGCCCGTTCGAGCTCGACGTGAAGGCCGGGCATCACTACGGATCAGCAAAGGGTAGCCAAGCCATCAAGACACATGATATTTCCGCGCAAGCTTTCCCGTCAGGAGACAAACAAAAGAAATAAAGCGAAAGTTCTTAAAGTAAACAACTTTACGCCACAGCGCGATCTGCCTGCTGGAAAGCCAGCGAGGTGGGGTCTTCTTCTTCTTGGTCATCATCGCAGGGACGGCTCTCCTTGAGCCGCCGTGAGAGTTGGTCTGGTGGATCGGGCAGAAGGGCTTGCCCTCCTTGTTCTCACGACGGTCATTCCTCCGACCGCGGCGGTCACCACGCCGGCCTCGGTGGTCATCCCGTCGCTCGCGACGGTCATCCCGCGATCACGGCGGTCGCGCCGGTGGCGGGCATCTTGGACTTCGCAACCTGCGTCCTCACGCTCACGTGGCGGGCCCTCAAAGTCGGCCGTCCCGCGCGTCCTCACGCGGCACTGGATGTTGGCCCCCGAGCCTCTGCCGCCCACGCGCACTTGTGCGCCAGGGAGAAGAGCTCGGAAGTGGTGGCGACATCGCGAGTCGCCATTTTTTCCCGCGTCTTGCGGTCGCGCACGCATCTTCGAAAGGCAATGACAACCGACTGCTCGAAGATCCGGGGAATCATATTGCGGCAGTGGTAGAACCGCCGAATAAAGTCGCGCAACGACTCCCCTATTTCCTGCTCGAGAGCATGGAGATCATCCTCCAAGCCGGTGCGAATCGCGCCAGGAGATTAGCGACAAAAGGTCGCACAACTCCTCCCACGAGTGCACGATCCTCGCGGGAGGTTCAACGGACCAGACGAGGCGGACCCGTCAATGCCGTTGGGAAGTAATTGGCCATGGCCTTTCCAGACCCGCCAGCGGCACGCACCACAGTGGTATAGATCTGGAGGAACTCCTCTGGGTTGGTGGTGCCATCATACTTCTCGATGGAGGCTGGACGAAACCTCTCGGGCCACACCACGCGGCGCAGCCGTCGAGAAAACGCCTAGCATCCGATGCCATAGGGGGGATCCTGCCGTCGCCCGACCCCGGCCTGGAAACCATGCCGGGTGGGGGGGTGGAGCGTAACTTCCCAAAGAGTCGGAGGAACGGACCTCCTCCTCAGCCTGAAGGTGAGAGTCAGGAGAAGAACTCTCAACCCCAGGGGCCATCCGTCCGTCGCGAACGCGGCCACGCTGCAGGCTATCACGTAGATCACCACTACGCGACCGACGTCGGAGCTCCAGATGGGACCTGAGGTCCCCACGGCTCTTTGCGGAGCTGGGACCTTCTTCTTGCACACCCTTTCCCTTACTCTGGCCAGCCTAGCCAGAGCGCTTCCTGCTAGGGTGACTGGAAGCTTGGGTGCGCTCTACGGGCACCTTGAGGCGAGGGGAACCGACGGCCTTAGACTAGTCGGGCATCCCTCGTGGAGCTGGGCGTGTCCACGAGGCTCGTAATATCCGCAGCCCACAGGCGCCGGGTGTCTCCGGCAAGTTCCACCGGGTGGTCCAGAGGAGAGCGGATTGCATCACGAGTTGAGCGGAGTGGCGGCCTCCATAGCTTGGCGCCAAACCGGAAGCCGGCCGCCGCCATCGGCGCCATCCCTCTGCTCTGGCGTGGCGGTGGGGCGATCCCTCGTCCGTGAGGAAGCAGGGCGTATTTTGGGAATCACTAGCCTCCGCCACGTCTTGCTGCTGCAAATGTGAACCCGCCATCACCAGGCGCGAAGTCCTCTCGAACGGAGAACCAAAACTCGCCGGAGAGATGGCTGGATGAGCCGACCACTAGCCCCCTACCTGGCGCGCCCCTGTCGGCGTATTTCACCTGACAAGATTCCGCTAATCAGAGTGTCTACTCCCTAGACGGAAATAATGGTTCGGTAGAGGGCATCTTCGTGGCCGAAAACCATGATGTCTCTCAGCGGTGAGTTCCGGGCGACAACAAGCTGGTGGACACGCTGATTTATCTAGGTTCAGGCCCCCGAAATGGGTAATAGCCCTACGTCCTGTGAGTTCTTTGTTGAGGAAAGGGGGAAAATGTCTTACAAGGGTGTTTCTCAATATACCTTTTCTATGCTTCTGTTCTGTAATCGACCCCCCTCTTCATGCACCAGGCGCCCTTATATAGGCAGGCCACCCTAAGCGAGAGAGAAGTGGCGCTATGCTTATCTACACACATTAATTACACCCATCATTCCGGCTTCCCGTCTACCCGACTCATTTATCAAGCATGCCTCCGTGGCCTTGTCCTTCGAACATCATTTAATGTCGGTGAGAGGCCTCGCCCGATCCGCCGGGACAGGCGCTTCCTAGCGGGTTGGTGAGAGCGTCGAGAGGATGAGCCGCCGCCGTGTCGAACGCTGGACCCTTCACAATTAATGATCGACACGAGGTGCGGAGAGGGAACCTTCGAAGCCTCCCTTCGTCGTTTGGTCGCATCCATGACGACAAGGGGCCCAAACACCCTTTGCTCGGCGAGCCGCCACGTGGGCTTCTCGCCCGTGGCGGCGTGCTTCGCCGGTTTCCCCTTGGCGCCACGCTGAACGCTTCGCCCGTGGCGTGGCATAATCGCCCGGGCGCTTGCGGAGGCAGCGTGGGCTCTCTCCACTGGTGGGCGGCGTGCTTTCGCCCGCCGCCCGAACAGTGACCACGCTTCGCCCGCGGAAGCAAGCGTGATCGCGATCGCTTGCCGGGGCGCGTGGGCTCTCCACGGCGACGGCAGGCGTGCTCACTGGCTGCCCGAGAATTTCCACATGAGCGATCGCCCGAAAGGCGGCGTGATCGCCCGAGCGCTGGCTGGGGGCCACGTGGGCTTTAAATTAGGCCAGGCCACTTCTTGGGCCTATGACTTTTCACGGTGGAAAGGGTACCCCGGTGCAGAGTACACCGACATATACCCCCTTTTGAAACCACTTAGAATCAAGTGTGTTTTGATCTGCACTGAATTTCGAAACATCCTCAGTAATGCATGTACAAGGCAAAAATTGCACCCCTTGTTCAATATATCCTCTTCTGCAATTCTTCTAAAAGCGGAGACACCATTAATGTACTCAGCATCACACAGTTTTCAGCGTATATCCAGATTTTGTCCATCTACGCTATGTATATAATAATAAATATTAAATAATGAATTAAGTAAACTAGGAGTGCACATGCATGTCACAAAGAACAAATATATATATGCTACATTTAAACTTAGAATCTTCAAATTTCTCTTTACGTAGCTTGTTACATCTTGAATATAATATAATTAGAACCAATTGCTACTTTAAATCATATAGAACAAATAGATCTATACCAAGCTAGATCTAAACAATCTTCAATTCTCTCTTTACTAAGTTAGATTTTGAATATAATACAAATTAGAACCAAGTACTTACCTTAGATCACCTATAACAAAAGGATCTACAATCACACTTTCAAATCCACAGTCTCCTTTCACCAGACCGCCTCTCAATGGCAGCCACCTCAAAAATGGCTCAGGAAACTCTAAAAACACAAAGGAGGTTGGGACTCTCTGTACTTATTTTGGAAAAAAAACTCATCATAAAGTGTTTTTGGCTAAAATCGTCTATAATGAGACCCACATCATGAAAGATTTAAGCCAAAAACAGTCAGTGATGAATATGATGTCATCACTGATAGTTTTTTTTAGCAAAAACAGTCAGTGATGAATATGATGTCATCACTGATAGTTTTTTTTAGCAAAAACAGTCAGTGATGAATATGATGTCATCACTGACGGTTTTTTGGCTAAAACCTTAGTGATAATAATGGTACTCATCATTGACTATTTTTTAAAAAATCATTAGTGATGATCAGACGGTTTTTCAAAACTGTTAGTGATGAGGGGCTAATATGTGAGACCCCGTTCTGAAGAACAGGAACCTCCATGTGATTACTGTGCTATTCCCTGGATCAGTAGCTAGCACTCACATGTTTACAACAATTGGAAATCACAACCATACAAATAATAATTAAGCGGAAGCGATTAATTACGAAATATTACAAGTCGAGAAATATAGTAGCAAAGGAAGCAATATCTGCGGTTTGCCCATCCAATCCATGAGCAATGACCGAGCATAACTCCTTAGATAGAATACGATGAAGAAAAATCCGCAACTTCGATGAACAACTTGAAGCTTAGCATTCTAAACCACCTACAATATAATTAGGCAAGGGTGAGTATTTTACATACTCGGCAAGACTTGAAACAAACCTATGATACATGCGAGGCCATTTCAAAGGAAAGGCTAATCTGATTAATTTGCATAAAAGCGAATTTGCATTTATAAATCAAGTTATTTACAGCGAATTTGTAAGAGCAATTATAATTGATAAGAAATAGATACAACGATAAGTAATACTCATAGCCCATTGTGAGTAGCGAATAATCCAAACCATAATGTCCATCAATACCAGCCCTTTGGCGAGAATACCTTGATTGCTAAAACAAGTTTAGACCAAACCCATTTGAAAACAATAAAACATCTAACATTGGAATGACTTCACAGAGTGCTCATGATGGCTGTGACTAATTAATTAGATTTAACTCTGCGAGAGTGTACAACTTTACCCACAAGGAATGATCCACTCTTTTGCAACCTATTAGCACACTTCCTTTGGTGTGCCTGTGAAGCGATCATCTGAGCCGTTACATTATTGAGACATGACTTTGATCCGGCCGGGCGTTAACCCTGTAGTAGAACTAGAAACACGCACCCAAGCCGTGGATCCACTTTCACACACCAACACAAGCGTTTCTAAACACAGCAGGCGTACCGTTGCATTAGCAAGTAGAACTGGCCGGAATACCCGTCGGGTGAGACTGGCCAGGAATACCGTGCTATCTCCGCCTACCAATGAACAAAGCCATGTCGAACAACAATAGGCTAAGCTTTGTCCCATACCGAGCCTCATGGTTGCCGCGAAATCTCGGATCAATAGCGTCCCATTGCTCGGTCCTTAATTAAACACAGGCGATACTCCACCCTACACTACGTGCAATTCCTTTCGCACATCCGGCTATCGCCAATAATCGCCGCATCAAAGCATAGTTTTCTTTTGGGTTTTTAATCAAAGTATCATAACCATTTTCCCAAAAGGACCATTCGGGTTTCATGTAAAACATTTGAAACAACTTTAATCATGATCATCTGCTTTTGATTCTAAAGCATGGCTAAGCGGGATAATATGATCGCATATACCCATGATGACATTAACAATGTCTATTCCTCAATCTATGGTTATCAAGGTTCACATATTCATAATCATCAAAGGAGATTCATGTGACAACAGGTATATCTACCAAATCCACAAGATAGCAATTTACATAAAGTAATCGCATGCATAAAACAATTTGATGCACAAAAGAATATAAAATCTGGGATCAATATGGTCAAAGGATGCTTGCCTTGCTTAATTTGTGAATATAGCGAAGAGCGGGGATTGCGGTTGGCAGCGATAATGAAGCTAGAGGCGTCGGGTTCTACGTCGAACATCGGAAAAAAATCTGACAAAGCAATAAACTTCAATAAGAGCGAAAAGCAGATAGTAAGAACAATTAAACTCTTTACAAAAAGCGAGGATTGCTCTTTATAAATTTATTAGTCTTATTTTACGAATTCAAGATCCTAAAATTGATTAGATTAATACAATTATTCATTAGTTGCAAAGTATATTGAGCTTACTGCTCCCAGCATGCTTCCTGAACCCCTATTATGTATGGATTTTGCGTTCGTAGGATTTAGAGCCAAAGTAAGACAAAGCAAGATTATTTCCTTAGATTCTTGCAGAGCATAACTTAGGGATCAATTCTAGGCTATTCTTTACTAAATGCAGGTTTAGATGAGTTGCTTTGCGAAACAATGAAAAGTCTTAAGTGATCATATAAGTTCATGAGTGATTAGTTCTATTACCTCAAATTGATTTCACTTAGAATTAGTTTTGTACAAGTTAAATCTTCTGATTTAGGCTACTGGCTTAGTTTACATAATTTTTGAGAAGATTCCGGTGATAAAAATGACTTGACTATAATTTTCTTCATTTGCAACTACAGTTCGAATAACATTCTTCATTCTTTTTCTTAGGATTCAGATTCAAAGCAACGCTTATTTAAACTTTTAGTTACAATTAGCTGACTTCTATGACTCATATACATCAGATAGGTATATATGAGTAAAAGGGCACACATGAAGATATGTATGCAGACATATGTTCATTCATATTATGGCTTCAAGCATATGAACACTTAGGGTTGTTAGGCTATCAAAATTAATAGGTAATACATCATGAAATGAGATTATCTTTTCATATTTGGATAGTCTATACTTTGGAGAGTACTACTGAACTAGTTCCTTAAGTTTTAGGATTTTGGACAAGACTATAAACTTCTCGCTAAAATGGTTCATGCTATACTTGAAGACTACACTATTCAAAATCGGCAGGAAGGAAAATAAGGATTAATGCTTAAGGATTTTGAGCTATTTGGATTAATATGCAAACTTTGATGAATTAAAGCTATTTCTTTAGGATATGGTAGAATGAACTTTGCCTAGTGATTCTAAACTAGATTTATAAGTTTTATGATTTAGATGAGACATCATTTTCATTGTTGAAATAGCTTAAGTGGCATTGAACAGTTAACACTATTTGGAATCGGCGGAAAGTGAATCACATGATTAGCAATTAAGGGTTTTGAACTAGCTTGATTTATATGGGAAGCACCTTGTAATTAAGATGTTTTTGTAGAATATGGTAGTACAAACTTTGTACAATGTTTCTAAACTAGTTTTGCTGATTTTAGTATTTGGATGAGTTATTTTATATACTGATGAAGTAGCCTAAATAACCACATGAATAGCAGCAATCGGCTAACTTTCAATCTAAATTTCCAACTACACATTACATGATTCTTGATTCATTTTTTGGCATTAACAGAATACCATCCTAGAAATGTTTTAAAGTTGATTTTGCATTGTTTTAACTTCAATTGCCATAGATTATCTATTTGCTTATTGCTATCATTAACCTTTCCTTTCATTAAGAATATACAAATTGAGTTTGATTCTAAGAATTTATGCATACATGGATTCTTCTGTTTCCAGAACCTATTGCAACCTACAATATCATTTTGTGAGCCACTATGCTAGTGTTTTGCTAAAAGCCATGAAAGGGTTTAATGATGATTAGCAAGCAATTATATTAAACTTGGTTCCAAGATTAAATATTTTTGCATGATTAGGTTTATTACAATCGAGAAGCACATAATCATTCATTTTATGATTGTATAAGTTATATTTTTCATGTGAGCAATATTGTCCATATTAGTGGGTTTATCTCATTCTTGGTTTTACTAATTGTTCTATCACTCAATAATTAACTATTTTTGCATATTTAAATTCATCCTGGGCTATTCATCATATGAATGTTCATTTTAACATTTTATGCCTTACTGTGTACAAATCTGAATTAAAGACCATAATGTGATACTAACCAAGGTTTAATTCAAGTAATGATTCTGTAGCTCAAGAATTAAATATTTTTGCCTAATTAGATTATTCCTGATTCTAGATAGATACAGGAACTCATTCCATTTAATTTGGATAAAAATTGCAGAATATATTCAGGATTAAACATTTACTGATTTGGAAAATGCACTGAAAACTCGAAATACGCTATACCCGAAAGCATATACGCCTACTCTTCTTCTTCTGGGGGCTGACTCTGGCTGACCGTGAGAGGCGGAGCAGGGGATGGCCTAGGGCTTCCGGCGAAGGTAGCTCCGGCGATCTCCGTGAAAGCGGCAACACGAGGATGAAGAGCTTAGCGTCTTATCGGAGGTGTTCTTGATCGGCGAAGAGCTTCGAGGCCTGGCCGAGCAGGTGGCGGCCATGGCGGTGGCTCGGTGGAAGATGACTTCGGTGCATGGGAGCTCGAATGGGTGGTGCGATGAGCATCGAGGAGGTCGTGGGGTTTCCATTTTGGTGGTTGGTTGATCGGAGAGGCATGAGAGCTCCGCCCGGCGGCTTTGAGTCGGAGAAAGAAAAGCGCGCAGGAGGCGACCAACTTCATAACTAGGGTTCGAGGGTTGTTGAGGATTTGATCCTTGTGGCCCGTGGATGCTCTAACTCAGAGGAATTGGAGAATGGGTGGCTCTCTTGCTCGGATTCTCCCTCGCTCCATATGAGCATCGGCAATGGAGGATTTGGGATGGGTTTCTGCGCCTCGGGCTTGAAGAGAAAGGGGAAGGCGGAGGGAATGAGGAAGAAAGTGGAGCACTACCATTGGTGGTTTCAAGGTGCAAGTGTCTGGTGAGGACTTGGCGTGATCTCCTAAGGCACCGACTTGGGTTTGCTCTGGCATAGATGGAAGGATCTAGAGAATTGGAGTGGGCAATCTGGGACCCGCATGGCGGTGAGAGCAAGAAACCGACAGGTTTAACTCGAGAAAGTGCCTTGCTATTAGCCAAAGTGACCCTTTGTTTCATTTTTAATATTGATTGATATTTATATATTTCTATTGGTGTATAATTTGGTTTCTCCACAAATTTGGATTCAGAAAATAAATTATCGCCAAGTCTTCTTTTGTTCTTTTAATTTCTTTCATTTCCTTTAATTGTCTTTGCAACACTAAATCCAAGAAATCAATTCAGAAAGTCACAATTTCCATAAAACTCAAAAGTACTCAAAATGCAAATTCACATTATAGCATTTCACTAGTTTTAAAATTTTCAGGATGTTACAGATCTACCCCCCTTACAGAAATCTCGACCCCGAGATTTGAAGGGTCTAAGGGAAAAGTATTTCTATGAGAAGTCAGGAAACTCTTCCTTGAGTTGGTCTTCTCGTTTCCAAGTTGTTTCTTCTTTAAAACGATTGTCCCGCTGAATCTTGATCATCTTGCAGCATTTATTACGGGCATGGCGTTCGGCTTCTTTTAAGATTTTAGTCGGATGCTTCTGACAAGTTAAATTAGGTTATAGATTGATTTCGTTTAGCTGGGTGAGTTCGGTAGGAAGATAAGATATTTTGCTAGTTGCGATTCATAGAAGACGGTCTGAACACTGGATAGGTGAGATGACAACTCAAATTTACATGCCTTTTATCCTATCTTCTCAACGATACGATATAGCCCAATATATTGTGGCGCCAGGTTACTTCGGATTTGGAAACGATGAATGCTACGAACCTTGCAAATTTCAAGGGCGAGACAGATTGGGGAATTCCTTATTGGAGGTGACTTTGTCGTTCTGTTAATATGTCGTCTTCCTTGCAACTGCTTCACTGGATCTTCATCTTGCGATTCTAAGTCGACGTGCGAAAAATAGAGGGGAATTTTTTTTTTAGCTTTAAGTAAGTAGATGAGAGATGCTAATACTTTCTACATATCTCTTTTGATTGTGTAATCGATATTGTTACTAAGGACATTCTAATTTAGAAGCGATGCATGTGACACATTTAAATTTCAGAAGCGAAGAAAAGGTGCATTGTCATTAGATTCATTTGTAAAGAACTGAATGTTTAATACCAAGAAGAATATTTGAATACAATTATTGATCTGTATAATTCAACATTAGTTGATGAAATGGTGAGAATACATGTTATTTGGTTTGACTTGATTGAAATCATGATGGAGACAATTCAAGTATTGGGTTGAGACAAGAGAATCATCGGTGATTTGATAATTTGATCCGTTTGATTATTTTGGTAGATAGAAAATTTTGATTTTCTTTGGATTGAGCAAGTATAAAGAAACATAATGTCTGAGGATCAAAAGATTGATCGCGAGATTTGAATATACAAAAGACATACTTAATACCACATTAAGAGTCGATTTTAACTATATAAGGAATATGTTTACATTCAGAGCCTATTATCGAGGTAGGGATTGTTCAGAGTATTAGACGTTTTCTAGGTCTCCAAAATAGCTTAGAAGTTACTAATATTTTTCTTGACAAGGTGAAGTGGAACTTTTCTTGGGTTGACGTTGGTGAAGTATCCCAGACCATCTTAGCTGATGCGGTGACATTATCAGCTTGGTGTTGCATCTGGTAGGTCTAAGCTTCTTCAGCGGGTAGTTGTTGACTGACTCCATGAGGTTTAGAACGAGGCGGATTTTTCTCCTTCTTTGGGCATTTGTAGGAGTAGTGTCCTTGATTTCCACAGCCGAAACAAGTAACATTGGCTTTCCGGTCTTGAGTATCAAGGAATTGTCCACTGGTTTGGTTGGAGGGATGAACAGATGAAAGTTGAGGTTGAGGTTGGAGTTGTGTAGAATTCTTCTCGGGACAATCATCTTCATTCTAATGCCTCTTCTTTGACTGATCCCTCGGGCAACCTGCTTCAAATTTTATCTCTTCTATTCTTGGAGTTGTTATATTGTCTCGATGTCTTCGGTATGTCTAATGCGCTAGGGCTGTTTGCTCACTTTGGGGAGCCTTTGTTTAGCAATATGACCCTTCTTCTGACAGATGTGGCACTTTGGTTTCTTCGTGACTTTTTATTCGCCTAGTTATATGCTTAACTCCATCTTTCTTGCGATTCTCATCTGGTTGTTTCTTAGGACATTCTTTGGCCCAATGATGTTCCTCATCACATAAGAAGCATGTCGTTGGCGATAGCCATTTACCTTCTTGATGATAATTGATAAGGCTGAAATCTTTGCTTCTCCAACTCTTTTAATAATATTCCTCGAGCAGCTTCTTTTCTACTTGCCAATTCCTGAGCAACTAAGGCTTGAAATTTCTCTCGATGATGCTGGTTCGCATTAGCGATTTCCGATTCTAATGAGCCTTGGCCTTCATAAGGGTAACAAGTGGTATCACTCTGCGCTAATTGCTGAAGAAGAAAAGTGTGAGTCTAGTGATTTTGTTCAATTATGGCCAACATTGGTGCTGTAGATGGAGATTCTGGCAATTGCTCTTCCGAGTTAGCTTCTTGCGGACCTTGAGGAGGTAATAAATCTCGACAGCTGTCGGGTTGCGAGAAGGATATCTCAACTAGATGTTCAGATCTTGATCGGATCAAGGTAGGATTATCATCCCTCGGTGGTTGAAAATCTTGCATAATTTCACTTTCCATGATTTCACTAAAAGATCTTGATTTAGATATCCTGCAAAGATGGTTATCAAGATAGGGTTATTTAGATAATATTCTGTTGGGTTGCAAGGCAACATTTCGTTCTTTAAAAGTTTAATGTATATTATTATTATTATTATCATTTCCAGGGATTGACTCATTGTGAATGTCGACCAAAAGGTTCATACATACCTGAGAGTAATCCGAACGACAATACTTTTCAATTAAGAATCCAAATGAACGCCAATTATACCATCGATTATCATATAAGGGTTGTGGGGTTTCTAATCACATTTTGAGGATTCATGCGGTTGTAAGTTAACTAATTATTATCTGATTAGAGAAGTCTTTTATTTAAATTTAAGATTCTCATTCAGATTTTATGATAGGGGATTTTATTCCTTCTGGTTTAGAATTTCTATATATAGTCCTTCATGACGGATTGATAAAAGAGATGGTGAAGAACTTCTTATGGTAGCTGGTTGTCATTACTTTTGACAATTGCTTGTTTGTTGACGTCTTAATCCGGTTGCAAATGATGGATCTTGAAGTCTTGTACAACTTTGTATACATGAATATGGGCATCTATATCAATGCAATGAACTTGCATACTTAGTGAAGATCTTACGTTTAGTTTCTCAAATAGCGTTGAATTTTGTGTCGTCATAACGTTTCACGTAGTGACATTGATCTTGACCTTCAAATTGAATGCTAACACAGCTGTGATCTTATACTCAATTTCTCGGTTTACATGGGTTTAGTGCATGGTTTCCATGTTTAAAGTTTGTAGCTAATTCTTTTACAGTATCACTCTAGTTTTCTGACTGTCTATTAGTAACTATTCCTGAAGGAAGGATGTCATCATGATAATTTGGATAATAAAGGGATTTAGGATGAAAGGAAAGATTGTACTATAACCATAGTTGTGCAATATATAAAATCTTTTGAAGGTTTATACTTCTAAAATAGTATTTTACATTTTAATTGCTTCATAACTATGGGTTCCTTATATGGTTTTGGGTCATCTTGTTATGATTCTTTAACCTATCGGTTAAGCATTTCGAGAGTTTCCGTGATAATAATATAGACAGAATTTTTTTTTGATTTATCAAATTGCAACACACTTTTATTCATTATATAAAGAACTATACATTTTCTTATATCACAACAAAGTTTTATTACGCTAATCTACTACTTCATGGTCAGGTCTTCCATTCTAGTATTGAGGAGTTCAACTAAAAATTCTGCAATAGAAGTGCTTTCCGAAGGTAGTAAAGCGATTTTGTGCATTAATTTATTAGAGAATCTTGAGGGCAAGAGGTGCGATTATGTAGTATGACTATAATGATCGAGGATATTTAGTGAGTCTGGCATCTGAGACTTTGGCGATATTGGTTGGTATTGGAATTTGCTGATTATACCAACTGGTGGCAGCATTTTCTTAGGGAGCCCTTGTTATTGCCATAGAAAGAGTACAAGGAAGAGGTAGTTTTGGCGTGGTTGAGCAAAGAAAATAGAAAGAGTGGGTATTGGTTATAGGGAGAAGATAACAGAGGTTGTGTTGTTAGAGTAGAATATTCAGCAAATGAAAATTGAGACGGCCCACTACGTTTTTCTGCGCAACTCGATGATAATATTTGTTCAAGGCTTGTACTAATCCTCACGAGGTTACAATGAATTTCATTTTGAATATCACTAGGATTTAGATAATAACCCCTTTGTTTTTGACTAAAATTTCTTATTAAGTAGGGCAACACATCGTAAATTTCAACCTAGTGGTTTGGCATTCACGAGAGTAACCGAAAGCAACAGAAAAGATTTCCAACAAAACTTCAACAACACAGAAGTAATATGTATATATTTAACTTAATATGTAGGAAGGGTATCTAAGGTTTTTCTTTTCTTGGCCATACGTAGTTATCGTAAGCGACTTACTATCAGACTAGAATAGTATGTCGTCAAGTATAATACTATCTTTTAAGGTAAGCTATTCAGTGATGAGTCTTCTTTTAATCTTTGCACCACTTGTTGGGTTAGTTTTCCGAGGCTTCGATGAAGTCGGGGAGATTGTGATGCTTGTTACTTCTATTGTCTGAAGTTGTTGATGCAAACATCACGATGTTCTTGACTTGTTGCTTAAATTATTTTCAACAAGTTTATTGGTGATTTTCATTAAGCGGAGGAGGATAGGAGAGAAGTTCTTCTAGAAAGAATAACTCGGGAGTGGAGAAATAAAATTCTACAAAGGAGAAAATGAGTGTCTGAGATAAGAAGATTAAATTCTATAGTTGGGAAAATAGTATATGTGTGGCGATGCTATGAGTAAATAGATGAGGGGATTAAATTCTATAGACAGGAAAGTAGTATACAGATAAGAAGATTAATTTCTATAGATGGGAAAAGAGTATATATACAACTAATGTTACTCTTTTTATCTATCTTTTCAAAGAGATGAACTTTCCGATTTTCTTTCCAGTTTTCATTTTCAATGTTCATTCGAATGTTTTTGTTCAGAAGAATATAGTTTTTCCGGTTCTAGCTCTGTTTCACAGTACATAATCTCGGCAAAGCAATGGGGTGAGTTGTGAAACCTGTTTAGAGATTATTATGGGAAAAGATTAGGTTTTTAACTAGCCTAAAGCAGCATAATCTAGTTTGGTGTTACTAATGTGGTAAGAGCTTAACTTGACTTATATATGAGTAGTGTGACTCCAGCAAGGCTAAGAGTAGTGATGGAGACTATACTACTAATCCTGATGAGGTTTTATTTTTGAGACAGGTTAATAACCATAATGGTTACCCAAGTGAGAAATTGTACAGAAGAAGGGACAAGTTTGTATAAAGCTTTATAAAAAGATGAGATAAGCTATTTCATGATTTCATATTCATCCTATGGTTGAGGTTTTGATATTCATACATAAGGACAATTTATTGTGAAACTTTAACCTTAGGGGTTAAGTTCACACATATAATCGATCCGACATTCAGAAATAGAACCAATTTCAAGTAGCAAGACTTAATAACAACATAAATTGCTCTATATAATTAGGCGGAATAATATGCTATGCGCATAAATGGTTCTTTTCTTAAGCTAGATCGTAAGATATCCTAACCATACGCCTTTTACTATCGAGTGAGGTTGCCTCTTCATGAAGTAGTCTTGAGCTTTATACATTTTGTCGAAGTTTAGCAAAGCTGCATGTTTTCTGAGATGGTTGTTGCGAGGCATTGTAAGCTTCTTGGGTCGGCATGAATGATGGCGATGACAAGTCTTGGGCATCTTCGTGACAATAGCGAAGATAAACTATGGCGAGGATTTCTTTCTCGAAAGCGAATTTGTTTACAAATCAAAATGAAATCGATGGTAAGGATAATGACTTAAGAATGAGGAGAGAATAGCAAGGCCTACATTTTGCAAATATAGTAGCTTTTGGAAGTAAGATTTTGAATTTCCTTATTCAATACTAACGACCAATCTATCTAAGGTTTATCCTACGGTCGATTATAGCTCGATACCAAAGTTGTGAGACCCGTTAGAAAACGAGGAACCTCCATGTGATTCTTGTGCTATTCACTGGATCGATAGCTAGCACTCACATGTTTACAACAATTGGAAATCACAACCATACAAATAATAATTAGCGGAAGCGATTAATTACGAAATATTACAAGTCGAGAAATATAGTAGCAAAGGAAGCAATATCTGCGGTTTGCCCATCCAATCCATGAACAATGACCGAGGCATAACTCCTTAGATAGAATACGATGAAGAAAAATCCGCAACTTACGATGAACAACTTGAAGCTTCGCATTCTAAACCACCTACAATATAATTAGGCAAGGGTGAGTATTTTACATACTCGGCAAGACTTGAAACAAACCTATGATACATGCGAGGCCATTTCAAAGGAAAGGCTAATCTGAGTTAATTTGCATAAAAGCGAATTTGCATTTATAAATCAAGTTATTTGCAGCGAATTTGTAAGAGCAATTATAATTGATAAGAAATAGATACAACAGTAAGTAATACTCATAGCCCATTGTGAGTAGCGAATAATCCAAACCATAATGTCCATCAATACCAGCCCTTTGGCAGAATACAACAGTTGCTAAAAACAAGTTTAGACCAAACCCATTTGAAAACAATAAAACATCTAACATTGGAATGACTTCACCGAGTGCTCATGACATGGCCTTGACTAATTAATTAGATTTAACTCTGCGAGAGGTGTACAACTTTACCCACAAGGAATGATCCACTCTTTTGCAACCTATTAGCACACTTCCTTTGGTGTGCTTGAGCGATCATCTGAGCCGTTACATTATTGAGACATGACTTTGATCCAGCCAGGCGTTAACCCTGCCAGTAGAACTAGAAACCGCACCCAAGCCGTGGATCCACTTTCACACACCCAACACAACGTTTCTAAACACAATGAGGCGTACCGTTGCATTAGCAAGTAGACTGACCGGAATACCCGTCGGGTAGACTGACCGGAATACCGTGCTATCTCCGCCTACCAATGAACAAAGCCATGTCTCGAACAACAATAGGCTAAGCTTTGTCCCATACCGAGCCTCATGGTTGCACGGAAATCTCGGATCAATAGCGTCCCATTGCTCGGTCCTTAATTCGACACAGGCGATACTCCACCCTACACTACGTGCAATTCCTTTACTTTGTCCGGCTATCGCCAATAATCGCCGCATCAAAGCATAGTTTTCTTTTGGGTTTTTAATCAAAGTATCATAACCATTTTCCCAAAAGGACCATTCGGGTTTCATGTAAAACATTTGAAACAACTTTAATCATGATCATCTGCTTTTGATTCTAAAGCATGGCTAGCGGGATAATATGATCGCATATACCCATGATGACATTAACAATGTCTATTCCTCAATCTATGGTTATCAAGGTTCACATATTCATAATCATCAAAGGAGATTCATGTGACAACAGGTATATCTACCAAATCCACAAGATAGCAATTTACATAAAGTAATCGCATGCATAAAACAATTTGATGCACAAAAAGAATATAAAATACTGGGATCAATATGGTCAAAGGATGCTTGCCTTGCTTAATTTGACGAATATGACGAAGACGGGGATTGCGGTTGACGACGATGACGAAGCTAGAGACGTCGGGTTCTACACGTCGAACATCGGAAAAAAATACAGCAAAGCAATAAACTTCAATAAGAGCGAAAGAAACAGATAGTAAGAACAATTAAACTCTTTACAAGAAACAGGGATTGCTCTTTATAAATTTATTAGTCTTATTTTACGAATTCAAGATCCTAAAATTGATTAGATTAATACAATTATTCATTAGTTGCAAAGTATATTGAGCTTACTGCTCCCAGCATGCTTCCTGAACCCCTATTATGTATGGATTTTGCGTTCGTAGGATTTAGAGCCAAAGTAAGACAAAGCAAGATTATTTCCTTAGATTCTTGCAGAGCATAACTTAGGGATCAATTCTAGGCTATTCTTTACTAAATGCAGGTTTAGATGAGTTGCTTTGCGAAACAATGAAAAGTCTTAAGTGATCATATAAGTTCATGAGTGATTAGTTCTATTACCTCAAATTGATTTCACTTAGAATTAGTTTTGTACAAGTTAAATCTTCTGATTTAGGCTACTGGCTTAGTTTACATAATTTTTGAGAAGATTCGGTGATAAAATGACTTGACTATAATTTTCTTCATTTGCAACTACAGTTCGAATAACATTCTTCATTCTTTTCTTAGGATTGATTCAAAGCAACGCTTATTTAAACTTTTAGTTACAATTAGTGACTTCTATGACTCATATACATCAGATAGGTATATATGAGTAAAGGGCACACATGAAGATATGTATGCAGACATATGTTCATTCATATTATGGCTTCAAGCATATGAACACTTAGGGTTGTTAGGCTATCAAAATTAATAGGTAATACATCATGAAATGAGATTATCTTTTCATATTTGGATAGTCTATACTTTGGAGAGTACTACTGAACTAGTTCCTTAAGTTTTAGGATTTTGGACAAGACTATAAACTTCTCGCTAAAATAGTTCATGCTATACTTGAAGACTACACTATTCAAAATCGGCGAGGAAGGAAAATAAGGATTAATGCTTAAGGATTTTGAGCTATTTGGATTAATATGCAAACTTTGATGAATTAAAGCTATTTCTTTAGGATATGGTAGAATGAACTTTGCCTAGTGATTCTAAACTAGATTTATAAGTTTTATGATTTAGATGAGACATCATTTTCATTGTTGAAATAGCTTAAGTGGCATTGAGCAGTTAACACTATTTGGAATCGGCCGGAAAGTGAATCACATGATTAGCAATTAAGGGTTTTGAACTAGCTTGATTTATATGGGAAGCACACTGTAATTAAGATGTTTTTGTAGAATATGGTAGTACAAACTTTGTACAATGTTTCTAAACTAGTTTTGCTGATTTTAGTATTTGGATGAGTTATTTTATATCTTGATGAAGTAGCCTAAATAACCACATGAATAGCAGCAATCGGCTAACTTTCAATCTAAATTTCCAACTACACATTACATGATTCTTGATTCATTTTTTTGGCATTAACAGAATACTATCCTAGAAATGTTTTAAAGTTGATTTTGCATTGTTTTAACTTCAATTGCCATAGATTATCTATTTGCTTATTGCTATCATTAACCTTTCCTTTCATTAAGAATATACAAATTGAGTTTGATTCTAAGAATTTATGCATACATGGATTCTTCTGTTTCCAGAACCTATTGCAACCTACAATATCATTTTGTGAGCCACTATGCTAGTGTTTTGCTAAAAGCCATGAAAGGGTTTAATGATGATTAGCAAGCAATTATATTAAACTTGGTTCCAAGATTAAATATTTTTGCATGATTAGGTTTATTACAATCCCAGAAGCACATAATCATTCATTTTATGATTGTATAAGTTATATTTTTCATGTGAGCAATATTGTCCATATTAGTGGGTTTATCTCATTCTTGGTTTTACTAATTGTTCTATCACTCAATAATTAACTATTTTTGCATATTTAAATTCATCTGGGCTATTCATCATATGAATGTTCATTTTAACATTTTATGCCTTCTTGTGTACAAATCTGAATTAAAGACCATAATGTGATACTAACCAAGGTTTAATTCAAGTAATGATTACGTAGCTCAAGAATTAAATATTTTTGCCTAATTAGATTATTCACGATTCTAGATAGATCTGGGAACTCATTCCATTTAATTTGGATAAAAATTGCAGAATATATTCAGGATTAAACATTTACTGATTTGGAAAATGCTGCGAAAACTTCGAAATCGCTATACCCGTGAAAGCATATACGCTTACTCTTCTTCTTCCTGGAGCGCTGACTTGCTGGCCCCAGCACGCAGAGAGGCGGAACAGGGGATGGCCTAGGGCTTCACGGCGAAGGTAGCTCCGGCGATCTCCGGCGAAGGCGACGGCACGGGGATGAAGAGCTTAGCGTCGCATCCGGAGGTATTCTTGATTCGACGAGCTTCGAGGAGGCCTAAATGAAGCTTAGCGGCCATGGCGGTGGCTCGGTGGAAGATGACTTCGGTGCATGGGAGCTCGAATGGGTGGTCTGATGAGCATCGAGGAGGTCGTGGGGTTTCCATTTTGGTGGTTGGTTGATCGGAGGCAATGAGGAGCTCGCGCCTGGCGGCTTGAGTCGGAGAAGAAAGGCGCACGGAGGCGACCAACTTCGCAACTAGGGTTCCAGGGGTTGTTGAGGGGATTTGATCCTTGTGGCCCGTGGATGCTCTAACTCAGAGGAATTGGAGAATGGGTGGCTCTACTGCTCGGATTCTCCCTCGCGCTCACGCAACAGAGCATGCGGCAATGGAGGATTTGGGATGGGTTTCCTGCGCCTCAGGCTTGAAGAGAAAGGGGAAGGCAGAGGGGAATGAGGAAGAGAAAGTGGAGCACTACCATTGGTGGTTTCCAAGGTGCAATTAATCTGGCTGAGGACTTCGGCGTGATCTCCTAAGGCACCGACTTGGGTTTGCTCTGGCATAGATGGAAGGATCTAGAGAATTGGAGTGGCTGCAATCTGGGACCCGCATGGCAGTGAGAGCAAGAAACCAGCTTAAGGTTTAACTCCAGAAAGTGCACTGCTATTAGCCAAGCTGACCACTGTTTCATTTTTAATATTCAGATTGATATTTATATATTTCTATTGGTGTATAATTTGGTTTCTCCACGAATTTGGATTCAGAAAATAAATTATCGCCAAGTCTTCTTTTGTTCTTTTAATTTCTTTCATTTCCTTTAATTGTCTTTGCAACACTAAATCCAAGAAATCAATTCAGAAAGTCACAATTTCCATAAAACTCAAAAGTACTCAAAATGCAAATTCACATTATAGCATTTCACTAGTTTTAAAATTTTCAGGATGTTACATAATATAAATTTTTTTATAGCAGTGTCAGACTTGGGCTGTGTGTACTAAATGTTTGATCGACGTTCTTGTTCTATAACTCGAGAAGCACATCGAAGATACGCACGTCCTGATAACCAATCCGTTTCACGTAACCTATGTTTCAGCAGAGAGGATCAAGAACTTGAGCTGCTTCTCACTACTGGGATTGGTTCTGATCATATTGATTTGCCAGCAGCAGCTGCTGAAGAGGATCTGGATGCTATGCTTCCAAAGTGTGATGTCATTGTGATCAACACACACCTCTTGCAGAGAAAACAAGGTTTCCATTTAATTGATACACAGGTCAGCTTCTATGTTTTCTACTTTAGCTTAGGCCTTAGGAGCCCATAATTAATTGGAGCATCCGATATTCTGATGCCCAATTGTATGCTTTCGCAAAACTATACAACATTATAGTCAGCTATTTTAGAGGATTTCTCCAGATGAGAACTCATGTTTTCCATGATACTTATAAAGCATGTGTACATCGAAAGCAAGGTGCCTAGTACCGAGATTTTAGCTTTATTCTGACGTACATGATTAAGTAACTTAAAAAGGTGGCTCTAGGACTGATTATCTAATAGAACCATTTTTCCTGTAGAAAACATCAATGGTTATACTACAGATTATCCGAAAGTTTCTTTAATCAAATCGCTTTTGAACTGAAAGTGTTTTGAATTAAAAGTTTTTGGAGTTGAAACTTTTCAGCTAAAACTTTCTAATTTGAATTTCTTTAATTTATTTTTCAAATTGAATTTTTTTATTTGAAAATTTTCCATTTAAAACTTTTTTGAGTTGAATTTTGAATCAAAACTTTAGAACCAGAAGTTTTTAATTGAAACTTTCTGAACCGATAGTTTTTTGAATTGAAAGTTTCTAAAGTTGAAACATTTTTTGATTTGAAACATTTTCGAGTTGAAACTTTAGAATTGAAAGTATTCGATTTGAAAACATTTTGAGCTAAAACTTTTCCTAATTTTGAAACTTTGTAATATGATACATTTTGAATTTTAATTTTTTTAGTATAACTTATTAGATTTAATTTTTTTTCAAGTTGAAACTTTCTAATTTGAAATTTTCCTCAAATTTTTTGAAAACATGAATTTTTTTGACTACTTTCAAAAGTTTTTTAATCGATACTTTTCGAACAAAAAGTTTGTTGAATAGAATCGTTTCAAATAAAAGTTTTCGGAGTTGAAACTTTTGTATTTGAAACTTTTCATTTTATATTTTTTGAGTTGAATTTTAAATTGAAACTTGTTGAACTAAAAGTTTTTAATCGAAACCTTTCTTGAATAGAAAGTTTTTTAATTCATAGCTTTTATAGTTGAAACTTTATAATTTGAATGTTTTCAATTTAAAACATTTTGAGCTAAAACTTTCTAATTTGAAAATTTTATGAGTTGAAATCTTTCTCATTTTAGAAGTTTTGTTTTAAATTTTTTCGAGTTGTAACTTTCCAAGTTAAAACTTTTAAATTTGAAACTTTGCATTTCACATTTTTTTCTAGTTGAAACTTTTTTGTGTTGGAACTTTCTAATTTGAAAAATTTTTCAGTTGAAACTTTCTAATTTAAAATTTTCTGAGTTGAATCTTTCTGGGGTGCTCCCCATGATATACTTCAAAGTTTTTCAGATGGGATCGAGAATTATTGAATCAAAACTTTTTGAGTTAGATGGAAAGTTTCCAAACTAAAAGTCATTGATTGAGTTAAAAAGTTTTTTCAACTGAAAAGTTTTGATTCATTTTAGTATTTTTGAAAGTTTTTTGTGTTAGAGAAAAGTGTGACAAAAGGGTGAAGGTAAGTGGGGGAGTGAAGGGAGGTGCGCCATGTGGGGGATGCATCCGTACTGAGTCCTCAACTATAGTTTTGCAACAGTAAAATGGTATAAGGTTTCCAACAGTATTAGGCATACCTAGTTTAGAGATATTAATTTAGCGATAAATTATTGAAAGTCCCCAATATAAAGTTTTCCGGGTCAATACATTGCTTCCTACACAAAATGTCAATACATTGCTTCCAACAAAAAATGTCTTTCAGAACGTCCTTGAAATGGCCCCCTCAAGCAAGCCCCTTTTTAATCATGTTTTTACGGGAAAGAAAATGAATCAATCATTTGAGAACAGACTGTACGATCTAGTAACTCCAATTCATAAGAAAATATCAACACGATTGAACCAAGTGAGTCTGCTAAGTGTTTGGTTATCATGTCACCCTCATCCAATATATTTTTTTGCGGTATTTAAAAATTGAAAGTTTTCTCAATCCACTTTTTTTTTCAAAAGATATGATTCATAGCAGTTTTTATGTTCATATCAATGCCACCTATCACTGATTTTTTTTTTCTGCATCCGTTTTATAGCATTTTCTTTTTTTCGTATGCAAAATGTTACCACTGTCTTTTTTTTTACTCATGTTTTTATTCTTTCTATTTTAATATCAATGATCAGATCTTTATACCACTTTGCCACTTAACACTACCAGAAAAATACACATTTCCAACCAACGCCCCTGCAGCTTCAGGGCAGTTGGCTCGAGTCGTACACTTCTGCTCCAAGCATCAAGCATGCCGAGCAAAGCGAACAACAGCAAGTGTCAAGGCCGTGCCGGTCAATTCGACGGTAGTTGCGCGGCAGCAGCGATCGCCGTCAAACCTCAATCGTGGCAGGACCGCAGGGGTCGCCAAAGCTGCCACGGCAGATGTGACAGCCTGCCTACATGAATGAGGATGCCGATTGTGTGGCTGTGTAAGGTTTCTACAGGGGAGATACTAGCGTTCGGACGTTCGATCACTATTTATCTTATCAAATGTCTCTTGTAATATTTTTTTTTACGCGTACAATATTTTTTTTCGACATGTGCAACATCTGTTTACTGTAGCAAATTTCACTGTTTGTCGAAGGAAAATGTTGCACGCGTTGGTAAGAAATGTTGCACGTGTCTAAAAAAAATGTTACAGTGTATCCGAAAATTTCGAACGTCCGGACACAAGTCATTAGGTTTCTATATAGCAGCGCTAATAAATGGAAATCATGGTTTATCGATATTTTTTTTCAAGTCTAATCCTCATACATATATCTACAAATTTATTCTTCATCTCTATCGTGAAAGATGTGACAAACGACACATATCATCTATCGTAGTGCTAGTAACCTTCCACACTTTCCTGACACACTAGGGAAAGATGTCGTCTGTTACGCATTCTACAGTGTGACGTAGGCTAAATTTGAAAATACACAGGACTAGATTTGAAAAAATGTGGGATTATTAGATAAGTGATGATTTCTTAAGACATGCCATGTCATCAAGGTGTTAAGTTTACTTTATCTCTCTAATGATTTAGATAAAATCCAGACCTAAATGAAACGTCACCCATGTGGCCATATCTCATTGGTAATAGACCACTCTCTCCCATTCCCACGCTCTCCCTCCATGTTTTGTTTTTCGGAATTGCTAGAAGCCAGATGGCTGATTTTTTCGGACACTGCAATTTTTATTTTACTTATAAAATATTTTTTCCTATGTGTAAAACATTTTCCTTCGATAACAGTAGAAATGTCGATCCAGATCACTGCAACGTTTTTTTCCTATGCATGAAACATTTTCTTTCGATATCAGTAGAAATGTGCGTGTGAAAAAAATATTGCACACGTTGAAAAAAATATCGCAGGCGTTGAAAAAAATATTGCACCGAGCGTCCGATGCAACATGCTAAGATCGGACGTCTGGATGCTAGTTCTTCCCTTCGTTTTTTCATTACTTGGTATCTGGTACCAAACTTGGTGTCGACTCCAAGAAATTTCTTTCAGCACAAGCCCACAAGTACTCGATCACAAATAGACCTGAGCATTAGACCAAAATTTTTTTGGATCGATCTGTGGCACGATAGACACGGTACGGTCGAAGCGCAGCATAGTACGAATGATAGAGCCATTCTGGGCGTTGCGGTTAGGCACAATATATAGCACAGCACGTCTACATAAGCTGTGCTTAGGCTGGCACGACATGAAACAGGGCCAATGGGCCCGAAGCAGGCATGATATGCGGTAGGGTGCTCTAGTGTAACATTGTGGCATATTTCAACTCGTCCTACAGCCGTCACCGTTGCAGCCCGTGCATACGGAGAATGGGGAGACAATGAAGATATCAAAAGGCGGTGAATGGAGACTGTAGAGTATATGCTCATCGACACTGAGCACACCCACCAAGTCGACACTCTGCACTAGGGGTACCGGTCCTAAGGTGGCACGGTATGAAGCTGGCATGATTCACTAATGGGTCGTGCCTGGCTCGTCGAAGGCGAGTCAGGTTAGCACGGTACAACACAGTGGGCCATCTAAGCTGTCACAGTACAACATGGTCTAGGCTCGTGGCCTGTCATGCCCGTACCGTGCCGGTCCGGCTCGGCACGATGCTCATCTCTAACAAAAAAAACCCTCTCTCTCTTAAGTACCAACTAATTCCACAAAAGATTTCAAATTTAGTTTTCTGATCACATCTCGGGGACAGCTGAAATCCAAAATTTCGGCCTAAATTGAAAAACTAAATTTCAAATTTGGTATTTTTGAGACTGGCAAAACTAAAATTTCTGCCAAAATGATCGAAATTTCAGCGAAATTGACCAAAATTTCTGCTCTTTTCAACCCCATGTGAAATAGTCTCCCGAGGCTAGAAAAATTAGAAAAATTAGAAAAAAATCATGTAAAAATTTATCTACATTTTTTAACTATTTGAATGTAAAATACTAAGTAGTTATACATAAAATACCCTAGGAGTCTCGAATATCTAAGTCCCTTTCCTTGCATCGACTTTGCCATGCACATACGGGAGATACTCCATCAGAGAACCCAACCATGAAGAGGTAACTAGATGCACAAAGAGCCCGTGTGTTCCTGCAGGGGGAAGGAATCACCAGCACAAGCAGAGATTCTAATAGAAAAAGAAAATCTTTTTCGAGAACAGTTCCAGGAAATAAGGAAACCAAATTGCCATATTTTTTTTAAATCACAAAAGCTTGATAATGATCTTTTTTTAGATAGCTCAGGCATGCTCTCAAAACTCTTCTCACAAATTTTGAAGAATTTACAAATTTAGTAGCTTAATTAAATCAATGAAGCTACTTTAAGCCTTTTAGTGCATTAGTGGCAGCATTGGACTTTTTAAAAACTGCAAAAGTTTTATCATGATCCAAAATTTTTACAAGAGTGACAGGATGCTCCCAAGGCCCTTCCTAAAAAATCCTAAAGAATTTGAAAATTTAGAAGCTCAATTAAATCAGGGAAGTTGTTTTAAATGTAGTAGTAGCACTGTTATTTTTTTTTAAACCACACAAGTCTGATCATGATCTAAATTTTTTATAATAGATCAGGTATACTCTAAGGGCCCTTTCTAAAAAGTTTCAAAAATTTACAACATGGTTTAATAGCCCAATCAAATTGACAAATTTCATGCATCAGCAACACTATTAGAATTTTTAAAAACCGCAAAAGTTTGATCATGATCCAAAATTTTTATGGGAGTGTCAGCATGCTCCCAGGACCCTCTCAAAAATTTTGAAGAATTTTCAAATTTAGCAGCTCAATTAAATCGGTGAAGTTGATTTAAATGCAGTAGTAGCATTTTCAATTTTTCTAAAATCACACTTGTATAATGTGTAACACCTCGACTCCTCATGGAGTCCAGAATGCTACCAAATCCCAAATTCACCAAAAATTTCGGCAGCATCTCCTCTGAAACTATGGACATCCACTCGGCAGACAAAAGAATAGCAGAATTATAATATCATTCTAGCAGTCCTTAGTTAATCAACCATCCACTCAATGTAAATTAATGAATTTCATCACAATGAACAAATAAATTACAATCACATTAATTACATCCAAGTTTGACTTAATTGGTTAAATAAATTGTTGGTGACCGCAGATGCAGTGCACGTGTTACTACTCCCAACCCAAATGAGTAAGTTCTGCAAGGTACCTAAAACAAGAAGCAAACAAACGTGAGTCCAAGACTCAAGCAGAGTGCAATCAAACATAAAAGTAATGAATTTGATTAGAATACAACGACTTCAAAACATACAAGAATAGTTCCTTTACTTGACATCCTTAAATAAAGGAGCAATTTGAATTCATATAACTTCAACACGAAGAACACGATTACTTCACTATTTGCTATAACCATTACTTAATTGAAATTATCCGATTAACGAGCGTAAACTAACTCTACTTACCACCTCCAACTCGAAACATAAATAAACCTTACTCATACCTCAATAATCATTTCAGGATGAGTCCACGACTCAATACTCAACCTGTCATTTCCAGTCTCATCAATTAACATTCACCAATTGCAACACACAATGCAATACTTTTATGCTCTCATCCTCTTTCTCATAAATCATAAAATGAATGCACCATGCATGCTCATAATGCACATTGTCATAGCGTATACCGGTATAGCTGAGTGCACACCCGTCGGTGTGCACCCTCAATCCCACCCATCCCGTGGCGGGGCCTACTCTTACTGACTCGCTCCCATTCACCTCGATGAATGGGACTACAATAGGACTTTTGTGCTCACTACGGGTGAGCACCGAGGCCCGTGATCAACATGGGACGCCTCGTCCATCATGAATGCACAATGCAATTTACGTGAATGAATTGCAACACTTCATTCATCGCCAACACCAACATAGCCGTAACCACATACATAAATATAGCCAAATTCTCAAAATCCCCAAATCACTAGCGGTACTAGTATAATCAGATTCAACCATAAGGCATGGCAACTCATAACAACGTTTCTATTATGCAACTACATCCTCATACCACCGAGGCATGCTCACACAATACACTTGCGGTTAAATGCTCACAAAAATTCTATCTTTATAAAAGACTTAACCGCTTGAACCAAACCCATGTTAGTCCCAATCACTCAAACAATATACTCACTATACTCAACCTTACTAAAAGCTCGGTCTCAATTAGAATTCATCTAATTAACAGAGCAACAATTAAATTAAGGAGCATCACATCCGAATACACATCCACACTCAATAACACTGTACTTGCATCCATTCCCTTAACATTTTAATCATCATAAACATTTTCATAAGCGGAAGCACTTTCTAGTTATATCCAAGCAAGGCTTACCTCTTGCGTATGCATCGGCATTTACTTACGCTAAGAGCAAACAATCGATTAATCCTCCTAGCCACAATTTAGGGAATGCACTTGCCTTTTATTGAAGATTTGAGTGATGCGGGTCGAGGTAACCCTCAAGACCCACTACCGAAACAAAGAAGCACCGCAATTACTCGCATTCGAGACAACTCATTTCAACTTCGCTTAAACACTCGATACAAATCCAAATTAAGCATTGAATTTACAGCGACAAGTTAAATGGTAATAGCAAGTCGGTGTAGTATAATAAAACCTAAGAACCTTACGCGCCAACCATAACTATTGCATCAAAACTACTATTCTCTTTTGCTATCAGCAAAAGAAAAGAAAAACTAGTTCTATCAACAATGATCAATAATGAACAAATAGTATGCCAATCCACAACAGGGTCAGCACAAAAAGAACTGTAGAGCTGAACATACAAGCCCTCCATATCTTACTGGGAGAGTAAGGTTGATTAACTAAAACTGAGCTAAACTCTAGGACTTAACAGATGATGGACCAAAAGCAAGGGGGTGAAATACAACCAACTTTTGTTGGTAAGGGCGAAAACAAAAACTCAAAGAATAGAAACCACTAAGGCATGCTTACACTTTATACATAAAGATCGACAATCAAATCCAGGACTAGATGGCACTACCATCACCATGCCATGCAAATAGATACGATTCTGAGAGCTTATTGGCAAAACATTCCTACAATACATAAATCAAATCAAGATGGAAATAAAAGAAGTTTAAATTTCATAGTTATACAACTTAAGTCGATATACACAAATTGGTTTCTAGAGGAACTAGATACGACTAATCATGCCTCTTTTATGTCCGAACCTTAAAAATTAGATACATGAATGCATGGAATGCACTACACAAACAGAATACAATTTCCAAAGTACTTCATTGTTTTATCGATGAAGAAGCAACTCAAGTTAATTCATACAATGTTATGACTTTTGTATCATGCAGAATAAGTTTGTTGGGCTAAACAACATGATCAAATTAACGACACACCAATACATTAACAAGGTCACTTTATTGTTACTTCACATTTAGTGGTGAACATCGTGCATCAAAGGAACAGATTGGCATCTACCATGCGATATCTCTGCAGACTCAAGCTCACAATTTAAAGGGAATCAAAGTCGTATGCAATACCAATTCATTCTCATGAAGACCTAGCTAGGCAATTCATCAAACACTTGGCATGCATTCTAGAAACCAACACCACAATTTCAATTTGTTGGAGTTCTCACCACAAGAAATCAAGAGGGAGAGCAAAGGTGCTTGTGCTCATTGCCGAATCCTCTGTCACTTCTGGGCGCCTAGCTACTCTTGTCGAAGTGTGTTCTTTGGGAGCTGCCATCACTGGTCGAGTGTTCTTTGGAGCTGCTCTCGCCGAGTGTTCTTCTTGGCCGAGAGGAGCTCGAGCCAGGGAGCTCGGCCAAGGCAGGTGAAGCAGGGGAGGCAACACTAGGGAGGGAGGCTGCGCCTGGGAGGGGAGCTGCGCCAGGAGGAGGGCGCTCGGGAGGAATGCGCCAGGAGGAGGCGCTGGGAGGAGCTGCGCCAACACCAGGCGAGCCAGCCAGAGACTCTGGATGAGTCGGCAGGGGCTTGGAAAGACAAGAAAAATATCTTGGCCAAGGGAAACAAATGACAGCCACAAGAATGAGAGGAGGAGAGAGATTAGGTGAGGGAGGGGAAAATTTTCCTAAAAACCCCTCCAAAACCTAAGTCCAACTTTTAACCATTACCGCGAACCAATATAATTCAATACATGGCGCGAAATGACAAATAATCAAGAAAACAACTTGCCGCCAAACTAAACGGCTCGGAAGATACCTCATTTCGAAAGCTAAGGCAAAATCCAAAACCTTTAATAAAAGCTTTACTTGCACGACGATAAATAATTCCTCCCGAGAAAACATCCTTGAATCACAAAAGAGAAATATTTACCGGCCGAAAAACCTAAGAAAAGAGATCTTCGGTATTACATAATGATTTGAATTTTCTATGGTAGGTTAAGCATGCTCCGAGGACCCTATCAAAAAAGTTTCAAAAAGTTTCCAACATGGTTTAATAGCCCAATCAAATCGGGGAATTTCATGTGAAAAATTGCGACATGGTTTAATAGCCCAATCAAAACGGCGAAGTTCACGTGAAAAATAGCGCAAAAATTGCTCTCGGCCGGATTCAAACATGAGACCTGACGGTCAGACGGTTGAGTGTTTGCCAAATGAGCTAAGCATCGCCTGTGAAATGAGACAGGAAATAAATATATGAGGCTATATAGATCGGTACTGTAGTTTGTACAGGGAAAACCGAACACGCGGCGGGCACCTGTGAGGCCGGCCGTACTTCCCCACGTTTAGTAAGTTTTATATGATTAGTTTGTGCACTCATCGATCGCAGGCTTCGCAGCTGCTGAAGAAAGAAATAAATTGCTGACATTAAGAAAGAGGAGTTCATCAAATGGCATTTGTCTTCTTCACATGAAAAAAGTGTTAAGAAGCCTAATCTCTCTATATAATGGAAGCTAGAGACGAGATGAGAGTGGGACTTACAATTTGCATGTGTATTTTTTTGCAAAAATGTTATTCATCAAAAAAGGCATTATAATTGTTCACAAAAAATTTAGTGCTAAATCTAGTCCTAAAATCTGAAAACCGGTCAAATTAGTGATCAGCTCGGTCAAAAAAACCAAAATCTTGCTGAAATCACTGTAGCAATTTGAAATTTTTCAAAAAAAAATTATCCCATCGAGATTTGGAATCCCAACCCCAGCCAAAAATCAAAATTTTGGTCAAGGTTTCCGAAATCACGGTGGGATTTTGAACCATGTTCCACACACTAAAGATGCTCTAATATACGTTGACAAATCATGTTTTGGTGGGTACTTCGAGATCATTCGATTTAAGACGGACGCACCCGATTGGAATAGGTACTGTCGCAAACTAGCGTGGACATTTTATTTTTTATTTTTGGGATCCTGTTGATCAACTGGATCATGGGCAAATCTACCGCCAGTGCAGGGGGGTGCAAGCGCCGGCTATGGGGTACTGCAAGGAGCAGTAAGGATCCCCTACCGTCGTCTGCCTCGAGGAGGGAGATGGGTGTAGCCAGGTTCCCAAAACCGTTTTTAAAAAATCGGTTTAAAATTTATGGTACGAAAATCGCAAAAGTTGCTTAAAAATCGCTCAAAAACCGTTAGAAATCGAAGGGTTAAGAAATCAAAAAATTTTGAAAAATTAAAAAACTGAAAACCGTTCAGTTTTTAACGAAAAACCGCACGATTTTTACGAAAAACCGCTCGGTTTTTACGAAAAACGGCTCAGTTTTCACCAAAACCGATCTGACCAATCGAATGTTTTTAAAACGGTTTTGAGCGGTTTTCACCGAAAATCAACCTGACCAATCGAATGTTCTTTAAAGACGGTTTTTGAGTGGTTTTCACCGAAAATGAAGCACTATCAGAACGCACGTAGATAATTAAGCTTTAGAAAGAACAGCATGGCATTAATTTTGTCCCGTGCTATACGTACTATGCACGTTTTCTTCATGCATGGAAGGGTGTCTGTGCAACTTTCGATATTTATTAGGGTGTGTTTCGTATAGCTCTAGCTCCATCAGATTTATGGATCTGGGGCAGCTGGGTATTCTTAACTCCACCAGATCTATGAAGGTGGAGCTATTAATACAATAAGAGTGCTTAGATGAGTCATCTTATTTACATTTTAGACTAAAAATATAAACTTAATTCACTTTATTTTAACCTACAAGTTTCAGATCTCACGTGAAGCTGGGATCTGGAGCTCTACCAAACAGGGTCTTACTCGCTAGAAAGGGAAGGTCAAAAATGTACCACCACAAATACAGCATAGAGAAGACCAAACACAAGAATTTTTCTGCATGATTTTTTTTAAAATGAAGTAATTTTCAGCCTGATTTTTAAAAAAACACATGAATTTTGCTGAAGATTTTCACTGGTTGTCTTTTGTACTATGTAAACATCTCTTTCCAAGCAAAATTTCTTTATTTCAAACGTGGCAGTATCCTTGGAAAATCATTGTAGTATATAGGGGGAGGGGAAGCTTTTCATAGTACTACGAAGAAATTCCCTCTAAAAACGCACGGGAAAAAATGAGGAGGAAATAATCCTTTTGTTCTCCATTTGTCCCCCACTAACAATATTCAAATTCCACAGCACGTGCAAATTAATAGTAAAAGAGTTTTAAACAAGCAAGTGGGATAACTATTGTGTCAACAATCTAGATGACAATTAATTTGGTGCTAAATCTAGTCCTAAAATCTGAAAACTAGTCAAATTTGTGATCAACTCGGTCAAAAAAACCCAAAATCTCGTCAAAATCACTGTAGCAATTTGAAATTTTTCAAAAAAAATTATCCCATCGAGATTTGGAATCCCATCCCCAGCCGAAAATCAAAATTTTGGTAAGGTTTCTAAAATCTCAGTGGGATTTTGAACCATGTTCCACACACTAAAGATGCTCTAATATACGTTGACAAATCATGTTTTGGTGGGAAACATATCCTCCCACCCATACTTCGAGATCATTCGATTTAAGACGGACGCTCCCGATTGGAATAGGTACTGTCGCAAAATAGCATGGACATTTTACTTTTTATTTTTGGGATCCTGTTGATCAACTGGATCATGGGCAATCTACCGGCAGTGCAGTGGGTGCAAACGCCGGCTATGGGGTACTGCAAGGAGCAGTAAGGATCCCCTACCGTCGTCTGCCTCGAGGAGGGAGATGGGTGTAGCTAGGTTTCAAAAACCATTTTTAAAAAATCGGTTTAAAATTTGTGGTACGAAAATCACAAAAATCACTCGAAAACCGTTAACAACCGAAGGGTTAAGAAATCAAAAAATTTCAAAAAAAAATAAAAACAATCGAAAACCATTCAGTTTTTCACGAAAAACGGTATGATTTTTACGAAAAACAGCTCGGTTTTCACCGAAAACCGATCCTACCAATTGAATGTTTTTTAAAAACAGTTTTTGAGCGGTTTTCACCGAAAACCGATCCGACCAAGTTTTTTAACGGTTTTTGAACAAATAAATTTTTTCAAAATTTTTATTTTTTTAAATTTTTTAATTAGACCGGTTTACCGAGCGGTTTTGAATTTCAAACCGGAATGGTAAAGTCGAAAACCGCGGTTTTTACGGATTTTGAAACCCTGGGTGTAGCCGCCGTAGTTCAGGCCTAAGGTGGCTAGCACCGGCTTGCCTAAAGTTTCTGCATCCCCATTGATCTGGCTTGCATTGGTTTGTCTAAGATAGAAATCGAGCTCCTTTATGGTATATTAAATTCAATATAGATAATTTATTGTTTTTTATCTAATAGATCTGATTAGCTAGTAATTATTTATACTTCTTTTAGTAGTATAGTAGAGTAGTAGAAATATTCTCAATAAATAAATGGCTAGATCTAATTTCTATTACTCACCGTATATTATCGGTATGTTCTGTAAAATTTATCCGTCACATGGTTGTCCTATAGCGAAAAACTAATTAAGCTTCAACCCCGACGGGAGAGAATTCTTGCAAAAGTGCCAATCTCTTACGACAGCTGTGCTCACGAATATCGCCCGTCGTCATTCCATGTTTAGTGAGAGGGACAGAGACGGCGTTGACCTGTTGTCCTGTTCCGGCGAAGTATGCCGGAGAACACACGGCAGATGACGCCACGACGGGCCGATGACGATGCCGTGGGTTGATTGCAACGGATGATATATGCCAAACACAAACGGCGCAGGCCGTTTGATTGATTTGACGGGCGGCTGGTGAGGAGGCAGCATGCTTCTTGGTGGTGTCTTCTTCACTTCATGCCAACTTTTCAAGCCAGCTGCGAAGCAAATCATAGATGGCGCCTATCGTATCATGTATGGACTTGATTATTTTGCAAATCTTTTGCACAAGGTTAACGATCCATCTTGTGTAGGATGGTGAGGCATCGAAAACTTAATATATTCTAGAGCGGATGTGTAAATATTTCAATACCTTTTGCCCCCTTCAGGATGCTCTTGCATAAGTCACTACTACAAAAAAATCTCTTTCTTACCGATCTATCATTGTCGGTTCGATTAGAATCAAGGTAATAACACTTTTACTGTCGGTTCATAAGTTAAATCGACACAAATGCTCGATCGAAAAGGAACCGACAGTGATAGTAACTTATCATTGCCGGTTCTAAAAAAACCCAGCAATGATGCTATTACTGTCGGTTCTTCTTAAGAACCGGTAGTGATAAGTTATTATCACTGCCGGTTCTCATTGAGAACCAGTAGTGTTAATGGAGGAAGTATCATTGAGTCCGAACCGGTAGTGATAATAGTATCATTGCCAGTCGAATTCCGAACCGGCATCACTGTTGGTAATATTTTTGAAAAATCATAACTTTTATATACAAAGTCAGATGCAGACAAAAATTATACGAAAATTGTAGTTCTCGATGAGATCTACAACTTTGTAGTTGACAACTTTTTTATTTAAAATCATTTAGATGTCCAAATAATCATTGAAATGTTCAGATATGAAGGGATAAAAGGAAAATATATCTTAAAGTAGTTGAGAAGTGTGTATTAGGTGAGATGGTAAGAGGAGTTCATGTGAAGCAGTAGGACACGAGTTCGAATCTTAGTAACCTCACACGTGTATTTCACGCGAAAATCACGTGACTTGTGACTTATGACGCGACCGTGCGTAGTAGTAAATACAGGTTGGTGTAGGTGCAAATAAATTTATTTTGTGATTTTACCGAGTGATTTTTATATTTACATTATCACTGTCGGTTCACATACAAACCGGGAGTGATACAGACTATCACTGCCGGTTCGCGACCGTGCGTAGTAGTAAATGCAGGTTGGTCCAGGTGCAAATAAATTTATTTTTTGATTTTATCGAGTGATTTTTGGATTTACACTATCACTACAAACTAGCAGTGATACAGACTATCACTGCCGATTCCAATATCTGGCAGTGATGTCAGTTTAGAACCGACAGTGATAAGTGTTTTGTAGTAGTGAGTTGTCATCGAGATGAATAAGTTGCCGAAAGTTAAGCACTATCAGAATGCACGTAGATAAGCTTTAGAAAGAACAGCATGGCATTAATCTGGTCCCGTGTGCTATACGACTATGCACGTTTTCTTCACGCATGGAAGGGTGCCTATGCAACTTCCGATATTTACTCGCTAGAAAGGGAAGGTAAAAAATGTACCACCACAAATACAGCAGAGAGAAGACCAAACACAAGAATTTTTTCTGCATGATTTTAAAAAAAATGAAGTAATTTTCAGCCTGATTTACAAAAAACACATGAATTTCGCTGAAGATTTTCACTGGTTGTCTTTCGTACTATGTAAACATCTCTTTCCAAGCAAAATTTCTTCATTTCAAACGTGGCAGTATCCTTGGAAAATCATTGGAGTATATAGGGGGAGGGGAAGCTTTTCATAGTACTACGAAGAAATTCCCTCTAAAAACGCACGGGCAAAAATGAGGAGGAAATAATCCTTTTGTTCTCCATTTGTCCCCCACTAACAATATTCAAATTCCACAGCACGTGCAAATTAATAGTAAAAGAGTTTTAAACAAGCAAGTGGGATAACTATTGTGTCAACAATCTAGATGACAATTAAGCACATATATCGCTGTCGAGCAATGCCAACCTCTCGAATAACTGACCAAAGAAGCATGACTGAGGGGCGACGAAAGATTTTATAAGGTTACAAATACAGTGTAAATTTATATTTAAATATAACCGTATATACCATCAACTCGAAGGAGCAATGGATCCGTTTTCAAAAAAAAAGAAAGAAAGAAAAGAAGGAGCAATGGATAAACATGACTCAGGCCTTCCATTTTGGAATGTCGGAATTTTTCTCTATCCCCATAAAAATTCAACTATTTTTTTTATAAAATCAATGCATTCCCAACACGCCGATGGGCATATGGATGAACATGTTTCAAAATAACTCGTTACGAGATGAAAATTATTTACACCGACTCCATTCGTTCCTCCTTCAACCAATACACTTAAAACATACATCCTCGGGGAGAACACTCGAATATACTATCTAAACAGAAGTTTGCAATGGATAAGTGCCCATTTGACAAACCTGATACGTGCCAAGTGCAACTTAGCTGGGCTGTCACATCGAATCATAGTAGAATTGACATGTGACATATCTCCCAAAGCGAAACAGTCAGTGGAATTAATTGACATGTGATGCATCTGAGAACCTTCGGATCAGCTTTGCGAAAGATCCACGAAGCTAATTTGCAGGCCACATGGGACCGTAGAACCGGATGTATAAATTGCAAAGCCTACATACCAAAAAATTAATTCAGACGCAAGACAACTACACAAGCAAGAGTAAGCTAGCGGCGCAGCAACTAGCTAGAGCTACTTTGGTTATCAGCTAGCTGGTGCTAGCCATGGCGGCTTCGTTAGGACTAAACCCTGAAGCTCTCTTCAGCTCCTACCCCTACTCCTCCCCCTTCCTGGCCGACTACGCGCCGAAATTCCCCGCGGCCACCGCCGCCGCCGAATTCTCAACCGAGCTCGATGGTCATCACCCTTTCGAGTACTCGCCGGCACTGGTCTTCGCCGGCGCCGGGGATGATCACAACGAGAAGATGTACGCATACATGTTTATGCAGTACATATCATTGGAGTGCAGATGTTAGTTTGTTCTTGCTGCTTACTTGCTTAATTTGGTGTTTCGATCTCAGGAGTTGTGAGAGCGACGAGAAGAGAGCGAGAGTGAATGGAAGGATTGGGTTTAGGACGAGGTCGGAGGTGGAGATCTTGGACGATGGCTTCAAGTGGAGGAAGTACGGCAAGAAGGCAGTCAAGAACAGCCCAAACCCAAGGTACATATATCCCATGGAATTTCTAGCTATCTCTTCCATGTAAAGCTGAGTGCAAACAGAGTATTAGCTTCGCTTCTCTTAATCTCTTATGTATCTGATTCTCTGTGGTTCTGTATCCCACATGTTTTAGGATACTTAGGAGATAGTACGTACGTAGTAAGAAGCGTTCAGAAAATCGTATCAACCATTGATTTACTGAAGGATCGGGCGACATTGAAGCAAGTGGAATTGGTACTTTTAAGCATACGTAGGAAACTTGGTCATGTTTTTATTCTTGTCTACAGGTTTGGTTTAACTTGGCGAGGTGCTGAAACTGACGATTAACTAATTCTGGTACGGGCGCATATATGTACGTAGGAACTACTACCGGTGCTCGACGGAGGGCTGCGGCGTGAAGAAGCGCGTGGAGAGGGACCGCGACGACCCCCGCTACGTCATCACAACCTACGACGGCGTCCACAACCACGCCACCCCGGCTCCGGCTCCGGCGCCGCCGCCGCCGCCGCCGTCCTTCAGTACGCCGGCAACTACTACAGCCCGCCGCTCAGCGCCGGCTCGCCGCCGGCCGCCTACTCTGCGGGCTCACTGCTCTTCTGAGCCATCGTATAACGAAGACATACTAGGCTCAGAAAAACGTCAAGAGAAAAAGGCTAATTCCCTTCTGCTTGTACACTGGGAAGTAGAAACTAGAAATTAAGCTACCTTACCTCTGCTGATGTATCACGATGACTGCCTGTTTTTACCTGTTTTTTCCCCTTCTTTTTATTGCTTTGTTTTGCCGATCGATGTGATCTTCGGTTCTAGCTAGTTGACCTTGTATACGTAGCATAGCATGCTTTTGCAGGAAGACTTCTAATTTAATCGAAATTCTCGACTAAAAATAAAAGGTAAGTGTTTAGATCAGTGGGGATATTTTTTTTGCCATATTTCTTGTGTGTGTGAGTGCCAATTTGACAGGGTACTTTCCTTGACTCAGTTAACCGGCCTGCTATTTCTACCTTTAGTCCAAACTGCCAGCAATAAACTGGTTGAACTCCCATTCAACGTGCGACCTGAATATGTTTGAGAAAAACACAATCGTGTAATGTTATTTCTACGAAAGTGTATTCATCTTATCAATCTGACAAGCACCCCACATTTAGGGTAGACTAGTTTCTTTGCATCGGAATATTCAGTTGTACGTACTACTCCCTCCGGTGGTTTTCTTTTCCTAAGATTCAATGTATTCAAGCGTTTAGAAGAGGAGTATAACCTGACAGAGAATTTCAGAGAGGACCTTAAATTCCCGTTGGACTAGAGATATAGTAAGGCACGTTCCGAATTTGGAAACTTTCCCAAAGTTCTTACAGTAAGCGAAGTATTTTATATGAAATTAGTGCGAAATTCGAAACAGACCCAAAGCCATCAATGCACACAAAATTTGGGAACCTTCCCAGATTCGAACGTTCCAAAAAGGTGCAGAGGCTATTTAGCTAACCAAATACAGCAAAATTCGTTTTACATACAGATCGTACTTGTGGCCCCGCTGGGCAGAGCAACCCAACCCGACAACCCTTCCCACCCCAATTCCCAATCTCCTCGTCGCTGTCGCAGGCCACATCTCCAGCGGCCTTCGCCGCCGGGAGCAGCAGTGCAGCACCGCCTCCGCCCTTCTCGTCCTCTCACCTCCTCCCTGCACGCGCGGGACTCGCTAGCAGCCAGCCTTCTTCTTTCACCCACACCAATCGCCGGCCTCGCCGGGGAGGGTTTTACCTGTTTCTTGGATTGCTGGGCGGCGCCGGAGGCGATGTCCGGAGGACAAGAAGGCCCCGAGGGCTCAGGTGATTTGAGTTTTTCAAAGCTAGTGCGAGGCATCAAACTGATGCAATGCTTTCTTATTTTTACAGAATCGTTGAGGGTCTTGGGTTGCTTGGTTTGAGATTGCACGGTTTGGTTTCGTTTGTTAATGCAAATGCTCTTGGTTGACCCGTGGAAGTCAGAGGTGGGCGTCGGGCCAGGCCTATCGTGTTTCGGGCTTAAATCGTGCTGGACCGCGACGGCTACCGTGTCCACCATACCGGGTCGGGCTAGCTCGGTTCACCTTTAACGAGTCCAGGCACGATCCATTTGCGCTTCGTGCCGTGCCGGCCCAGGCCCGATCCATTTACACTATTGCGATGAAAAAAAATGATCCGAAGTTGCTTGCAGTAGCGTGTGTATGTGGTACTACGGTATGCAGCGAATATATAGCCACCTTGATCAAAGAAATGTGTAAATCTACAATCCAGCAATACAATCTAATCTTCACATGCCACTTATCACCTTAATTCATGCATAACATACCATATTTTTTGGCTATAAAATTGATTCTCCTTTTCTTTTTCCTGAACTAGGCCATAGGAGAAACGTCTGATTAGCAACCATCTATACAAGACACCACGTGATCCAATTGCTTGCTTGGCTACAAATAGCCCATCATCAGCTAGCATAGTAACACACATATGATCGAGATGGTTACATGTCCACTTGCATATCTATGTGTGTCGAGAAAAATATTCGCTTGGATTATCCAAAATAAAGTGGGGCCATGCATTATGCCAATTAATTAAATCATTATCAGCAAACACGCATTCATTCCCTTATATATCTCTGGACAAATTAGCAAAGTAAATAAATGACGAGACAAAATATGCATGCAAAGTAAGGACCAAAAGAAAGCATGCGAAAGAAATATCAGTATTGGTAGCAATAGACACAAATATTGGGAGAAAAAGAAGTAGATTTTATTATATCTTGAACAGTACAGAGTTACTGCCTCGTTAAAAATCTTACACCCTGATCTTTCTCTGCAAGCTATCTCAGAGTGGAGAGATCAAGAGAGATGTTGAATACATCAGACATGTCTTTATATCCCAGTGAACTAACGTGCATCAGATGTTATCTAAAGAGTGGAGAAAATAAATTGACACGCTATCCTATTTTAATCACATCTCTCTTAGGTTCAAAATTTCAAATACATGAGACGTATCTTTATATCACTCACCTCTTTTTGTCATGATTCCCTCAAATCTACCGATCTCTCTTACATCAAATCAAATACGTCATATGCATAATTCTTTACTTTTTTTCGTGACTCCTTCAAGCCTCAAGAGTCAAGGCCCTGGACATGCATGACACACGTCGGCACATAAAGGGAACGCCAGCCGGGTTGAATACTTGAATTCGGTGCATGCACATGGGTGACAGCTTAATACCAATAGTGTGTAGATACAAAGGGTGCGTTTGATTGTCTGGATGAGATTGGATGGGATATGATCATCTAGTCTGGATGGGATAGAGCTATCCAGATAACTGTTTAGTTGAGTGGATAAGGATGAGCCAATTTTTTGTTTGATTGGATAGATAAGAAAGGATAGGATAAGCAAATTTTTTGTTTGGTTGGATAGATGAAAATGAATAGGATAAGTCAGTTTTTTGTTTGGTTGGATGAATGAGAATGGATGAGCTAATTGTTGGGGCTTCAAAATGTTATGCATGGCTGGTCAATAATTCTAAATTGCTGATTTCATGTAAGGCCACAAGGAACCAAAAAAAAATGCAGTCAATGATCACGAAGAGGCGGCAACATTGAATATGAGCGAGCTACGTTCTGTTAAGATGACAAGGCCAAAAGTCCAGTTGAATTGCATTACATCGGGCCAAAATGGCAAAATTACATGGACAGGATGATAAAAACATATTACACATTTATAACTCACAAGATTACCAACCAGGAGGGCTAGTCTTGTTGTAACAGACCAAGCTAGAACCAAAAATGCGCAAGACAATACAGAACAAATCTCCTGCTTCTTGTAAAATTGTCTTCTGCGAACAGAGATCACGCCCTGAACCTTGCCTCTGAGAACTGAAGCAACAAGTTCATCCTTGTCGCTAGTTGCCTCTCGAATCTGAGAACACGTTTTGTCATAAACATTTACGCAAAGCAAAGTCTAAAACCAAAGTTCAAAACTCCAAATATGGCAACAGATCAACCAAGCGACAGAAGAACCTTTTGCGACTTGAGAGGCCGCACGTCTTTTCTATTTATTAATCTCTATTTATACCCAGCAATACAGAGTTTGATTCTACTTCTGCCAATACAAAACGGAAACTGAAAGTGACTCCCTGCTACTTTTACCGATCCGGATACTATTACTCTATCTGACAAAAACGCTAACTGACTCAATCCGAGTATAATGCACATCATCAGCTTCATCTATACAAAGTAATTGGCTATAGATGATCAAATCAAGAAGTGTGTACACTGTTCTATCTGTAACTGCAAATATTTCCATAAATGTCTCATGTGGTGGAATATAGACTGTAGCCCTGAAACCTACAAGTAAATGAAACCTCTGTTTTAGTTTCAAGATCAGAAGAATTGCAAAAGATCATGAATGACTTATGTGGAGGAACAAAGAAGATCAAAGAACTATTAACATCATCTCGGGCTGTTTTACAGGCTCCATTCCTTTTTTGGTTGCAGTGAGTTAGCTAAAGTTAATAAAAAAAAAAGAAATAGCACGATCATTCATTCACTTGTATATCTCAGTACTCAAAAGAAAATGAAACTAATGGTAGTCCCTTAGTTTAATTAGTTTTCCAAAAATATGCCGAATAGATAAGTTTGTAAAATCAGCAAGATGCATCATTATTATCAACACCACGATATTGTAGAGGTGTGGCAGGTTTAATTAAGTTTACACTCCGGTCTTTACAAAGTCTATGAGGGGGCAATTTATCAATAGATACTCCAATGGGAATTTATCAAATTATACAGGCTATACTGCTATCCACCACTAATGCCAAAAGGAGCATCCCAAATGGTAAACCAGAAACCGATCACTAGCAAGTACCGACCAACTATTTCTTTCTTTCTTTCTTTCTTTCTTTCTTTATTCTTTTGTGGAGTAGTATACTAATCAAAAGATGCATATACGGGAATCCACAAAAGGGATCTCAGAAGGCCATCATATAGACCAATATGGAAGCAGACAAGCCGTGCCCTGCTAGCCCATGCCGAGCAGCCAAGCCTTTGGCGTCTTGCTCTCCTCGTCGCCGGCCTGCCCTCCTTACGGGGTGAGTATGAACGGGGAGCGGAGAGCGGGGAGAGGAGCCTGGGAGGCTCGCTGGCAGCCTGCCCTCCTCGGCGCCATGCGCTCCTCGCGTGGTGGGGATGAACGGAGAGAGTAGCCTGGGAGGTGAGGGGAGGCGAGAGGAGGCAAGGAGTCACAGGCGAGAGGACTCAAAGGAGGCGAGATTTTCGGCGGCGACCAAGAATGGGATGGCCTCGTCCAGCCGAAGGAGTCACGGGTGAGTGGGATGGTCTCGTCCGGGTAAATTCGTCGCATCAGTCCATCCAGCATCTTTTGAGAATATACTTGTTTCCTAGATGGTTTTATCCACCCAGTTCATCCAACCAAACATCTGAATGAGTGAAAAAACAAGAATCGCTCTATCCCATTCAGGACTTATCCTTGAACCAAACACACCCTAACACACTTATACCGTTTTTAAAGAGGCATACAATGCAATGCAATGCAGCCGTACGATTTAGATAATACAGGGTAGAAACGATCTCGCAAATCAATCATAGGAGGCCACTAGCTAGCTGCCTAGCTTGCTCTTGGCCTGATCGCCTTGTTCTCCTCCTTCACATCATGGCTCACAAACTCGTCGTGCGTCATGTGCGTCCTCCTCCGACCGGACTTGGGCAGTAGCCCATGATGTTTCTCAACAGTCGGCGGTGGCGGCGTGGCCACCGACAGCGCCGCCGCTTCGCGTGCTCGAAAAACACCTGCACCACGACGCAGCAACAGAGAAGCTCGTTACGTAGTCGCGTGCGTGCCGTCTTCTCGGCGGCTTCCGGCGATTGAGCACTTTCGGCGGCATGGCTCCCTCCTCCTCCCCGCAAACTCCCTCCCTCCTCGTGGGCTAAGGCGGCTCGGCGGACGATGGCGGCGCATCTGCGCTGGCGCTGGAGGCGACCGACACACGGTGGCTCGGGGCGGCGTGGTGCATGCCGCCCGCGTGCCTTGCCCCGCCCGTGTGTCCAGCAGCGTGCGCCCGGCGCGTGCTCTGCCGCGTGCCGGCGGGGCGGCACGCCTGTTGTCTCGAACTGGCTGGCGGGCGTGCTGCCGCACGCCCATCTCGCCGTGCTGTGTCGGACCGTCCGTCGTGCATGGTTGAGCAAACGTGCCAGGTTGGTATAACCCGATTTCTACAGTATCGTGCCGGGCTGGACCGAGCATGTCTCGTGCTGGCCCGAAATGGCCCAGCCCAGATGCCCGCCTCTAGGAACGTAGCCTGCCCTGATACAATTTCTATGCATGTCGTTTGTGTGCCGCCCAATTAAACATGCATCCAACCCGTTTTCTACCTGATAGAAATTATATTCTCTGCTCAGTGTTAAATGCTCGTTTGTTTGTTGTTCGAACAAGTAGTTAGTGGCCATTTGTGGTTCGAAAAGTGTTAAATGATTATTTAATCATTGCGATAATCACTGGTACTTTTATAATATCTTGTTATAGAACAGACTGCGTTTTCTTGTGTGATTTAATGTTAAATGACAAGTTCTGTCAACCAGATGTGGTAAGACTTAATGCCATTAACGTCTTTTCGATGGAGTTTTGTTGTTAATTGATTGGAAGTAATGCATTGTTGCATCGGAAGTGCTTGAGCTTTGAAAAGTGAATTAATTTAGATTGATTATATGTTCAGTGAGTATGGTTTACATGCTCTCTGTTGTATTCCTACATATGCTCCTATAGTTACCGCGGCAATTGATCATCCCGCTTAACATAGGCACGGGAACAGAAGGAATAAGGAAGGCCCATGGGTGTTCAATACATCTGTGTTTGCAGACACTACTTGCAACAGGAGCCAAACTGACCTTACTTGGCACACTAGTTCTAACTTCTAAGGGCCACTCGTAGCCGTAGTAGACCAAAATGGATTTCAGATCTCTCAAGGTATGGATTGTGAATCTTGGTAGCGTGACAGTAGACCAAAATGGATTTCAGATCCCTCAAGGTATGGGATGCGAAACTTGTTAGTGTGACTGCGTGAGAATGAGATATGTAATAATGTTATCAAATTGACGGCACCGGATTAATTTTACTTGTTGTATGTGATTACTACTTAGCTGATATAAGGTATGCAGTTAGGCCTGGTATACTACCATCATATCATCATATAGAGGTTGTGAATACTATCTAAAGTGGAATGAAGGTTGGATGCATCCTGTTGCACCACCAAGAATTTTTTCGATTACCAATGGTATTATCTTTGCATGACTATCAAGCGAGCATTTGAACTCTGAAGGATTGTCTTATAATTTGTTGGGATAGAAGTCGGAATAGAATCCGATTCAATTGAAGATAAATTAGCAAGTTAGAGATATAGTTCAATTGTATTACGGTTATAATTCTTACTATAAATATAGGGTGTGGGATCCAATAGGATACACACAATTTTCTCCAAATCTACATAATTCTTACAGACCTTTCTTTCCATATAGGACCTAACTGAAGTTTGTAATGTCATGCTATGTGATGCACAGTTTAATAATTAATAATAGTGTAGGCATCATCTTGTATGATGACCAAAGTTGGCATAAGAAGATGCACCACCATTGTTGCACATCCGCACTAAATGCTAGATTTGAGGCAACTTTCACTGTTGATCAGGTTCATCGCCACTTTAGGCGCTTCAAGGAGGTTTGGAATATAGTGGCCCGTTATATGAATGAGAGGGAGCAGGTTCGACAAGAAGCATAAGATGCTAATACTACCTTCTTCAACTATGGCTGATCTACCTGTAAGTATTGTATCATTAGAAAATACAATTATTTTTCATTGTTTTCCTAGTGCACTAATTAATAGTTTTCTTGTATAGATAGTGGAACGTGCTATTCTTGATAAACCCATTCCGTTCTTCGATCATTTGCAAGATCTCTTCAGCGATTGCCTAGTTGATGGTGACTTCATGACAGACCCATTTACATCTACTGACTTTAATGATGATCAGTTGGAAATCCAGGACCCATTGAACATGGTGGCCGCTTGTGCAGACACGAGGGACCCAGATGGGGCAACTTGGACAAAAAAATTTTGGAGGGTGGAGATGACTGTCATGAGGTGGCAGCAAGCAGTGGCGCAGTGCCTTGCGAAGTGATGTCAGGCACTAGTGCACCGTCTGCCCAGCCATCCGGATCCTTTGCCGAGAGCACAATGGCTGCTCTGAAGCCCAGCTTGAAGAAGTGCAAAATAGTCAGCAAAGCAAAACCAAATCCAAAGCCGCAGGCTCCTGCGCCATATGATGGCAGGAACAGGGATGTGTTGAACAATGCCTTGGTTGGGACTCGTGACAGTCTTGCCAAACCAATACGGACAGGACCAACATCATCAGACCCAAACGTTCCTCTGTGGAACATGCTGAAGGAAATTCCTTTGACACCTGCTGATGGACTGTCAGTAGGAATTTGTCTTTGTAAGCCAGAGTTTGAAGGAGATAATTGAGATTTTGCCACTCCATACATGGTGCTTTGCCAGAATACCATTAGTCACGACGACTTCGCCATAATGCCATCCCGAATGAGAGTCTCACCGCCAAAGTGCTATTTTAGATTTTCTCTGGTATTATCCATCTCTTTTTCCTCATTTTCGCACGTGAGCTGACGGTTTTGCCCCTTCCCCGCTTCCTCGGTCTCACGCGTTCACTCTCAGTCCTGACCACAGCGCCTCCTCTCACTCTCACTCTCCTCCTCTCCTCCTCTCACCTCCAGCGCCCCACTAGATCCGGCCACCTCGGCGCCCCAGATCCGGCCGCCTCCGCCACCTCCAGGGCGTCCCCCCAGATCCGTGCGCCTCCCGACGGAAGGAGGCGGGTCGGTGTTGTGGCCGGCCATAAAGAGGACGGCGTCTCCGTCGCCGAGGAAAAAGCTCGGCCGCCATGCAGCCTCGCACTACTCTACTCGATCCAAGGTGAGCATCCGTATCCCCTTCCCAAATCGCTTGCAGATCCGTATCAGGGTTTAGGGTTTAGCTGTAGTTTAGCTATGAAGTATTGTCGTTATAAAGTGGAGTACTCTATGAATGAAGTGTTGCTATTAGCTGTAGTTTAGCTATGTATCACTGCCATATGAATTGGAGTACTCTATGAATGAGTGAATGCCAAGTTGCCTTTGGTTTAGCATCGGTGGCATATTGAAAATGTTGTTTACCTGTAATTTGAAATCGTTGTTATTTCCTTATTATGGTGTAATCACAAAGCTAGCCTTCATCTCAAATGATTGTTGGGTTTATTGATGTCTTTTATGCAGTATGGAACCTGAACCACTCTCACGGGTGGATTGGGATAGCTTGATAGTAGAGGAAAGGCATGATGAGGAAGGAAGGGTAGAAATGCTAGGTGAAGATGAAATGTATGTGTTGTTGGGTTTGCGGGATGAGGATGAAAGGGCAGCACCGAATGAATCGATGGGTACCGAGGAGCATGTTGAAAATATAAGTGGTGACAATGTTTTTGTTGTGGATGATCATGGAGCAGTTCATGTCGAGGATGGAGCAGTTCATGTTGAGGATGGAGCGGTTCATGTTGACGATGATGTCCTAGATGAGAGGACCATGATATATGACAAGAACAATCCTTCTATGGATCTTGGCACAAAGTATCCTAGCATGAAGGAGTTTAGGTTGGCTGTGAAACAGTTTGCCATAAACAAGGAATTTGAACTACACATAGAGAAAATTGACAAATCAAGATATATAGGCCATTGTCGTGGTGGAGGATGTCCATGGCACATTGTTGGGAGGGCGCTTGATCGATAAAATAACTGTTATGGTACTAACTTGCGACCTTTCATTTTAAATTGTTTTAGTTTGTCAATTTGTGTTTATAGTATGTCGGTTTCATGTTTTTATAGGTCACGGTGTCGATCGATGAGCACACATGCACATCCAAATGGCAAGAGGAGGACTACCACCCTACAAGTGCATGGGTTGTCGATAAGGCTATTCCTATCCTTAGGAAGACTCCTCACATGATTGCTAAAGAGTTGCGAGCCAAGTTGGAAGGTGATCACAAGTGCACCATTGCATATGATCTGATGTGGAAGGGAAAAGAGGGCTTTAAAGGATTTGTATGGTAGGCGGGATGAGAGTTTTAAGTCGCTATTTAGATGGAAGGCAGAGATAGTGAAGAGGATGCGGGTAGTGTTGTTGAGATTGACACGGGGTGGTTGATGGAAGAGTACACTTTCATAGGTTCTTTTGTGCCTTGGGTCCATGCATTCGGGGTTTTTGGGAGGATGTAGGCCATACACGAGTATAGATTCCTCTGCACTCAATGGTAGATGGAGTGGTCATCTAGCTTCACTTGTAGTATAGATGGTCATAATTGGATGTACCTGTTGCATTTGGATTCATAGACTTCGAAGCAGAGGATAATTGGGTATGGTTTATGAGGCGGTTGCACAAAGGTATTGGAGATGTGACTCCTCGGCTATTTGTGCAGATGCTGCAAGGGGTTAGAGAAGCGATGAAGGAGGTGTTCCTGCTGAGTTGAGCAAAGGGAATGCTTTAGGCATCTTATGCAGAATTTTATCAAGAGATTTAGTGGAAACCAATTCATATATGTTTCTGCAAAGCAAGGGCATATAAAGAGGATGTCTGCTTTTGAGCATATGGCAAAGGTTGTAGGGCGAGTAGAGAAGTGGTTGACTAGCTCAACAAGTATCATAGCCTAAAGTGGTGCAGATGTAGCTTCAACCCGACTATCAAGTGTGATTACATCACCAATAATCTGGCCGAGTGTTTCAATAAGCTGGATTAGAGACATAAAAGACTTGCATGTTCTTGAGCTCATTGGCCAGTATAAGGGATATGATAATGACTATGTGGCAGAAGAGGAAGAGGCTAGCAAAATTTGGAAGGCAAGATACTACCGGCCATCATTCATCGAGTTGAAGACAAGAACTAGAGGGTTGGGACACTTATGCATTATGAAGGTGATTGTGTTGTTGAGATTTGGGATAATAGCAACAATTTGTCGAGGCATGTTGTTAAGGCAGATTTACGTGAGTGCGGTTGTGAGTGGCGACATACGGAAAGCCGTGCTAGCATGCTTTGGCATTCATCATTGCACAACAACATAGGAATGTGAAGATGGAGGACTTTGTTCATGAGTACTATTCTGTGGAGAAGTTCAAAGAATGTTATCAGAAAAGGATAGAGCCACTTCCTGACAAGTCACAATGGCCTCATGTGGATGTAGATGTAGAGGTACCTCTTGGGAAAAGGACTGCCGGAAGGCAAAGGAAATTGAGGATCAAGGGCTGCCTTGAAGGTGGTAGCTCTAGTACAACGAGGAAAACACATCTAAGAGGCCCAGCGAAGTGCTTGAGATGTGGAGAATATGGTCATAGGCAAGCTAGCTACAAATGCCCACTGAACGGGACAAAGAAAAGGCAAGCTTTTTAATTTAACCAAATTTTCCTGTGATTTTGTTTAACTTCTCTTGATGCCTCAACTTACAATTGAATTGAACTTGTAGGCCGAGAAAGATTAGGAAGAAAAAAGCCAAAGCAACAGTGAATGCAACACCGTCTACTAGGGAAGCAATTATACAAGGAAGCCCCAGAATGCTCACACGAAGGCGCCTTGCTATGTTGTTGGGAGAAGGCACTTTTAGTCAATGACTTTGTCTTCATCTGTTGGCACTAATTAAATTTGTATGTTGATGTTCGCCACTATGTGGTTTAAACTGGGATGAGATGTTGTATATTGGCACTATGTGGTTTAAACTATGTTGGCACTATGTGTTTTGAACTTGTATGTTGTATCTGGGTGTTTTGAACTTGTATGTGAATTGAACTTGTATGTTGTATCTGGAATGTCAGATAGCTGGTAGTATCTGGGTGTTTTGAACGAAATTTTGAACTTGTATGTTGTATCTGGGTGTTTTGAACTTGTATGATAATTGAACTTGTATGTTGTATCTGGAATGTCAGATAGCTGGTAGTGCTGCTGCACATGATTTTATCTTCAGCTGGTAGTATCTGGGTGTTTTGAACGAAATGTATCTAGGTGTTCGGGTGTTACGGTAGTCGTAATGATGCAGGTGTTACGGTATGAGATGTTGGCGGTTTAGCGATAATGGATTTGGGTGTTACTGGGAGGTGTTACGGTATGAGATGTTGGCAAAATGTAAGATGTAGCTATTCTACCCTCCCGAAAATTTGTGATTCAATAAGGTCATTCAATACATCATCCAGTATATAGAAGATGTTGGCAAAATGTAAGATGTGCCACAACAAGGTCATTCAATACATCATCGATATATAGAATGCAGCGGACTTTGCCTTGACGAGAAAACCATCAATACATCTGTAGAACCTCTTCATGCACAACATTATCAAAACCACCGAGATAGCGACAAGAATCGTTGTAAGGTAGTAAGATGTAAGTCCAACCAAAAGCGGGTTGCAAAATGTCCTCGGTATGTATCAATCCAACCAAAACCGACATTCGATTATAGAAATCAACAGAAAAGGTTACAAAAGCTTGCTTATTTCCCACCTAGATAACAAAAGGTAACCAAAACTGAGTTTCACTAAAACTTCTGCTATTAAGCAAATAAAGTGTAGCACATACTGCAAAGTACTCACAAGACTACACACATATAACAAAATCATGCTCATTTCCCACCTAGAGAGTACTTTTACAAACAATATCACTTCACAACAGCTACAAACATACACAACATCAAAATGAGAAATGCAATATTTATCGCCACTAACAATCGCCCCAACTTGACCGCACTCACTACTTCCATCTTCAACATGTGCAATTGCTGCTTCAATTCTTGAACTATAGCCGGGCTTGCAACTTCTCCTCCACTCTTCTTGGCTTCGTCCTCACATTCAATCAAATCATACTCCTCAAGCAATCGACGATAATCCGGAAGCCATTTGAAAAACTTGCATCTTCTGGGCATCTATCAACAAAAAATGATGCAATTTTAGGCCTAATCCATACTGACCATCTGAGGCGAACAAAAATCACATTGAGATAAATATTACATCAATTTCATTCCTGCGACACTTGAAGAAAACCTTGTTTGGGTTACGTGCGGAATTGGACCTAAGCTCCAGAACCTGGTCTGCGCATCTAGGGCAAGGAACAAGAGGCAAACCACTTGGGCCAATGTCGGAAACTTTGAAGCATTGAGTGCCGAGCCCTCTGACTTAGTGAGACATTGGGAGGAGAGTCGAGGCAGAGCTCGTGCCGGGGCACGTCGGGGAAGGGCACTAGAGGAGATGAAGCCGCCTGGGTGGGCCGAGATGAAGCCGCCGGTGGAGGCTGGCGCTTAGGCGGGAGAGGCGAGGGACCGCCTCGCCGGGAGGCGAGGGCAGGTGTGGAGTCCGGCGACTCATGGCGAGGATGAAGGCGAGTGTGCTATGGACTCCACCTCGGTCACAAGTATCTGAGGAAGGAGGGGCAAAACCGTCAGCTCACGTGCGAAAATGAGGGGAAAAAGATGGATAATACCAGAGAAAATCTAAAATGGCACTTTGGCGGTGAGACTCTCATTCGGGATGGCATTATGGCGAAGTCGTCGTGACTAATGGCATTCTGGCGAAGCACCATGTATGGAGTGGCAAAATCTCAATTACCTCAGTTTGAAGTGCATCGCAGTTTTTTCATGAGCATGGGTCAGGAGTACCTCGAAGCGTGGACCCACAAGTTCTTATCTGGAGGGGAACATGGATCCTTATAGTCTGACTTCTGAATCCGGACCAGCTGTTCTTCCTTTTGCTGCATCATTGGGGGAGCCCATAGCCTCTGCTGATGAAGTATTGTTTATAGGGCCTTTGTAACGGACCGTCCTTTTCAGAGGGTGCGTATAAATACTTTCAGAGCTATTCAGGATTTTATCTGTAGGTGACCAAGTGTACATTACCAGACAAAAGAACGAAAGCAAATGTTTTATAGATAAATTATGGGCCTAACGGCCAGAGTTTTAAAAAAGATGTGGCTGGCACTAGATACATTACAGAATACCCACAGGAAAGGCTTGAGCAAATAGATCAAGGCCTTCAAAACCAAATATCATCGCTATCTACGGTCTGCTGGAATCTGTCGGCTTCATTGAAATCTAAAGGGGGATTAGGAGGCAAGGGTGAGTACGCACAGTACTCAACAAACCATACGGAAATTCTAAATACTACATACAAGGATAAACAAAGATAGGCACAAGTATCGTGTATGCAAGTTGTAAATATCACTTTTCATTTTACATTTGAAACACAAACCAAATAATAGGATAATACTAGGGGATTATCTGTAAAGTTCAAATTTACAACAAGTTCTATTTATGAAAACTACAGGGGCGTAGTTATAGGAATCACCCTAGATTAACTTAGCTTTATTAACCGGAAGCACGACGTATTCGAATACCATTGATATCACTCTGCAGAGGTGCTCAGCTTTACCCACAAGATATCATCGATCGTCAGTGCCATGCACAAGTAACATGCAACTTTAATGCATGCGGGCGGACCGAGATGATCATAACCTTTCGCTGGATTTCCCCTCTTTAACTCCTAACCAGTAGGTTACGAGAATCCATAGTCTCCAGAACTCATTGGCCGAGGCGGGAGACACGATCTGGTCACTGTGGATACCTACTGTTGCGAGAACCGGTAATAACTACCCATTCCGTTCCACCCCGATCGCTAAGCGATCTATCCTTCCAAGCGAGAATATGGTAGCTGCCACCCGATAGGCATTAGAGGAAAACACGATTATCTTGAGCTCTGTTGGAGACAGTCAATAGGGCCGTGGCCCAACTTGTGGTTGAGCGAAAAACTGAAGTTATTTTCTTTGCCCAAGAAGGTCGGTCCTTAAGAGCCTGAGACTCTGCCAATTATATACTACAAACTATTGGTACCCACTGTACCACCATCACACCACATCCTGACTTTGTCATCGGTTGGGGGTTAGGCTAGCATCCATCTCCTGTGGTCCGCCCAACGCTGCCCCCCTAACCGTAGCAATTTTCAAAAATCACCCGAGCTAAAAGTGAAAATTATATTAACTGCTAATCTACGCTGGTTCAATATTTTGTAGCCTAAGGTTAAAAAGAAATTAAGGCGTAGTAACAGGTTGAGCATTGGATTATATCTAATCATGTCATTCGAAACTATCTCCTTCTAAAATACCAGAAATAATGCAGTACAGAAATTATACATATTACTGTAATGGAACTGGGTTCAACATGTTCGACGGGTGTGGCTTACCTTGCGGGATTGAAGGTTCTCCTAGGGTTCTCCGAAGCCGAGGAAGACGCACGGGGCGCGGGTGAATGAGTGCACCGGAGAGTGGAAGAGGTAGCGGAGAGGGTGGAGCTCACCTTTGCGAGCTCGAGGCGAGGCAGAACTAGGGCGGGGCGGGGTATTTATAGGCGCGGGAGAGGAGAGAGGGAGCGGCCGATCGGCGGGGCCACCGCGGTGACGGGACATCACGAGCGTCACGACAACCAGGCGAAATGGTGTATGGAGGTGACAGGCGGGCATGCGACACGGTTGGTGAAGTGACTGACAGAGACGGCGAGTAGGTGGTGACGTCGGCGTACGCGAGGGTGATGGGTGAGGATGGGACCAATATTGGGGAGAAGGGGCGATCTGCGACCAGCGGGGAAAGGGTCGCTGAGGCGCCTACAGAAGCAGTGTCAAGCAAGGATGGCCGAAGAGCAAGCAGTGGGCAGAACGCAGCGTGGAGCTAAGAGGTCAAGGGGAAAAAGCAGCCGACATGAGGGACGTGGGTCGACTAGGGACGGGCCGAAGGCCGAAAGGGAAATGGGAGGCGGGTTCCAAAAAGGGAAGGCGGAAAATGGTGCCACTTTCCCAAAATGGAAAGATTTCAAATAAAAGCCAAATAAATTCGAGTAAAATCCAAAAAATTCAAATAAAATCCAATAAATTTAAATAAACTCGTTTTAAAAATTTTGGAGTGTTTCAGCCTTATGTTGGCTACTCACTTATATTCTTCAATTCTTGAGCCTGCACCTCTTGTGCTCAAACGATAGGTAAACATTAGTTCGATAGGCATTATGTAACTTGTTTTAACTATGTGCGTGTGTGTTGCAACGGATCTTCAATTCGATAAAAAGTTTATTTGTAAAGAGTGCTAACAGTGGCAAAGGTGGCTAATTAAAGAGCAGTGGTAAAGATGGGTAATTTAAAGAGTAATGGTAAATGTGGGTAATTTTGATGAAGTGACGTGGGAAGAAACTCTTACTTTATATGGTAGAGATGAAGTATATGAACCGATAGGATAGATATTGTTACGGAGTATTTGATCACAAAATGTGAGATGTGGTAGCTCCTCAGGCAGCCTCACCCTGCATTCAGGGGACGATGACAGGAATAGGATATTTCAGCGTTTCGACCGACGATTATCCACGGCTAGGAATCACTGGGCTTCTCAATGAAGAATAAAAACTGTTTTATACTGAAAGCCTGAAGTCAATTTCTCAGCTTCTCAAATAGGCTACTGCCCCTTCGGCCCTTCCTAAGCTGAGCAAAATCCTATCTTTTCTCCATCAGCACTGCAAAAGATGACTTTGTACATCCTCGTCGCCGCCGTGCTCCTCGCCTTCGGCTATGTCATCAAGAACAGTCGGCGTCGAAGCAGCAAGCTCCCGCCCTCGCCTCCGTCGCTTCCCCTGCTCGGCCACCTCCATCTCATGGGCCGCCTTCCGCACCGCTCCTTACATGAACTGCACCTTCGATACGGCAGCGACGGCGGCCTCCTCCTCCTGCAGCTCGGGCGCAGCGGACTCTGGTCGTGTCCACGGCGGCGGCGGCGGCGGCGGATCTGTTCAAGAACCACGACCTCGCCTTCGCCTCCCGCCCGCACAACGCTGCGGCCGACAAGCTGATGTGCGGCTCGAGCAACATCTCCTTCGCGCCCTACGGCGAACACTGGCGCCACGGCAAGAAGATGGCCGTCGTCCACCTCCTCTCCCCGCACCGCGCGGGGTCGTTCGCCCCCCTGCGGGCCGCCGAGGTGGCCGCCCTCGTCGCCCAAACCCGCCGCTCCGCCGCGGCCGGGGAGGCCGTGGAGCTTAGGGAGCTCTTGTACAGCTACACCAACGCAGTGGTCACCCGCGCGGCGGCCGGAGCCGCTGGGACGACGGCCGATAGGTTGAAGCAGCTGCTGACGAACTCCGCGACGCTGGTGTCGGGGCTCCAGGCGGAGGACGTGCTGCCGGACGCGGCGGCAAGGGTGGTGAGGTGGGCTACGGGTCTTGAGAAGAAGCTCGACGACACGGTCGAGGAGTGGGACAAGTTCTTGTCCGAGATAGTGGCCGAGCACAAGGGGAAGGGGGCAGACGGTGCAGGGGAGGACCACTTCTTGAACGTCTTGCTGCAGCTGAGGGAACAAGGCACCAACGGATTTGAGCTCACCGACCGTACCATCAAAACCATTGTCCAGGTGATCGATCACAGAGTCGTACTTTTAATTTCTCAAGAAATCTTAACTAATCTTGCTCTCTTATATGTGGTCATATCTTGTGTCTGCAGGACCTGATAGCCGCCGCGACTGAGACATCATCTGTCATGTTGGAATGGACCATGGCAGAGCTCGTCGCAAACCCGCGCGTGCTGACCAAGCTGCAAGACGAGATAACGCGAGTGGCCAACGGCAAGCTGAGAATCGAAGAAGACGATCTGAACAGAATGGAGTATCTGAAGGCTGTGGTGAAAGAGGTGCTCCGGCTGCACCCGGCGGCCCCGCTCCTCGTCCCGCACGAGTCGACGGCGGCGGCGGTCGTCCAGGGCTACGAGATCCCGGCCAAGACCGCGCTCTTCATCAACGCGTGGGCGATCGGGAGGGACCCGTCCGCGTGGGACGCGGCGGAGGAGTTTCGGCCGGAGAGGTTCTTGGGCAGCCCGGTGGACTTCAGGGGGAACGACTACCAGCTCGTCCCGTTCGGCGCCGGCCGGAGGATCTGCCCCGGCATCAACTTCGCGCTGCCGGTCTTGGAGATCGCACTTGCCAGCCTCTTGCACCATTTCGACTGGGAGCTTCCTGCCGGAATGCGAGCGGCGGGCTTGGACATGAGCGAGGCGCCGGGGCTGACGACGCCGCTGCTAGTTCCGCTGCGTCTAGTCGCCAAGTGCAAGACGTAGAAAGAATCTGTTGCGCCTGATCAGTGATCAGATAAAGAGGACTCTAGTTGTCGTGTTCAGTTTATCTCTTGGGGCCTAGCTGGATAGGTTTATCATCTAGTACTCTCAGAGAGAGAGAATAAGATGCATCAAAACAGTTCGTTGATCGCTGATCATGACTTCATCAGTTATCATTGCCTCTCACGTTCCTTCTCTCATTTTGGATCATTAATTAATTTGCTGTACCCTGACGGCTGCTACGTTCGAGCGCTGCACGGCGTGCGTTGCAGCGGCGAGCCAAAGCCAGCGGCGCATTTACAGGTGTGTAGAGGTGGGTATTGGACTAGGCTATTTTGGGTCGGCAAGAGGCACGTTCGACCCGGCACGATCCACGGTCCGGCACGGTACTATTCTAAACGGGTCGAGCCGGTCCGGCCGCGGTTGTCCGGGCGGGCGGACCTGCCAATCGGGCACGATGGACGGCCCGGTCCGACGCGCCGATCCGGGACGTGCACAGGCGGCGCCCCCAAAGCGAACGCACATGTGTTGTATGTGTGGGTGAAACAAATCGGAGTAAAGGAAGAAAACTATATATGGGTGAAGAAAAGGAAGGAATACATCCATCGTTGTATGTGTGGGTGAAGCAAATCGAGGAGTAAATGTATGGTGTATGCATGTACTAGAAGAACAATGAATCAAGAAAATCGAGAAGAATAAACACAATATGATTTTGTTTCGACTAGAGAAAAAGAAAGTCCTAAACAGATAAAGAAAGAAATCAATTCGTGATCATTTTTTCTTGTAGTAATAGTATATAAACGGGCGGACACGGCCGTACGGCACCGAAATAAACACGGCGCAAATGGACCGTGTCTGGCGGCGAAAGCAGCGGACCAGCCCGACCCGACACGGTGAGCACGATGGACCGTCCACGACCCGCCGCGGCTTAGGTTGGCCACGATGAGCCCGTGCGGAATCGCCCGATCGACCGACGCCCACCTCTGGTGTGACACGAGCGGAGTCGACCGCTTGAGTTGAGGCGGGGTGATAGCGGCGAGAAACAGTGCGAAATTGAGGCGGCGATCTACTGACCTCTGACGGCGTGATGCTCATGTGCCGGCGGCCCGGCCGCAAAATCGCTGTTGCCCGTGGGCTCGCGTGGGTGCTTTCGACCGTCTGTGAGAACAACGGCATTGCAACACCGGGGACCCGCGGCTCTGCGCATTCGTATTCGCATTCCCAACTAGCATCTTTCGAGAACACGAGGTCGATTAAAAAAAGAACAATCACGCCGTGCACCTGGCGCTTGTTTCAGCTACTGCCATGTCGTGCCCCGAATTTACAAATCCGGACACTCTGTGTATTCTGCACTAGTCCAGGATCGCGCTAGTGCACACAGACTAAACAGGGTATAATATCACATCATACACAGCGGAATATTAGATATGTATTTCAAACATGTATATAAGCGAGTGTATGACCTTATAGTCATCTTTACAATAGTTATGCCGCATGAGCTTACAATAATCAAATAACAAAAGTTCAAATGACGAGAATATAAAAGTCGTGATGTCCATCTTCTCCTGATCGCTCAAGCGAAGTCTTGCCCCTAGTTTTCGGCTCCTCGACATACTCCTCTTCATATCTTTGGCGTAGTATCTTCTTACGGTAAGTTTGTCGCAAGGGTGAGTACACACCGTACTCAACAAGTCATGCACAATGCATATCTATTTTACTACATGCATGGCTTATTACAAAGGAAAGGCTTTCTTGGTTATTTTGCTTTTGCAACAATATTTTAAACTACTACTCATTTAGATTGAAAGCATCAAAATCATATAATCATTATATATAACTCAAGTTGTTTATTTTCACAACATTTTGGACACACAGGTCCTAAACAACTTCATTTCACAATTTTGGCACACGACCAACCATCCCATTTATTTTCAAACACTACCCCTTATTTGTAATCCCGAGCAGCATCGATCACAAGTGGACTCGGCTATTGAGCAGTTTTAACACTCTGCAGAGGTTTGTACACTTTACCCACAAGATACGATCGCACACCACAAAAGGCGATTAACGTAACAAAGCTTTTGAAACTTCTATCTTAGCCTAAGAACCTCTCCGTATTGTCTTCACTATCACTTCCCTCACTCAGGCGAAGTATAGGGCGAGCAAACACCGTTAGACAGTACCAAGCGAAGCACGAGCCGCTCCCCGTCTGATTACCCCGTGTAGCGCCACCCCGAGTATCAAAGGTAAGACATCGAATCCTACTAGACTAGGTCTTCCCATTCGGACATGTGGTTGTCACGAAAACTTCGGGTCAAAGGCTTGCAAGGTAAGGTCCTTAAGCGACCAAGGCAAGACATCCTTCTCTCAACATTTGGCACACAGACCCTCACAACCTCAAACCCCCCAATTGCCACGAAGGCCCACACGCACGAAGCCTCGATCCACTTACAGTCTAAATCAATTCCACCCGGGTTATTCAGCGGTGCAACACATACGTGTCGTCTTTCATGTAGAACCACAGGTCTCTCGGTCCAACACCATTACCAAGATATTCCACTTTATTCAAAAATCATTCCATAATATTTAGTCAAGGTTACATTTGTATTTAAGAATATCATTCACGTAGTAAGCATGACTAAGCAACTATTCACGGTCTAGCCTCCCGTGTTGGCACAATATTATTAACCAACTAGTATTATCCACTTAGGTTATCCAAGGGATCATGGCATACAAATTTTATTAACAAGGTGACATTAACAATTAGGTTGACTAGCTAATTCACCCAAAATATTTAAATCCACTTTTAGTTGAATTAGCATGCATAGTTTGAAAACAAAATACATTTCAAAAATTAGGAGCAACATGGTCAAAGCATAACTTGCCTTGAAAAGTTCTTTGGTCTGTTCAGAAGTCAAACCTTGTACTGGAAATTCCCCCTCGCAACCCTCCAGCAAATCAACGTCTATTTAAAATCAATATAAACACAATAAATATATTTTACAGAGAGCAAGTTCACTTCTAAAAATTCCATAAAATTCACCATTATATAGATCTTGATTTTACAAATTTTTAGAAATTGGAATCACTCAAATCGGAGTTAAAATACAAAAGTTATAAGTGTTTGAAGTTTTAAAATAAATCTGAAAAGAATAAACCGAATTTCTTTATTTATTTCTATACGGAAAATCCGATAATTATGACGTCAGCATTACTGTAGATGACGTCAGCATGACATCACTGCTGATATCGACCGCGACCCCGCTTGGTCGACATATGGGCCCCACCGATGGCGTCGCGCCGGCGTCGGCTGCGGACGCGTGTCGATCACCCGGCGTGACACGGCGTCGGTATCATTATCATCTACGATTCGGACTCGTGGCGCATTCTCATCCCTCGGATCATAATCGAGCGGCTATTAGCTACGCAAATTACAAGCACCGTGGGCGGTCCTTCCTCGAACGCGTGGCGCTAATCCTAACCGTCCATTTCGATTTCTCTGGTGAGATCTAACGCGCTATTGTTACGGTCTCTAATATGGATAGACCGTGGGCGCACCTCGTAGTTGGATCTTGTCGGGCGGTCGAGGTAGCTTCGCAAATCCGGCGAAAGCGGCGAAGAGTCTTTGCGGAGGCGAAGAAGATGACCGTGCGCGGCGTTTGATCAGACTCGGTGGGAAGAAGTGGTGCCGGATGCGGCTCAACTCGGGTGTTACTCGGTGGTCGGCAGCGGCGAAGAGTCCGGAGGCGCGCGCAAAAGCGGCGGAACGGCTCGGTACTGGCGAGATCTTCGTGCTCTGTGGTGATTCTTGGAATGTGAAAGAGCTCTATGGGTGCGGAGTGAGGTGCTTAATACCGGGGCTAGCTAATGAAGCGGCAAGGGATGCTTTCGGCAGCGAGTTAATCTGGCGGTTTCAAATCGAGACGCGCTGCGGCGGCGGCGTTCTACTCCTCGAAGACGAAGCGGCGTGGCGACATCTGGCGAATCCATGCGGAATCAACGGTGGAAAATCGAGCGGCGTTAGGGTTTTCGGCGGCGCCGCGATAATGGCCTCGACCGTTCTTGTTAAGTCGGTTTTACTGATTTTGCAATTAAAAATAATTACGATTATTCATTTATTTCATTTGAGGCACTTAAAATATCGAAAAATTCTAGAAAAATTCGAAAAATATTTTAGAACATTTTGAACTCAAATAAAATATTTCCACTTATATTTTATTAGAACTTTTCATTATTAAATTAATTTCGAGAGAAGAACTAATTTACAAAAATTCAAATAAATCCAAATAAATTCCAGAAATTCTTAAAAATTCAAATTAAATTATAAAATTCAAAAATAGCCAAATTTGAGGATGTTACAAACCTCCCCCCTTAACAGAATCTCGACCCCGAGATTCAGGGCTGGCTAGAAAATAACTCAGGAAATTCCTTCCTCAAGTCTTCTTCGCGTTCCCAAGTTGCATCACTTTCTGAATGATTGCTCCACTGGACTCTGCAAAATCGGGTTGACTTGTTTCTGGTTTCACGATCCATGATATCCAAAATCTTCACTGGGTATTCTTTATGAGTTAAATCTTCTTGCAATTCGATAGCTTCAATAGGTGCTTGTTCTTCAGGTACTCGCAAACACTTCTTTAATTGGGACACATGGAATACATCATGTACCCTGCCAAAAGGCGTGGCGAGATCTAAGCGATATGCAACTTCTCCTTTGCGACTCAAAATTTTGAATGGTCCCACATATCTTGGAGCAAGTTTCCCTTCGCATGAAACCTTTGAACCCCTTTAATGGTGTGACCTTGAGATAAACATAGTCCTCTGGTTCAAAGCTCAAATCTCGGCGTCGGTTATGCATAACTCTTTTGCACTGGATTACGCGAGTCTTGACCTTTCGGATTAATGCAATCTTCTCCTCTGCATCTAAAAGTACATCTGGTCCAAAGACATGACGTTCTCCTGTCTCATTCCAATTCAAAGGTGTTCGACATGGTCGACCATACAAAGCTTCAAAAGGTGACATTTTCAAACTGGCTTGATAGGCATTATTGTAGCTAAATTCTGCGTCGGCAAACATTTATCCACGATGTGGTATATGATAAAACCACGGGCTCTTAGCATATCTTCAAGAATCTGGTTTACCCTTTCGATTCGACCATACATGCGTGGATGATATGCCGTACTAAAATTGAGACGAGTGCCCATAGGCATATCGACTTATCCCAAAATCTCGAGGTAAATTGGGTACCTCGTCCGATACTATCTTCTTGGGTACACCATGTAAACAAACAATTCTCGATATGTATAATTCGCTAGCTTATCTCACGAGTAGGTGGTCTTCTGGTATAAAATGTGCAACTTTTGTGAGCGATCTACTATGACCCATATGGAATCATATCCACCTTGCGTCCTTGGCAATCCGGTGATAAAATCCATCCCGATTTCCTCCCACTTCCATTCCGGTATCTTTAGGGGTTGTAGCAGTCCTGCTGGTCTCTGATGCATGGCTTTGACTCTTTGACATACATCACATAACGCTACATGCTCGGCTACTTCTTTCTTCATATTTGGCCACCAGAATCTTTCTTTTAAATCCTGATACATCTTTGCACTACCGGGGTGAATTGAATACCTAGAATCATGTGCCTCCTCAAGTATCAACTGCTTTAATTCGGGTTTATGAGGTACGCAGATTCTATTTTTCATCCACAAAGTACCCTGTTCATCTACCCTGAAGTCCTTGGCTAAATCTTCATCCATTTTGGATTTAATCCTATTAATCTTCTCATCATCCATTTGACCTTCCCTAATCTGTTCTTCTAGGGTTGGTTTAACCTCCAAGGTAGCTAGAAATCCTTCGGTACAAGTTCTATTCTTAGCCGAAGTTCTTCACATATGTCGGCTGACATACGCTACTATCATATTCAATCGGTAACTCTTCGACTCAAAGCATCTGCTACCACATTGGCTTTTCCGGGATGATAGTGAATTCCAATATTGTAATCCTTGATTAACTCTAGCCATCTTCTCTGTCTCATATTCAGGTCCGATTGAGTGAATATATACCTTAAACTTTTATGGTCAATATATACCTCACATCGGTTTCCCATAAGATAGTGACGCCATATTTTAGGCGTGCACTCTGACTAACTCTAAATCATGAGTCGGGTAATTCTGCTCATGTGGCCTCAACTGCCTTGATGCATAAGCTACTACCTTACCATTCTGCATCAGAACACATCCTAATCCCAGACGTGAAGCATCACAATATATATCAAAATTATCTTTGGTGTTCGGCAACACGGAAGCAGTGCGAAGTCAAAGCGCTTCTTCAATTCTTGGAAACTCTTTTTACTTTTCGAGGCGACCAAACAAACTTTTCTCCTTCTTTAGCAATTGCGTGAGAGGTCTCGCAATTGAAGAAAATCCTTCAATGAAGCGGCGATAATACCCGCCATACCAAGAAAACTTCTAATATGAGTAGCAGACTTTGGTTGCTCGGTGTATCTGCCTCCACTTTCTTGGATCCATGACTACACCTTCATTTGTCATCACATGACCTAAGAACTCAACTTTCTTTCTCCAAAAGTCGCACTTGCTGAACTTTGCATATAGCTGGCTTTCCCTTAACTTTTCCAAAACCCTTCTTAAATGTTCTGCATGCTCTTCCTCCGTCTTGGAGTAAACCAGGATGTCATCGATAAACACAACGACAAACTTATCCAAATATTCCATGAACACTTTGTTCATCATATTCATAAAGTATCAGGAGCATTAGTCGAGTCCAAAAGACATATTTGTGAATTCATAATGCCCATACCTGAGCGAAAAAATGTCTTTGGTATGTCTTGATCCGAATCTTAAGGCGATGATATCCGGACGAAGATCTATCTTTGAAAAGACTCCGCTCCTCTTAAGCGATCGAAGAAATCATCTATTGCGGGCAGCGGATATTTATTCTTTACCGTCACATCATTTAGTGCACGATAGTCTATACACATTCTGAAACTCCCATCTTTTTCTTCACAAACAATACGGAGCTCCCCAAGGAGCGAACTTGGTCTTATAAATCCTTTTCTAACAATTCCTCGATTTGCTTCTTCATCTCTACCAATTCCTCGGTAGACATCCTATAAGGTCTCTTGGCTATTGGGCTGTCCCGGTACAAGCTCAATTACAAATTCTATATCCCTATCTGGCGGCATTCGGTAGATCCTCTGAAATACATCCGGATATTCATGAACTGGAACATCCTTCATATCAACGACTTTCGTATTTGTTAATCATTAGTGACTATCTTGGGTATGGCTTGCTTGAATCTCCACCTTCTTGCCATCCAAGGCTCTCTCACGGTTTACCACTCTTGACCACAATCGGCCTTGCCTTGTGCTTGGATAACCAATCCATTCCCAAGATAACATCTAGGGTTTGGGTTTCCAATATGATCAAGTTAAGCTAGGAACTCTATTCCATTTATTAATAGTTTCACCCGGAACACCCTACTTTAGTTCGGAGTTTTGATCCGAGGTTTGGACTATAAAGTATTCTTAAGGTTGAGCATATCCAAATCATTTTCCATAACAAAGACCCATGAAACAAATGAATGTGAAGCTCGAGAATCAAACAAAATGGTAGGTGATGCTTGAGTTAACTAGAAACTTACCCGATTACAACGTCCGTTGCATCTTTGAACTTCATCGGCCGTGGCGTGGTTGACTCTCCCTCTCTATGATGGGGTGCGGCTCCGGCTTGGACAGTGCTCGGCTTCCACCACAGTGGTGTTCTTCTTGGAGTATTTCCGGTTCATGAACAGAGGTGACTCCTCCTTTCTTGGGATGAACATTTGCGAAATGCCCCATTTCATTGCGATTGTAGCAACGTCTCCCTGCCATTGTTGTATTTCTGCGGTGGGGTGATGGTCCTTCTGCAGTGTTTGTGGAGTTCGACCCGGTGGAGTCGTTGTGCGAAGTAGTGGTGTCCTCGCACTACTTCGGCTGAAATCTGATAGCTGTTGAGGTACCACCCTTGGCCTTTGCTGACCTTGACGACTCCCCTGCTGGGCCATGCGGTGTTTGCGGTTGTCGTCCAGCTCTTTGCGCTTATCTTCTAGGATAAGTGCCTTGTTGACAAGCTCCTGAAAATCCGAAAATGTGTGGGTAATCAGCCCCGCTTGAAGTCGAGTTTAGTCCTTTCATAAACCGGGATGCCTAGCCTTGTCGATAATTCGTCCTCGGTGCATAACGAGCAAAATTTGTGTGAACTTGTTCAAATAATCGACCTTGGTGGCCCCTTGCTTCAAGGATCGGAACTCTTCTTTCTTGAGCTCCATCATACCCTCAGGCACATGATCTTGGCGGAAGGCAGCGTGAACTCATCCCAAATAATCTCACAGGGATGCTCATGGGAAGCACAATAATTCTCCCACCATTCGTGGCGAGTCCCTTCTAGGTGGTGGGAAGCATATAAGACTCTCTCATTGCGAGCACATTGGGTTATGTGCAGCTTCCTCTCGATTATCTGTGACCAATCGTCGGCTTCTATAGGGTTGACATTCCCGAGAGAAGGTTGGGGGTCTAGTTCTCATGAAATCGGCGGGTCTTGAGTGATGCCCATGATGCACACTTGGTTGTTGTTGAGATTATTAGCGGCGGCTTGATTCTGCGATTGTTGCATCTGTTGCATCATTATGCGCATCATTTGAGTCTGGCGATCAGAATGCACCCAAATTATTCATATCCACAGGTGGTGCTTGAGGATTTTGTGCATTGCCTTGGTTTCCTTCCTGTTGCGATCCGCTTCCTCCGGCTCCACGATTTCCACGAGTGTTCACCATCTGAAGAACAAAGGATTTTAAGGAAAGGAGAAAATAGAATAAACATGTAACAAAAATCTTATGCGGGGAGAAGATTTGTTTGACTCAAACATAAACACACCATTTTATTTAATATCATAAGGATATGGCCGCTCACAAGTGCCTACGGGCATTGCGGCGCATACCAAACACGCATAACCATAGGAATTGTTCAACATAAAAGCGTAACAACTCATAGAGTTCAAATCAGCCAAGCGTGCTAGGATAGACTCGATAAGCAGACTCGACAATGGCGTGACTCAGCGAGTCGACTCGGCGATAATAAAGAAGACTCTCTAGTCGTCAATCCACCCAGGTTGCGGTCCTCCCGGCGGATACTGCGGTGGGTGTGGCGGCATAGGTGCAAGCCCATCGGTGCCCCACGGTGGTGGAACGAGGAACCTCTCGACTCTGCTGGCTCTGGTGGTGCTGCTTTCGGGTCTTGGCGGCTCACAGCACTACGTGGCTGGTGCCTCTGGTGGTGCCTCTGCCACGAGCTCCTCGGGGTCGGGGTCGTGCAGCTCAAGCTCCGGCTCCGGCTCAGGTCCCTCTAGCAGCTCCTCCAGCTCGTTCACCCTCCGGATGTAGTGAGTCATCCCCTCTCTAACATCCACCTGGCCCCAGGCCACGACCTCGGCGACCTCGTCACGTGCCCTCTGCGGCTCTGGGCAGTCTCGTCTATGAGCTCCTCTGGCGATAGCGTACCTCGCCAAGTGGGTGACCGTAGCATCGTCCTCCTCCTCCGGGTCTCTGTCAAACCCGGTTGTCTCGGCCTGGTGAAGGCGGAAGGCAGTGCCTACAAGCTCCTCGAGAGAAAGTCGTGCGATCTGACGCATCGCCAAAGCGATCTCTGGATTCGAGCTTGGTTTGATATGAAGAAAATTACTAACTTAGATATGTCCAAATTTATTTATCTTGCTAATCTTGCAAAAATTAAAAAAAGAGACTTAAAAGAAAAACTTGATAAAATATGTTGCATTTACTTGATAAGTTTCTTCTCTAGGTATATTTGCCATGATTTGTGAAATTCTGAAATTTTCTAGAGTCCCTATAGCAACTTAGGTGAATCTTATTTGATCCATACTTGAGTCCTTCACTAGCTTAACAATCAAAATGCTAAAATGAAAGTGAAGCAAAATTGACTCTTTTTGTGCGCATTAGACTCAACACCTCACATTCACAAGACAGATTTTCATTGCACTTGAGATAAACTTGGAATGTGTTGTGTATGACCAAGATCATTCTATTAAGAGTTCTTCTTGAGATGATCGAATATGGCTTGAGTCAATTGCTATAAAAATGCAAATATAAAAAAACATATGTGGGTATAGAATGCAAATAATGTCAAATATTTGCACCCCGCTATGTCTTTTAAAAATTCAAAGAAAAAATTGCATACAATAAAAAAATAAGCTCGAAGGATTTTGTATGAACTTCTATATTCCCCAAAGTGTTGAGTAGGTTGAATTCTAGATTTTTCATTTGATCCTTTGAATGGCTTTGCTTCTAGTTTTGAAACTCATGACAAGTGTTGCTGAAAGTGCATCTAGGCCCTTTAAGGATTTTGGTGAATAATGACAACAGGATTAAGTGACTAATGAGATTTGTAAGATTTGTTAATAGAATATCGTATCCGGTAATAAAGTCTAAGAGCAAAGGAGCACCCTCAAAGCAATGGAGACCCTCAAAACAAAAGGGAAAAATGTGTTTTTAGACTTAATTATGTGCGTCTATTTTATCTTTTTATTGAGTCTAAGGACAGCCGTACTATAAAAAGGGATTTGACGAGAAATAGCTATAAATTGAATCTATGTGCTCAATGATGGATCCTAGTCGTCAAAATGTAAAGTCTTAGAAGTATTTTGCTCAATTGCATTCGGAGTATTTGAGCTTCAACTCGGAATGTCCGAGTAGACCCTCTTTGTTAAACTAGAAAAAATTCACTTTCGAACTAAGTCCTATTCTAACTGTCCGAAGTTTTACTCGGAGTATTCGAGTACTTCGGACTGTCCGAATGAATGTTCGAACTATCCGAGCTGGGTCTCTCTGTCTCAGGTTATCTAACCCATTCGGACTATCCGAACATAAGTTCGGACTGTCCGAACTGACTCGGACCTGAACAAAAACGGCTAGTTTTGGGAATCTTATAAATACCCATCTCCTCCCACCTACCAGCATTAACTCTCATTCAAACATTCATTGCTTTGTGTTCTTCCTCCTTGAGCCCTAGCTTCCACTCCCTTGTGAGCTTTTAAATTTGATTCATTAGAGGGAGAGGGAGAAACAAGATTGAGAGCTTGAATTGTCCTAGATCCATCTTGAGCACCGGATCTCATTCTCTTATGGATTTCTCGCCAATCTTTTACTCTTGGAGGTTGATGACTCCTAGACGGCTAGGAGTTACCGGTGAGCTCTCAAGCTTGGTGTAGAGAGCTACCGGAAGTTTGTGAAGCTTGGATCCACCCCCGAAAGGAAAGGATTCAAGAAAGAGAAATCGGTGAGTGCTTTGTGCAATACCGGGAGGATTAGGGTTGAAAGAGACCCCGGCATGGTGTCGCCTCAATGGAGACGTAGGATCCCCTTAAGGATCCGAACTTCGGGTGAAAATCTTTGAGTCTCCGTCTTCGATTCTTGGATTTATTTTTCACCCTTGTTGTGATTGATTGAAATCTTAATGATTCAAGTGGTGATTTGCTTTGAGTGAAGGATATTTGTGGTTATTCAACTTCTCCAGGTATTCTAGGCCAACTAATTTCATTTGGTGCGTTTAATATCCTCCAAATAGCCTAAATATACTTTTTGTGTGTTGTGTGCTATGAAGCATTCGGACAATCTGAACAAACCTCGGACTATCCGAAACACTCGGATAGTCCTAAGCTTGTTTCGGATACTCCGAATAGTTAGTTTCCGCTGTGGTTTAAATTTAAATTTTGTAACGCCTATTTACCCCCCCTCTAGGCGACATCCTGATCCTTTCAGTTGCTCATGTTCAATCTTGCAAAAATGATAAGGTTTCAATTAAATCTTACTAGCAAAATGTTTATTTGCACTTGGACATGCCTTAGCTTAGTCTATTTTTGCCATAACTTAGCTTGATGTCATAACTAGTCTTGTTGGTCACTTGGATAATCTTCAAAGCTCCCTTAGGCTGCATTACTTGCACAAAAACAACAAAAAAGGGAGAGAAAAGAAAATGCCATCTTGATGCTTATATTGCCAAAAGGGGGAGAAATCGTAGAAAAGGCATCATTTTGCATCTTGATTCATCTTAATTCTTATGATCTTTGTAAATCTTTGCTATCTTTTATAGATTATAAGTATTTCTAGTTGCTAACTTGGTCATGTTCTTGATTTTCATTTCTTTGATCAAGTTTGGCTTTGCATTCAAATTGCTTTCTTCTCTCTTATTCAAACTCAAAACTTATGCCTTTTTATGTATTTATCAATATACTCATCAAGGGGAAGATTGAAAGACCATGTGGAGATCTATCCTTGTGTGTTATTTGTAATTGACAAGATTTGAGCTTGGTTTGATTTGAAATTGAGTTTGATTTGAATTGGATTTTTGATTTAAAGCAATTTGAATGTTGGTTGCTTTTCGATGCTACTGACTGAGGCGTACCGGAACTTTGAGAGAAATTATGATTGATTAATGATTTGGAGATAATCATTGAATATATTTGTGGGCATTACTATGTGAAAGGTTTTCCTTGTCTTTGATGGTTGAGGCGGTGCTAGAGTCATGGTGAGGCGAGATGATGGCCGGGACTAGGCGAGGCGTCGGAGGTCGAACGGTCGGAGATCGCGGAAGATGATCGGAGGCGGAGTCGGGCAAGCCAAGAAGACAAGGAAAAGATGATGCTAGCTAGATGCGCATGGATCAATGAGGGCCGTTGGATCGCGGTCTAGTTAAGAGTTTAGCGGGTCTATGTAGTATGCTTTGAAAATCGTGCAAGAAAACCCGGTATGTGTGTGGGTTTTGGGTTAGCCCTTGCATGGCTGTATGGGTGGGTTAATCCTAACCCTTAGATGAGCGCTCTAGAGTTGACACAATGATTTACCCAGGTTCAGGCCCCCGGTGCGGGTAACAGCCTTACGTCCTGCTAATTCTTTGTTGGGGAAACAATTACAACGGTGTTCTTCAATGTACGCTTCTCTATCTTTGTTTTGCTCTAGTCGACCGATGGCCCCTTCTTCATGCACGGGATGCCCTTATATAAGCGGGCCACCACAGGCGGGAGAGAAAAGTGGCGCCATATATCTACAACACATTAATTACACCCATCATTCCGGCTTCCACGCCGACCACGACTCATTTATTAAGCACGCCTGCCGTGGCCTTGTCCTTCAAACCTGTTTAATGTCGGTGAGAGGCCTCGCCCGTCCTTGGGGACAGGGGCGCTTCTGACGGGTTGGTGAGAGACGTCAGAGGGATAAGCCGTCGTCGTGTAGAAAGTTGAATCCTTCACAATTAATGGCCCTGACATAAGGTGCCAGGGGAGGGAGACTTCCAGGCGAAGCCATCCCCTCATTCCTTTGGTTGCCTTCGTGGCCTCACAAGAGAGACCCAAACATCTGCACGCTCGTTTGGCCGCCACGCAGGCCACTCGCCCGGCGAGCAGGGCGTAATCACCAGGCTGCTCGCTAGGGGGCCACATGGGCTTCTCGCCCGGCGGGCAGGGCGTGCTTTCGCCGAGCTACCATTGAGGTGCCACACGAAGCCGCTTCGCCCGTGGCAGGCGTAATGCCGATCGCTTTCGCCAAGGGGCCACGTGGGCTTCTCACCTAGCGGGCAGGGCGTGCTTTCGCCAGTTGCCGCTGAGGTGCCACCAGAACGCTTCGCCCGGCAAGCGAGCGTGTCGCGACTGCTCGCCGAGGCCCGTGGGCTTCAAGCGGGCGAGCCACTTCTTGGGCCCTCTGCTTTTACGGCGAAGGTACCTCGGTGCAAAAGTACACAGCAGTAGCCCGGGCCGTCTGGAGCGTCTTGCCATTGCTTTTCAGACCTTAATTAATGCGGTGCGCTCTGGATGGGCCCACCACTCTGCGCCGCACCGCTTTCAGTCCTCCCCATGGCCGCTTGATTTTCTCGAGACCGAAATGCCGTGCCGTTCATCCGGGCATAAGCGTCTCGCTGGGGGCCTATATGCATACACCCCCCGCACGCAGTTCGCATATACCGCCGTTCAGATTTCGCTCTTTGCCCTTCGCCTTCTTTGCTTGAGAGACTGCACTTTCATTGCAATGGCGCAATCTCTCGCTCCCTCCACTGCCGGCCTATGCCAGATGGACTTCGCCTGCTGGGTGGCTTTGAAGTGCCCTTCACCCCGCTGCGGACCACCGCGCAGAGTGCGAGCCGGGGGAGATCATTGTCTTCACCTGGGGGCTTATGGCGGGCCTCGTGCCGCCATTTTTCGATTTCTTCGTCACCGTCCTCCACTTCTACGAGATTCACCACCTTCATCTCTCCCCCAATTCCATCGTCTTCCTCTCCACCTTCGCTTACCTCTGCGAGATGTTCGTGGGTGTGATGCCTAACCTCCCCCTCTTTCGCTATTTCTTCATCTGCCGTTCCACCCCCAACAGTGGGGGAGTCGCCGGGAGCTGTCACTTTCGGCTTCGCGATGGGTCGGCCTCCGCTTCATTCCTTCGGGCCGCTCCAACTCGAAGGCTGGCGGGGCGGTGGCTATGTCGGCGGCGGCAATGGTCGACCTTCTCGGAGTACCCGAGCCAGCGCGGTAGCCCACGAGGCTGGAGCTTCGCCGTCGAGGCAGCGGAGCTCTGGCAATGGTGGCTCGCATTGATCATTTGCGGGTGCTGGCTTTGATTAGAACCTTGGTAGTCACGAGACTTCGTGTCTCGGAGAATCAGACCCCTGCGTCATCGCGCCCATACGCATGGCAATACACGGGGACGGCGACATAGCGCCGCGTACCCGGCGATAAGTCTTTTGGCCCTTCTTCTTGAATGCATACTTTTCCTGTGGTCTTTGTTATTTAGCGATTCTGTCTTCTTACGGCATCAAGGAAGGCAACCTTTGAACAACGCCGCCATCTCCCAATGGCTATCGTGTTGATCCCGCGATCTTGGCGGCTTGGAGTTTCGACGATGCTCGGCCACTTTGTGATCTGAGTCCTCGGGCACCTCCGGATCATACAATCCTTCGGTGATGGACTCCACAGGTCCGCCATGGTGCCGCCCGTGGCCCTTAAGAATCGAGGACCCGACCACGGGGCGTTGGCCAAGCCTTGAACCAGCGGCTGTTGCTTTGGACGCCCCTGGCGCGACCCCAAAAGGGTCTACACCGGGAGCTTAACTTCTGCCACCGCTACACTCGCGACTGAGGTCGCCAGGCCCCATCGCCACTGGTATCCGCCTGAGCGGACTCACAGTGGCACCCGTATCCTTCAACTTCAGATCACCCCTAAGGGCGGGCCGCTCAAGCACCCGCTTGCATGTGACGTCATGGGCGGCTTGCTAAGCGCGGGCGGCGCCTGTCGAGTAACTGGCAGCTCAGTTCTTGGGCTCAATATTGTTGGGTCCAGCGCCTCCATTCCTCCTGCTCCGATCGCTCCCACCGTCCACGCCATCGAACCGCGAACTCGCACGCCCGGGCTTGGCGGAGCACTTCGCCGCGATAGCGCTTTCCTCATGGAAGCCGCCCGGCACAAGCCACAGTGCGGCAAGTGGAGACATTACACGGGAGCTAGGGAGGCGGAGATGCAAGCCCGACCGAGAAAGGGCCACGAGGCAACTTTGCTTGCCCTAAGCGAGGAGGCCGAGGCAGCGAGGGAGGCAGCGGACACTGGCGGCGACGGCGCACAACATCACGACCATACTCCGGTCATCATCTGGGTGCATGGCGCGGGTCTTAACACCTTCGGGGTAGATCTTCGCGGCCGTTGGAGCCTGGCGTCTGATCGCCCATTGCACCACCGGGTGGCGATCGCTATCCGGCCTGCCAGCTGCCCTGACCGCCCGTTCCATCCAGGAAGGGTGGCAAGTTGCGAAACCGCCGCCGCCGTGCTACTTCGCTCGCCCGGCCGCAATGCGCTTTCAACCCTATGGTACATCACGAGCGGCATTGAAGAGCGAAGCCCGGTAGCGGTAGCGCGCAGAAGGCCCGCGGAGCATGTCGCCAACATGATGGTGGCGGAAGCTCCAGACCTTGGCGCAGCAGCGGGCGAGCCAGAGGCCGAGGGCGATGACGAGGGCATCGAAGTTGCCAACGACGACTGATGACCCGGGCTGCTTCTTTTGAATTTATTTCTTCTTGTTCATGCTTACCGTATGCCAGAACAATATTAACAATTGTAAATAAAGTTGGCACATTTTGATTTCACCTGGGCATGTCATCTGTTTGCACTTTAGGTATGCTTGCTTCAATTCAGTTCTCGGGCAATCAGCCCCTAGCCTCGCCATGATGTAAACCTAAGTTCTCAGGTCAGGGTGATACTTAGGCACTATGTGAGTGATTGTAGCAATGCAAACAGGGATCATGTGGCGAATGAAGAGCACAGACAAGTGAAATTTTAAGCTGCTGTGCAAGGGTAACACTGTCTCCTGTCCTTTTGGAACTTATATTCCCGTGATCTCTTGGAGTTTCACCGCAACATTGCGCAATAAGGAAATGAGTTTACGGGAGCGGTACTGGACTTGCGGTGTTCGCGGAGACAACCAGCGGGACTACATGGAGTTAACCCGGGTGTACGGGCCGCGTTTGAGCCACCATGCCATACCCGCACTCCTAGTCACACGTCCTTGCAGTGGAAACGTTGGGTACTTCGGTTTATCAACGAGGAGCCATTAGGTTATAATAGCCAGTGATAGCCGCACATGCTTCAACCCACTAAGGCACAAGTATAAAAAATAAGTTGGTACTGCCAAAGCGAGCAACTTATCTTCGCCATGGGCCATTGGGCGACCAGCTCCCTGGCCGGTCATGAAGGTCAATACTTCGGCGAGCAGGGCGTGATCGTCGAACCACCCGCCAAACCGTCACGTGGGCTTATCGTTGGGCGAGCAGGGCTTGATTGTTTGCCCATTTGCCTAGAAATTTGTCGGAGCCACTCATGACCAGGCGAGGCGTGGTCCCTTTGCTCACCCACCACCTGAGGTTACCTCAAGCGCCTAAGCTATAAGGCGCATTCAATATTTCATCGCAATCTCGCATAGCCCTTTGAAAGCACAAGTAAGCATTGCATAGAATATGTACAAAACATATTAGGGGCATAAGGCCTGCTTGAGCATGTCACGGTTTCTGCGTGAAACTTAGGCTCTTGTGATTCGGAATTAGCCCATGGCTCCGCGTGATATGGGGACAGGTTCACAGGAGGGATATTGGGCTTACTCGGCACTCGCGGAGACAACCGTCGGTGCTCCGTTGATTTGGATCGAGGTGTGCGAGCCATGTTTGGGGCACTGTGCTAGGTTTGCGCTCCTGGTCACCCGTCCGAGCTCGACGTGAAGGCCGGGCATCACTACGGATCAATAAAGAACGGCCAAGCCACCAGGGCTCATGACATTTTCTCGCAAGCTTTCCCACCAAGGGACAAACAAAAGAAGTAAAGAAGAAACTCTTGAAATAAACAACTTTCGCCGGTAGCAGTCCGCTTTCTTTGAAAAGCGCCGGCGGGATCTTCGTCTTGATCGTCGTCACGGGGGTGACCCTCCTTGAGCCGCCGCTCAACCATCTTATTCACAACCCGGCAATCCTCCAGGCCGTGAGAGTTGGTCTTGTGGATCGGACAGTAAGGCTTGCCCTCGTTATCCTCACGGCGGTCGCTCCCCCGACCACGGTGGTCGCCGCGCCGGCCCTGGTGCTCATCCCGCCGCTCACGACGGTCATCCCGCCGGTCACGGCGGTAGCGCTTTAGTGGCTGGGCATCTTCAGATCGCGCTCGGCGGCTAGGACCCGCCTGGTCTCGGTCGCCTCGCACTTCCGCGTCCTTCTGCTTGCGTGGCCGGGGCCCCTCGAAGTCTTGGCCTCGTCCCCGCCGCGTCCTCGCACGGCACTGGATACCGATCCCCGAGCTTTCGCCGCTCGCGAGCATTTGTGCTCCAGGGAAAAGAGCTCGGAGGTGGTGGCGACGTCGCAGGTCACCATCTTTTCCCGCATCTTGCGGTCGCGCCGCGCCTCTTGGCGGCGATGGCGGTGGCGCTTTCGAAATCCGAGGAATCGTATTGCGGCGATGGCGAATCGCCGGATGAAGTCGCATAGCGACTCCCCTTCTGCTCAAGGGCATGGAATCATCCTCCACGCCGGTTCGCGAATGAGCCTTGGAAGTTGGCGGCGAGAAGTCGCACAACCCTCCCACGAGTGTGCCGATCCTCGCGGGAGGTTCAGCAACAGGCCGAGGCGGACCCGTCAAAGGCCGTTAGAAAGTAATTAGCCATGGCCTTGCGAACCGCCGGTATCACGCACCACCGTGGTGTAGATCTCTGAGAACTCCTGCGGGTTGGTGGTGCCGTCATACTTCTCAATGGAGGCGAGCGAAATCTCGGGCCACACCACACGGCAGAACTGCCGTCGAAAGCGCCTGGCATCCAGCGCCATAGTGGGGATCCTGCCGTCCACCCTGACCCCGCCTTGGAAACCGTCTTTGGGGAGGGTGGGCGTGACTCCCAAAGAGTCGGAGAACGAACCTCTTCCTCAGCCTGAGGGTGAGAGTCACGAGAAGAACTCTCACCCGGGGACCATCCGTCCGTCGTGAGCGGCTGCTGCTGCGAGTTATCACGCGAGATCACCACCGCGGCCGACGCCGGAGCTCCACATGGGACCTCGGGTCCGCGGCTCCTCGCGGGCTGGGACCTTCTTTTTGCACCCTTCCCTTTACTCGGCCGCGCTGGCAGGCGCTTCTGTTAGGGTGTTGGAAGCTTGGGTGCGCTCCACGGGCACCTTGGGGCGTGGGGAACCGACGGCCTCAAACCGGCCGGGCATCCCTATGCGGAGCCGAGCCGCGTCCACAAGGCCCACAATATCCTGCAGACCCGGAGGCGGCGAGGTGTCTCAACAAGTTCCACCCGAGGGTGGTCTGGAGGAGCAGGCGCATGAGGGTTCTGGCCGGAGTGGCGACCTCCATGGCCACCGACGCCGAGCAAGGAAGCCCGTGCCCGCCACAGAGCGCCACCGCCGTCTGGCATGGCGGCGGAGGCGATCCCTTGTCCGGCGAGAGCGTCGGGACGTATTGTGGGAGCCACTAGCCTCCGCCTCATCTTGTTGCTGTGAGTGTGAACCCGCCATCACTAGGTGCGAAGTCTCTTCGGACGGAGAACCGAAGCTCGCCGGAGAGATGGCTGGATGAGCCAACCACTAGACTCCTACAGCGCGCCCTGTCGGCGATTTCGCTGACAAGATTCAGCAAGTGAGTGTCTACCCTCTAGCGGAAATTATGGTTGGTAGGGGTCATCTTCATGGTTGGAAACCCTAATATCTCTCGGCGGGGGTCTCCGGCGTCAATGGGTAGTGGACACAATGATTTACCGAGTTCGGGCCCGGTGCAGGTATGACCTTACATCTGCTAATTCTTTGTTGGGGAAGCGATTACAATGGTGTTCTTGATTATGCCTTCTCTATCTTTGTTTTTGCTCTAGTCGACCGGCCGGTCCCTTCTTCATGCACCGGGATGCCCTTATATAAGCAGGCCACCTTAGGCAGGAGAGAAGGTGGCGCCATACTTATCTACAACACATTAATTACACCCATCATTCCGGCTTCCCGCCGACCCACGACTAATTTATTAAGCCGCCTCGCGTGGCCTTGTCCTTGAACCTGTTTAATGTCGGTGAGAGGCCTCGCCCGATCCGCCGGGGCGGGGCGCTTCTCTGACGGGTTGGTGAGAGGCGTCGGAGGATAAGCCGTCATCGTGTCGGAAGTGAATCCTTCACAATTAATAGCCCCGACACAAGGTGCGGGGGGAGACTTCCAGGCGAAGCCATCCCCTCATTCCTTTGGTTGCCTTCGTGGCCTGACAAGAGAGACCCAAACACCTGCCCGCTCATTTGGCCGCCACGCAGGCCGCTCGCCCGGCGAGTAGGGCGAAATCGCCCAGCTGCTTTCGCTAGAGGGCCACATGGGCTTCTTGCCCGGTGAGGCGGCGTGCTTCGCCAGTTGCCATTGGGGTGCCACGCTGGCGCTTCGCCCGTGGCGGCGTGTCGCCAGATCGCTGCGCGAAGGCCCGTGGGCTTCTCACCGATTAGGCGGCGTGCTTTCGCCGAGCTGCCATTGAGGTGCCACGAGCCGCTTCGCCCGTGGCGGTGGTGTATCGCCAGACTACTCGCCACGGGGCCACGTGGGCTTCAAACTGGGCCAGGCCACTTCTTGGGCCTATTGCTTTTACGGCGGAGAGAGTACCCCGGTGCAAAGTACACCAACAGTATATATGTACACTGAGTGCCCTCTCGGTCTATTCTTAATCTACACCGAGTGTCCACTAGGGATAGAGTGCACTGCCTTTGCTGACATGGCAACTGGTAATCTATGCCGAATGTGCCCTCAGATTATTTTGTCCTAGGTGGACGAAAACGTCATATTTCGAGTGTACTCTCGGAATAGATATTGTATATTGCGAGAGCACACTCAGAATAGATTTATTTGTCCGAAAGGTGGCTAAAACGAGAGCACACTCGGCATAGGTTCATCTACTTCGAGTGTGCACTTGGTTTGTTATTTTCACACTTGCCCCAAAACTGAATTCTTGTAGTGCGTCAAGGCCTCACATAGCACAACACACATGCTATCTACCACTCGATGTACATACAAGTAACAAGTGTACTCATTTGTCACCCAAATAATACATCTACTAATCTGGAAAAAGTTCTGCTGCTCTCACGCGTTTGAGCCGCACGGCTCAGCTCAAAATTTATTTTTCACATTTTGGTCCCTGAAAAAATCCGTAATTACATATAGGACCTTTTTATGGTTTTTTACGAAGAAGCCCTTCAGAAAAATCGTGGATCTTTTGTGAGAGGACCCTAGATAAATAGCAAAAAAATACGCCGAAAAATACGAAATTATTTCTTCGAAAAAACAACGTGCGCGTCATATTATGTCAAAAAAATAAAAAAATGATTTCGTTTGTGTCCTTTCGGTAGTTTAAGCTTATTTTCTTGATTTCGGCCGGCATTTCGGCTCAAAAAATTTTACATTTAGGTCGTTCCAAAAATCCGTAATTACGTATAGGTCCTTCTCACGATTTTTTACGAAGAGGACCTTTTGGTTCAGAAAAATCACGGATCTTTCATGAGAGGACCCTAAATAGACACCGAAAAAAAACGTATTGACATTTAAATGTGTTGACACCAAAAACGTAAAGTAGGGTTTTTTATTGCAACACACTGGACAAAACCTGGGTTCGAGCATGCCAATCGATTTGACCCTGCAATTGATAAGGAAAAAGTAGTGAAATTCGCTCTAACCTGATACCAGAAAATAATCGACAAAATTTGAATCAGCCAAGGGCCGATCAAAAAGGTAAACGGATCAGCCGATCAAGGCTAATCAGAAGGTAAAGGCAGATTAGTTCTGAGAAGGCGATGTGCAGCGAAACAGAACAAATCAGACCTGAAGAAATCGGAGACGATCAACAATCGGCGATACGCAACTTTATTGATCGAGATCGACTTACAAAAAGGGTATTACAAGACTAAAAGCTAAAGGAAAATAAAAACTGGCAGATGTGATTTTTGCTGTGGATGCCCTCTTTGAACGGCCTGGGTTCGCCTTATATACCTATCAGTCGATCCGAGTCCTACTCTGCTACGATAACGTAGTCCGAGTCGGCTAAGGTTTTCTAATTGATTTCTTGTTTCCAAATGTGCACCATGCATTATCCAAACTCCTGCGGATCTGTTGATTTACTCGTAGTTTCCAAAATCTGGTGCAAACATATGCCCCCCATTTTTGGATGATAACTTGTTATCTTTCAAAAATTTATCGGCTTCTTCATCTGTCGGCTTGAAAAATTGCTTCAGTAACCACTGCATTAATTGCGCCGTAAAAATCTCAGTGCGCTTTAACTGCACGTGTCGTTTTGAAATCCTTTCCCGCCGTTTTAACTTTTCACCATGTTATAAATATGTGGGACCCCCACGGTCATTTTCATGCTCTCGAGCTCTCGAACCATCTGCAATCGGCTTTTCCTACTCTTGCAATAAGGCTTCCAGACAAACTCCCAAGTCGGCTGAATGGATTCCTCCAAGATACTCATCCCGATCCCAAAAAGTAATGATTAATACTATTTAGGACCGGTAGGAAATCTGAATGCCAATACAGTAATTAACGAAGAAATCCCGAGGCTTCCTTTGTCGACTAAGGGCTATAATGTAGAAGAGTGAGGAAAAAGCTTTAGAGCTTGGCCGACAGCACTGAAAGGATGGAGGAGTTGGTATATTCAAGTATCGGCTTAGAAGAAATCAGAGTGGGAGAGAATGGGCATAGCCGAATGTCTCCCATTATGCCTAGCCAACCCAGAAAACTATGAGCCCTTGGTGGCCACGGCGTGCTACTTTTGGTCGAATACTTTCAATGCTTTTCTCTTCCGCCTTGGTCCAATCGGCCCAACTCTTTTAGACGTAGTAGAGCTATGCTACCTTAGGCCTGATGGGGATCAGTTATCGGCTTTCAGTGGTAAACCCAGATTTAAGCTAATCCGATCCAAGGGCGAGGGATGGACGAAGTATATTCAACATAATAACAAGTTGAATGGGCTAGTCTCGGACGAAGAACACGCAGCATTATTGAACCTATGGCTGGAGAGATTCATATTTTGTGGGGCTTCTCTGGGTCCAACACAAGTGTAGCAGGTTGTGGCAGAGCAACTAGTAGAGGGTCGTCGGCTTGCTCTTGGCAAGATGCTTTTGGGAGCCGTATACCAGATGATGTATGTTATAAGAAGTCGGCTTTTTTCTGGATTTGCCAAGTTTGTAGTTGAAAACGTAGGCGGACCCCTATGGTTTATTCAGTTGTGGCTATATAGCATTTTCAGCCGATCACTTATTTCTAAACCTATGGAAGATTCAGCTTTCCCTCACGAGGATTATCCTGAAAACACCATCCCACAGTATAGAGCTAGCCGATCTCACGAGGAGAGGCTCATAATGTGCTCGAGCGGCGACACGAAAATTACCCCTACCAGTCTGAAGAAATATTTATCCTTTTTCTTGGGTTTAGACAGTGTGATCTTTGGTCAGCAGGACTTTTTTTCCTATAGTAATGTGGCTGATTTTCAATGGCCCTCTTTCCTTCACTTGGATGCTGACAGTTCGTCAATGCCGGAGTTGACTTTGGAGCTCTATCGGATTTTCATCTCTCCTTGTATCCTTCACGTCGGCTTGAATTCTAGAAACAGAACCTTTCAGCCTTCGTATGAGTTTTACCATCCCTCGGTTTATGCCCGCCAACTGGGTTTCGGCCAAGTGATCCCTTACTTGCCGCTTCTCGATCGGCTTCAGCCTAGAGCTAGGGTGAGGAATGCAACAGCAGCCGAGATAGTTCTAGAGATAGCCGACGAACTTCAAATCACCGATCTGCCGCATTTCTTTCTGAACTCCCGTCGAGCTGGTCAGTTCTCCATTTGGTCGTCGTCTGTGGCAGATGCCCTTTACCTGGATCGTACCCCATCGGCCATCATAGATAAATTTTTACCGGACTTCCATGAGACGACAGTAGCTCCTGCAGCAGCAGCAACAGCTCAAGCGAGGATAGTTCTTCAGGTTATACTAACTCGTCGGTAGCTGTAGAGGTATCAGCCTTTTTCCGGAAAATCCTTTTACCTGTTGTTTAACTTTGGTTTCCAATCTTTCCAGCGACTAACCATCTTTTGTAGGATATTGCAACTGGCAAGAAGAGTGTTGCGGGCCCATCGGAGAGTGGGTTGAAAGGGAAGAGGCCACACCAATCGACTGGCCTGACCAGTTATACTTCCAGCAACCTCCGTGTGCAAAGTCCATCACTATCGGACATTGAGAAGGAACGGCTGCCGAGTAAGTATTTTCTCAATCGATGAATACCTCTCACATTCCTTGTTGCTGACCTCGTGGTTCGATTTCAGAGAAACCCAAGTCCACCAAGATACCCACCAAGAAGAATCCGAGGCGCAAAGAACAAAGCGCTGAGAGTTCGCCCCATGCATCGGCTTTCGTTGAGGGAACCTTGGTGTTTGTGCTTTTACTTCCTGAATTTGCATTATTTCCCAACTCTAATCTATCTGTTTTTTATGCAGCCGACGACATCAGCCCAAGTGGTGGTATTTTAACCGACCTCCAAGGGACTCCAGCTCAACTGACAATTTCACCAGCAACTCAATCTCCGGCCCTTCCATCACCGCCCAATCGACTCTTCTGCCGTCTGAGGCCTTGCCAACAGATTTGTCCGATTTACTTGGCTTCACCTTAGACGAGCTAGTTGATCCTGAGGTGATGGCTACGGACAATTATCCAGAAGACACTCGCAAGATTATCGACATATCTATGGAGGCGTCTGCTTCGGTAGTCAAATCAGCGCCCAATATGCAGGAAAGGCTGAATCGGCTATTTTCGAGATAACTCAACTGGAGGCCGCTATTCTTGCCAATTCCCAGCCAATCTGTGACACGATGGTCCACTGTTGAAGCCGACCTGCTGGCCGAAGCCATGAGCACGCTTCTGAATGTATGCCACTTGGACGAGAAGAAGGAGGTCGATGCTGCTAACGCTAGAATAGCCCAACGACAAGCCCAGGAAGCCGATCAGTGTCTCTTGGATAAGCTAGTTGCCAAGGCTAAGGCCAAGAAGAAGAAATATGATGAAGCCGCAGCGTCGCTCATAGCTGCCAAATCCTTTGCTCAAAGGCTAGAATCGGCTAAGAAGCGCTTGAGGAAGAATTGGCCAAAGTGAACCAGCAGCTGGCCGATAATCTTGCGACCATGAATGCAACAGCTTCGTCCATGAAAAACCAGAAAAATGATGTCAATCAGGCCATTGCAAAGGTCAAGGATCAATCGGCCAAGGTCATCCCAGTGCTTGGCAATGCTAAAGCAGATAAAGACCTCGTGTATGGCATTACACAGACGTTGGCCAAGGCTGCTGCAGCATTGTCGGGTTTAGGTGCTAGGATTCGGGTCTGGGTTGTAATCTGTGCTCGTAATTTGTCTGTCATGTTGATGTAACTCTGGGTGAAACTTCAGTATCTCTAATCAGCTATTTAACCGATTAGTTCTAATCTTTGTTCTTATCGGTTGTTTAACCGATTATATTTAACCTTTCTACATTCTTGCGCTGCACGTTGTCTTAATTACTCATGCCTCGATCCATACGCTAGGATAATACCTCTTTAAATATTTTCCATTGATTGCCTTTGGTAACACAATCCCCTCAAGTGTCTCAAGTATGTATGCATTTCCATCAACAAGCCGATTTACCTTATAAGGTCCCTCCCATGTTGGCGACCATTTGCCAAATCGATTGTCATTAGATCCGATTGGCAATATTGTTTTCCAAACTAAATTGGCTTCGTTGAACGACTTGGGCACAACTTTCTTATTGTATGCTCTCGCAACTCTCTTCTTATTCTTTTCAAGCCGATTTAGTGTGATCTATCTTAACTCTGCTAAGTCGTCCAAATTGCATAGCATCAAGTCTTTGTACTCATCAGCGATACATTGTTTTGCCTTGCCACTCGTATCGAATCAATATTTACCTCTATGGGTAATACGGCTTCTTGGCCATACACCAATTGGTATGGCGATAGCTTAGTCGATCCGTGAAACACTAGCCGATTTGCCCATAAAGACTCTGACAACGTAGCATGCCAATTCCTCGGCTTCTCATCAATTTTCCTTTTGATTAACTTGATCAATGTTTTGTTTGATGATTCAGCTTGCCCGTTGGCTTGGGCATAATAGGGCGATGAATTAAGCAACTTGATGCCCAAACCTTCTGCAAAGCTTCAAAACTTATTAGACATGAACACTGTCCCCTGATCGGTCGTGATAGTTTGTAGAATGCCAAACCAATGTATGATGTGCTCGTTGACAAAGTTGATAGCTTCCGCACTCATGACTTTCTTAAGGGGAATGGCTTCCACCCATTTTGAGAAATAATCCGTGGCTGCGAGGATGAATTTATGGCCTTTGCTTGATGCTGGGACTATCTGGCCGATTACATCTATCCCCCATCCTCTGAATGGCCATGGCTTGATAATTGGATGTAAAGCCGATGCTGGCGCGAGTTGCACGTTTCCAAATTTTTGACAACTCTGGCACCCTTTATAATATTTAAAACAATCTTCTAACATTGTCGACTAGAAATATCCTGTTCGTCTTAATATCCACTTCATTTTGTAAGCTGACTGTTGTGAACCACAAATCCCTTCATGGACCTCGCCCATAGCCACTCTTGCTTCTTCATCACCCAGGTATCTCAAGAGTAAACCTTCCATTATCCGATAGTATAATTCATCTCCTAACATCACATACTTCAATGCTTGTTGCCGAATTTTGCGTTCAGTAGGCCTGGATGGGTTCATCAAGTATGCCTTTATCTTTGTTCTCCAATCGGCAGTATCAACACACAACACCGTTTTATCAACCGAGTCAAGCAATTCGCGTCGGTTGTACTCTTTATAGCCCGATGCTGCTTGTGCCAGCATATTGGCTCTGTTGTTCATCTCTCTGGGCACATGTCTGATAGAAAATGAAGTAAATGTGCTGATGACATTGAGGCAAAATTCCAAGTACTTCGACAGTACTTCATCATTGCACCGAAATTCTCCTTTAACCTGTTGGACGACTAACAATGAGTTGCCATAAGCCTCCACATCACTTACTCCGATACTCTCTAACAATTGAAGCCCCCTGAGCAACGCCTCGTATTCTGCCTAATTATTAGAGCATCGGCTATTAATCCGGCACGCAAATTCAATGCCATGCTTTTTTGGTGAAATTAGCACAACACCTACCCCACCCCCTTCTTGGCAAACCGATCCGTCAAAATACAATTGCTAGGCAACCACGTCGACCACTCCCAACATAGTGTCATGTCCCGTGATAAAATCGGCTATCGCCTACCCTTCATAGCCTTAGCCGATTCGTACTGCAGGTCGAATTCAGTTAGGGCATAAGCCCATTTACTAAGTCGTCCTCTTAAGATTGGTTCAGACAACATATATTTAATGATATCGGTCCTACATACTATTATGCACGTCGATGCCAATATATAATGCCTCAACTTAGTACAAACAAAGTACAACGACAAGCATAATTTTTCCACTAAAGGGTACCTGATCTCAGCTTCCAAGAGTCATCGGCTTAGATAAAATATTACTCGCTTTTTGCCGTCAACCTCCTGAGCCAAAACTGCCCCAATAGTTTCATTTTCAGCCGACACGTACAACTTGAATGGGATCCCTTTCTTTGGTGCAGCCAAAACTGGTGGTGATGCTAAATACTGCTTTATATCATCAAAAGCTCTTTACTGATCGGCTCCCCAAACGAAGTCATGATGGTTCTTTAACTTCAACAATGGGGTAAAAGCTTGAATTTGACCGGACAAATTTGAAATGAATCATCGTAAGTAATTGATTTTGCCGATCAGCTTTTGTAATTCATTTTTACACGTTGGTGGTTTTGTATTAACTATGGCCTTGACCCTTGCTTAGTTGACTTCGATTCCCCTTTGGTGAACCATAAATCCGAGGAACTGGCCAACCGACACGCCAAACGCGCACTTCAAGGGATTCATCTTTAGTCCATAAGCCCTTATATTTTGAAATACCCTTTCCCAATCGGCTAAGTGTTGCCAATCATGCTTAGATTTTACTACTACATTATCAATGTATATTTTAACAATGTGACCGATTAGATCATGAAAACTCAAATTCATCGCACGTTGATAAGTAGCACCTGCGTTTTTCAAGTCGAATGTCATTACAACCCATTCATACAACCCCAGAGCACTAGGGCATCTGAAGGCAGTTTTGGGGACATCGGCTTATGCCATAAATATCTGGTTATATCCAACAATCCCATCGAGAAAACTAATAATCTTGTTACTTGAAGCAGCGTCAATAAGCATATCGGCTATAGGCATTGGGTATTCATCTTTTGGCGTAGCTTTATTCAAATCTCTGAAATCTACACATACCCGAAGCTTACCATTCTTTTTCATAACGGGAACAATGTTGGACACCCATTCAACATATCGGCAAGGCCTTATAAACTTGGCCTCCAATAACCTCTCAATTTCTTCTTTAAGAACATTGTACAATTCTGGATTAAAACGTCAAGGATATTGCTTAAATAGCCGATAGCCTGGTTTTATGGGCAGTCGATGTTCAACTAGTTGTCGGCTTAACCCAGGCATCTCGTAATATTTCCAAGCGAAACAATCCCTATAGTTTCTAAGTATTTCAACCAACTTGGCTTTGTAATCTATATCTAGGTTTGCACTTACAAAAGTTGGCCTTTTCCTGTCGCCTTCTCCTATATCGACTTCCTCAAGCATATCGGCAGAAGTGAAACCTTAACCCAATTTTTCATCTTGAAAATCTTCGATTGCTTCACAAGAATTTATCACATGCCGATAGCTTCGCACTTTGTCTTGCAGAATTTGGATTACTTCCGGCCCCATCTCCTTAAAACTTCGTTTGCCCGATCAAACATGCTTGGCCTAACACTGATCGGCCTTAATCCTGACTTACCAATGCATATAAAGTCGCAATCGTCTAAAATCTTACCTGATATGCATTCGGCTTCTTCATGTGGCCAATTTGCGTCGGAACTAACCATAGCAATATGAGCCGATGTATCGGCTGGGACGACTTCGACTTCATCCCCGTTCCACTATACAAGCAGCTGATGCATGGTTGAAGGTATACAACAATTGGCATGTATCCAATCTCGCCCAAGAAGCACGTTGTAATTCCCTTTTGCTTTAATCACAAAAAATGCAGTCGGCAAAGTTTTACTGCCGACGGTTAATTATGTAATCATTACCCCCTTCGCTTCAGTGGGATCGCCTCTGAAGTCATTTAACACCATGTTCGTTTTGATCAGATCCTCATCGGTCTTGCCCAACTTCTTGCAAGTAGTGAATGGCATTAAATTTACAGTAGCCCCTCCATCCACCAACATCCTGGATATCGGCTTTCCATTTATATGCCCCTTCAGATACAACGGCTTTAAGTGCCGATGAGCATCCTGCGGCTTTTCAAACACAGCATCCTATGCGCCCAGATAGAGTTGGCGAATGTATCTTTGACCGATTCAGTTTTGATTCTGAATTCGGCCGGTAAAGTAAAGACCATGTTGATGTCTATGGGAGGAGTACCATCACGGATCATTGGCAATAACAAATCATCAGAGGAATCCGATTCATCGTTGGCTTGTTCCTTCTTCCTCCATTCCTGTTTGATAGGTTTTAATGGCCGTAACTCGTTGAATGCTTTATCTATTTGTTTTTCTTCTTCAGCTTCCCTCATTTCCTGTGTCGTCAAGCGTTGAAGCCGCCTGCGTTGGGATCGGTTGAGTCTTGTTGGACACCATCTTGGTTTAGGCTCAATCGGCTTACGAATTTTACTAGCCAGATTCTCATTTTCTGTAGGCTCTACACCCTTGTCCTGGTTCGGCATGGATAACCTTTCTTTAATCGGCCTTCTGTGCCCTGAACCCAACCGATCTTTGCCGATCCAGACAACCGTTCCCTCACTGGTTGCCTTGGCCAATCTCTCTTGGGATAATGTTCCATAGGACATGACTTAGGAGACGGCAATGCTACACCCCTTTCTCAACAAAATTGCCAAAAGGGACATCTCTATTGAGCCCTCTCAACGTTGTCTGGCCAATACAGGTTGTCTGGCTGGCGAGGTCGCTGCTTTTGCCGACGGCTTACTCTCTCATATTTCTCAAGTAACTGTGAAAAAGTTGGCTTAGGCCTAAATGCTGATTTTCGAGGCGGAGACCGCTCGGCTTTATACCATCGTCCAACCTGTAATTCCCCTCTTGGTTTGATCGTCCTTGAATTTTTACCATCCTGATCGGCTACTATCTAGAGTGAGCCGATTGTTATCTTCAATGTTTCACCGTTTGAACTAGACTGCATATCGACTCGCCGGGTCATCTTAGGTTCCTCATCCACAAGCTCTTTCCCTTTGCGCGAGCACTGGACCATGTTTATTGGAAAAGGATTGACATCCACCTCCATGGCCGGTTCTTCTGCGAACTTGAGCCGACCGTCTTCAATGGCCGATTGTATCTGCTGCCGAAAAATGTTGCAGTCGTTAGTGTTGTGAGAAAAAGAGTGATGCCACTTACAATATCGTCGTTTTTTGATTTCGTCGGCTGACGGTATAACATGCCCTTCTGGCAGTCGTATCAATTTCTCTTGTAATAACAAATCAAATATGCGGTTGCATTTTGATACATCAAAAGCGTACTTAACTTCTGACTTATTCTTCGTCAGCTTGAGCCACGAGCAGACTAGAGGTTTTTTAGTGTCTTTTATCCATTCGGCTATATTTATATCTGCTTCATCTTCAGAAGTATCACTTGAACTATAATCGACCATGTTTACCTTGGCCTTATCCTTGCCATTCCCGTTTAATCTAAATTTATCTTTAAACTCTTTATTTAAATATCGGTCCTCCTGCGCCGATACACGATGTAGCAGATGGCCTAGGTCGGCAAACTCCTACCCAGCAAATTTTTCTTTCAACGGTGGGATTAACCCTTGAAATGCTAGATTGGCTAGTTGATTATCAGGCAATGTTACACTGAAGCATCGATTTCGCACTTCCCTGAATCTTCTGATATAATCAGAAACCGATTCACCGAACTTCTGCTGGACAGAACTCAAATCTAATATCCTAAGATCTTGACTGCCAAAAAAGAAATATTCATGGAATCGGCTCTCTAAATCGTTCCAAAAGTGGAACGAATTTGGAGGGAGATTTGTGAACCAAGTAAAAGCAGTTCTTGACAATGATAAGGGAAACAACCTAATTTTCAATCCATCGGATTGAGCTGCCTCGCCATACTGGGCAATGAACCGTCCGACATGCTCAAGGGTAATGACCGAATCATCTCCCGAAAATTTTGCGAAATCGGAAACTCTGAAATTATGTGGGTATGGCATGTGGTCGATATAATCTGGGTACGGCTTTCTATAGCCGATCGTCTACCCTTTGGGCTGTAAATCTAACTGATCTCTTAGGACCACAGAGATCTGATCAGCCTAATTAATGATATTGGCCGATGTAGCGCTAGGATTGTGCCAATCATGATGAATGGCATCCCCCCCGAGTGCAAACTCGGTTAGTCGCTTGTTCTACCGAAGCGGATCTTGTGAGGACCAATGTAACATCCCAAAATTTGGAGTTTTGGAATGTTTAAAATCAAAAATGAACCATTTGCATTTTCTTGGAATTAATCAAAGCTTAATTTGAATTTTCTAATAATGAGAAGATTTAATTTGATTAATCTATGCATCAAATCAAAGGTTTCATCAAAGGTTTCCAGTTTTTATTGGGTTCCTTGTGCTCCAAGGAATTTTTCTATTTTTTGGAGTTTTTTATGAATTTATTTGAATTTATTTGCTCTTATTCGGATTTCTGGAAATTTCTTAATTAGGAAAAAGTTTTTATTCTCAAAAATCTCTTCGGGCCGAATTTGCCCTGGCCCATCTCCTATTCCAGCCTCAGCCCGTCCCTATTCCCCGCGTCGGCCCGCATCGCCCGGCCTAGCTCCATGCCTCGTCAGCCCAGCTAGCCCGCGCACTGAGTCGCTCGATCGGCGACACGTGTGCGGCCGAGATCCATCCGTGTCGCCACACATGTCGCCCACGCCGCCCCGCCGAAACCCTAACCCTAATCCTCTCCGGATTCCGCGCGCCGTGGCACCGTTTTTGGGGTTTGCGCTCGGCATGCCTCCCCAAGCTTATTTAAGGCACCGCCGACCCCCGTACGAGGTTTGCCTCGTCGCGCTGCATCCGCCGCCCCTTCTCTCGTCGCTCGAGCCACCGCCATCGCTGAGATCAATCTCGCCGGAGTTCTTCCATCACCCGAGCACCTTCTCCGCCGTCTCCTGGGCTCTCCGGTGTGTCTCCGCCGTCGCCGTTGGCACGGTTGAACTTGTCACGTCGAGCTCTTCCGGTTCGCTTTGTCTCGCGCTCGATCCACCGCTCAGCCGCCGTTTGCCTCGTCTCCTTCTTCGGCTCCGGCGAATAGCGCCGCCCCTCGCCGTCATGAGCCTCCGTGAGTTCTCGTTCGTCCGATCGCCTGCCATTGCTCCAGATCTTGCCGCGTCATCATCGCTGTTTCCTCGCTCTATCGCTGTTCGATCCGCGCGTCGCTCGTCAGATCTGGCGCGGCATCTTCGCGTCGGCGCCCACCCAGCGACCTTGTCGGCCGCCTGTGTGCGCCTGTGGCATGCCACCTCAGCCCTAATAGCCATGTCGACCGCCACGTCAGCGTGGTCCACCGCGTCGCCTCTGGTCTGCTTCGGTGATCCCGGACCATTGTGGATCGAGCCACTGACATGTGGTCCCCACATGTTAGACGGCGTCCTTTTTATTTTCTCTGATTTTTCCAAAATCCAAAAATTCCAGCCAATAGCATGTTGCCACGTGTCACCCCATGGGATTTTCTCTGAATTAAATCTTCGAGGAGCCTGTTCTCCCTCGTCCGAACTCTGATTGGAGCGATTCAAATTTCTAAATTTTTGTAAAATCGAGCTCTACCTTTCAGAGCCATTTATTTTCAGTTTTGAGCTTGTTTGCTTCTCTATTTTGTATTTATTTGGTTTTATTGCTTTCTTTTCCGGTAGACGTGAATTTCGAGGAAACGAATGGAGACTTTGAAGACCAAGATTTAGCGCTTGAACAGTAAGGCAAGTCGTAACCTTTGATCATATTGAACCCATGTTTGCAAAAGTAATTTGTTTTATACAATTGCATGCTATTTGTGTATCAATGCTAGTTTATGGGAGTAGCTATTCACCTGATTGCCAGTATGCCATCTTGATTATTGGAATGCCATGTATCCATTATTAACCTTAGGTTGGGACATTACTAGTTGGACATAATCATAATACCAACATGGGGTTATCGTAGTTATGCTTAGCCATGCTTAGTTGTCCGATGGGATTCATGACACATATGAATTAATGTTAATCTTAACTTAATGAGATATTGAACTGTGGCTGTTGACCACTGTTGTAAAACTTGTTGTACCATAGTAGGGGATGCCATTAGTTTTGGTTGAACAAAATATTTTCCCTCGGGCAAGTGATCGTACAGTAAAGGGGGTGCTGTCTAGCACAATGGGATGTGGTTGTCTTGCCTAAGACAACTGCTACAACAGTTTTATTTGTTTCTTAAGCCGAGAGGCATTGGTGTATGAACCTTGACCATAAGGTCGCTTGCTTTATTCAATAATAATTTGCTTCTTCTTAGTTATTTCAATGTATAGAATGATATTCATCTATGTTTCCACTGTGTGCACTAGCGTGATCCTGGACTAGTGCAATATACATAGAGGGGTTTGGATTTATGTTTTGTACTCACGGCTTTATGCCCTTGTTGTTCGATTATCCGGGTCCCGGCAGACCATGACTCACACCCATCGGCTTTTACTACTGAAACTTCGAGCAAAGGCGAAGGCTCTACATACTGAAAACTACCCTATGGAACCGGATTTCTTACTTGGGTTGGTCCTTGGGGTTTATGACCTCTATCAGATTCAATCGGCTGAGGAGCCGACTAGACGTAGGTGGTTCCTGACGCCGATGGAGGTAGGTTAGCTGTATCTAACTTTGCAGCGTCAGTATATGCATGGTAATGAGTAACCATACTAAGGTGAGGATTTCCCGGCGCCAACACGATGGGTTGAGTCGGCACTAGCGAAGGTGTTGGAGCCGATACTTTTATTGTGTTGGCGTTTTGTGCCACAGAGTACACATGGTATGTTGGGAGTGACTGCAATAGATCTAGCAATCCTCCAGATGCTGTCAACTCTTGTGCAATTGTTTTTACGCTATTTTCTATCATCGGCTTTAAGGTTGTAACTAAGGCCGATGACTGATTGATTAATGCATGATGCATAGATTGCTCAATCATAACAGACAACTCGGCTTGAGCCGGTAGATATCGACTTACCGAATTCGTCGAGACGCCAGCCTCGCCAAGGGGATTCAGTGTTGGAAGTGCCATCTTCTGTGTGACCCCTCGTCGGGTTTTTTGATAACAACCCAACATCAATTCTTCCAAGGCAGCTTTCCGATCTTCAATCTCCTTGCGCTGTTCCGGAGTCAGATCATCCAATGTAAGGATGGTTATTGCGTCAGCATTAACATCAGCTGGTGCGACAGATTTACCTACAGTCATCTTTTCTGATTTGGTCCCACCGGACGTGCCAAAAATGTGACACCAAAAGCGTGAAGTAGAGTTTTTGATTGCAACACACTGGACGAACACCGGATTTGAGCGTGCTAATCGATTTGACCCTGCAATTGATAAGGAAAAAGTTGTGAAATTTACTCTAAGCCGATACCAGAAAATAATCGGCTAAATTTAAATCAGCCAAAGGCCGATCAAAAAGGTAAACAGATCAGCCGATCAAGACTAATCAGAAGGTAAAGACATACCACATCGAGTAACGTGCCTACGTATGTCACCAAATACCAATAGTGGCCGCCATCTACACGTCCAGAACCAGTGCGTCCAAGAATGAAAGCGTCACCCGACATCGCCACTCCACAGGTTGCCTTCACAGCTTACAAAAAATCGTACATGTGCCAGTACAGAGACGCATAAACAACATGAGGGAAAAAAAAAGAAGTGGACACAACACCAGAAATTAAAAGTAGTTACAAGTCCGGTATCAAATACAACCAAGTGTTGTCCATTTTTTTACGGCAAAGTGTTGCCTGAAAATCTAAGTCACAAGAATAGCCTGGACTAAAATCCCTAATTGCTAGTATCTATCGCACAAGTCTTCAAATTTAACAAAGAGCACTTCCTGCAAGCAAACAAATTCAAAAAAGCTGGGACTCTTTACATGCTAACTAGTAGAAAATTCCCTTTACAGCGTTGCAGTGCAGCAAGGAAGGTGTCTCTCCCTCGATATCACCCTCAGAAAAATTAGCTGACAGATTTAACTGAGGTGGACCTGCAAAAGAACACAGCGAGTTTTTTACTTGTTTTCGATCGTTCAGTACACAACTAGAAGCAGAAGGGATTTTGTATGCACCGCACAAAGAGGTTCGGTCCCCAAACCTGTTTATCTTATCGGAGGAATCAGTGTTGTTGAAGAGTTCATCGATGGCTCCCTTGCCATAATTCCCTGATTCTATGGCCAGTTGTAACCCCTGAAAAGTAATGGAGTGAGCTGACTGCACACACGATCATGGAGTGAGCTGACTCGTCCATTCAGTGTAACAGTTAGCAGGCCACTTCAAGGGCTTATAGCAGTACACCAGGCTGTTATCAGCACCAGTACCACAAATCTTTAGCCGAACTGAAGTTCAGGTTATGAATGAGCGCACAGTCCATTGGACTGAAAAGATTCGTGGTTTTATTTGCTAACTTGATTTGGATAAATAAAAGCTGCGACACTTCTCCAAGAGATTGACAACAATCATTTTCATGAGCACTATAATATTTTAAGCACAAGAGCCAATAGAAAATCTAATTTAAGGATACTGCCGTATCGAAAATGTTATAACCAACCTGTATAAGATTTTTGTTTCCAAAGCGCTTCCCAGTAACTTTCGAGCCTTCCTGTACCAAACCAATGAAGAATGTTAAGAGAAATGCACAAGCAATTCTAGAAGCCGGAAGTGAATCAAATATCAGTAATAGAAATACTACTTAAACTACAAGATAATACTTTGAAGAGTATTAGCACCCAGTAAATATATTAAACAAAAAAGTGATAAGTGAATACTATAAATTCAGTAATTTTGCCTAGAAAACATCTATAAATGCAATTCATGAATCATCAAAGGCATGGTATATGAGTGCAACTGTGCAAGGCATATATCTGTAGAGGACAGAAAATGAAATAGAAGAACTACAATTTGCTTTAGGCTCATACCAGGCGTTCCGGAAACTTCCCACCACTTTGCTCTATGAATTGGCAGAGGTACATCACACCAGCACATGAAAAATTCTGTTGATAGAATATCATTAAGTCACAATAACCAAAAAAAACTCTAAGTGCAAGGAGCTCACCAAACTAACTGAGTATAGGTAAATTCAACATTGAAAAGGATGAAAAGAACATTATAGTTCGGTGTAAGTGCTGTTTTTATTAGTAAGACAATAATATTTGGAAAATGATCAGGGCTGGCATGTCATTCCAGTCATTGTGCAAATTCGACAATCTACAGCATGCATATGAAATCTCAAGAGTTTCTTTTCAGGACTTCAGCAGCAAACTTCGACCCAGATGATTTCTACATATGAATTAAGACTGGGATATGAGCACTTAGGCACACTAATTCAGGGTTATGTGCAACTCAATAACCAAAAAAAACCGTCACAGGATCATTTGTCAGTCTAAAATAGGAGAGCCAATCTTGCTGCCCTTAAACGCATTATTCCTAACTTTTTTATGTGTTAAGAGCAAACAACGCAAACTAACAGGACTGAAATAACAGAAACATTTATAAGTGAAGACCCACCTGTTTGGCTTCCATTGAATCCATCTTCTCATCCTGCAGGACAAGAGGGGATTAATGTAAACAACTTGAAAACAACAATTATATCGAATGACCAGTAAAGCAGAAATACACTTACCAGACCCCAGACCAATTGTTTGATGTTCTTAATTTCTGAACCAATATTCTCAAGCTTCAATCGTGCACCAGTAACCTGAACAGAAAAGTAGATATTTGAAAACCATATGCAACAATGCACTCTCCATGCACTTGGTTATAAACACTAATAGTTTTATAGTTCAATATAACACAACAACCACCAAGCCTTTTGTCCCAAACATGCCGAGGTAGGTTAGGAAAGAAACCCAATTGAAGTCAATAAACCCCCAAACCTTCGATCTTGGGTCATGGTTCCGGTACGTGGATCACTAATTTCTATACATTCCTATCCAACGTCAAATCTTTGGAAACATTTCAATCCCGCAAATATCTTTTAACTACTTCCCACGTCAATCTCAGTCGACCTTTGCCTCTTCTTATATTTTCACGACGACTTAAAATTCCACTACGCACCGGTGCCTCAGGAGGCCTCTGTTAAAGATGTCCAAACAATCCCAGACAATAGCTCAGTATAACACAATTATGAGAAAACAAGTTTGCCTCTTAAAAGATTTATAGATGGCCAGTAATTGCACCTATGCATACGCTAATACTATGCTACTTCAGACTTTGAACTACTGAATTTATATGCACTGTCAAGAAATGAAGGTATGCAGATTAATATGAAGGTGTTGAGGAGAAATTACATCATCTCTTATTTGCCCAGAAAGTGCCTTTTGCTGATCCAATTTATCATCCAACTTTTCGATACGTTGTGTCAAGTGCCTTTTAGCAGCCTGCATAACCAAGAAAATGGTTTAACTATTTGAAAATCTCATATGTTGTAAAGAAACTACCAAAAATCTCAACAATGAGAATTAAACCAAAGGCACAAATACACAGCAACAACTTGCAAGAAAGTTTTCAGTACATCTTCTACTGTTTCAAGCCAAAATCAGATTAAGCATGGAGCAAAATTCAGCTTGCTGGTGCATACAGGTAAGAAAATAGGATTACAGCCCAGTCAAACAACTCCCCTTTCTGTATCCAACAAATGGTCAGTTAAAGTAACAGAGGTTGTTGCTGTCAACAACTTCTCTTTCTGTAGACAACAAGACAAAATTATCAACGGTAACCTAATCAGTTCGCCAGTCAACTAAATTTGTGCACAAGATATTATTTATGACAAAAATATTAGTATTCGTTTTAAAACAATGGGAAGTACATAAAGTCATGCAGTACCTAGACCCTAGTTAAACTCAACATCGTATTCTCAAAAAGAACGGAAAAGCTATGTTTTTGTGATGACGAACTAGGAAATGCATTTCCACCATTAGTACTTACAGCAAGAGAGGTCTGCACTTGCTCCAGATGTTTAGTCATACTTGAAACAGCATTTGCCATGTTGTGCTTGGTGACATACATTAGGTCTGCAAAGGAGATGCCCTGGACAAAAACAAAAGTTAAAAATGAATTGCTCGTCAAGAAATTTTATCTACTTGTGAACTTCAGAGGATATAAGGTTAGTTTTGAGAAGACCAGGTGCAGCTTAAGGAACCACGGCTAAAGTAGATTGAGTTTATAACTAAAAGAAATGATGATAGTATAAATAACAGGGAAATCAGATAGAATTAATATAATTTTAGCAGTTAAACAAATTGAGAGTATCACAGAAACATAAAGCCATGATGGAAGGAAAATATACTTTCCACCACATATAACCATAACCCAGTGCCCCAACAGTTGCTGCAGGTACTATCAGACCTGATACTCCTGCAAAAAGATTAAGAACATTCACAACGAAGAATGCGTCATGGACAGTAAAAGTCTGTTTGACCACACAAGCAGCAGGATAGTTAGGAAATTTTGCTGGAATACATATGCTGAATTAATTATTCTTTATTCATGCTTGGTTGCTCATTCAATAGCTATGAAAATTCCACCTTATCTAGAACAAAGTAAAAGAAAATAAAGCAAAGTCCTAAGTAATAATCATGTCCAGAAGACTAAAACATAGAAAGAAATGAACCTGGATGAATGAAATGAGCAGAGCGTATAATCCATGAAATTACAAATAAGAAGACAAGAATGTTGACAGTAGGCTAATGTGTTGCGAATACTGATAACATCTAGATATCCCTGATTAAAAACATAAACTGTAACAATTTTTTCAAGTTGATTTTTCTTAGAAAAAAAAGAAAAGAAATTTGAAGCAAGATAGACAAACCTGTTTGTCCAGAACCTCCATTAAGAACAGTTATGGGACGTGATGAAGCAAGTTGTCGGACCTCCATAGCTAGGTAGCGCACCTAAAAGGACCATAGTGTAAGTTCAGCATGACAAATTGAATGAACATGCTTATGAAGATAAGCAAACTATGTAGTCAACAATGACAAGAAATACTGATTGCGGAAATATTCAAGGACAATATTTATTGTTGATTATATTGGAACAATTTACATGCAACAGGCAGAACACTGAAATCGTGTATAATATTGCAATGCTAAAAAGCTATGCTTCATGTGATCACACACTTGTGTTGGGACAAAAGGTAAGTCTTAATATAGTGACAGAGCTATTATGCACTTGCAAAAAATACTCAATAGATCTTCATACTAAATGTCCAAATGCCAATTCCAACATATCACAGCAAGATAGCAAATCATACATAATGACAGGAACAACTGCAATATTATTTAAATTTACAGTTCCAGACAGTAAGAAAAATGCCAGAGGAACTTAATGTAATGTGGACCATTGCTATTTGAACAAAAAATTCAGTATAGATTAACATTAGCAATCACTAGCATAATTTCCTACAGGTCTAAACGATTAACCGTTGAAACAGTTCAAGTCGAATTTACGTTGGGATATATCTCAGGTCAAGAATTCAAACATTAAAGCATATATATGTCAAATGCACCTCAAGTTCAATACACAACAATGTGGCACAAGTTAATCCTTCCTTTTAGTAAACATTGCACAAGAAAGAATCTTCATTGAATCAATAAACAGAGGGAGGGAATAATCCAAAGTTCATAGCAGCTTTTTACCGAGAATTCTTGATGTGTTCAGATAACATACTTTTCAAAGTAACGAATTTTCAGGGGATGTCCATTCTCAGGACAAGGTGCAAAGGAAAAAAATTGGGACAGAGGAATGCAGGGGCCACATTACTAAAATACGAACTCACATCAGAATAACAGGAATAACCCAGTAAAGCAAAATTTGTTGCTCAGACATAGGGTCTACCATATGTGTCACTAGAAACGCTATGGATTTCCATGGAGTTATTTCCTAATGTTTCCCGCCAGAAAAGACACTTCTATGGATTAATATCACATGCTATTACTATTGGACCATTAGAACTATGACGTCCATTGCATACATACCAATTGACACGGACATGTCATCAAATCAAATACACTAATTGCAGCAAATGCATCCCATCTTTCTATTTCTGAAATGGGGCTTCGACAGAGAAACCAGTGTATTGAACTAATGGCAACAACCAACAATACACAATATCCATGCTGAATCAGAACCATTCTTGGGAAATCACTATCACAGAATTGCGTACGAAACCCTAGCTATGGTATGTCACGCCTCAACCACATCCAAGGCATCAAACCAATCAACACTAGGGCAGGGACTAATACCACATGCTACGACCATTACCACAGGAACAACCGCATCAGTAGCATGTATATACCAACTGATACGGACATATCATCAAATTAAATGCCCCAATCGCATCGCATACTTCTCATGTTTCTACTTTTTTAAATGGGGGCTCTAATGTAGAAGCCAGTGCACCGAGCTAACGGCAAAAATTACACAGTATCCATGCTGAATCCGAACCGCTTCTTAGCTAATAGAAAAGGGCTGGGAGATCAGACACGCACCTGGTTGGCGAGCGCATCGGGGATGCCGGCATCCCCGTCTCCCCCGTTCCCCTTCTCCCTCTTGTCCAGCATCTCCTGGAAAGCCACACACAACACGGATCAACAAAACCAAACAACATGCGAAGCCACCACCGCCTCCCTCTCCTCCAAGGATCAGGATCGGGAGCTCGCGGCCATACGACTACGCACCTGGATCTCGCCGATGACCTCGGAGAGACGGCCGTTGCGGAGGACGACGGAGCCGGCGACGCCGGCGCCGACGAGGATGACGACGCGGGTGAGGCCCATGGCCGCCTGCACCATCGCCATGGCTGCGGGCCACCGCGTTCGAGGAGGGGCGTAGCGTGGTCACGTTGCGGCGTGGAGGCGAGGCGAGGCGAGGCGACTAGGCGAGGAGGTGGGGTAGGGCACCCGGGCTGTTTTACTGGAAGAAGGGGAACGCAAGGAAGAGAAGGGCGGGGCCCATATGGCGGCGTGACGGGAGGTCGGAGTCGGCCAGCATCTTCCTTGCCCGTACCAACTTTCTTCGCAAAGTTTCATCCACGGCAACTAAATTTGCCCGTACCAATTTTACATTTAGGTTCGGTTCAAAACGCAAGAAATTTTTCTTATTACTCTACAAATAAATTTGTTTTATACAAAGTTTCTGTAAAATTTATGCGTTTCGAATAGGGTCTACTATGTTAAAACTTCAACCAATTTTACATTTAGGTTCGGCTCAGAACGCAAGAAAATTTTCTTATTACTCTACAAATAAATTTGTTTTATACAGAGTTTCTGTAAAATTTATATGTTTCGAATAGGATCTACTATGTTAAAATTTCATCTGGATACTCCAAATAAGCTAAAAAATAGGATGTTACAAACCTCCTCTAAACAGAATCTTGACCCTGAGATTTAAGGTTAACTTAAAAATATCTCTACTAATATAAATTTGCGATCGGTGGCGTGATGCATCGTTCTTCCTAGCCCCCCCCGGTCATATCTCCAATAATAGCAGTCATTATAGCTAATTATTCTTTCTCGATTCTGACCACCATATCTCTCTAAATATGGTCGATTATTATAACAAAATCCTCGATTATTGCTAGCAATTAATAGCCGACAAATCATTTCTTTTGTACTCTATATATCTTGTACAGATTTTCATAGAATCAATCAAGGAATTCATTTAAGATCTCCCATGTCATGCCGCCGCGGCGAATGAACTTGACGAACTGATTAATAAGTGACGGACCAAGCGTACATGGCCGTGAGGTGCAAGAGGTCGGCCGTAGTCGAGTAATCGCGCCGGCGAAGGACAGAGGCGACGCCCACGGGTGCCGTGACCCCAGCGCGGGCCAGTTGGACGTGAACAAAGCGTACAACGCTTCGGCGCGGTTGCCCGGCGACACCGGTGGGACGTCGTCGGCGGTGAGAGAGTCATTGGCATACCTCTTGGAGATAAACGGGTTGATCCAGCTGAACGTCGCGAGAGAGAGGAACGACGCGGCGGCGCATGGCGTGGAGGGCGTCTCGGCGCTGGTGTTTTCTGGTTCACCTTCATGGCTTCGGTATTATGGCTGGTGAAACCAGTGATGGCTAGGTACGCCAGAGACATGGAGATGAGTAGGTCGGCAAAGGCGAGAGGGTCATCTGGGAAGAGTAGCGAACCGTCGGCGCAGCGGACCACCGCCGAAGCGGAGAAGAGCACGGCACCGAGGGCGGTGGCGATCCAGAAGACGTGAAGGTGCAAAGGCTGGGTGGCGGCGGTGGTCTCTTTCTCCGAGGCGACTGACCATACAGCCATGGCATGCGTGACAAAGTGGGCGGCGAGGAAGGCGGACTTCACAGCGTGCGCTGCGGGCATGGCGAGAGGAAGAGGAACACGATCTGGTAATATAAATTGCAAAAGGGGATAAAATGATTGATTGATTTTTGAGATTGGTAATATATATTGCTACGTATAATATATTTGGTTTTAATTTGTACCGAAGAAAAAATCATAAAAACTTTTGTAATTGAGATAAATAGATGTTTGATCTTGTACCACAATTTTCTTTTATTGTTTGATCTTTATGTTTTGTTACTAATTTTATTTTTCGTAGCAACGCACGGGCATTGATCTAGTGTTAGAAAATTTAGACTTCGGGTTTTCTTCATGCTCACAAGTAGCTTCACTCTATGCATGATTACTCTATTGTACTCTGCAAAACGAGTTGACCTATTTTTGGTCTTACGGTCCATAACATCCAAAAATCTTAATCGGTTGCTTCTTATAGATCAAATTTCCTACAAATCAATTGCTTCTAGCGGTGTTTGCTCTACTAGTACTCTAAGACACTTCTTAAACTATGTCATATAGAACACATCATGCACACCTACCAACGACTGAGGCATCTCTCATTGATAAGCAAATTCTCCTCGATGGCTCAAGTAAGGATGGGCTTTTTAAACCAAAACCGTATTACCAAACCAAATCAAACTGAATTAATCGATTATTTTAATTTTTTGGCTTTCAGTTCGGTTTTTATTTTGGTATAATTCGGTTTTCGGTGTTCAGTTCAGTTTTTCGCTTTCAAAAACTGAAATAACCGAATATCCTGTACAATACCACTTTTATAATATTCTTTCTAAAGCCATTAAACAATTCTCATGTTTTAACATATGTATGTATATGTTTGGTATATTCATATGTTCTATTATGCTTATACTATAATAACCTATAAATATTGTGTAGGTTTATCTCTGTTCTATGTTGCGATATGAGAAAGACTAAATCTAATCTACCTAGTGTTTATTCATATTTTGGCTAAACCAAAAAACCGAATTAATCGAATCGAAATATTTTGGTTAATATGGTTTGCTTTTATTTTAGTCTAAGAAATTTGGTAGCTAGTTTCTAAAAGCTGGATTATTTTAAAATTGAAAAAACTAAACCGATTAGACCAAAAAAACCGAATACCCACCTTTATGCTTATGATTTTGAATGGACCTACATATCTCGGCGCAAGCTTTCTTTTAGCATGAAACCTTTTAACTCCTTTAAGAGGGGTAACTATGAGATACACAAAATCATCTGGCTCAAAACTAACTCTCATTGATGATTATCAACATAACTCTTCTGTTTCAACTGATCCACTTTCAACCTTTCTCTAATCATAGCAATCTGCTCTTCGGTTTCCTTAAGAATATTAAGTCCAAACACCAAACGCTATTCTGTCTAACTCCAATTCAATAGAGTACAATAGGCACGGCCATACAAAGCTTCAAATGGTGATATTTGTAAACTTACTTGATAACTGTTATTATAACTAAACTCAGCATACGATAAACTTTTATCCCACGAAGTAGCATAAACTAAAGTACAAGCTCTTAACATATCTTTCAAAATTTGATTAACTCTCTCAGTCTGACCATCTGTCTGCGAATGATATACAGTACTAAGGCCCTGTTTGGGAGAGCTCCAGCTCAGATCTGACATTTATGGGCTAAAATAAAGTAAATTAAGTTTATATTTTTAGTCTAAAATGTAAACAGGATGATCTACCTAAACACCTGTTAATGTACTCACAGCCTCGGCTCCATAAATTTACGGAGCTAGAAATACCTGCTCCACCAACTCCATAGATTTTGGTGGAGCCGAGCTATCCCAAACACCCCTAAAATTCAAATGAGTTCCTGTTGCTTCATACAACTTATTCCAAAATCTTGAGGTAAATTGAGTACCTCTATCTGACACTATTTTTTGGCACTCCATACAAACACACAATTCTCGACATATATAGTTATGCCAAACAATCTCTTGAATAATGTCATGGCCCCAAATTCGAATTCGGCTCGTGCGGCTAACATTAGCGTCAACCAAGTTTTTGGCCGCAGTTGAGATCAACTTCCGACTTCAGTCAATTTCTAAACTGCCACTTTGAAGAATTTTCAAACTTAGCAAAAATTAAGAGTTAGAAAATTTCAGGTTGCGAATATGGTTTTCATCAAAGTTTGGAGCCTCGTAACTTGAGATCTATAATGATCTAGAGTGTGCATGTTAGCATAATGAAAACTAGAAACTTTTCTCTATGCAAGGGTAGAGTTTTGAGTCCAATCCAACATTAAGTGCTAATTTAAATCTTAGCCTCAAAATTGAATTCATGTGCTGAAATCTGGGAACTTAGCCAAATTAGCTCTTGCTTCCAAGTGGGGACAAATGTGCAGCATACAAAAGAGTTTGGGGGAGGCGGGCAGCCAGCACTTCTCCTTCTCATTTCTCCTCCTCCTGCAGCTCTCCTGCCACACCTCCCTTGTTGCTTCCCAAGCCGGGCGCCTCCTCTCCTCCAGCTCCTCCCCAACCGGGCCTCCTCTTCTCCTCAAGCGGCAGCCCTCCTCCACTCCTCTCTTGATCCCCATGTGAGCTCTTAAGGTGAGACCTCTCCCCTAGGGTTTGATTGTTATTTCTAGTTTTGGGGGTAGCCATGGTGGATTTGAGGGCTTAGGTGAGTAGAGATTTGGAATTTGGATGGGGAATAACCAATCTAGGGTTTGGAGCAAGTTCTGAATTTTCGAGCAGATTTCGTAGCTACTGTTTCGGATTGATTTGAGCAAGTTACGAGAATTTCCTGCTAGGTTGACTGTAGAGAAAGTTGTGGGTAATGGAATTATCTTTCATCTTCAATCGGAATCACTCAATTTCGTTAATCTAGCTGAAAGTTATGTCAATTTTAGTGCGTGCTGCTCTGAAAATGCTAAAAATGTGGAGCTGAAACTTGAGCTGCAAATTAAAATTAGTTAGAGGCCGAATTAGAAATTAATTTTGCCTGAGAAGTTGTAGTAAATTTCGTGAAGATTGTAAATATGTCATCCTTTACTCAATTCCATTAAGTATAGCAATTTATATGATGAAATTTGTGCATGCTGTTCTAAAACTCTGAAACTTCTGAACACTGAAACTATTCTCTGTTCCTGGCCAAACTGGGAATTCTCTGAGCAGAATCTGGGTAATTGACCAAAGCTAAGTGCTAGGTTTATGTCTTGTGGTCGTCTAGGATCTGAGTTTGCTTAATTTGGTTAAGTGATCAAAAAGTTATGGCCATTTGTATCAATGCTGTCCTGAATTCAGTTTTGCGAAAAATTCAGACTTTGGGGCTGAAGTTCAGAGTTTAATTGCAAACTTTAAAATTGTTTTCTGATTTGTTATGATGCATGGTAGAGTTAGATCACCCTCTTGTGGTCTTTTAGAGTCCAAGAAATCAGTTTTTCGATTAAGCATTCAAAAGTTATGCCTATTTAGAGGTGTATGCGTGTTATTTTCAGATTTTTGGCTATAGATTAGAAGTGGGGTTTAACCATTACACTTTCATTCTTTAATTGAATTGAATGCTTGCACTTTTGGAGACTACCTTGGTTGATGCATTTAGTGTTTCATCTCATATGCACCTCATTTCATATGCATTGTAATCATGTAGAGACCGAGCACGCGGAGGGTGACGCGGCGGTGACCGAGGGGGTTACCGGAGAGCCGTCCTTTGTTGAGAACCCGGCAGAAGCACAAGGCAAGCACCTAAGCATTTTCAAACTTATATAATTGTATTTTGGCAAATAAATTGCTTATTGGATGATTATGTCTTGCATTAGGAATTGAAATGTGGGATAGGGTTAGAACCTACTTGTTGCACATACACTCATTGTTAATTGTTGAACATCTTCCTTGGAGCTAGTGTATGGATAATTATAATGTGTCCATGCTTAGTTTGCTTAGATGTCAGGTATGGGCCAAGTGGTGGATGGCTCCATCACTTGAGATTAATTACTTCACTCTAATAGGTTGCAATTGGTTATAATTATGCTTTGAAATGGAAAACTTGAGACCGGGCGAGAGGGTTGGATCATTTGGGTGTGGAGACTCAAATGTTGTAGTCTCGCTTGTGTTGGTTAAGGACCGATCCGTTGTTTGCCATGTTGATCGAGCACCCCTTGTTGATCGCATACCCAATATAATGGTACGGTAAGCCACCCTTTCATGGCATACTACTTGATGGGTTGTAACATCCCGAAATTTGGATTTTCAAAAATTTATATTAAATTAGCTTTCCAAAATTTTTCTTCAATCTTATTTGATTAAAGAAGCTTATATCTCACTGAGAATTTTATCATGTCTTCCTCATAATATACTTAACTCATGGTAAAAATATCAAAAACTAATAATTACTTTTATTGCCGTTTAAAATTCAAAAATAGATATCACTTAAATCTGAAATCTGCAATGTCGAATTTTTATTAAATAATGGAGTAAGGTTTTAAGCTGAAAATTTTACAGAAGCATCCTTAGCTCAAATTCATTTGAAAAACAATGTTTTAGAAATAATAGACTTTATTTACTCTTAAAGAAAAATCAAAACAGTAACAAGGATTTGGAGCAATCGGTCTTTTAATTGCCAAATCCAACACCTTAATGAAACTCAAAGAAAACTCAAACAACATGCTATAGAAAATAATTTTGTAAAATACTAGAGTCCAAATGGAGAATAAATATAATTTTTCTAGAATTTTTCAACACCATTTAGATATCTCGAAAATTCAAAAACAGTATGAAAATCAGCCAAATTTGGTGAATTACTGTTCTTAAACGACAATAGATAATGAGATGAAACCAAAGAAAATGGAAAGTAGAACTTCTGGTCTACCTACTAAAAAAAAATTGCAGAATTTTTCAACCATTCTAGCATCCCTTGCCAAGCCTGCCCATCTGACTAGTCATTTCGTGACTTAATTTCGACCATCTGCTGATTAGCACTGTTCCACTCGTTGAAACTTGTAGCTAAGCCTCGGCAGTGGTCCCACATGCTCTGGGCCCGCTGGCCAGCCCTCCTTCCTTCTCTCCTCCCTTCCTCCCTCTCCGCCTCTCTGCCCAGACGCGCCTCGGTACTCCTCTTCTCTGCTGCGTCGCCCAGCAGGATTCCACCACGCTGTCGCTCCACCGAGCCTCGCCTGTCCGCCTCTCACCATGCCACACCACCTCCCGCCATCACAGGTGCCAGAAGACCAGTGGCTCTCTCCCAGCGCCATTGGCCGTAGGGCGGTGCCAGCTAAACTGCACCTGCTCCTTACTTCTTCTTCCACGCCACTCCTTCTACTGCGCCTCTCACTTCTTCTCACGCCCAGGCGCGCTTGCATGCACCTCCCAGTGATGATCAAACTCGACCTTGCCCTCCGTCATGCATGCATGTAGGTCTTGACAGTGAAGCTCTTCTCCTTGCAGCAGACTGACCGCGAAGCAATCGGTGAGCCACCTCTCCCAGCTCCTTGCTCGCTGCCTTCTCCTTGCCATGCAGCGACTTCTTCACTGGCCAAAAGCGAGCCACCTCGCCTGGTGCTGCCCGCTCAACCGAGCCAACCCTTAGCTGCTGACTACCGGTGAGTTCCTTGTTGAACTCTTGCCCAAGCGAAGCGAACCTGTTGTTCTGAACCTTGCGCGCCTCCTTTCTGCAGCTACGGCCGCCACTGCCAGCTCCGGTGATCGCCGTCGACTCCCAGGAGCCTCCCCAGCCGAGCCATCTCATCTCCTGCAGGCCACCTCTTCAAGTTTGCCTTCTGCTCCAAGCTCCAGCCGCATCGCCATTGTTGCTCTCGTGGAGCTCTAGGTTCGTATTGGCAAGCTCAAGTAAATATGCAAGGAATCTTAACACAAAACAGTGCATGGCGCAGTGGTAAAGTCCCTAGTGTTGGACTCTGCAGATCCTGTGTTCGATCCTCACACCAGCTTTATTTTTTTTTTGTATTTTTCTTATTTTGCTTTGAACAATAAAACGCTTATAACTTTTGCTGTGAAACTCCGATTAATGCAAACTCAATTCCTAAATTTGAGTTATTTAGTAGGGATTCAGAATATGTAATAAAAAGTTATATGTTGCTTGCTGCAAAAACTTTTAATTAGAGTTTGAATGTAAGTCACATTTTAAGCGTTATGAAGCAACTATATGATCCCTTGCTCCATAAATCATGAAATAAATAAGACATGTTCCTGCAACCTCAGATAACCCATTTCTATAAAAAGATTCAGATTTAAATGTATTTTGTATCAAGTATTGATTGTGCAATACCCTAATAACATGCAAAACTCAAATGGTTAAAATATGTATCAAATGAGCTCAAAAAGTGATGAAACCAGTTTAGTTGCACTTCTGGGATTGCATAGGTCATGAGTATATAAAAATATTTAGATCATTCCTTAGTTTGCCCTATTTGCTCATTAGCCAAACATGTAATCGGTAAAAGGAACAAATGGTCGTAACTTTAGCAAACGGTCCTTAAAATTGACAAAATCAACTTCCATAACCTTGAAATGATATATCCTAACCTGCCATACAAAAATAACATCAGTTTGATCAACTTCGAGTTCAGCTCATATTAAGCCGAAATCACTATTCATTAGAAAAAAACACCATGAACGAATGAGAAACATCGCGGAATCAACTTTAAAACACTCTTAGGGATATTCCCTAATAACCCCTGAAAAATGGTTACATTATTCCATTTGGTGCAGCCGCAAACAAAGAAAGAAAACTGAACCGCAATAGCGCTAAAAGTGTGGTCGTATAAGCCTTTTAAATGCATCAGAGAATATCGCATATAAATATAAAATCATGAGGGAATAACTGGAAAACATTATCTGATATGTATACTACCATATTCTGAAAAAATGTATTAATTATAACTTGCTTTGTATCTGAATCCAACCAAAATAATATTCTTGAATAATATTCCTTCTTTCCCGCTTATTAATCGTTCCTTCGTATATTTTTTTGAAAGCCGTTCTCTTTTGTCTAATCATCGACCCAATCCATCCAAGTTCCTAATTTTATTTAGCCGTTGTGCCCAATGCTTTTCGTTCTTAATTTGTAGTTTACTTGATTTGCTTTTTGAAGTTTTGTTGTATTTGCGTTTGTTTATCGTTAGACGCGTTGCTGTAAGTCGCTCGAAGGTGCTGAGAAGCAAGCAAGCGGAGATTGAAGATCGAAGATAAAGAGTAAAGAATAATATAAATTGCAAGGGCCAAGCAAGTCGTGCTTTGATCATATTGCTCCCAGTTTTACAAATTTACTTTGATTCAAATTATTGCATGCTAGTTCAAGATTAAAATGATTTAAATAAATTTGGGAATTAGTTATTCAACCCAATTGCTAAATATCACCTTGCCATGATTATTTGTATGCCATAATTCATTTGTCACCCTAAGATGGTTGATTATTAGTTGGTTGTTATTACTTGCCAACGTGGGTTGGTTAGACTGTGTATAATTGCTTAGCCATGCCACGCAACTCATGTCTTCGAAAATAAAAGGATAATCTTGATTAATGGATTATGAAATGTGTTTGTGAATGGTGTGACGTGTTGCCACACGATGATGTTGATATGTGGAACCCGAGTGGTTCCGCATGGATGTTAAGTTGTTGTTGGCATTGTGTTGCGCAATAATCAACTGGGGTGGTAAAATGTTTTAGACCGAGGCAAGTGGCAAGAGTGGCATTGGATATGTCACTTTGGTATTTGGCGGTGTTATTGGTGAATTATGTGATGGTATTGTTGGTGAACTATGTGATGGTTTTGTTGGTGAATTGTTTGGGGTAGTCTTGCCTTGGTCACCCTAAGGACTTCACCTTGCAAGCCTTTGAACTGAGTCACTCGTACAACCACATGTCTGTTATGGGACGGACCTAGTTTAGTAGGATTCGATATCTCACCTTGATACTCGGGTGGCCATCACCGAGGGGTGATCAGATGGGGAGCGCACTGCTGCGGCTTGGTACCCATCCAACGGTGTTCGCCGGTCCTATACTTCGCTCGAGTGAGGGAAGTGATAGTGAAGGCAACACGGAGAGGTTCCTAGGTTGAGCTAGAAGTTTCGAAAGGCTTTGTTATGATCGCTCATTCGCATCTTGTTGTATGGCGATTCACTACCGACGTGGTGAGTTGATTGTATCTTGTGGGTAAAGTGTACAACCTCTGCAGAGTGTAAAAACTATTCGAATAGCCGAGTCCGCGGTATTGGACATTGCTCGGGGATTACAGTCAAGGGGTAGAGTTTTGAAAATGAAATGAGGTTGGGAATGTGGACAATGTGATATGGAAATTTGTTAAAGATGAGAAATGCTTTACTTGAGAATGATTACGAAATTTATTATGAGTATTACTTGTTTTACTGCTTTTCTATCTATTTATGATTATTTGTGAATGCTGCTTTATTGCAAAAGAACCATTCAGCCATTCCTTTGGAATAAACCAAGCATGTAGTAATAGAACCGCATTTCATGCATGACTTGTTGAGTACGGTTGTGTACTCACCCTTGCTATAACAAAACATCACCAGCTTGAGGAGAAGTCTTTGTCTTGAAGAAGGAGAAGTTCGCAAGAAGGCGAATATCTAGGAGTTGAACCTTGTCAAATGCCTGTGGTATTTTGATGGGATTCACCGACGTTCTTCGTTCATTGCTGCTCGCTTTTACTCGAGTTGAAGCCATCTAGGCTTCCCAATTGTAAGTTGACCTTAAGGTTGTTCACATATTATATTAATAGATGAATACTTTATTTATTATTCATTGTGTATGATTATGATATTCATCTTTGTTAATCTGTGGGCACTAGCGATCGATCCTCGGACTAGTGCCGAAAACACGAGGGTTTCCGGATTATAATTCGGGTCCCGATGCATATGGTATCGAGCATGCCGATCGTAGGTCTTGACCCTAGATAGTTTGGCCGTTCTTTAGAACTTCAAAATTATTTTCTAAAGAGAAAATTTAACTTGAAGAATAACAAGTTCTTGACTTATCTTATTCTTCCATTCCTTTCCCTTTTGCTGAAATTTCTATCTTTCCCTCCGATTTAAGTTGAAAATCTTACCTCGCTTGTCCTGAATAGATAACGATGTTTCACACTTTAGGAGAAAGCACTCGATGCCGTTGCTGAATCTGAAGATCGTGAAGACAGGAATCGTCAAGCTCAAGGAAAGAGTGCCGATGAAGTATTCCAGGAAGTAGAAGAACCAGTGCCGATGAAGTGTTCAAGAAATTCGAAGAATCAGTGGTTGAGTAGTTGTTGAGACTCATGTGTGAGAGTCGCGTCTGTCTAAGTTAGGAGTGTTACCCTTTCTAGACGTTAGATTTGTGTGCTTAGGTTAATTTGGTTTTCTGTTTGCTGAGTTTGCAGTATGTGTCGCATGGCCCTTAGGCTTTTGTGAACGACCATATCGAGTTATAAATAATGGTTATATAATTTGAGGTTTTGGGTTAAACCTAATCCCCGTAATAGTTCTTGGTTACTTATCTATGCTTTTCCCTCTTGCCTATTAACCTTGATCAGTCGACAAATGGAGAAGATTTCATGATGACCTTTGGCAAGATTCTTGAAGCGATCCAAGTCGATTCAGATGTTGCCGCCAAGTCGTTGTTAGAGCCGATGTTGACCAAAAGCAATCTCCGCCCATCGGTTGAAAATTTAACAGTCGTTCTCAGTGCAAGTTTGCAAAGTTCATTGAAACCAAGCCACCCGTTTTTTAAGAATTCACCTCCCTACAAGGTACAGAAACTTGGATTCAAGTCATAGAGAAAAAGCTATCTTCCATACAGTGTGATGATAAAGATAAGGTTATATATGCCACCAGTCAGTTAGAAGGTGCAGCATTAGCTTGGTGGAAAAACTACCGTGCCATCTATGGTAAGGATCAGACTATCACTTGGAAGGAATTCACTACTGCGTTTCGTGAGTTTCATGTTCCGTTGAAAGGTGCAACCAATTCAGAGGAATATGCAACCCCTGCGTACCACGACCAATCTGGACGTTGTTCTTTAAAGTGTTGTCAACCAAGCAAGTCAGAAGATCGTGCGTGTACCCGTTGTGGAGTCATAGGACATACCTCGGACGAGCATCATATCAATTGTTCCAGTTGTGAAGGGAACCATTCTCTTGGAGAGTGTCCGAACAATAAGATTACATGTTTTATTTGTGAAAGCCAAGATCATTGCCCAAGCCAGTGTGCTATGTATTCAGTGTTGACTTCTGCATTACAACGTCAATGAGAAAATTTCCGAGCCATTGTGGTTCAAGAGTTAGCAAAGAAAGGCATGTTGTCATCTACCCATGCCTTGTCACAGGAACAATTAAAGGAGAAATACCATGAAACTAGCAATCCACCTCAGAAAAGAAGCAAGTCAAAGTCACTAGGAAGTTGTTTTCATTGTGGTAAACAAGGTCACTATGTCAGACAATGTCCCCAGAAGAATCAAGCACAAACTTTACCTTCAGTCATCTCAGAAGTTAGTTCGATTCAAAGCATAACACCAAGATCGCATGGTGCAGCATCAAAGAATCGATTATGCTATGCCTGCCGTAAAAGAGGTCACTTTGCCAAACAATGCCCGTTCAAATATGAAGTACCTTGTGCAATTGAGATTGTCCCTGAAGCTACCTCTGTTGAGCCTCAGATGCGAGTATGCCCAAGCAACAACAGGTTTATTGTTCCAAGAAGCAGTTGAAGAAAAGGCGGTTGACTGATGAAGCCACCAATAAGTTTCCGAAGCCGTGATGCCATACTCTAGTCTATAAGAGTAATGTCAAGGAATTCTCCTAGCAACTCCTATTTGTGGGATCAATGTACCCAGAATTCTAAATCAAAAGTATTAATGGCAATAAAGGATATGATATATCTTTGAGCATTCACTCTACCAAATAATGTTCATGTGTATGTCGGCCATAGAGCCTGAGTTCTCAGTAATGTGATGTAAAGACACAATTTGTCGACTTAGCATAATGAAGACCAATACCTTTACTTCAATGGTAATTGAGGCATTAATTTGCTATGGAAAGAATATCTAGCTGATATAGAATTTCCAGTCGCTACTCGAGAACCAGACCGACAAAGATAGTATCAGACCAACAGATCAACAGAGCTGGTATTTTTATCTATGCTTTTGACAAAGTCCAATAAGATAAAACTAATTCAGAACCTTCAGAATCCCATGACTCAGTCGTGATGTTGAGAGTTGCCAGATTCATTTCGATCAATGTTCCTTACTCCGAAGGTCATTGGTAGTGAATTGCAAGGATCAATGAATCGTTCCAAACTCGTATTGCCGTGAAGCAATTATCAATCAGCTTGAGTTCCTCAGATCAAGAGTAGTTCTCAAGAACCAACTCAACAGAAATGATATTCAATCTTTGATCGAGACTGCAGAATAGCAAGTTGCTTTCGCCGTCAGGAGCAACCTATCCGAATTTGACTCAGTAGAAGGAGGTTATCCAACGTTTGACCTCAAAGCAATTCTATCAAGTGTGCGGTTATGCGCAAGTGCGCATGACCTCAAGATTGAGTTTCCCCGAACCTATTCTTCAGTCAGCCCGAATCTCGGGGACGAGATTCTGTTAAGGGGGGTAGGTTTGTAACATCCCGAAATTTGGATTTTCAAAAATTTATATTAAATTAGCTTTCCAAAATTTTTCTTCAATCTTATTTGATTAAAGAAGCTTATATCTCACTGAGAATTTTATCATGTCTTCCTCATAACATACTTAACTCATGGTAAAAATATCAAAACTAATAATTACTTTTATTGCCGTTTAAAATTCAAAAACAGATATCACTTAAATCAAATCTGCAATGTCGAATTTTTATTAAATAATGGAGTAAGGTTTTAAGCTGAAAATTTTACAGAAGCATCCTTAGCTCAAATTCATTTGAAAAACAATGTTTTAGAAATAATAGACTTTATTTACTCTTAAAGAAAAATCAAAAACAGTAACAAGGATTTGGAGCAGTCAGTCTTTTAATTGCCAAATCCAACACCTTAATGAAACTCAAAGAAAACTCAAACAACATGCTATAGAAAATAATTTTGTAAAATACTAGAGTCCAAATGGAGAATAAATATAATTTTTCTAGAATTTTTCAACACCATTTAGATATCTCGAAAATTCAAAAACAGTATGAAAATTAGCCAATTTTGGTGAATTACTGTTCTTAAACGATAATAGATAATGAGATGAAACCAAAGAAAATGGAAAGTAGAACTTCTGGTCTACCTACTAAAAAAAAATTGCAGAATTTTTCAACCATTCTAGCATCCCTTGCCAAGCCCTGCCCATCCGACTAGTCATTTCGACTTAATTTCGCCCATCGCCGATTAGCACTGCTCCACTCGTTGAAACTTGTAGCTAAGCCTCCGGCAGTGGTCCCACGCATGCCTGGGGCCGCTGGCCAGCCCCTCCTTCCTTCTCTCCTCCCTTCCTCCCTCTCGGCTCTCTGCCTGAAGACGCCTCAGACTCTTCTTCTCTGCGTCGCCCAGCAGGATTCCACCACGCTGTCGTTCCACCGAGCCTCGCCCGCCCGCCTCACCATGCCACACCACCTCCCGCCATCACAATTGCCAGAAGACCCGTGGCTCTCTCTCCTGCGCCATTGGTCGGTAGGGCGGTGCCCACTAACTGCGCCACGCTCCTTACTTCTTCTTCCACGCCACTCCTTCTACCTGCGCCTCTCACTTCTTCTCACGCCCAGGGCAGCGCTTGCATGCAGCCTCCCCAGCCGATGATCAAACTCCTGACCTTGCCCCTCCGTCATGCATGCAGCCGGTGCCGACCGTGAAGCTCTTCTCCTTGCCGCAGACTCGACCGAGCAGAAGCAATCAGTGAGCCACCTCTCCCAGCTCCTTGCTCGCTGCCTTCTCCTTGCCGCAGGTGACTTCTTCACGGCCAAAAGCGAGCCACCTCGCCCTGGTGCTGCCTCGCTCAACCGAGCCAACCCTTAGTCTGTACACGGTGAGTTCCTTGTCAGAACTCTTGCCCCTGCCGGTAGCGAACCCCTGTTCTGAACCTTGCGCGCCTCCTTTCTGCAGCTCACGGCCGCCATCGCCAGCTCGGTGATCGCTGCCGACTCTCAGAGCCTCCCACCGAGCCATCTCATCTCCTCGCAGCCACCTCTTCAAGTTTGCCTTCGCTCCAAGCTCCACCAAGATCGCCATTGTTGCTCTCGTGGAGCTCTAGGTTCAGATTAGCAAGCTCAAGTAAATATGCAAGGAATCTTAACACAAAACAGTGCATGGCGCAGTGGTAAAGTCCCTAGTGTTGGACTCTGCAGATCCCGTGTTCGATCCTCACACCAACTTTATTTTTTTTTGTATTTTTCTTATTTTGCTTTGAACAATAAAACGCTTATAACTTTTGCTGTGAAACTCCGATTAATGCAAACTCAATTCCTAAATTTGAGTTATTTAGTAGGATTCAGAATATGTAATAAAAGTTATATGTTGCTTGCTGCAAAACTTTTAATTAGAGTTTGAATGTAAGTCACATTTTAAGCGTTATGAAGCAACTATATGATCCCTTGCTCCATAAATCATGAAATAAATAAGACATGTTCCTGCAACCTCAGATAACCCATTTCTATAAAAAGATTCAGATTTAAATGTATTTTGTATCAAGTATTGATTGTGCAATACCCTAATAACATGCAAAACTCAAATGGTTAAAATATGTATCAAATGAGCTCAAAAGTGATGAAACCAGTTTAGTTGCACTTCTGGGATTGCATAGGTCATGAGTATATAAAATATTTAGATCATTCCTTAGTTTGCCCTATTTGCTCATTAGCCAAACATGTAATCGGAAAAGGAACAAATGGTCGTAACTTTAGCAAACGGTCCTTAAAATTGACAAAATCAACTTCCATAACCTTGAAATGATATATCCTAACCTGCCATACAAAAATAACATCAGTTTGATCAACTTCGAGTTCAGCTCATATTAAGTCAAATCACTATTCATTAGAAAAAACACCATGAACGAATGAGAAACATCATGAATCAACTTTAAAACACTCTTAGGGATATTCCCTAATAACCCCTGAAAAATGGTTACATTATTCCATTTGGTGCAGCCGCAAACAAAGAAAGAAAACTGAACCGCAATAGCGCTAAAAGTGTGGTCGTATAAGCCTTTTCGGCAGTCTGTAGAATATCGCATATAAATATAAAATCATGAGGGAATAACTGGAAAACATTATCTGATATGTATACTACCATATTCTGAAAAAATGTATTAATTATAACTTGCTTTGTATCTGAATCCAACCAAAATAATATTCTTCGGAATAATATTCCTTCTTTCCCAGTTATTAATCGTTCCCTTCGGTATATTTTTTTTGAAAGCCGTTCTCTTTTGTCTAATCATCGACCCAATCCATCCAAGTTCCTAATTTTATTTAGCCGTTGTGCCCAATGCTTTTCGTTCTTAATTTGTAGTTTACTTGATTTGCTTTTTGAAGTTTTGTTGTATTTATGCTTGTTTATCGTTAGACGCGCTGTCGTAAGTCGTCAAGGTGCCGAGAAGCAAGTTTGAGATTGAAGATCAAGATAAAGAGTAAAGAATAATATAAATTGCAAGGGCCAAGCAAGTCGTGCTTTGATCATATTGTTCCCGATTTACAAATTTACTTTGATTCAAATTATTGCATGCTAGTTCAAGATTAAAATGATTTAAATAAATTTGGGAATTAGTTATTCAACCCAATTGCTAAATATCACCTTGCCATGATTATTTGTATGCCATAATTCATTTGTCACCCTAAGATGGTTGATTATTAGTTGGTTGTTATTACTTGCCAACGTGGGTTGGTTAGACTGTGTATAATTGCTTAGCCATGCCACGCAACTCATGTCTTCGAAAATAAAAGGATAATACTGATTAATGGATTATGAAATGTGTTTGTGAATGGTGTGACGGTTGCCACACGATGATGTTGATATGTGGAACCCGAGTGGTTCCAAGATGGATGTTAAGTTGTTGTTGGCATTGTGTTGCGCAATAATCAACTGGGTGGTAAAATGTTTTAGACCGAGGCAAGTGGCAAGAGTGGCATTGGATATGTCACTTTGGTATTTGGCGGTGTTATTGGTGAATTATGTGATGGTATTGTTGGTGAACTATGTGATGGTTTTGTTGGTGAATTGTTTGGGGTAGTCTTGCCTTGGTCACCCTAAGGACTTCACCTTGCAAGCCTTTGAACTGAGTCACTCGTACAACCACATGTCTGTTATGGGACGGACCTAGTTTAGTAGGATTCGATATCTCACCTTTGATACTCGGGGTGGCCACACCGAGGGGTGATCAGATGGGGAGCGCACTGCTTTGCGGCTTGGTACCCATCCAACGGTGTTCGCCGGTCCTATACTTCGCTCGAGTGAGGGAAGTGATAGTGAAGGCAACACGGAGAGGTTCCTAGGTTGAGCTAGAAGTTTCGAAGGCTTTGTTATGATCGCTCATTCGTGATATCGTTGTATGGCGATTCACTACCGACGTGGTGAGTTGATTGTATCTTGTGGGTAAAGTGTACAACCTCTGCAGAGTGTAAAACTATTCAATAGCCGAGTCCATGGTATTGGACATTGCTCGGGATTACAAATAAGGGGTAGAGTTTTGAAAATGAAATGAGGTTGGGAATGTGGACAATGTGATATGGAAATTTGTTAAAGATGAGAAATGCTTTACTTGAGAATGATTACGAAATTTATTATGAGTATTACTTGTTTTACTGCTTTTCTATCTATTTATGATTATTTGTGAATGCTGCTTTATTGCAAAAGAACCATTCAGCCATTCCTTTGGAATAAACCAAGCATGTAGTAATAGAACGCATTCATGCATGACTTGTTGAGTACGGTTGTGTACTCACCCTTGCTATAACAAAACATCACCAGCTTGAGGAGAAGTCTTTGTCTTCAAGAAGGAGAAGTTCTGCAAGAAGGCGAATATCTAGGAGTTGAACCTTGTCAAATGCCTGTGGTATTTTGATGGGATTCACCGACGTTCTTCGTTCCGCTGCTGTTCGTTTTACTCTGAGTTGAAGCCATCTAGGCTTCCCAATTGTAAGTTGACCTTAAGGTTGTTCACATATTATATTAATAGATGAATACTTTATTTATTATTCCGCTGTGTATGATTATGATATTCATCTTTGTTAACTGTGGGCACTAGCGACTGATCCTGGGACTAGTGCTGAAAACACAGAGGGTTTCCGGATTGCGAATTCGGGTCCCGACATGGGTCATGCCCTCATGCGATTGGACGTGGTTGAGGGCGAGGCCTAGGTCTCTCTCGAGGGCTAAGCGAGGCTTGAGCCGCTCGAGGGAGGTTGCTAGGTGCTCGGGCCGCATGAGGATGGTTCAACGAGTAGATATAGATGGGAGGAGGGTTGACATGAGGTTCCTTGTGGCACATGTCGTGCGATTGATGATCCCCTGCAGGGTGAATAAGCGATTCGAATTGCCGCACTCTCGGATATGAGCACGCTTGTATCATCCGACACTTCAACGTAGTAATAACTTAAATTGAAACTAGTTGGTATACTTGATGTTGATACTTGTTTATGCTATTACTTACTCTCTTTAATGTTTAATTTCAGATTTCACTCTAGCAATAGGTGCTGTCCATAAATGCTAAAAACTTGAAATTTGTGTAGTTGAATACGATTATGCAACAAAGTAAGCTTTTCCGCACTTTTACCTTAAGCTTATACCCTGCTACATCCAAATGCATATTTCTTCGAGTCGGTCATATATGGACCACGGGTAAGTCTTGCGAGTACCTTCTGTACTCATGCTTCTGCTTTGTGGTTTTTCAGGTGAGGACCCCGACGGTTGTGAGTTATGTCCGTACTGTTTCTCGGTGGTTGGGCGGGGCACCGAGTAAAAGCTAACTCGACGATGTAAACGCCCGGAAGTGTTCAAGGGCAGGACACTTCCGGAGATGTCTTACTTTTGGTTTAATTTGGTGGTAGTTCATTCAATTTGTTGTAAAGTTAACTTTCAAACTTGTTATGACTATGTTTAATCACTTGGCTATTTCCGTTGTTGAACTTTAATGTATCGCCATGTTTAACTCATGTCTGAGTTGTTACTTATATGCATGTCTGTTTTATTGTGGTTGTAGTTGTGATATATTTGTTTAGTTAATTGCTCTTATGTCTGCTGAGTGGATGTCCGTACTTCTAGGGGCGTCATGCCGAAATTTTGTAGATTTCCTGAGTCTAGCCTAGTTCTTGCCTCGTGTGGTTGTTTGGTTTGTCTTTGTGCTTTTGGTTTTTAGTCGTTGTTGTGTTTCCGCGTTACATGTCTGGTAGTAAAGTTTTGGGTTCGTTGCCCCCTTTATGCGAATTGAATTGATATGGCAATGGAAACCGGTATGCGGGGCGATCCTAGGCGAGCTTCGGGTCGCATACCGGGGGAATACCGGGATTGTTGTCGAGTTATTCGAATGGGATCATTGTTGTCCAAATTGGGCTTGGGTGTTAGCACTGTGAGCACCATTGGTGATCCGTTGCTAGCCTCCAAATCCGATGAGGGCGACCGGGCATTCGAATAACCCGAGGATGGTCTGGGCGGCTCCTCACAAATAAGTAGTCTTAACTGGTATGAAATGAGCGGTCAAACGATCAATGATGACCTATGTGGAATTATAACTATTGAGTTCTAGGTAAACTAGTAATAAAATTCATTTTGATTTCCTCCCAGAAACCTTTAGCGGCTGTAACAAACCAACATGATTCTAATACATTGCCTTTACTCTCTAACACACATCACATAGAGTAACATGCTCAGCAACTTCACATTTCATATTAGGACACCAAAACCTTTCCTTAAGGTCCTAATACATCATGGCACTTCATAGATGAATCAAATATTTTGAATCATGTGGTTCCTTAAGAATTAATTTCTTAAGCTCCTTCTTGTTAGGTACACAAATTCGACCTTTGAACCACATAATATCTTGATAATCCAAAATTGGCTAAGTCTTCATCCTTCTTAGACTTAATTCTGTAAATCTTTTCATCATCGTGCTGACCTTCTCTGATTTGGTTTTCTAGCGTCGACTTATATTCCAAGGTAGCTAGAAATCCTTTTGAAATAACTTCCAATCGTAGCTTCCAAAATTCCTTGCATAGCTCAGACTGATCCTCCTGACATAGCACACTAGCACTGTAACCTTTATGACTCAAAGTGTCAGTTACCACATTAGCTTTTTCTAGGATGATAGTGGTTTCCAACATTATAATTCTTTATCAACTCTAATCATCTTCTCTGCCTCATATTTAGATCTGATTGAGTAAAGATATACTTTAAACTTTTGTAGTCCGTATATATCTCACATCTTTTATCGATGAGATATGACACCACAACTTCAAAGCATGTACTACGGCAATTAATTCCAAATAATTCGTTAGGTAATTCTCCTCATGCAGCCTCAATTGCCTTGATGCATATGCAACAACCTTACCATTATGCATCAATATGCATCCAAGTTATTGTATGGAAGCATCACAACAAACATCAAAATTGTTCTAAACATCAGGTAACACTAACACTGGTGCTATCGTTAGACGTTTCTTTAATTCCTCAAAACTCTTTTTGCACTACGATGTCCATGCAAACTACTTCTCCTTTTTCAACAACTTTGTAAGCAGTCTAGCAATCGTAAAAAATCCCTTGATAAATCGATGGTAATATCTTGCCATTCCCAGAAAACTATGGATCTTTTGCCATTCCCAGAAAACTATGGATCTAGATAACCGACTTTGGTTGCTCCTAATGCAATATAGCTTTAATTTTGCTTGGGTCAACAACAACTCTTTTAGTAGTCAACACATGTCCAAGGATTTCAACTCTCTTTCCAAAAGTCACACTTGCTAAACTTAGTATATAACTGTTGCTCTTGCAATTTTTCAAGGACTAATCTTAAATATTCTACATGCTTTGCTTCAGATTTGGAATAAACAAGTATATTATCAATGAACACGACAACAAATTTATCTAAATATTTCGTAAAAACCTTATTAATCATATTCATGAAATATATAGGAGAGTTGGTCAATCCAAAAGACATGACCGTTATCGGTGTACTTTGCACCGGGGTACCCTCTCCGCCGCATAAGTAGTGGGTCCAAGAAGTAGCCTGGCTCAGAAGGTGCCCTGGCGGGCAGGTGGGCGATCACACCCTGCCCGCTGGGCGAGAAGCCCACATGGTGGCCTGGAGAGCAGGTGGGCGATCATGCCCTGCCCGCAGGGCGGTAAGTCCACGTGGCGGCCTGGCGGGCAGGTGGGCGATCGTGCCCTGCTCACCGGGCGAGAAGCCTATGTGGCGGCCTGGCAAGCAGGTGGGCAATCATGCCTTGCTCGTCGGGCGGTAAGCCCACGTGGTGGCCTGGCGGGCAGGTGGGCGATCATGCCCTGCTCGCCGGACGGTAAGCCCATGTGGCGGTCTGGCGGGCAGGTGGGCGATCATGCCTCGCCTGGCGCGGGCGAAGCCTGCGATAGCGGCTCGGGCGGTGGGCGATCATGCCCTGCCCGCCGGGCGGTTAGCCCACGTGGCGGCCTGGCAAGCGGGCGGGTGATCGGGCCCCACTCGTCAGGCCACGAAGGCAACCAAAGGAATAAAGAGAAGGCTTCGCCTCAAAGCCTCCTTCCCCTGACATGCTATGTTAGGGCTATTAATTGCGAAGAATACTGCTATCGACACGACGACGGCCCATCCCTCTGACGTCTCTCACCAAACCCGTCGCAGGAGTGTCATATCCCGGGCGGACCGGGCGAAACCACGCAGCGGCATTAAATGGGGTTTGAAGGGCAAGACTACAGTGATGGGTGTAATAAATGAGTCGTGGGTTGATGTAAGGCTGGAATGATGGGTGTAATTAATGAGTCATGGATCAGTATAGCGTTACCTTCTCCCCTGCCCGAGCCAACCCCGTCTATATAAGGGTGCTCCGATGCATGGAGAAGGGGGGCGGGCGACACATAAGAGACATAGAGGTCGAAGCACAAAAGAGGAGAACCATTGTAATTGCCTCCACATTTCCTCAACAAAGATCTAGCAGGACACAAGGCTATTTCCCGCGCTGGGGCCCGAATCTGGGTACATCACCGTGTCCATTGATTTGCTGATCCCCGGGATCCAACGTAGAGAGCCATTAGGGTTTTCGGCCACGAAGACACCCTCTACCGAACCATACCTCCATCTTGGAAGTAGCTATATAAGGTTTTACTATTGCAAAGACTCTACAGAACTGCTGAACTCTCTGGTATGATTATAAAAGCTATATACACAGATAGTAAAGCCTATCAGTTATATGACCAACCAACTAGTAAATATATTTTCTTATTTGTAAATGAATCTAAAAGAGCAGGAAGCTATATCTAGAGAGGCTCCACGCATGTAGAGAGAGAACCTATTGCTCGTCATGCGTCACTTAAGTTCTGTACTATAATTTGTGTTCTAAAACAAGTTAAGATGTGGCTCTATGCTTTCTAGTAGAATTGCAGAAGGTCTTCTAAACACATTACATCCTTAATGAGTGATTAATACAGCAAAATCTCCTAAATCACGATTCACTACTACAGATTGCTTCATCCGTGACTCTCCATCACTACCGGGTAGGCCCGAACTGGCAGTGATAATCTTATCACTACCGGGTCTAAATTAAACCAGCAGTGATAAGAATAGTATATTTTTCGTGCGCGAACTGCATCAATATCACTGCCGGGTATAGAGATAGAACTAGCAATGATGTATTACTGCCGGTTCAACAGTATAACCGGCAGTGATAAAGTGATTTGCGTGGGAAACGGCAGCGATATCACTGCCGGATTTAGAAATAGAAGTGGCAGTGATATATTACTGCCGGTTCTAGAGAAAAAGCCGGTAGTGATAACGTGGCACTACATATATCCTGGCTTCCTTCGCCAACCTATCCAGAACAGAGAGGAGCTCTGTTCTTGCTCGGTTGGGGTGGAGAGGGGGCGAATTTTTACTCTCAAGTTTGGTGAAATTCGTTTCTAACTTGTGATCTAAGATTTGTATCTTGATGTACATTTCTTTGGTAGTTTATTTAGTTGAATATTACGTTCTATATTGTTGTAGGTTATGAGAATTATTGATTGCATAGTCAACACAATTAGAGCTCTAATTTAGAGGTTAGATTTGAAATTACCAACTTTTATATGTATAGTGATTGGTGAGATTATGATGTAGGTTGAATTTAAGTATTTAGAGGACTAAATTAGTGATTACATTTAATACGTTGATTGAATTTAAATGTGGTAGCACTTCATAATTAACTATTGTTTAATCTAATTACTTAAAGCTGTTTCTTTATTTCGTGTATGTTAATTTAATACTTACGTAAGTAATGTAAATTTGTGGATGGACAATTATATATAACTAATAGCAATTATTTAATTGATTTTACAATCGAGATTTGGATATAGATTTATAAGTAATGAAAATTTCTAGATTAATTAGCACTACATAACAAATTAAATGAATAAAACAATTTGTGAGCACTTATTGATTTACTGAGATTTTATTTGTTATAAATATTTGTAGATGGACTGAAGATGGATATATGAAGCGAACCATCGCGGTAGAGAGTACTTTAACGGTATGACTAGTTTCCTGAGTGCGGCTACGGCGTACAAGTCAAATAAGCTGATGGACTATATTTGTTGCTCATGCGTTGATTGCAAGAATGAGAAGCAATTTTCTAACCTTGAGGCGATCCATGCACATTTGCTTAGAAGGGGTTTCAAGCCTGCTTATACCTATTGGACCGAGCACGGTAAAGATGAGATTGTACGTGAAGGGTATCTGATTGATGATGATGAAGACAACGACGCGATTGCGGTCGAAAATACGTTCGTCGACACCCATGAAGACACGTTCATCGATAACCATGAAAATGATCTAGAACAGATATTGCATGATGGGGAGGAGGACCTCACGAGTGAAAGGGATTTTCAGAAGTTTCACCGTATGTTAGAGGATTCTACAACACCTTTGTACCCAGGCTACAAGAAGTAGCTCAAAAAGCTGCATGTTATGCTTACGCTGCTGTTGTTGAATGTAAATAATGGTTGATTCGATAAGAGTTTTACAGAGCTGTTAGGTTTCTTCAGAGATATCCTTCCAGAGGGTAACGTGTTGTCAGCAACCATGTACCAGGCTAAGTAGGTTGTTTGCCTGTTGGGACTGGAAGTGCAGAAAATGCACGCATGTCCAAACGATTGCATATTGTATCACAATGAGTTTGCAAATTTGGATGAGTGTCCCGTTTGCAAGGCATCTCGGTATAAGCACGGTGATGACGACATCGAGGCGCAGCGTAAGAAGAAAAGACCCCTGACCAAGGTGGTGTGGTATTTCCCTATAATCCCCCGTCTGAAGCGTCTGTTCGCGAACAAAAGACATGCTCAATTACTGCGATGGCACGCCGAAGAGCGTAAGAAGGATAGAATTCTTAGACACCTTGCTGACTCCACGTAGTGCAGGAATATCGATAGAAAATACAAGAAACACTTTGCATATGATATGAAGAATATAAGGTTCGGACTTAGTACGAATGGGATGAATCCTTTCGGCAACATAAGTAGTCGTCATAGCACTTGGTCGGTGACTTTATGTATTTACAATCTTCCACCTTGGCTTTGTATGAAGCGGAAGTACATTATGATGCCGCTGCTGATCCAAGGGCCGAGGCAACCTGGCAATGATATTGATGTGTTCCTCAAACCACTGGTTGAAGATCTTCTGGTATTGTGGAACGACGGTGTACGGGTATGGGATGAGTATAAAAGAGAGAACTTCATGCTACGCATGTTGTTGTTCATAACCATTAATGATTACCCAGCTCTTGGCAATCTTTCGGGCCAGACTATAAAAGGATTCAATGGATGCGTCCATTGCATGGGTGATACAGGTAGCCGGTGATTGAAATACTACTGAAAAATGTATTATATGCGGCATCGTAGGTTCCTTCGCAAGGACCATCCGTATCGCAATAACAAGAGAGCTTTTAACGGTACAAAGGAGACTGCTTCAGCTCTGCAACATCATAACAGCAAAGAGATATTTGCGGCCGTAAAGAATATTAAAATTATCCATGGAAAGGGAACCAGAAGTACATCAGTCCCAAGTTCCGGTGATACAGTTCCTTTGTGGAAAAAGAGATCAGTATTTATGGACCTACCATATTGGCAACACCTGGATGTTCGACATGCGATCGATGTCATGCATATAGAGAAGAACGTGTGTGACAGCTTGCTTGGTATTTTACTAGACGTATGTCGGTGTTTCGGAAACCGGCAAGTAAAATTTGTAGGTTTAGAGGGGCGACGCGCTCCCGCTCCTTGAATGGTTAGACCGAAAGAGAAAGGGGTCCAGATGTATCTTGTTCGGCCAACGCCCTTACTCCAAATTGTGGGGTGATCGGGTGTTATTACGAGATCGTAAATTCACGGTTACAAGCGGGGTGAGTTCTTGAAGGGGCTACTTGCGACTATCGCTTGGTCGTGTTGTGCTAGTGTGCTCGGCTCGACGCTTCGCCCGGAGGGCCGAACTCCCTTTATATAGCCCAGGGAGCGGATTACACGAGAGCATCGTGGAAAAATGAAAGGGTTCCCCACGCCTAGGAGTCCATATACGCCTTGGTGTCCGGTCACGGATGTGACTTCGATGGGTTGGTAGAGGCGCAGAGCGGTGGAGCGCCCGCCCTCCGGAAAGCGACCGCTTGCTCAGGTCATTGCCGTGGCCGACGTAATGGGGCGCCGCCCATCGGAAATCGCTGGGAAGGCGCGTGGCTCCCATTCCGCTTGGTCATGTTGAGCCGCCACGCCGGGCGAGGTGACCGTGGCAGGGATCGCATGCGATTTGACGTCCCGCCGCCGCCGCCAGAGTTTATGGGGCTCGGCCTTCATGAGGTGCCGAGCTGTCTTCGAGGTTGCCTCGCCGAATCGGCGCCTTAGGGAGGACCGGCGGTCGGCCCCGCTGCTCGAAAGTGCCGCTGAAGCCGACCCGTGGCGCCGGCCGGAATGTCCTTCAGACGGCCCGGTCGGGAATTATGGGCCTCGTCGAGGCCCGCTCGAGGCCTTGTGCGGGGTGGCTCAGACGTAGGACGGAGACGCCCATGTAGTTTTCTGGGCGGCCGGGATACTCGTGCCTTGATATCCGTTAATAGCCCCGAGCCCCGGCGGCCGGAGAGCCGGTCGGGGTTCGATCTTAGTTGATGGGCTTTGGCGTAATCGCCGCTGCTCGCTTTTGGGATTGATCGTCGATTTTGCCCGGGTGCGCGCGAGCGCATCCGGTGGATGGAGCCCCGAGCCCCCGGGTGGATCGGAGATCCGGCCGGGGGTTTACTCCGTGCGTGCAGGCAGCTTCGGCCAGTGGGCTTGGTCTTTTGGTCAGAGACGCCCGGGCACCTGCCTGCGCGCCTGTTGATCGGAGGTGGCCTTCTCGGTTACTAATGCCCGACCAAACGGGTTGGTCGTTGGCGTTCGTGCGCGAAGATCCGGTGGATGGAGTTTCGAGCCTCGAGCGGATCGGAGATCCGGTCGGGGGTTTACCTTGTGCGTGGAGGCGCCCCTTTCGCGTCGTGATGTCGATGTACCTGTAGGGCTTGCGCCAAAAACAGATCAAAGCATCCGTCCCGTGCTTCTCGTTAAGCGGGGATGGCCGCAACGTTTTCCACGGATACGCCCCATCCACAGGCGTGGGACCTGGAGGGGGTGAGCTGACGCGCGTTTGCCATGCGTTGGCTTGAACGCCGTGCTCATGTGAGCTGACAGCGGGTTTGTTCGAGTGGGCCCTGGCGGCTTCCCGAAAGGAGAACCGTTTCCGAGCGGACGTTGTTCCGAGGCGGGCGTCCGACCCTCTGGGGGCGACCCATAAAAACCTTTCTTTACTCGTCCCCAGACGGACCCGTGTCGTCCGCCGACCAAGCGCAATGATCGCCACCCGCCGACGGGCTCGCGGTGCGCGGTGAAGTATGGTCTCAACACGACAGGGTGATCGGGCCGTCCGCCGGCCCAACTAGTGGCCCTTGGGGCTCACCTATGCTCGCCCTCGCTCGCTTTTTTCGCCGGGCGGTGTGCGCCCACTTGGTGGTCGGGCGTCGGGGCCCGCGATATTTCGGCCGGCCTTGAGTGGAAGTCGATGAGCTGCTGCTCTCCGGGCCGCGATATTCTCGGCGTGTTTTCGCCGCAAGGCGGCCCTTCGAATTCGGGAGCGAGGCCCGAGGAGCCGCCGCCACTCGCCGGCGCGAACTCCTCTCGCTCGCTCGCTGCCCTGTCAGAGTTAGCGCAGAGCGACCAAGAATCGAGGCGACGCATCGCTGAATCGCCATAACGGTCGGGAGCGGCGACGCCGCTTCGTTCCGCTGGTCGTCTGTTGGTGTTGGCCGTCCGTCGACGGCCTGCTGCGCTCTTTATAAGCCAAGAAGGTAGGGGCCGCCGGGCGGATCCTCAAGGCTGTCTCTGTTTTTCGCTTGCAAAGAGAGGAAGACGAAGGGGTTGTGAGGGAAGCAAAAGCAAACCTAGGAGAGGGGTTCTCGCCGGCCCTTCTTTCGCTTTCGCCGATCCCGCTTCCTTGAGATGTCGTGGTCGAGTGTTCCATCCTCGATGCTCGCGTGCTTGGCTTGTCGAAGAAGCGATTCCTTCCCCGCGAGACATATCCGGTGGAGGGTGACCACGGGGCCGTGGTTCCGAGCCGCGGCGGCGAGATCGCTAGTAGCCGCCCTTCTTCGAAGGTGGGTTTGGCCTCCCCCTCCATTCGCTCGCGGCGGGCTTCTTCACTTCTACAAGGTGGAGGCGCACCATCTCGAATCAAGACGGGCGCGTCTGCACATCGCGATCTTCATGACGCTGTGCGAGGCCTTTCTGGGGATCGAACCCCATTGGGCTCTGTGGAGGTACTTCTTCCATATGCGGCCGTTGAAGGGGAAAACGGCGGGGGGTGCACTGCCGGCGCTGATCGGAGGCGCCGCCATTCAGCTTCGGTCCAACCGGGCGTCGGAGTACCTCGACATGAAGCTGCCTTCGTCAAACCGCGGGTGGCACTCCGAATGGTTCTACATTCGGAATGCGGGGGACAGCGCCCCGGCTTTTTCTGGAAGACGACCCGAGGCGATGCTTGAGTGGAACCGTCCGGCAGACGCGAAGGAGAAACGGAAGATGGAAGTGATCTTTGAGCAGCTCGCGGCTTTGAAGAGGCGAGGTCTGACGGGTGATGCAGTCGTCCGCGCGTTTATGGCGAGGCGCGTGCAACCCCTGATGGACCGGCCTCACCCGATGTTCGAGTATGAGGGAGCATCCGACCCCATGAGGATGGAGCGCTCGGATCTCCCTTCGTCGGAGGTGGAAGCTTCTGTGTCGACTGCCTTGGTCGTGGAAGGCCACGTGGCGGTAGGTGACGCTCCTGCCCTTCTCGGAAGACCCTCAACTTGGTAATCGAAAGCAGCCTTATCCTCTCCTGCGTCCCTTATCTCGATTCCTCATGCCTTGACCTGAACCGTGCTCCCGCCTTTTTTCAGGCTCATGGAGCAATCTCCCTGCATGGCTACTGGGGAGAAAGAGATGAGGGCGGAGGCCCGAAAAAAGACCGAGCAGCAGGAGTCCGCTCGAAAAGAGCGCAGGGAGGGCAGGAGGGAGGAGAAGAAGAAGACGCTGTCATGGCGACAAGGCAAGCGAGGATGTGCTCGAGTCGACCGCTCTTTCCTTAATCGGCGCGGGGTCGTCTTCCAGTGAAGGCATGGACCCCTATGACCCATATGAGGGGTACGACTTCGGGTTGTCGTCGAGCGACGACCTGATGGAGGGCGTCGACGCGGAGGTCATCGTCGCGACGCACCAAGTGGGAGCACTTCCAGCGGAGGTGCCCTCGGAAGGAGGGGGAGATGGCTCTTCCTCGCCAGGAGGCCGCTTAAAAGGACGCGTATGAAATTCGGCACCGCCGACGCGTTAGTTTTAGTTTTAGGCCGAACGCGCCGATCCTGCTTAAGCTACTTCTCATTGGCCCGTGCCTTCAGGGATTTTGTGGGGGAAAGCCTGACGGAGGTGGCGGAGTGGTCACGGAACGGCGCTCGCTGCTTCCGCTGACATGATCGGGATGCGCCACCCGCCGAGTAGATGGCGGAGACGGCGGCGTTAGTCGCGTCGCACGCCCTTAATGATAGTTGCGCCCGATGGTTGTGGCGGAGTCGACCGAGGAGCCGGATGTCATGAAGCTTCGAGCGATCGCGGCCGTCATTGTCGGGGCCGGAAGGTCGATGATGGCGGAGCGGACTCCGACCGACATTGCGGGCGTCGCCGATCTCGGTGACCGAAGCCCGCCGCCATTGCCACCGGGGGGGCAGCTAGGAGAAGGGCCGCAGGCGGTGGCGGCGGTCGTTGATTTGCCGTCGGTGGAATCGGAGGTCACACCGCCGGAGCGGGCTGCTGGGGCGGCCATTGAGGGACCCCCTCAGCCGCCACCGTCGGGCGGCGACCCGCCTGACGAGACGCCGCTCGCGCTGGATGACAGGGCGGAGCTTGGGGAGTGGGAATCCCTGCAGGAGGGTTCCCGGCGAGCCAAAACCGAGATGGAGCTGATTCGGGCGAGCTTGGGTCAGCTCCTCGAGTCCTCCGGTAGGGCGCTGGACGCCGTCACCGGAGGGGTTGACCCGGCCGGCGTGGTAAGCCGTGCTCAAGACTACCCCATCTTTTTTGAATTTCGTTGGGTCTTGTAATGATGCGCTGGCTGGTTGCAGCGTCTGTGGGAGCGGTCGAAGGGTAATCCGGCCTTCTCCGTCGTCTGCACGGCCAGAGGACGGCCGAGGAGGAGGGTCGCGACCAGCTGGGCTCCGAAGGTAAGAAGTTCGGAAGGCGCGCGCTTGCGCTTGGCTGGCGGATGAGGCCGCCTGGCGATGAACGAGATGGCCTACATCTTGGAGGAGGAGCGCCGATCGGGTCGGTCCCTGAGGGAGAGGGTATCCGAACTGGAGTCCCTCCTAGCGGAGGCCGATGGCGCCAAGGTCGCCGCCCAGACGGAAGCTGTGGCGGCGAAAAAGCTCGAGGAAGATGCCGCGGCCAAGCTCACCGCCATGACCGCATCGTCGGCCGGTGAGACGCCGTTACTCGCGTTGACTTGGGGGTGTCGCTATCGAAGCGCCGCTTAACTTCTTCTTTGGTCTCCAGAGCTGCAGAAGAGATTCAGTGAAGTTGCAGAGGCGCGACGGTTGGCGGTGGAGGAGCGTGACACGGCGGTGGGGGAACGCGACGCGGCGGTTGCGGCGAAGACGGTGGCCCAGCTGGCGCGAGAAGAGTTGAAGCGAACGAACCCAGCTCGCCGCCGAAGTTGGCGCCCTAGGGAAGGTAGGCCGCCGTCGCCACCGGCTGTTTCGGGGACGCGGGGTACAAGCTTGCTTGAGACCGAGCTCGCCCGCGTGCCGGATCATGTCGAGAAGTCGATGAAGACGAAGCGCCCACCGGGAGCCGCTTCGCTTTGTCAACACTATGTCCTTCTACAACGCATCAACTCGACAATGTTAGCGCAGGATCGCCAGGAACCGGACTGACGAGGAGATCGAGCGCTTCGCGCTCCAAGCCGAGCCCCATGCCCGAGTGATCCCGCCGCAGAGCGTCCTCCACGGGATTTACGAATAATGTCAGATATTGTTGTTTATTTTAATTTGTAAGGAATTGGGGTTTTGCCTTTATGCTAACGAATCGGGGTTCGCTTTTGTATTCCTTCGCAATCTTTGGACCGCGTTTAGAGACCGTGGCCCTGAGAACCGCTGGGGTTTTTTCAGGCGTAGGAGTGTTTGATTTTTGAAGGAAACACGAAGAAGGTGTTAACGAACCCCGGGATCGAAAAAGTATTCGTTCACGTTTTATGCAGGGGGGAGTGGTTCCGATTGATTTGTGGCCTGCTCCGTACGGGTAGCCCCTACCGCAAAGCGCTACTTCGAAACCGTAGCCGCGGGGGCGTAGGTCGTAGTGCTTGGGTCGGACTTTGACTTGCTTCTTTTCTAAGGTGGATTGCTAGATTCATGGTATTTCTCCTTTAAATGCCCAGGTGACAAAGCATGGTTAGATGACAACATGCCTTTCTTTGCTAACTCTTGAACCACAATGGCTCGGAAATTTTCCCGTTGATGTTGCATTGCAGAGGTCAACACCGAATACAAAGCACACTGGCTTGGGCAATGATCTTGGCCTTCACAAAGAAAACATGTAATCTTATTATTCGGACACTCTCCAAGAGGATGGTTCCCTTCACAACTGGAACAATTGATATGATGCTCGTCCGAGGTATGTCCTATGACTCCACAACGGATACATGCACGATCTTCTGACTTGCTTGGTTGACAACACTTTAAAGAACAACGTCCAGATTGGTTGTGGTATGCAGGAGTTGCATATTCCTCTGAATTGGTTGCACCTTTCATCGGAGCATGAAACTCACGAAACGCAGTAGTGAATTCCTTCCAAGTGATATTCTGATCATTACCATGGATGGCACGGTAGCTTTTCCACCAAGCTAATGTTGCACCTTCTAACTGACTGGTGGCATATATAATCTTATCTTTATCATTACATTGTATGGAAGATAGCTTCTTCTCCATGACTTGAATCCAGGTTTCTGTACCTTGTAGGGAGGTGAATTCTTCAAAAATGGGTGGCTTGGTTTCTATGAACTGTGCAAACTTGCACTGAGAACGCACTGTTGAATTTTCAACTGGTGGAACTAGAGATTTCTTTTGGTCAACATCGGCTCTAACACTGATACTGGCGACAACATCTGAACTGACTTGGATTGCTTCAGGAATACTGCCAAGGCTGTCACTGGAAAACTTCTCCATTTGTTGACTGACCAAGGTCAATAGGCAAGAGGGAAAAGCATAGATAAGTATCCAAGAACTATTACGGGGATTAGGTTTAACCCAAAACCTCAAATTATACAACCATTATTTATAACTTGATATGGTCGCTCACAAAAGCCTAAGGGCCATGCAACACATACTGCAAACTCAGCAAGCAGAAAACCAAATTAACCTAAGCACACAAATCTAACGTCTAGAAAGGGTAACACTCCTAACTTAGACAGACGCGACTCTCACACATGAGTCTCAACAGCTACACAAGCACTGATTCTTCGAATTTCTCGAACACTTCATCGACACTGGTTCTTCTATCTTCTGGAACACTTCATTGGCACTCTTTCCTTGAGCTCGACGATTCCTGTCTTCACGATCTTCAGGTTCAGCAACGGCATCCAGTGCTTTCTCCTAAAGTGTGAAACATTGTTATCTATTCAAGACAACTGAGGTAAGATTTTCAAACTTAAATCGGCGGGAAAGATAGAAATTTCAGCAAAGGGGAAAGGAATGGAAGAATAAGATAAGTCAAGAACTTGTTATTCTTCAAGTTACATTTTCTTTAGAAAATAATTTTGAAGTTCCTAAAGAACGGCCAAACTATCTAGGGTCAAGACCTACAACAATATGCTCGATACCATGTTCTGTTGGGACCCGAATTTCACAATCCGAAACCTTCGTGTTTTCAAAGACTAGTCCTGTGGATCACCGCTAGTGCCCACAGCTAACAAAGATGAATATCACAAACATACACAATGAATAATAAATAAAGTATTCATCTTTAATATAATAGGTTGAACAACCTTCGTGTCAACTTACAATTGTGAAGCCTAGATGGCTTCAACTCGAGTAAAACTAAATGCTAGCTGAACGAAGAACGCCGGTGAATCCCATCAAAATACCACTGCATTTGACAAGGTTCAACTCCTAGATATTCGCCTTCTTGCGTAACTTCTCCTTCTTCAAGACAAGACTTCTCCTCAATCTGGTGATGTTTTGTTATAGCAAGGGTGAGTACACAACCAGACTCAACAAGTCATGCATGTAATGCGCTTCTATTACTACATGCATGGCTTATTCCAAAGGAATGGCTGAATGGTTCTTTGCAATAAAGCAAACATTTCCAAATGAATATCATAAATAGATTGAAAAGCGAAGAAACAAGTAATATCCATAATAAATTTCGTAATCATTCTCAAGTAAAGCATTTCTCATCTTTAACAAATTTCCATATCACATTGTCCACATTCCCAACCTCATTTTATTTTCAAAACTCTACCCCTTGACTGTAATCCCCGAGCAATGTCCAATACCGCGGACACGGCTATTCGAATAGTTTTTACACTCTGCAGAGGTTGTACACTTTACCCACAAGATACAATCAACTCACCACGTCACCGTGAATCGCCATACAACAAGATGCTAATGAGCGATCATAACAAAGCCTTCGTAAACTTCTAGCTCAACCTAGGAACCTCTCCGTGTTGCCTTCACTATCACTTCCCTCACTCGAGTCAAGTATAGGACCGACGAACACCGCTGGATGGGTACCAAGCATGCATGCACGCCCCCCATCTGATACCCCTCGGATCGCCACCCCGAGGTATCAAAGGTGAGATATCGAATCCTACTAAACTAGGTCCGCCCCATAAGACATGTGGGTTGAAAGTGACTCAGTTCAAAAGGCTTGCAAGGTGAAGTCCTTAGGGTGACCAAGGCAAGACTACCCCAAACAATTCACCAACAAAACCATCACATAGTTCACCAACAATACCATCTCATAATTTACCAACAACACCACCAAATACCAAAGTGACATATCCAATGCCACTCTTGCCACTTGCCTCGGTCTAAAATATTTTACCACCCCAGTTGATTATTGCGCAACACAATGCCAACAACAACTTAACATCCATCTTGAACCACTCGGGTTCCACATATCAACATCATTGTGTGGCAACACGCCACACCATTTCACAAACACATTTCATAATCCATTAATCAAGATATCCTTTTATTTTCAAAAGACATGAGTTGCGTGGCATGGCTAAGCAATTATACACGGCCTAACCAACCCACGCTGGCAAGTAATAACAACCAACTAATAATCAACCATCTTAGGGTGACAAATGAATTATGGCATACAAATAATCATGGCAAGGTGATATTTAGCAATTGGGTTGAATAACTAATTCCCAAATTTATTTAAATCATTTTAATCTTGAACTAGCATGCAATAATTTGAATCAAAGTAAATTTGTAAAACTGGGAGTAATATGATCAAAGCACGACTTGCCTGGCCCTTGCAATTTATATTATTCTTTACTCTTTATCTTCGATCCTTGATCATTGATCTTCAATCTCCGCTAGCTTGCTGCTCAGCTCCTTCGACGACTTACAGCGACGCGTCTAACGATAAACAAACGCAAATACAACAAAACTTCAAAAAGCAAATCAAATAAACTCCAAATTAAGAACGAATAGCATTGGGCACAACGATTTAATGAAATTAGGAACTTGATGGATTGGGTCGATGATTAAACAAAAGAGAACGGCTGAAGTAAAATACAAGAAGAGAAGGATTAATAATCGGGAAAGAAGGAATATTATTCAAGAATATTATTTTGATTGATAGTCGATGACATATGGACTCTCGATCTATAGACCGGTCCACGGTTACGTTAGTTCGCCATGAACTAAGCATATGCTTGCGATTGATTCAGATACAAAGCAAGTTATAATTAATACATTTTTCAGAATATGGTAGTATATATATCGATAATGTTTTCCAGCTATTCCTTATGATTTTATATTTATATGCGATATTCTACTGATTGCCGAAAAAGGCTTATCGACCACACTTTTAGCGCTATTACGGTTCAGCTTTTCTTTTTCGCTTATGTTGCACCAAATGGGATATTGCAACCATTTTTAGGCATTAGTAGGAATATCCCTAAGAGTGTTTTAAAGTTGATTCCGCGATATTTCTTATTTGTTCAAGGTGTTTTTTTCTAATGAATAGTGATTTCGGCTTTATATGAGCTGAACTCGAAGTTGATCAAACTGATGTTATCTTTGTATGGAAAGCTAAGGCATATCATTTCTGGGTCATAGAAGTTGGTTTTATCGAATTTAAGGTCCGTTTGCTAAAGTTACGACCATTTGTTCCTTTTACCGATTGCATGTTTGGCTAATGAGTAAATAGGGCAAACTAATGAATAATGTAAATATTTTTGTATACTTATGATCTATGCAATCTAAGGAGTGTATCTAAACTAGTTTCACCAATTTTTGAGCTCATTTGATACATATTTTAACCATTTGAGTTTTGCATGTTATTAGGGTATTGCACAATCAATACTTGATACAAAATACATTTAAATCTGAATCTTTTTATAGAAATGGGTTATTTGAGGTTGCAGGAACATGTCTTATTTATTTCATGATTTATGGAGCAAGGGATCATATAGTTGCTTCATAACGCTTAAAATGTGACTTTCATTCAAACTCAAATTGAATAAGTTTACTACAAGTAACACATAACTTTTTATTGCATATTCTGAATTCTTACTAAATAACTCAAATTTAGGAATTGAGTTTGCATTAATCGGAGTTTCACAGCAAAAGTTATAAGTGTTTTATCGCATGAGGCAAAAATAGTAGAAAATAAAAAAAGAAGTGCGTATGAGAATCGAACTCGGTTGTTCGCTCACGTAGTAAGTGCTTCTACCACTGCGCCATGCATTCACTTGTGACAAAGGATGGTGGCAAAATATTTGAGTCTACCTCTTCTTCTTCCTTAGAAGCCTGAAGCTTCACGGCCGGGCAACAATGGTGTTGACAGCGATACCGGTTTGGATGATTCCAAGGGAACAACTGACTCGGCCGATCTGGGGCAGCACTGTGGCAAGGTGAGGTGAGGTCAGGGGCTGCATGCAGGTTAGAGAAGCAAGATCAAGAGCCGGAGGAGCAAGTCAAATCTGCATGGCAAAGACAAGAGCTCACCGGCAAGTGGTTGAATGCTTGCTTCGCCAACAAGCAAGGAGGAAGAGCTTCACGATCGGCTCCGCTGCATGCATGACTGAGGAGCAAGGTTAGGAGCTGGAGGCGAGGTCATTAGTGAGATGAGGTGGGTGAAGAACTCACTGCTAGCTCAAGCATCTGAGAGGAAGAAGAAGTCCAAGACACGCTCGGTGATTTCTGTGAAGTCTTTGAAGGATGCCTTTGGCTTCATGCAAGGCGTGGACATGGTTGAGAATCTGAGGAGAGAACCTTAGCAATGAGACAATCCAGAGCTACACACTGCAAGAAGAACGAGAGGAGAGAGGCTCGCTTTGCTTCTCGCCTCGAAATGGCTAGCTCTTGCACCAAGAGTGAAGCACGGCGAAAGCAGGAGGGCGAGAGATAGGCTCGGCGGTTTTATGGAAAAGCTACGAGCTCACGAGGTGTAGCAAAGGCCGAAGGGCAGCGAGCAAAGCGAGGTTCGCGATCAGAGTGGGCGCAAGTCTTCGCCTGGGCAAGATGCGGCGAAGAAAAGAGCGCCGAGGCGCACTGGGCAGGAGCCGGAGAGGGAGAAAGGAAGGAGAGAAGGGAGGAGGGCTGGCCAGTGGGCCCAGGTGCATGGGACCACCCGCCGAGGCTTAGCTACAAGTTCCAACGAGTGAACCGGTTGCATTTGGCAGATGAAATAATTTAAGTAAAGATTTGACATATCAGTTGGGCAGGCTTGGGAAGGGGTGAAGACTTGGTTGAAAAATTCTGCAAATTTTTGAGCAGGTAGACCAGAAGTTCTACTTTCCATTTTCTTTGGTTTCATCTCATTATCTGTTGTCTTTTAAGAACAGTAATTCATCAAACATGGCTAATTTTCAATCTGTTTTTGAATTTTTAAGCTCAGTAAATGGTGTGCCAAAATTCTGTAAAATTGGTTTTTATTCATCCTTTGGTCTCTAATATTTTACAAAATTATTTGCTATAGCATGTTGTTTGAGTTTTCTTTGAGTTTCATTAAGGTGTTGGGTTCGCAATTAAAAGACCTGATCGCCCAAATCCTTGTTACTGTTTTTGATTTTTCTTTAAGAGTAAATAAAGTCTATTATTTCTGAAACATTGTTTTTCAAATTAATTTGAGCTAAGGATGCTTCTGTAAAATTTTCAGCTCAAAACCTTACTCCATTATTTAATAAAAATTCGACATTACTGATTTCAGATTTAAGTGATATCTGCTTTTTGAATTTTAAATGGCAATAAAAGTAATTATTAGTTTTTGATATTTTTACCATGAGTTAAGTATGTTATGTGGAAGACATGATAAAATTCTCAGTGAGATATAAGCTTCTTTAATCAAATAAGATTGAAGAAAAATTTTGGAAAGCTAATTTAATATAAATTTTTGAAAGTCCAAATTTTGGGATGTTACAAAGGCAAAAGCATTCGCTCACGCTTTGAGCGGGAGGAGGACGTCCCCGACCGACTTTCGGCTCGCGCCGCTCTAAACCGTAGCCACTGGGGCGTAGGCCGAGGCGCGTAGCCGAGCGGTCAGTCGGATCGCCGACCTGTGTGGATGTGAGTGATATCGCTATAGCCCTCGAGCAATGCGTGATCGCCATCCGTGGTCGGCGCAGACATTGCTAGTTTTCGAGATGGTCTCAGAGAGACCGAGTCGGAGACTTATCTCGTTGTGCCGGACGCCGACCGAGCCATGGCGCTGGTGCGGGTTTCGAGGTCAGTTCAGATACCTTTGCGGGCGATCGAAGGGTCGCGCCGCTTCAAAGACAAAGCGCCGCCTCTACGGTCGTGTCGCCGCCAGATTTAATGCGGAGGATTTAATGCCGTCGATCGGGCGATCGGACGGTGGGCGGTCGTAGGCGAAATCATGAGCGGCGCCCAAAGCGATGGCGTTTCGCCACCCTAGCTCTCCCTTATAAGTATGGAGCGGAGGGCACGGCGCTTGCGCCGCTCGACGCTTTTTTCTTCCCCTTGCCGACTTCCTCGCCTCCTCAACGCCCTCGTGAGCTTCTGTGAGCTGGCGATGAGCGGCGGCGGTGACGGCTGTAGGTCGGGAAGCGAGTGGCGGAGGCGGATCTCTGGGGCTCGCTTCAAAGAAGCCCCGGACGGAGGGGCTCCTCCGGTGTCGCGCGAGGGTGGGCTCGACCGCCGCAGGAGTTCTTCATCCGGAGCCTCGCGGGTAAGCTCCTTTCCGCTTGTTTTGTCGGGATGCCAGGTTGTCGAGTTGACGGTGTCTATGGTCTTTGCCGCCAGAGGTCTGGACATTCTGCAACAGGGCGCCGGAGGCACCGCTGGGCAGCCTGAAGACTTCAAAGTCAAGCGGGAAGCGGCTCGGCCGAGGGACCGGGCGAGCATGGTCGCGCGCCGCGCGTCCCACGCCGACCTGGTGTTCCAGTGGGTCCGCCGCCGGGCGCAGACGGTTGGCCATGGGCGCTGGTCGAGGCCGCCGAGGAAGAAGCGGCGTTCAATGGGCGCATGGCCGAGGCCGCCGAGGCGGAGATGGCCCGTACGCGCGAGGATTTCGATTCCACGCGCGGGGTCCTCTTGTCCATGCTGCGCCCTGCTTACGAAAGCATGGGCAGGAGCCTGAGGCCTCTCGGGGCGGAGCTGAACGAGCCCATCCACCGACGCGTCCAAGAAGACGCCTCGCCTCACCCGGCGGCCGAGGCGTTGAGGGCTTGCCCCTGCTCGGGAGCGCCCGCCCGTGTGAGGCGAGGAGGGTCGCCGCCCCGAGTGAGTACGTGGTGTGTGTGCGCCACAATGGCAGTGGTTCTTCGAGCGACGGCCACCGCCTCCGGATCTCCGGGCGAGCCGGGCCTCGGCGCTGGCTTAAAGTGGAGGCGGCGGAGATCTGGGCGGGCGGCTGCAGCCTGGAGGTCTCTGGACGAGGAGGCCTGGCGAGCGAGGACTCGCGGAGGGCGACGAGGACGACGCTTCTTCGCCCGTGCCCTTAGGGATTATTGGGCCATGTTCCGACGCTTTATGATATTTTGCTTCTTCACTGCTCGAGAACTTTTTATCGAACTTTAAACTTCGCGGCTCAAGGGATGATCTTTTGGAGATTTGTAATATTTTTATCCTCGCATTTTGCTTTCTTGCTTGCTTTGCGTTAGCGCTTATGAGGATTACTTGGTCTCGCAGACCGAGGCGCCGCCGCCGGGTAGGGACTTAATCCGTGAAGATGCTTGTTGCAGACGCTTGTTGCCGATCGCCCATAGGCCGTCACAGATGTCCAACTTCTACTCGCGGATACGCTAGACGCGGTCGTGACTACGAGCCGGCGGAAGGGTCTTTGTCGCGTTAGGGAACACGAGACTAGAAGCCCCTGCGGCGGGTTCAAGGCCGCCGCTCGGCAGTCGCTAGGAACGTAGATAGGGGATTTTTTTTTAGGAAAAATCGCCGAGCTTTTCTATGTTCCAAGCTGCTCGAGACAAAGGTTAAGCATTTGCCTTCTCTAGTCGAGCAGGTGCCGGTCGATTACTTCCACAACGGAGAAGGGCCTTCCCATGGTGGAGAAAGTTTGTGCCTTCCAACGTTGGTCCGACTTGGCGCAGACCAAGTCGCTTACATTGAAGGCTCGACCACGGACTGGCGACTCGAGAAGCGCCGCAGTTGCTTGCCGGGTACTTGGCGGATCGGAGGATGGCGACGCCACGCGCCTCATCGAAATGGGTCGACCTGCCTTTGCCGTGAGTCGAGCCCCCGAGTTTGGTCGAAGGTTTGCAGTCTTGGAGCACCGTATTCCAGGTCGGTCGGCAGGACGGCTTCGGCGCCGAATACTAGGAAGAAAGGCGTGAACCCGGTCGACCGGTCGGGGTGGTTCGCAGTTCAAAGCGATGGAGGGCACTCGATCGCCCATCGCCCCGCCGACTTCTTCAATCGGTTGAAGATTCGTGGCTTGAGCCCTTGTAGGATCATACCGTTCGCCCTCTCGGCTTGGCCGTTGGTCTGTGGGTGGGCTACAGATGCCCAGCCGATGCGGATGTTGAAGTCGTCGCAGAATTCGAGGAACTCCCTCCCCAGAAACGCGCGTGCATTGTCGGTGATGATGGAGTTCAGACCCCAAATCAGTAGACGATGCCGCTGAAGAAATTCCACCAATAAGGGAAGTGATAGTGGCGATCGGCTTCGCCTATCCATTTAGTAAACTTGTCCACCGCGATTTAAAAGGTGCGTGAAGCCCCTGGCCGCTTTTTGAAAGGTCCAGTAGGTCGAGCCCCTGACCGCAAATGGCCACGCTGATGGGGATCGTCCCGAGGGCTTGGGCCGAAGGTGTGTTTGTCGCAAAGAATTGGCACCCTTTGCGTGCGAACAATTTGCTTTCGGCGCAGCTATGGCGGTCGCCAATAGAAACCTTGTCTGAAAGCTTTACCCATTTAGGGATCGGCGCAAAGATGATGACCGCACACCCCGCCATGGATGTCGAAAAGAACTCCTTTCCTTGGTCGGGCGGATGCACTTCGAGGACCCCGAGGGACTCTTTGTAAAGATCCTCACGACCAAGACGAAGATTTCAAGACGCCGAGCGAGGCGCCGCCTTGGCTGGTCTGGGGAGCGAACCGTCCGCGGCGCTCGACGAAGGGCTTCTCCGATCGGATTTGTCGTTATTACGCCGGTTATTCCGGACGCCACCGGGGCTGGCGGATCGGTGGTCGGGTCGGCCGGGTCTGACGGACCAGCCGCGTGCTCGGCCGCCGGGCCCGATCGGACGGACGGCTGGAGGAGGTCATGGACAAAGATCCCGGTCGGAACCGGTCCTTTGCTAGAAGCGAGGCCGGCGAGGTAGTCGGCCTCACCGTTGTTGCGGCGGTAGCTATGGTGGAGTTCGAACCCCCTAAACTTCTCCTCGAGCCGGCGTACCTCCCGGCAATATGCCGCCATACGGGGGTCTCGAGGCTCCGAGGTCTTCATGACTTGATCAACCACCAACTTGGAGTCGCCATATATATAGAGCCGGCGGACACCGAGGTCGTGGCGATCCGAGTCCGCTGATAAGGGCTTCAGATCGGCGACGCAGTTAGTGGCATCAAGAGCAACGGACGGCGATTGGAGTTTGTTGCCGAGGGGAGATGATGACGACCGGCGCCGCTCCGTTGTGATATGATCCATCAAGTACATCGCCCAAGACGGGGTCTTCAAGGACCGGGGGCGCCTGGGCTTCGGTCCATTCCGCGACGAAGTCCGCGAGAACCTGCGACTTGATCGCAGTTCTGGGGACGAACGAAATGTCGTGGCCGTTGAGCTCCAGAGCCCACTTAGCTATCCTTCCCGAGGCATCGCGGTTGCGGACGATCTCACCGAGGGGTGAGGAGGTTACGACGGAGATGGGGTGTCGATCAAATAATGGATCGCTTCTTCACAATCAAGACCGTAAAGCGCCTTACGCACGACCGGGGTAGCGGGCCTTGGACTCCGAGAGTACTTCACTGATGAAGTAGACCGGTCGTTGCACCTTGAGAGCGCGGCTTCTTCCGCCGCCGACGACGAAAAGTGCCGCGCTTCATGACTCGGGTCGTGGCGGCGATGTAGAGGAGTAGAGGCTCGCACGGCGCTGGGGCGGTGAGGACCGGAGGTGACGTCAGGAAGGCCTTCAGTCGGTCAAGGGCTTCCTGGGCTTCTTGTGTCCAACTGAAGTGGTCGGACTTCCTGAGCAGCCTATAGAGCGGCATCCCGCGCTCGCCGAGGCGAGATACGAAACGGCTCAAGGCTGCGAGGCAGCCTGTCAGCTTCTGGACGCCTTTCAGATCGGCGATCGGTCCCATCCTCATGATTGCTGAGATTTTCACTGGGTTAGCTTCGATGCCGCGCTCGGATATCATGAAGCCGAGAAGTTTCCCTTTGGGGACCCCGAAGACGCATTTTTCGGGGTTGAGCTTTATGCGAAACCGCCGGAGGTTCGCAAAGGTTTCTTCGAGGTCGGCGACGAGGTCGTCGACCTTTCCGGTCTTCACAACGATGTCGTCCACGTACACCTCAACGTTACGGCTAACGGTCGCCGAACAGTGTACATGCACCATCGTATGTGGCGCCCGCGTTTCAGCCGAAGGGCATCGCCAGTAGCGTAATCCATTCAAGGGAGTGATGAAGGAAGTCGCGAATGGGTCGGACTCTTTCATCGGATCTCGGCGATAGCCCGAGTAGGCGCCGAGGAAGGAGAGCGACTCGCACCCAACGTGGAGTCGATGACTAGTCAATCCCGGCAAAGGAAAATGATCTTTGGGACACGCCTTTGTTTAGGTTCGTAGTCAACGACATTCTCCATTGCCCGGACTTTTCTTTACAAGGACAGGTTGGCAAGCCACTCGAGTGGCGACCTCCCTTATGAATCCCGCTCCAATAGTTTCGCTTACCTCCTCTCTATGAGCTGCGCTTCTCTTCATCATCGGAGCGAAGCGTTAGCGACGACTGCCCGACGCCGGTCGGATGTTCAGGGTGTGCTCGGACGACTCCCTGGTACCGGCAGATGTCGGAGGTCTTCCATGCGAAGACATCCCGATTCGTCCGAAGAAGTCGACGAAGCGCTTCCGATTTGGATGGAGGGCGGACCTCACCAGCACGGTCTTGGCAGATCTTCGGTCGACCGCAATGCTCTTCGTGTCTTCAGTGGACTCGAAGGATCCGGCCCCCGACTTGCTGGAGGTAGGGACGGACCCGGAGGCCTCCCTTCGGTAATGATCGAGCTCGGCGGAGGCGATCATCGCGAAGCTTACCAAGAATCGCTTTCGCCGCAATTGAAAGCGAAGTTGAAAGGACGAGGCCACTTGTAATGATGCCCGTGGCCCGGAATCTTCGCCTGTAGTGTAGTTGGGGACCGCCATGAACTTAGCGTAGCATGGCCTCCCAAGATAGCATGGTAGGAGCTCGCAACCCCACAACCTCAAGGCGCAGGCTTTGGCGGAAGTTTTCGCCCTCGAAGGTGACGGCAGTCGACCGCCGAGGGGTAGGCCTCGCGGCCCGGATGACGCTGTGGAAAGGTGCCTTGCTCGGTCGCAGGGTTGAGCGAGGGACCCCCAGTATGCCGAGGCGCCTCAACGTACATGATGTTGAGGCCGCTGCCACCGTCCATGAGCACCTTCGTGAGGCGCTTCGTTCCTACGATGGGGTCGACGACGAGAGGATACCTTCCCGGATGCGGGATGTGGTCGGGATGGTCGGCCCGATCAAAGGTGATCGGGGATTCGGACCACCGGAGGTACTTCGGGACCGCGGGGGTCACCGTATGCACCTCGCGGTAGGCGAGCTTTTGGCGCCGCTTGTTCGGCGAGCTCTCTCCCCTCCAAGATCATGAGGCATCCGTCGGGCTCCGGGAATCCGCCTACGGCGTCTGCTTTTTCCTCCCCGACTTCCGGTGTCGGGTCGCGCTTCTTCCCTTTACCCCGTGGTTGCGTGGGGTTTCCGGAGAGAAAGCGCTTCAGGACTTCGCAGTCCCGATACTTGTGTTTGACGGGGTACCCGTGGTTCGGACACGGGCTTTCCATCAACTTCTTGAAGTGGTCGGGCGCCGATGCGCTTCGCCGCTTGTCGTATGTCCGGCCAGCGCGACTCGTGTGGTCTCGCGGGCTCGCTTCCTTCCGTCGACGTTTGTCGGAGGGATCAAAGGGGGCGGCAGGCTCGGATCCGGATTCTCTTTTGGCCTTCCCCTTATCGAAGATGGCCCCCACTGCCTCCTCGCTGGAGGCATGGTTGGTGGCGATATCGAGCAGCTCCTTGGTAGTCTTAGGTTTGACGCAGCCCAACTTGTGGACCAAGGCCCTGCACGTAGTGCCGTAGATGAATGCTCCCACGACGTCAGCGTCACTGATATCGGGAAGCTCGTTACACTGCTGGGAGAAGCACCGGATGTAGTCCCGGAGCGTTTCTCCCGATTGCTGCTTGCAGCCTTTGAGGTCCCAAGAGTTCCCGGGGTGCTTGTAAGTGCCCTGGAAATTTCCGACGAAAACATTCTTCAAGTCGGACCAGCTGCCGATGGTTCCGGCGGGCAGATACTCGAGCCAGGCTCGAGCCGAGTCCGCGAGATAGATGGGGAGGTATTGTATGATGAAAAGGTCGTTGAGTTGCTCGGGCCGACAAAGTAGCCAGTAGTCTTCAACCAAACCGCGGGGTTTGTCGCCCCCGTGTATTTGGTTATGTTGACAGGTGCCCGGAAGCGGGCGGGAAAATCCGCCGACGATCTCCCGGAGAACGCCAAGGGTCCCGCCCAGCTTGATCGCGGGTCGCATGGGCGCCGATCACGTCCCGCGACCGCTGAACAGGCCCGCCTGACCGGCCTCTCCTCCGCCGAGGGTGTCGCGGCAACGTAGTCTGCCCGAGACGCCCGGCCCGTGAGCTGCAGAGGTCTGGGCCGCCCACTGGGAGCGGTTGTCGCGGGTTCATGCCAGTCCGGCCGCTGTGGTTCGAGTGAGTCCTCGAGTGACGAGTACTAGAGGCCGACACGGCTGCACGGCTGGCAGGTTTTCACTACCCCGAGGTGCCAAGCAGCCCGCCTCGTGCTCGTCTGCCGGGATGCCACGGAGCAAAGATTGCACCATGCAAAGTTCCGCCGAAGGGGAAGCGAGGCCAACACCGTTTCTTCCGCCATTTGCCACAGGCAGCACGCCGCTGGCGTGATGGGGGGACGAGCGGCTTGGCGCCGGCGGATCGCCTCGCCTTCCCGAAGTCTAGCCGCCCGCAACTCCGGCTCCCCTGCTGGTGAAGCTTTCGTGGCGGACTGGGAAGACCCAGTTGGTGGTGGTGGTGCTCGCCTCAAGGCGCGGGCGCCGGTGACGGCTTTTGGCTCGGGAGGTGGCGGCCGATCGTTGCCCACGCCGACCACGCTGTATTCGTGGGGAGTAGGGTTCCTCCGGCTCTGCTCGCGTCGAGCGAAGTCGCTATCGAGAGGAGCCTCCAATATCTCGTGAATGGAGGTCGGGCGATAGCTCGCCATCGCCATTTAACCGCGAAGTCTGCGGAGGCGGTGGTGCCACCAGACGGTGCGCGTGCTCGGCGGTGGTGGCGCTGTCAGGAGGGGCGCCGATTTCGAGGTCGGGCGCGGGACCTCGAGTCGAATGTTGTCGGAAGGCGCGTGGTGGAGTCTCGGCGCCCGGTGACCCGGTCTGGGCAGCGCAGGGACGAGGTTGAGTTCTCTGTCACCGACGCACGAAGTCGAAGGAACCGGCGGATTCGTCCCCAGCGCGAGGGCGCTGCTGCGGTGAAAGAGGCCATCAAGGAGACTAAACGGAATCCGGAGATGCCGATGACGCCATGAGGCCCTACCCGGGCGCGCTAACCGCTGTGTTTCGAAACCGCAAGTAAAATTTGTAGGTTTAGAGGGGCGACGCGCTCCCGCTCCTTGAATGGTTAGACCGAAAGAGAAAGGGGGTCCAGGATGTATACTGGTTCGGGCTGAACGTCCCTACTCCAGTCTGTGGGGTGATCGGGTGTTATTACGAGATCGGGCGACTCGGCGGGTTACAAGCGGGCGAAGTTCTTGAAGGGGGCTACGGCGACTATCGCTGGTCGTGTTGTGCTAGTGTGTTCGCTCGACGCCTCGCCGGAGGGCCGAACTCCCTTTATATAGCCCAGGAGCGGATTACACGAGCAGCATGCGGAAAAATGAAAGGGTTCCCCACGCCTAGGAGTCCGCTTCCGCTTTGGTGTCTACGGTCGCTGGATGTGACGATGGGTTGGTAGAGGCGAGAGCGGTGGAGCGCCCCCCTCCGGAAACGGCGACTCGCTTCCTGTCGTCATTGCCAGTGCCGACGTAATGGGGCGCCGCCCATCGGAAATCGCTCGGGAAGGCGCGTGGCTCCCATTCCGCTTGGTCATGTTGAGCCGCCACGTCGTGGCGAGGTGACCGTGGCGTGGACTTTTGGCGATGCGTCTGCTTGCCCGCCGCCAGAAGTTTGCGGGGCTCGGCCTTGAGGTGCCGAGCCGCTCGAGGTTGCCCTGGCCGAATCGGGCGCCTTAGGGAGGACGGCGGTCGGCCCCGCTGCTCGAGTGCTGCCGGGAAGCCGACCCGTGGCGCCGGTCGAATGTCCTTCAACGACGGCCGGTCGGGAATTATGGGCCCGGGTCGAGGCCCGCCTCGAGGCCTTGGTGCGGGGTGGCTCAGATGTGGTATGCTGAGACGGCCCATGAAGTTTTCTCTGGCCTGGGATACCCGTGCCTTGGATATCCGTCAACGTACCTGGCAAAACAAAAGATACACTTAATGCATGGATGGACCTAAAAGATATGAAACTCAGGAAGGAGCTGCATCACGAAGACCTGGGTTAAGGAAAAAAGTACCTTCTCGCAGCTTGCTACACTTTAAGCAAGAATGAGAAAATTAGCGTGTGTGAGTGCTTGCACAGAGTCAAAGTTTTGTTCGGTTATTCTACCAACATAAACAGGTTAGTCTCAATGAAAGACTTGAAATTAATTGGTATGAAGTCTCATGATTGCCACGTGATGATGACACAGATGCTTCCTGTTGCAATTAGGGGTGTTCTGCCAGAGAAAGTGCGAGACCCAATTATAAAGTTGTGTTCATTCTTCAACGCGATTTCACAGAAGGTCATCGATCCGTTGAAACTGGATAAGCTGCAGCAAGATGTGATCCACACTCTATGCCGGCTTGAGATGTGCTTCTCTCCATCCTTTTTCGATATTATGGTCCATCTCATTGTTCATATTGTGAAAGAGATACAGTTTCTTGGCCTTGTATTTCTACATCAGATGTACCCTTTCGAGAGTTCATTGGGGGTTGTGAAGAAATATGTTCGTAATCGACATCAGCCGGAAGGGTGCATTGCCGAAGGTTGGGGAACCGAGGAGGGCATCGAGTTCTGCATCGATTACATGGATCTCAAACCGATTGGTGTGCCCATATCTCGCCATGAAGGAGGCTACAAGGAAAGGGACACTAGGTCGAAATTGATCCGCATTTAATGATCGTGCTTCATTCATACAAGCACATTTCACAGCTTCTGCACTAATCAGCTTAGAAGCGGCCCTGTATGTCAACATGCACAAGAACATGCTACAAAGAAAAAACCCATGTAAGTCTCGAGGTTTGGATCATGAGAGAGCATGTAAATAACTTTGGAGATTGGTTGTTTAGACACATGATGTATATGCGCATGCAGAGTGTGCTCAATTGAGAGCGCTATTAAGGGACCGTCATATACAATTTTAACATTTGAAGGATACGACATCAATGGATATACATTTTATACGAGAGCACAAGGTAACAAGAGCACCAACACTACAGGAAACAGGGATATTAACGTCGGCCATATTAATTAACATCGGCCAAGGAATAAGCCGACGTTAATTAATTAATTAACGTCGGCTGACAAGTGACCAATGTTAATTAATTAATTAACGCCGCTTATTCCTTAGCCGACGTTAATTATCTAATTGACGCCGCCAAAAGCCCGTGCCGACGATAATATTTGCCATAAGATCGCCTTTTCGCTCGCGCCTAATCGCGCCGACGATCGAAATCTTTGCGCGCCGCCTTACGCCTCGCTTCGCCCGCCGCGCTTTACGCCCTCGCGCGTTACGCCTACGCTCGCCGCTTACCGCCCTCGCCGCCGTCTCAGGCGACTCAAGACCGCAGTTTCGCCCGCGACGCTTTACGCCGACAAGACCTCGCCGACGCCGCCGCATGCGTTAACGCCACCACGCCGCCCATACCGCCACGCGCCCGCCTGGCCGCCCATGCCACGCCGCCGCCCCACGCCGCCTGCACCGGCCAAGGGCCGCCGCTTCTAGCCGCCTTTACGGACCAAGATCCTTCCACCGGACCGACGGCGACCTCCTCTCCACCCGGCCGACGGTGACCTCGCCCCATCGGGCGCCCTCCTCTCTCCCGGCGGCCACAAGCTTGAAGGTCAGATATCCTGCTTCCCTATTCGCTTATGGATGCATGGCTCTTTGGAATGTGGGGTAATTAGTTAATTAATGGGTATTAGTTAATTAACGTCTACCAAAACCCCGCCGACGTTAATATTTATGTATAAGGCTCCGTGAACTTGATTGTTAGTTGATTGCTCATGCTAGTCAACGCTTCTTTATAATATTGAACCACACAATGGAAATAAAGAAGAGCATTGCAAAGGAAGCACCTTGTTGAGTAATGGATATGCATTTTTGTTTAGCATGCACTAGTTGTATGGGTTATGTAGTGGCTACCTTGTTGATCGATATCACCTTCTAATTGGAGTGCATTCCAAAGATGTTGGGAAATATCATTGTTCACGTTGGTTATTATATCATGGTATGAAGTTCATAAGGCTTGAAAACCTCCCACCGACATAACTTTAATGTTAGAGTTTAACAATTATAGAGCTATGCTTTTTTATTATTAATCCACTACTATTGCTTGGGTCTTTTTTATTATATTTGTCTTGTGAAATGAAACTTTAGTCACACACATGTGGTTAGCCTATATATATTGGTGAGTTCTCTATGGCAAATACCAAATGTCCTCAGATTGTACAAGAGCTATATATGTGCCATGTGTCGTTGTATGTTTGGCCTTGTATTTGTCCATGAGCCATGTCTTGTTGTATGTGCCATGTGCCATGTGGATAAAGTTATCACATAGTATCACGAAACCTATCGCCACCGTGCTTGATCGGCATGTCTCACATGTGTCACATGTGAGATGTCTTTGTCCGAATTGTCCCTTTTTGATGACCTGAGTGGATGACAAAGTGCGGTATTTATGACGAGCCATTAGTGAATGAAATTTGCGTCATAACCTGTTGTTCTCCCTCGCACCATATCCGGCAGGTGGAGAACAGCGAGTTATGTCGCCAAATTTCATTCGGACTTACAGACTTGTCATAAATCCGCTTTGTCACCACTCTTGGGTGGGTTTAGGACATATCCTTTCCTATAGATGTAGGGTCGTGATATATAGAAACAAAATGAACCTTATAATCATTGATTTAACCTATATAGCCTCAAGTATGGGTGACGCATCACCGATGGATGTATGAAGGTTGGGAGAAAAGTGGGGCTCACTCGATCGAGTGGACGGTCAAGGCTACCGCTTTTGTCGGATCGTGCCTTCACGTATGTCTAGTATCATAAGGTGAAGTGCCCATGCAGCAAGTGCCGAATTTCCACCCCCAGACAAGAAATCGATGTCTCGCACTCGTGTTCTGCCTCGGTTTCATGCCAAGCTTTGAGTTGTGGGTACATCATGGTGAGTCACGTGCTCAAGGACCTGAGGTTATGTTGAAGAGGAAGATGATAGGACGGGCGATGATAGGATGGATGAGATGCTAGAAGCTTTATGCCCAGAGATTAACGAGACTCTGAGGATCCGCCAATACGTGAGGTTCGGGAGTTCTTTGAGCTACTTAAAGCTTCAAGAGCTATTGCACTAACACACGAAAGTGACCCAAATTGTTTTTGTGACGCGCTCAAGGCCACTAAGTCCAAGTATTTCTTTTCCAATAATTGTTACAATGATCTCGTGGAATTGATCTCTGATATACTGCCGGCGAACCATAAGATGCCTAGAGACATGTACCAGCCTAAGAAGTTGTTGTCCGTCTCGGTATGAAGTATGAGAAGATTGATGTGTGCAAGGATAATCGCATGCTTTTCTGGAAGGAGCATGAGAAAGAGAACCATTGCTTAGTGTGTAAAAAACCAAGATTTGTCGAAGTGTTGAACGAAGAAGGTGAAAAAGGTAACGACCGATGTTGCACACAAGCAACTTCGGTACATGCCTCTCACACCTAGGCTAAAGTGGTTGTTTATCTCAAAACGAAGTGCCAGGCACATGAGGTGGCACAAAGAAGGTGTGCGTGAGAACGACAGAGTAATGGTGCACCCGTCAGATAGTGAGGCATGGAAGGCTCTAGATAGCTTTGACGAGGACTTCGCGAGGGATGCGAGAAATGTTCGCATTGGGTTGGCGACCGATGGTTTCACGCCTTTCAACACAACCGCCGTGATCATACTCGTGTCTTTGGCCGTCTTTGCTATTCCATACAACCTTCCACCTTCCTTTGCATGAAATATGAGTTTATGTTCCGTGCCTCATCATACCCGCCCTCGAACATCCCGAAAGCGCCTCAATGTGATGCTCAAACCCTTGATCAAAGAGTCAAAAATTATGGACGGGGTAGAGGCGATGATCGCTATAAGAAATGTAAATTCAACCTTCGTGTTGCATATTTGTGGTCCATCCATGATTTCATGGCCTATGGTATTTTTGCCGGCCGAGTGTTATGGAAATTTGACATGTCCGATCTGTGGTTCGGACATCGATTATTTTCGCCTTGTAAATGGTGAAAAGATCATTACTTCAATTGCTATAGGCGCTTCCTACCTCGAGACACGCCTTTAGGTTCGGAGAGAATGCCTTCCGTAAGGACACAGCTTGTCGAAAGGGTCGCCAAACGCCTAATCGGCGTAAATTGCCGATATGCCGAGTAAATTGGTGGAGAAAGAAGATGGGTTTGAAGGATTTGGAGAGGAGCACAACTGGACTCACATTTGTGGATTATGGGAGCTCCCATATGCGAGGCCTTGATTCTCGATGCACAACATTGACGCTATGCATCGAGAACGAACGTTGGTGAAAGCATTATAAGCACGGTCATGGATATGATAGACAAGACAAAAGACAACCTAAAGGCCCAAGAGACTTAGCAGAGATCTCAGAATCGCCAACACTTGAGCTCACCGAAGCGGGGGTAAGCCACGCTACCCATTTTGCCTTAAACCTAAAGAAAAGAAAGAAGTGTTGAGGTGGATGAAGAAATTGAAATTTCCGATGGTTACGCAGCCGGGATTGAGACGAAATGGGAATGTGAATACGGGAAGCTAAATGGGTTGAAGAGCTGACGATTACCACATAATCATGGAAAGACTCACTACTGTAATGTTTCGTGGATATCTTAATGATAATGTGTGGAAGGTGCTAGAATGAGCTAAGTTATTTCTATAGACAATTATGTGCTAAAGAAATATCGAAAGACATGATGGAGAGGTTGGAGAAAGAGATACCGGTGCTTGTATGCAAGATGTAAAAATATTCCCTCCGGTTTCTTCAATCCAATGCAACATCTACTTGTTCATCTACCTTACGAAGCTAAGGTAGGTGGCCCTGTTCAGTATAGGTGGATGTATCACATTGAAAGAGCTCTAAAGAAACTTCAAGCTATGGTTGGCAATAAGGCAAGAGTTGAAGGGTGCATTGCAGAAGCATTTTCTTTAAAAGAGATGTCGGTGTTTCGAGAGCCGGCAAGTAAATTTGTAGGTCTAGAGGGGCTACGCGCTCCCGCTCCTTGAATGGTTAGACCGAAAGAAAGGAGGTCCAAGATTTATACTGGTTCGGGCGGAACGTCCCTACTCCAGTTCGTGAGGTGGTCGGGTGTTATTGATTCTGGTGTATCCGTCGTGTTACAAGCGAGGGCTGAGCTCGAGCTCAGAGCACCTTGTGCACAGGGGTTGCCGGGTATGGCTACGAGTGTGATTCGGGAGTGCTATGTTCGACTGCCTACACCGTCTCCGCTCCTGAGGGCCATGCCTCCCCTTATATAGCCCGGGAGGCAAAGTTACCGTGAGGTTACGGAAGTGTGTAAAGGAAAAAAAAAATAGATGGGGCTCCCTACGCCTAGGAGTCCGGTCTTTTGCCTCGGTGTCTGGTTGCTGGACTTGACCTTTGACGGGTAGCCGCACGTCCTGTGTTGGGTTGGTGGAGGCGCAGGGCGACGGCTCGGTCCGTTCCTCCGGAACGGCGACCGCTCTCGCCAAGAAGTGTTAGGTGCCGACGCCGAGGGCGCCCTTTGGGACCGCCTTGGGAAGGTGCGAGCGCCCGTCCCGCCGATCGTGATTTAACCGCGATCGGCCCGCTTTAGGTGACCAGCAGAGGCCGGTTTCTGACGATTTGACGTCTGCTTTCGGTGAAGATGATCCGAGCTTGTTCGGGGCTGCCGATCGGTCCGACCCATTGGCCGGGCCAACCCTGGGTCGTCGTTGCCGTAGTCCGTGGGGCGCCGGTCCTGTAGCGCTTTGGTCGGACTGCACTCTGGGTTGGCTTGTCGGGAACCGAGCGCCCTCGCGTGGGCTGGTCGGTCGGCCTTCCAGCTGCTGTGAATGCTGCTCGGAGGGCGTCCGACTTATTGCGTCGGTCGGGCCCCCCTTCGGGGCTGGATTGGTCGGAAGTCGTGGGCCTCCGAGCAGGGCTTCTTGTTTGAGGCTTAGGCGCGGTGGCGGCCCATATGCTTCTCCTGAGCCGCTAGGGATACCTATGCCCTGGGTATTCGTCAAGAGATATCATACTTCTCGAGTGTATATTTTGCAGAGGAACACAAAGTCAATGCTCCCACGATGCGGTACCATGTAGATGAAGAGACACCTTGTAGTGACCTACAGATTTTCCAATGGAGAGGTACTACCGTTGGTAGTTGCACTGCTTACTATTACACTTCGGAAGAAAAGAAGTCTGCTTTGCTGTACATGTACTCCAATATGGAAGGAACTAATTGATAATATGCCCCAAAGTTGAGGTGGCTTTGATGATTTGCCCTTCTCTGTGTCTATGACATATGGGTCCAGAGCCCACATGTCATAGACACATATGGGGTAAATCATCAAAGGGCTCCTCAACTTGGGGGGTTATCCTCAAATCCCCCATATGGAAGAGATGGAACAATATTTCACGTAAGCGTTTACTTTGTACATGAATCAAGCTATGCTGCCGAAGACATCATTCATTTATGTATCCATTTACGTTTTACATGATGAATTCGATAAGCAGAACTGGACGTCTATTCGTCAACCAACTGCCAAGCAACTTAATACGATGCGTCGGGATGGAATAAATGGGGGCCCTAATTTCATCACTTGGTTCCGAGATCATGTAACACCTTCACATCCTATAATATTCTGTAATGTTACGTTTCAATATATTATAAATCTTATACAACTTCGAATCATATTTTGTTGGCAGTGTGTGAAATATGGGAACGTCCATGAGGACTTGCTTCAGCTATCCTATGCCCGCGTAACTGTTAAAAGCTATGGGCGATACGACGTGAACGGGTTTCGGTTCCGTTCAACCAAATTTGAAGCTGGTCGTCCCCTTGCGGCCACAACAAATATTGGAGTTGTAACTAGGGCAATCGATGCACAAGGGATCAAACAAATTTCTATGGAATCATTCAAAACATCCTCGAGTTCAAGTTTGCAGGAATAAGGAGCTCAAAGTAGTATTTTTCGATTGTGTTTGGTTTGATAGCAAACATGGGACTCATCAAAACCAAGATGGGATGGTAGAAGTCAAACACAACGAATGCCTACATGGCTATGACAATTTTATCCTTGCTCACCAAGTTGAGCAGGTGTATTATATGCCATATCCATGCACAAGACTGAGTGCTTGCGGGTTGTGTACAAAGTGAATCCCCGAGAACGGTTACATACTCCTGGTGATGCTGGTTATCTTGATAGCCAGCTGGAGGCCATGGAGGATGTTGAGGTTTTCCAAGATGAAGAATTGCCAAGCACTTTTGATATAGAGACTAGTCCAGGTCTCGATTCTTTAGTCAGAGACCGTGGAGATATAACGATTCCTGAGAAACGGAAAAGACAACCAATCAAGAAAAAAGTAACAAGTCGTCCCTTAGAAAGAACGAGACTACATCATCGCGACATTGATGAATTTTGACAAGTAATTTTGTGTGTTTATTATCTTGTTCATTCATTCATTATTATTGTTGTTGTACTAACTTGATATTTTTCTTTCAACAGGATGCCCCGATCGATCAAGCAGCTGGCGAAGGGATTCCTCAATGGCAGGAGGAAGTCCAGTAGTTCGCGTGACGAGGAGGCCTTGTTTCAGGGTAGCGCTTCAAGCGCAAGTAGACGGCGTGCTTTGTTGAGTCCAGTGGAGCCTGAGTTGCAGAGTCGTAGTGTTCCTTTGCAGAGTGGAGAGATAACTAAGCTTCATGTCAAAACATAAATATGACATAAATATGACATAAATATAACTGTCTTGTATTATTTCGCAGGATGAGACGACGAAGGAAGAAGTGGCTGCTGCCATGGATGTTGATGCAGGTAAACTAGAATGTTATATTCTCTTAATTTATTTGATTATTATCTTCTTTATTCATTCATTATTATTGTTGTTGTAGGTGGGATCGATGAGGATCAGGAGGTTGATGTTGACGCAGGTAAACTAGAATGTTATATTCTCATAATTTATTTGATTATTATCTTCTTTATTCATTCATTCATTATTATTGTTGTTGTAGTGGGATCGATGAGGATCGGGAGGCCGATGTGGGCCAGGGGATGAGGACCCAATGGGTGAGGATACGACCGAGGGTTCACCTGAGCCCGCTTTGAGGTTTAGGAGGAGCCATCTCGTCGCCCCTCAAATGCCAGACGGGAGGATGACAAGGTTGTGATCACACCTGTTGGCGATAGGTTTGTATTTTCTAAACCATGTCTTATTTCATTTCTTTCCTAACTGGAACTATATCATTTATATGTCTTGCAGTTCATGGAATGACTTCGGGTTTGACGGCAGAGGGCACCATAGGCGGGTTAACTACGTGCTAGGTAACCTCGCCGCTTGCACTACCCCCGGGTTGGTCACAATGACCAATGGCGAGCAATTTGTTGCTACTAGTTGGGGTCATTACCGCTTGTTCTAATGCCGAGCACTTGAATGCTCAGGGGCGCTTTGGAGTGACTTTTGGGTAAGATTCTCTGTGCGCTTGATATTGGTTCAACTGTCGATTCTTTACTATTCTAACTATTCTTTGTGATGAACAATTGCAAAAGCGTTACCGTTTATCGACGGTGCAAACATGGAGCATGCTCGTAGAGTTTTCCATGTAAATGCACGTCGGGTGACCAAAGATGCATTGTCTAATGCTCGGATTCAAGCAACAAATCTTTACTTGAGGTCCATTAAAGGCAACGAATTAACAGGACTCGTGGGTCTCGTAAAGTTACTTGACCGAGAACAACATGCGGTAAAACAACAAATATTGGAGCTATTTGAGTTTAACGTTTCTTGGTAATATTGTTTTAATGTATTAATATCTTTGTGCAGTCATGATTCCATGGTTGGGGACCGCCCAGAAGCTTACCAGGCTTTTTCGGCGCTGGGATTCACCGAGTTCATCGCCAAGTCAAAAAGAACCGAGGCGAGGCAAAGAATCAAAGCACACGATGGCGCAGATGGACATATGCATAAAGCTAAGCGCATGGTAAGTCCGCCATAGCAATCTTTTGCAAAATACATGTTACCAAGTATATGTATGCACCTAACTTATGTCACAGGAGGCTCGGACCGGTGTTCACCGAGTGATATTGAAGTGTACGTGGAAGGTCATAAAGGTCGAGACCGACACACCTGAGCAAGTAGTGCAATCAATGACTCTTGATCGGTGGTTAGTGGTCAAATTTTGATCCAATTCAAATTAAGTTGTTTGATTTGCAGTTCCCATTTAAATTGTCTCGATTTGGTTATGTAGGAGAAATATGGCGAGGAAATGGTCAAGCGCCATGGTGAAGACTATGATTGGAGGAAGGAACCGCTGACGGCGTAGCTATGCATGCTAGTGGAGGCGGCAAGGCCCATGGACAGTGAGATGTCATACCTTCTAAAATTTCATGAAGTCATAATTTCAAGTGCTCAAGCCTTTGTGGTCACGCATTTTGAAGGTACTCCATGTTCACCTGGAGTGATCGACTCAGCGGTGTTCGAAATGAGAGGATCTTCTTCGCCCTGACCTCGGGGTTGATAGCCATCGCTCCTCGGAGCGAGGAGTTGGAGGTTACTAGGCTGCATGAGGAGGCTGCGCCAACGTGATGATTATGCAAGGGTATGACAAGAGTACTACGCTTCATACCGCACAACAAACAAGCGGCGATTCAAGTAAGTCCAGTCTTCAATCTATTGCATTTAGAGAATATATTAATTCAAAATACTTATACATTGTATTTGTAGGCAATGTTCTAGGCGATGGGGCAAAACATTTTCTTTCCACTGCTTCAGTGGCATGCCGCCACCGCCACAATGGGGGATGTATCCTCCGGCACCTCCTGCAGCTCAAGTATTCTTGCTAAACATTGTGAATCGAGTTGAACTTAGTCAATCTAGCTAATATTAGCTTGTTGTACCTAATCTTGTTCAAACTAGCTACATTTAGTCAATCTAGCTAAACTTAGTCATTTCTAGCGAGACTTAGTGAATCTAGCAAGACTAAGTATCTCTAGAGTCAAGTTTGATGAATTTAACGATATTTAGTTCATTTTGCTAAACTTGGTCCGTTGTAGTTAAACTTTGTAAATGTAGTTAAATTTACTCAATATAGCTACACTTACTAATTTCTAGCTAAACTTTGTCAAAACTTGTAAATCTAGTAAAATTTGATCAATCTAGCTATAATTGTTGCCTTATGTAGGGATCAACGGCACATGGGTCCTCGTCTTCTGATTACTCACCGCAACACTTGCAAAGACCTCGCAGATCCGCGGTTCGTTTCTTACTTGTCTCCTTATGGTACATTCATTCTTATATTATTGTCTAATCTTACATTTTCTTGTGTAGGGAACCGACGGTGCAAATGCCTTTGTCAAGCGCTCTTTGCTTCCGGATCAGCGGCGAACTCCAATCAACGGATGGCGGCAGAGCTTGTAGATTGTTTGATAGTTGTCACTTTGGATGTGTATGATTCGAGGTGAACTTTTGGATGCGTTTGTAGTTGTGTCACTTTGGCCTTTTTTGTATGTTATGACAATTTGGATATTATGATGGATCGATAACTTGATTATATGCATGTTCTGTGCTTGATTGATTATATTCATGAATTGTATGTGTTGATGTGTGAATTGCTGTCAATGTTGTGAATATTATGTATTGAATTGTGTGGCGAAACATGAAAATAGGGGTAAAAGTAGCCCCTGATATTACTAATTAACGTCGGCCAAAGGGCTGGCCGACGTTAATTAGCCGCTAATTAGCGTCGGCACAAGGGGTCAACCGACGTTAATTAGTAATCCTCTGATCTGTTTTGCGTCGACAAATCTCAAGAAAGCGCTAATTAACGTCGGCCAAATATGAGCCGACATTAATTATCCCCACGGCGCTAATTAACGTCGGCCAGGCCTAAGCCGACGTTAATTAGTAATTAACATTGGCCAAACAGGGGCCGACGTTAATTAGCGGGGTCACGGCAGTAATTAGAGTCGGCTGTGTCAGGCCGACGTTAATTACTAATTAACGTCGACAGCCGATGTTAATTATGCTAATTAACGTCGATTAACTATCGTGGGCCAAAAGCCGACGTTAATTAGCCATTTGCCGACGTTAATTGTAATTAACGTCGGCAAATGGCTAATTAATGTCGGCTTTTGATCGATGTTAATTTGCGGGATTACTGTAGTGCAACCAAAACAACGGGGTCCGTATAGATGCCTATGACAGCAATGGCAATATGCAGACATACTACGGATTCATAGAAGAGATTTGGGAGCTTGACTATGGGCCTTTGAAGGTCCCCCTCTTATGGTGCCAATGATTCAGGCTACCTAAGGGCATGAACATCGATAAGTACAGTATCACTACCGTGGACATAAAACACGTCGATATAGAAAAGAACCATTCATACTTGCTAATGCCGTTAGACAAATTTTCTTTGTAACGGATCTGGCTGACAAGGAAGCCACTTGGTTCTTCAAGGAAAAAGAAGGATTGTGAGAGTTGAGAATGTAGTTGACAAGGAAGACTATAACCAATTCGATGAGCTTCCTCCTTTTGGTGAGAACATCGACCTAGGTCTCATGGAAGACATAGAGGAAGCTATATACATACGCCGCGATCATAACGAAGGTCGGATCGTAACTTAGTTGTATAATTAAGGATATGCTTTATTTTGTATGAAGGTCAAGCTTCAATTTGTAATATAAACATTTTGTACAAAGGACATGCTTCAATTTGTAATGTATGGAGTATTGATTATTATAATTATTCAAAAAAATTTGCAGAATATTTCGATATTGTTTGATACCTATAGAAAATCAATAACAGAGAAATCAATAGTCAGTTAGTCAGCTTGTCAGAATTTTACAAACCTCCTCAGGTCAAATCTCAAGCCAAACATTTACAAAAACATCATCAGCTCATCAATATCCTTCTCAAAAAGTTTCAAAAATTTTCACCTCAATTTGGATGTTCAATTAAATCGAAATCCACGTGGCTATCCAGAAATCAGAAAAGTCCTTTTCTTTTACCCTCCACCCTCTGCCATGTCCTTGCCTCCCTCTGCCATGTCCTTACCGCGACAGCAATTTGTGCCACACCAGGCTACCCAATCCTTGCCGCGGCAACAATTTCTGCCACACCAGCACTTGGCATGCACACGGAGTGGGGGGTGCATGGACTATCACTGCCGGTTCTTTGGTAACACGGCATAGATGGTGAACATCAGCGCCAGTTGACATACAACGACCGACACTAATATAATAATGCATCGGTGCCACATCTTACCCTGCACCCAACACTGATAGTTCCACATCACTGCCGGGCTATATTTCAACCGGTAGTGATGTTGTTATATCATTACCTGTTCATAAATGACCTAGCACTAATAGTCATACATCACTACCAGGTTATATTTCAACCGGTAGTGATATTGTTATATTACTGCTGGTTCATAAATGACCCCGTAGTAATAGTCTTACATCACTGCCGGGTCTAAAACAACCCGGTAGAGATAATACATTAGTGCTGGGTCATTTCATTGAACCGGCAATAATAATCCTCCCTATATATACACCCTCTTTCCCGCACTTAGACATTTCCCATCCCGTTTGTAATTCCTGTCCTTCATTTGTGCGCCCTAGCCACCATGAGCACTCCGCGTCCCCGCGCCGGCCCTCCCAGTGGCGAGCCCTCCCCGCCGTCTCCCCCTGCAGCGCCTCCCCCCGGCGCTCCCTCCACGCGGCGCCTCCACCTCTCCGAAACCGCCCGACTGATAAGGTTGCTATTACTGTCCTTTTGTGTTTTATAGCGATTTCATGGGATTTTTTAGGGTTTCTTGTCGAGATTTAGAGCTTGCTTGGGAGTCACAATGTAGAGAACTTAAATTCGTTGCTATGTGTGTTTGGCTTGGATCGATAATAGGTTGTGCAAATTACCCAAGGCAATTGCAAAATAGAAAAAATTTATGTGCATTATGATGTTATTTCTACTATTTTATTATTAGAAGAAGTATAAATAAATTGTAGCTAATTTGATCCATTCAGTAGACCAATTAGTAGACCATGGTTCAACTTTTCTAAATGCCTTGGTCACCATGGATTTGCAATTGTGGGAAGCTGATAAGATATGAGCATTGCTAGTTGTTCAAGAATATTGGTAGGTAGATTTCCAAGTGTTGTGAGGAGGTATGACTAGTTGGAGATGTATGTGGTGTATGTTCTTCATCATGTGTGTTGACAGTCTTTCTCTACATTCTTACGGTTATAAGTGCGACTTGAGCAAACGGATTGCTTTTCCCCATTGAGGTTAGAGTTGTTATCACAAACTTGCATGTGGAGATTGAGCATCTGAAGGTGCATATCCATTAATTGGGTAGGGAACCATAGGAGTGGTGGGACATGTTGAACCAAATCCTGCTATGTATCATGTGAATTATTCTAATTCTGGTGAATTTGAAATTTCTATGTATATGTGAATTTCAAAGCAATTTATGTGTATCATGTATATGTGAAATGTAATGTATTTGAATTTTTAAATTTGTATGTATCATGTCAAATGTATATGTATCATGTGAATTATTCTAATTCTTGGTGAATTTCGAAATTTCTATGTATATGTGAATTTTGAAGCAATTTGCATGTATCATGTATATGTGAAATGTAATGTATTTGAATTTTGAAATTTGTATGTATCATGTCAAATGTATATGTATCATGTGAATTATTCTAATTCTTGGTGAATTTGAAATTTCTATGTATATGTGAATTTTGAAGCAATTTACATGTATAATGTATATGTGAAATGTAATGTATTTGAATTTTGAAATTTGTATGTATCATGTCAAATTTATATGTATCATGTGAATTATTCTATTATTCTTGGTGAATTTCAAAATTTCTATGTATATGTGAATTTTGAAGCAATTTCTGTGTATCTTGTATATGTGAAATGTAATGTATTTGAATTTTGAAATTTCTATGTATCATGTCAAATGTATATGTATCATGTGAATTATTCTAATTCTTGGTGAATTTCGAAATTTCTATGTATCTGTGAATTTTGAAGCAATTTCAATGCATCATGTATATGTGAAATGCAATGTATTTGAATTTTAAAATTTCTGTGTATCATGTCAAATGTATCGGTATCATGTGAATTTGTTCCACCGCCGGTGGGTAGTGCCCATTCAGGGCAAGTATGACACACCACATACATTGATATTAGCAACTGTAACGCATTACAAAATGGTAATTACGCCTTATATATGCAAAACATTGATATTACGCCTTATAAATGCAAAACATTGATATTAGAAACTCTAATGCACGACAAAATGGTCATTCAAATTGTGCGAAGATTCATCTCATAACTTTGTTAATTTAAAATTTCAGATAAACTTGCTGCACATGGCCTCCAATCAGGGAAAAGTGCCGGATGGCGCCGAGCCCATGAACCAAAGCCCGGAGCGAAGCTCGACAAGGTTCCTCAACCTAAAACAACCCGAGGCAACAAACATACACGAGGTAATCCTTTAGTACCATTCTTAAGTAGTATGTGCATTCTAATGAAATTCTTCACGTAGATGGGGTAATTCTCTAGCAGGGCCAAACGACTAATGAAATGGTCAAAATATAGAGTCAGACATCAAGTGAATGAAGGCAGCATCGTGGGCGAGGTCCTAGCAAGATGTGCACAGGTGAACGAAAAGTGATCGTGGAGCTTAACTTAGTTGGGGAACCAGCTATACCCACATCATTGCTTGGGCCATATCGGATAGCATACGGGGTCCTAGCTAGAGATAATGTGTTAGTGTTATGCCCTTGAGGCAGTCATATAGATGATTGTAACATGACTATGTTTATGAATAATAATATGATTATTGGTCCAATGAATGTATATCATTATATTGATCAGTAAGTATGTGACTTGCTTATAAAACTCTCTACTTATTGATATAATTCTGTAAGTATCTCTGATCGGGTATCATCGTATAGGACAACGATGAATAGATCAGCACATGTATTGATCGATGATCATGTTTCATAGATCATGGGATATGGAGATATCATCAATACATTGTGAACTCATGATGAAGAATATGGGTTAGATAAACCCGCAATGGGACACTGCGAGAATGTTACATTCTTAGGTGTCATCAGTGTATCTCATACATAGTGGATGTATGATACTTAGACCTGAGATTGTCACATTCCCTACATGTGTAATAGTTTACCTTGGGGCCATCAAACGCTATTTCCTAACCGGATAGTTATAAACGTAGCTTTCATGTTTGCTATGAAACATACAGAGGGAAGTGAGCAGTCAAGATGGAATTTGCTACTCCTGTGTAACGGAGATATATGTCTAGGCCACTCATGTGATATGATTAAGGAAGTGCATGGCCATGTCGTAATTGAGAAGTCAATCACAACTTATTAATATGTCACGGATACGAGAGATGGATTGAACTGTCAAAGGATGACATACTTCTCGCTTTGAGTTCGATCTTCATATAGTTTGGTAAAGGGATTATTAGATGAGTACTTTTGAAAGGTTCTATCCGATTTGATCATATGCATTTGGGAGTTGGCATGCTTTGTAAGGAACCGCTAACAGCTATTGGATTGGAAAAGGGTTTTTCGAATCTATGTCCAAATGTACATGAACTTACAGGGTCACACACTTAACGGGCTGGGACGCATTAATTCGGATTGGATCCGTAATTAAAGGACCTCGTGGGCTTAATGCGCTGATGGGCCCTGACTTAGGGTTTCATCGCGTGGCTATATAAGGAGAGGAGAAGGGTGGGCATGACAGAAGTGGTTCACGTCCAGAACCCTAGCCTCCACCTCTCATTGCCCCTGCCGAGCGACACGGTGCTTGCACGGCGACGCACGGCGTTCCATCTCGGGATGTGTGGACTGTTGTGGTGACGCTGCTGCTACTGCGGCGTGGTAAGGACGAACCGCAACGAGGACGATCCGCGTGAGGATGATCCACGGCGAGGACGATCCATTACAACAACGCGCGAAGGATTCCACAATTGCGCATCTAGTGGTAATCCAATCTGTGATTCCCTTCTTGCGAGTAGCTTTCTGGTTATGCGGTAGAAATTTTAATTTGTGCTAGCGTAGCATACCGCGTTCCTCAACATAATGTGCCCATCATCTACAAATCGTGGACACGTCAGCGCGATTGCCCGTCATATGTTCCCGATGACATCAAGGAAACATTGTGACAGAGTTGACAGTGAAGTTCCAGTTTTTCGAAGATCAGTTGGAGCTTGCTAGGAAACGTGCACTAACCATTATGGGATCCGCATGGAAGAACTGGAAGACAAAACTGAATAAGGAGTATGTCAAGAAGGATCAAACACCAGATTTTAATAGATACCCGAGGTTAGAGCAATTTTGGGATGAATTCGTGCAGTATAAGAAATTTGATGAAGCCCAGGCTATCAGCCAACAGAACAAGGCTAATTCGGACAAGAACATTTACCTCCATGTGCTAGGCATCGGTGGCTACGTGAGGAAAGTACCCAAGTAGGATGCACGGGAAGAACAACTAACTTGTAGTGGTGTTATTACTGTGACGTCCGAGATGGCCCCAAGATCAAAGTACTGGTTGCTTGCGAGGGGAGCTAGTCTATCGAATGATGGTAGCTTAAGCTTTAGAAGCGAGAAAGATGAGGAAATCTCGAAGAAGATCGCAGATGCCCACTCCCAAGCTACTCATGGCTCCTTCCAGCCAAGAAGGGAGAATGACGAGCTAACATGCACCTTGGGTAATAAAGAGCACCCTGGTCGCACTAGAGGGTTCGGCTTGGTGCCTTGAAAAGCAGCGTTCCCAAAGGATACTGAAATTTATAAGCAACCAAAGAAATCTAGACACGAACAGTTGGATGAATGTGTACAAGAAATAGAAGACCGGATAAACAGAAGGAAAATTGAATTTGAAGAAAAGATACAAAAGATGCAAGAAATGCTAGCAAATGTCCTTAGCGAACGTCAGTCACATGACGGCGGCCACTAGCTCTAGAGTCCTGCCGTAGCTCATAAAAGCAGCCAAGCATCTGCGGGCGCCTGAAGAGGACACAACGTGTAGTTTTCTGTGGATAAAATTGTAGAGCCGACACGCTGCAGTCTGTAACTGCTCGTAGCGAACATTACCATCAAGGTGGCTGAAGGGGTGGCTTGGCCATGCATCGAGGGGCAAATGTTGCATAACCATCCAATTCCTCAAGGATACGCCAAAGTTTCAGTTGACAGCATGGTTGATAGATACCGCAAAGTGAAGGTTGAGATCTCGGGCGAGGAGGGAAAAAATAATCTTGGATAAAGCTTGGGCACATTCATCGCGTGGCACAAGCGCTATATAAAGTTTGCCTCAGATGATGATAACGACGATGATCTTAATAACGATGACGAGGCGGACTCTCCACCTAGGAAAAGTCCTCCTCCTCCGGCGTCACCCAAAAAAGGTCCTTCTCCTGCTCCAGCGCCACAAGACAGTAATCGAAGAACACCGTGATCTCAACATTCTACACGGTCAGGGGGGAAAAGTTCCTCATTTGTGAAGACAGCCAAAACTATTAGTAAGAAACGAGCATATGACCTGACCGAAGAAAAAACAAGAGAGGAAGTAGACGCTAGTGTAACAACGCACTTGAAGAAGACGCCACCACCTGCTAAGGTTGAAATCGAAGCTGCCGAACGGGATTTCTTCGTGGGCTTAGCGATGGTTAAACAGACAGGACAGGCGATTGAATCTCCTCAATTTAGCCAACGATCAGATTACGAGCGCATGTTTAGGAAGAAATCTAAAGAAGATAGTGGTAAAGCAGTTGTTGCTGGAGGTCAAAGTGGTGCTAAAGGGCAGGAGCCCCCTCTAAAGTGGCCATTCATTAACGGGGAAACTTTGGTGGATCCAAATGTGGAGCCTAAACTAACCACATAGTTACGGTGTCTACATCAATGGTACCGGCAGTATGTCCAAGAGAAAAAAAACGATGCTTTCCTTGTCAAATACAAAGATATGGATTTTCACAACATAGACGACATTTTCTGGGTAGAACATATAGAACTATATCAGTTGTACCAATGAGATGCCCTGGACATGTCTATATTAAGAATGTGGACTCTGTAAGTCTCTTGTATAATTCATATTGTACATTCACATACCCTTAAACAGAGGGTCTGACTTCTTTTTTTATGTAGAATGGAGGCAATGACACTTAGAGCGGAATTAAATGAAAAGATAGGATTCCTCGACCCGGGTCTTGTCAACTGCAAACTTATTATAGATCTAAGAAAAATAAATGATGTTGAGGAGTACGTACTCAAGGCGCTGCTAAAGCTACAAGACAAGACCTACATACTTTTACCCTACAACTTTTAGTATGTGTTTCCCTGCCTACTAGTCTCGCATATTTGATGCACAACACTATGTAACGACTAATTGGCTTCTGCGGCTTTCACTGGATCGTCCTTGTCTTCATGTTAGACAAAAGCAACATCACTGTTTTGGACTCAATGAGGAAACCGACAAGCAATTACAAAGAATTAATAAAGTTGCTAGACAGGTAAACTCGGTCATTGCATTATTGCTACAGTAATCTTCCATCCCATTGCACCTAATTAATTTTAATGACTACTCGAAATCATGAACAAGGTGTATGCAAAATACCACAAGAAGAGTCAGCAGTGTCGTCCATTCACGAAGAAGTTCAGAATAAAAACCGATTTTCCGTGCCTGAGACAACCCCAAGGAAACAATTTATATGGATACTATACAATGACACATATGCACGCGTTCATCACTGATAGTACGGACTACAACGATGAGCTGGTATATCGATCATTATATGTTGACCCATACTTTCCTTTATAAAGACGATGACACTAATTAATGCTTCAATTCCTCCCATGACAGTGCATGAACCTGAGCACCAGCAGCCTGCTCGACAACGAAATTGAAGCCATTCGAGGGCAGCTAGCCGGATTCATCGTTCGAGAAATTATCAACCCGAAGAGCGAGTTTCACGAGCATTTGTAACTTAAGTGAGATGTCAACGATTGTGAATGAACAATATAATACTTAAATATTATGATGCTTCAAAAGTGAATGAACAATGTAATAATTAAATATTATGATGCTTCAATGTATTTGAATTACCCTTTAGCGATGTTTCATTACTATTGTGCACAACGTATACCGTACAGAATACATCTACTGTACAATATATATGCTACAACATTACATAATACATATACTGCAACAAATATATATATATATATATATAAAAAGGTTTAAAAAACCATCACTGCCAATTTTGGATATGAAAATATGGCAAAAAGTTATCACTGCCAGTTGCCAAGGTAAAAGTGGCAGTGATAAGTATCACTGCCGGGATTGATGAAAATGTAGCACTGATAGTTACTTATCACTACGGTTATAAGAGATAACCAGCAGTGATAGTTACCTATCACTGTCGGTTATGAGAGATAATTGGCAATGATAATTATTATCACTGCCGGTTGCACAATATGAACCGGTAGTGATAGTAATTATCACTGCCGGTTTACATCCAGCAGAATGATAGTCCTCGACTATCACTGCCACTTAGGTAGTGTCGGGTCTACATCCGATGGGGATGCCGATATGGGTCCAGTAATAAATATGTATTCTGTAGCGGTGATCGTGAGGTTTCATTGGGCAGTAAATACTTCTGGCTTACTAAAAGCTCGAGATCTATCTGACGAGCAAGCTCCACCAAACCAAATCCACCCAGACTGTAGTCGGACCACGCATGCATGTACGACTACGCTCGGACCACGCATATATACGAGCGCATAAAATGAAGAACCATTCGTTTACGATTGAACTTCTGTTTGGTCGAGCATGACACTGATTATTTGATCAATAATAACTGACAAATCATTTATTTCAAAGTTACCGTGAAATGCACAATAGAGTTACTACCAATTTGCCAATGTGTCATAAGATTTTACTACCGTACTAACAAAGTGAGCTAAACCTTAGCATAATTTGTTTATATATTCTTTTCACATATGTATGATAGTAAAATATATACATACTGATAGTAATATATACATAGTAAAATCTGATTCATATTGTGTTTATTGGCGAGACTTATATCAATTTCTTACTCTTATCGTCAGTAAGGCATTGGTAAAAACCGTTCATATAAAGGAGCTGCCAATAAAAAATTATAGCTGAAATAAAGAAAAAAGATTCATATACAAACAAGGGGAACATATTTATTAGTTGAGTTGACCACACTGTTGTTTGGTTTAGTCAACACACGAAGCGAAGGGGGCATATGGATAGTTTGGACATGCTTCTGTATAGTTTCGATCAGCACGTGTGGAATAGCTTAATATAACATCTCAACAGTCACATGATATGTGAGTCTAAACTTTCACACTGGGAGTCCTGTACACGCTCATGGCAGTATCAAATTAATTTTTAATAATATTTTTAATGAAAATTACATAAGTAATATACCGAATTTAAAATTACAAATATACATCCGGTTACCATTTGAATTAGCGATAGGTCTTTGTCGCCAATTGAAATGGCGACAGTTCTCTATAACCATTGGCGATAGAGTCACTATCGTCATTTCAATTGGTCCTTGTCACCATTTCAACTGACGACACAGCTCTGTAGCTAGTTGAAATAGTGACATGAGTGTATATTTGTAATTTTTTAATTTGACATAATATTTCTGTTATTTTTCATTTAAACAATATTATTTCAAAAAAGTTTCGCAGTATGAATGTAAATGATAATTTCGTTCACATTTCTTTGCTACTTTGTTTGGAAGATCACGTCATGGCATGTTGCTGTGAACTGCCAGCTATACCGCCACTGCACACTTCATATTTCATACAGGAGCTCAACCCGACCTCATCCGTCGACGAACGCTCATGCTAAGGTAATGCATCTGGGAACTACATATAATTCCTGAAGCAATTCCTCAAAGTGAAAGTTATAGGTTAGGCCCAAGGCAAATTACTCAATATATCACACACTAGAGCATTTTTATTAAATATTTTTTCTTCGCAATATTTAAAAAAACACCCTACCAGAATTTATGTGTGTACAAGTTAAGACACATACGACCTATGCACATCACACGTGTGCTCGTTCTTCTTTAGGATACAAGTTGAACGCACAGAATCCATTCGCACTACACATGCGTGCACATTCTTTTTACCGCCTCCAGAGTGCGAAAACACATTGTCGCGACCACATAAGGTAGTGTTTGGTTTGAAGCCAAAACCTGGATGGGATGAGGCGGTCCATGTTTTTCTCGTCATCCATGCGTTTGGTTGGGTGTATTGCCTGGATGGGGTCATCTAAGAAGATAGAATATGCTGCAAAGATTCCGGATGGAGCTATCCCAGGAAATCGCCCGGACGAGGCCATCCAGTATCCATTATGCGATTGGTTTATATATTTGTTAGCTCTTGATTTTCATAACACCCAATTAGCTCAGTTGGTTAAGGCTCTGGCTTTACAGCAGGAGGTCCTGCGTTCGAAACACAGAGCGCGCGCGAGACTGTAGCAAACATCTACAGTGTCTTGAAGTACTGTTGCTTGTATAGTCAACAGAAGTTTTCCTCTTTCTAGTATTTTTGTTTATTTTTTAAAAATTTCAAATTTTTAAAGTTACAACACTTGGTTTGTTTTTTTCATTCCAAAATTTTTAAAAAGATTTTTTTCTCTCTATTAGAATTAACAAACCGTCTATCCTCATCATTCATCCAACCAAACAAAAAACTGGCTCATCCCATCCATCCAACCAAACAAAAAACTGGCTCATCCCATCCATCCAACCAAACAAAAAACTGACTCATCTCATCCATCCAACCAAACGGCCACCTAGATGACTCCATCCCATCTAAATCTGGATGGCCATATCCCATCCAACCTCGTCCTCCAACCAAACGCACCCTAAATGTACCTATTTTTTTTATTCAGGCGAGAGAGCTGGGTAACCTGGTTCCATCCCACGTCCCTCCAAAATGACAAATAAAACCTAACACGCCACAGGCAAGTCTAAACTTATTTTTTTAAATAAAAAACGACCCTTTTCACCACTACACCAGTGGTGGTGTATCAGTGTTCATTTGGTAGTGTGGCGGATAAGGGTCATTTTTTTTTAAGAAAAAGATTAGAGATCGGTTTATTTTCAAATATTGTTGAACAATCAAAAAATAAAAAAAATGGATAACTTAACACTTGCTGCCAGCAATAGATATATATACCAAGTCTATGTGGTAGTCAATCTAACTCAAACCCTTTTAAAGTTCAGCACATTACACGATATGGGAAAACGGATATAATCTTCCAATGCTGAATCTAGAAATGTTCCCACTCTGAAGATAAGACACACATAACATCAAGCGCAGGTGCAAGAGCTAAAGTAAAATGTGGGTTTGGGCACTTTAATTACAAGCACTTTGGTATGCATAACACCGGGGCAATCAGCAGGCGTCGTTGGATGCAACGGATCAGTCCGCAGTCCAGCTCTGCTCCACAATCTCTCGTACTTTACGGTTGTATTCCCGCTTGTTCTCACTGAATAGGCGGGCAGCTTCAGAGTTGGCAGGTGAGTTTGGGTTTGGATCGCAAAGCAGTGACTGCAAATATTTAATGCCAGGTTAGATACACAGACCGTGCCAAGATAACAAAATGAAATAAAATTGCTGGATCAACAAAACTAGTGGTTTGTTCATTACTTGTCATTCTCAAAGAATCAAGATATATATGGTTATGTCGTTTTTTGCATGATACACGGCCTCTCACACTCACCAGTGACTGCTGGTCACCAACTCAACAGGGAATGGGCATCAGCAAATCAGAGGGAAGTTGCCAATCTACTGTTGCCTCATACATTTTTTTGATAGTGTCACAGAGTTCGGGATAAATTATAATTGTTTCCCAAAATTAGAAAAAAGAAGGAAATCTTCAGTGAAAAATATATAACAATTGAACTCAATGCTGAACTAGTAATTGGTCCCAGAGAAGACTGGTTATCTCCAGATGGGATCCTTAGGTAGATGTCTAGTGATAGTGCCTCTAACAAAGAAAACCAATTATTTAAAGGGAACATCATTAATCATTTAGTACTTAGCAATGGATCATGTAACAAAGAAACGCAGTAGTTTCTATAAGGAACCATTCACATGAATATCAAAGAGATATCATTAAAGTTAGTGAGAATTCACCAATCTTTGGTGAGTGGGTTTGCTCAACGTATTTCAAGACAAGACTTCAAATAAAAAACATTCTATGGTAATGGACTAATAGTCACATGACTTAACACAGGATTCTAGTGACCAAAAAAATTGATTAAAAATAAAAGGACAGGCATCCTTTACCTGGATGGATGTAAGTATAGCAGCTACATCATATATCGGGCTCCATTGGTTTTGTAGGATATCTAAGCATATGCTTCCATCAGCATAAACTGCTCATAATAAAACAGTACATATATGTGTAAGAGAAATCGATGAATGAATAATACAAGAAAACATAGCATCATTCTATGGTTGTTGTAAGAACAAAATTGTATTTACATAAAAAGACAAAACTACAGTCAAAACAGTAAGAAGCATTGTGTAAGCTCAAAATACGCTGCAAAAGCTGCAACTTTTTTATATCTTGATTTCCGTAAACTAATCATCAATGATTCTGATGTTAGAGGGCAAAAGTACATTTATCCAACAAGCATTAGTTGAATCTGTATATTTGCTAGCACATTCAGTGTTCTGCAACGACTGCACAGCAGCACAGATAATAAGGCTTACTGTTAGGATGAAACATCCGAGAAACAAATCGCACTGTAGGTGGCTTGTTAGGATAATCTTCAGTAAACTGAAGTGTCAGCTTGAACGTACCTGACAAAGTAAGCACAATTTGACATAGTTGTAACATGAAATAAATTAATGTTGATTCCTATAGAAACAAAAGACTAAAAAATGCAAGAACAAAAACATTACATATCACTCAAAAAGGACCAGAAAGGAAAGATGACAAACAAGCCATACCCAACAGATGAGTTCAAAATGAATTAATTTCTCCATCAATGTCATACAAATATTAAATACACGTCTAATTGATTATACTGAACAACAATAAGCATAGCAGGCAACAGAGAGAAAAAGAGACTCCAAGGCTGCACATCAATATGAAGACAAAAGGATATGCAGCTGAAACAGATAAATATAGAATATACATGCCTAGATATGAAACACCACCAGACACTACATGTCTAATTGATTACTCTAAACTACAATAAGCATACAAGGCAACAGGGGAAAAAAGAGACTCCTAGGCTGCACATCAATATGAAGACAAAAAGGCATGCAGCTGAAACAGATGAATGTATAATATACATGCCTAGATATGATACACCACAGACAGTACGAAACAAAAGTTGTTTTCAGGCGTTAACAAAACAACAAGAACAACGAAATGAAGCATAGCAGTTCAATAAGTTTTGGCCTTACAAATGGTAATGTTCTTATTGACCCAGAAGTAAATGACCTAAATCAACAGAGATACCAAAAATAAATATGAAATATGTAAACAGAACCATCTCAAAAAAATGCAAACAGAAGAAAACAAAGTAGGAGCTATGATGATATATCGTGCTTATGATTACTGTCCTATCTGCAACCCCTAACTAAAACTAAACGCCTTGAATCACATACCTCCATCCCATGGCGTGTCATCGGGTCTGCAAAACAAGATACAAGGAAATGACAACTAAGTACAATTGATTAAAACAGAATGGGTACAACATATAAAATCTTGAAGTCTAACATCTTACCCAAAAATTACGGCATTCCACAGCATTATATTGTTGTCCTGAGGGGCCCCACTTATGCCCGCAGGAGGATCCTGCATCAGTCGTTTGAAATCCCTCATCAGCCTCTTCCTTGCAGGTGTTGACATCCTCACCTTCTATAGAAATCATATCACTAGATTAGTCAAAAGGCAAAGAAAGAAAGAAAAATATCTAGGAATCAATCCAACACTACTACAACATACAAAAGAAATTGTATACTCACAGCCTGTTTTCCGAACTAAAAGCATTACTTGATCACTATAACTAAGATAGTAATGAGCTACCTTGATTGCTAGTATGGATTGTTCCAATTAGCAGGTGGAATGTGTAAATAACAAATAAAAGTTAGCAGATGGAACAAAACCTTATTGGCAATACTACACAGTACCCATCCATCAACTTTGGGCAAACATTAGTATGTAAAAGTAATGTACGTTCTTTCAGGAAGCATGGCATCCCAAATTAACTACCAAATGTGTACCTCAGAAATGGAACAAATCAGAGATTAGCGTCAAAATGAAATGGACAAATCCTAATGATTGGAATCAGTTTGTTTGTCGTGTTCCAACTGTAATGCAGATGAGGTGCACCTGAGCACAAGCATGTGCAAGAATTGAATTGCAGAGAATCCACAAGACTTGCCATCACAAGAGCAATCTACTCAAATGAAAAGTTGGCATAATAAACATGCAACCCCATCGCATTCCACATGCCTGAGACTACGATCATCTAGAGAGAAAAAATCCAAACCAAGACCGTCATGTGCAGAAACCGAAACATCGGTTCCGGAACCATTCCTCCAACAGCAAGTACGCCAACCGCAGCTGCAACAGAATCAATCACCTACAACCCTCAGCGACCCCGGCGTAAAATACAAGAATTCACTACACAACGACCACGGAAAGGCGCACGATCCTGATTACCAACAAAAAAATTAAAAGAAAAGGTAACGAAGCATCACACGCTAACAGATCTTTCGCAGCCGTGATCATTCCACGATCTACGCTACAAACTCAGGACTTGCAAAATCGCGTCACGCTTACAAGATGATAGCCACAGGTCAAGCTAGCAAAATCGGAGACCAAGATCGAAAGGGCAGAGTCGAGACGACCGCCGAATTTTACCTCCGATCAAACCGCCGCACTGCAGATCCCGCGGGAATCGATCGATGGCCACCCAACACCGCGACCTCCACAGGCTATAGCATACTGCAGTGGGTAAAGCCGATCAGGTAGAGGCGCGAGTAGATCTAGTCGGATCGGAGGAGCGGCAGGTTCGAGAAGGGGAAGGAAGGAAGAGTACAGACGTCGGAGGAGAGGAGCGGAGGGGAAATGGATTTGGGGGCCAAGGGAGCAAGGACGAAGCAGCGGACGACGAGTCACGAGTCGAAAATATAGAATTCAGCGCTTCTTTCTGGCCCTGGGTCGGTGGGTCCCATGTGAAGCGGAATGCATTTGTGACTGCACATTTTTTTTAAAAGATAATTTATACTATATCACTTCATTAGTCAGTAAATATTAGGTATATTTTAAAGTAATAATGAATAGAGTGATGCTAATAAATAAAGTGGTATAGTATAAATTATCCTTTTTATATCATTTAGATATGCCACTGAAATCCCATTTCAGTAAATAGTAGGTATTTTTTAAAGTGCCAATGAATAGAGTGGTATAATATAAATAGATCAATGCCCATGCATTGCTAAGAAAAATAAAATTAGTAACGAAACATAAAGGTCAAGCAATAAACGAAAATTGTGCTATAAAATCAAACATCTATTTCTCCCGATTACAAAAGTTTTTATGGTTTCTTCTCCGGTATGAATTAAAACCAAATATATTGTACATAGCAATATATATTACCAATCTTAAAAATCAATCAATCATTTTTATCCCTTTTTGAAATTTATATTACCAACTTGTGTTCCTTTTCCTCTCGCCATGCCTGCAGCGCGCGCTCTTCGGCGCCGTCAACCTCGTCTTCCTCGTCGCCTCGCTCGTTCTCGTCATCCACCGCCTTCGCAGGGGCGACATGGGGGCTTCCCCCGAGCATGAGGCCACCGCCATTCGGACCACTGGCGCTCTGTGATCGCTCGGGGCATCCGCCGTCTTCGCCGCGGCGTCCGCCATTCTCCTCCGCTCGAATTCTTCCTCCTGCTGAGCACGCCATGGCGCGTTGTGGAGTCCGACCGCCATTTCGGACCATGTCGCCGCTGATCGCTTCGGGGCATCGGCGCGGCCGCCATCCTCCTCGCGCTCGCATTCTTCCTCCTGCTGAGCACGCCATGGCGCGTTGTGGAGTCCGCCTTCCTCGCCGCCCACTTTGTTGCGCATGCCATGGCCGCGTGGTCAATCGCCTCGTACAAAGGGTCGCCGCCGCCACCCAGCCTTTGCACATCCATGTCCTCTGGATCACCACCGCCTTCGGCGCCGCGCTCTTCTCCGTTTCGGTGGTGGTCCGTTGCGCCAATGGTTCGCTGCTCTTCCCAGATGACCCTCTCGCCTTTGCCGGCCTACTCGTCTCCATGCCTCTAGCGTACCTAGCAATCACTGGCTTCACCGGCCATGACGCCGGAGCCCATAAAGGTGAACCAGAAAACACTAGTGCCGAGGCGCTTACCACGCCGTGCGCCGCCGCGTCGTTCCTCTCTCGCGATGTTCAGCTGGATCAACCCGTTTATCTCCAAGGGGTATGCCAATGACTCTCTCACCGCCGACGACGTTCCACCAGTGTTGCCGGGCAACCACGCCAAAGCGTCGTACGCTTTGTTCACGTTCAACTAGCCGGCGCTGGGGTCACGGCACCCGGTGGGAGTCGCGTTCTAGCTGTCCTTCTGGCCGCAATTACTACTGACCGCGGCGCTCGGCATCCTGCGCCTCACGGCCATATACGTCGGTCCATCACTTATTGATCAGTTCGTCGAGTTCATTCGTTGCGACGGCACGACATGGGAGATTTTGAATGAATTCTCTTGATTGATTCTGTGAAAACTGTACAGCATATATAGAGTACAAAAGGAATAATTAGCCGGCTATTAATTACTAGCAATAATCAACCATATTTAGAGAGATATGGCTGGCTGTAAATCATAAAAGAATAATTAGCTATAATGACCGGCTATTATTGGAGATATGGCGGGAGAGGAGGGCTAGGAAAAACGGACCACTGCCACCAACTGTAAATTTATATTAGTAGAGATTATCCTTTTTTATATCATTTAGATATGCCACTTTGAAAATCCCATTTCCGAATCACACCAATCAAACAATCACAGGGAGTACTCCCTTCGTTCTCAAATATTCTAGCTTTCATATTTTGTTCTAAATACAAGTCTGCCAGCACCAAAATTTAGCAACATATGCAATCGATTTGTAAAGCTAATTCAAATTTGGATATTTAGCGATATTGGTTTAAATAAGGAATTTTTCTTTAAGAGATTAAGGTTGATACGGTTTATAGTTTGCAACAGATCGAAGAAGGATACGATCGGTCTATACACTATAAAAGGGGACTTGAGACAAGCCGAAAGATCAACCAACAATAATCAATCAAATCGCATCTACTTTTTATCTACTTTCTGTTAACTAGGAGTAGCGTTTGTAATTTAGAACTTCTTTATAATCCATCTGTGATCAATAAAGTTGTGCATCGCTGATTGTTAATCATCTTTTATCATGCTAATTTACTCAGGTTTGCTTTTCTCTGATTTTGTTACGCATCGCCTTTTTTCGAAATAGTTTTTTTCAAATAATCTAATCAGCCCTAATAATCTATTTAGGTTTATTGTCCTTTACAACCTAATTGGCTAAAAAGTTGTTTAGATAAATTTGGTCGATCAGCTTTGTGCACAATTATTCCGATCTATCTTGCCAATTGTAGAATCAAATCGGTTGCACGGTATGAACCTTTTGAACCTGGCATTCGCATGTGTTTAAGCCAATCAATCCTACATCATATTTTTTGTGCCAACACACGTTTGGCACGCCCGATGGAATATGATGTCTTCTTCAGACAAGTCAATTCCACCGTCCGATAATCTGTCCAATGCTATAGTTGTCCCAATAATGGACAATTTGATGCTAGAATAGCGCAAACAAATTGAGGATCGGAAATCCATGCTCGAGAAGATGACGTCAAATTGTTATAAAAAAACTCAATATGGCATTACCGAGAGGACTAGCGCTACCGACAATCAATTTCTCCAACAACACAGAGGCGCTATTGCATTGAATAATAGGCCGGTAAGCCGATACATGCCTGCACAAGCTGAATAGTCTAATATGATTAATCAATCTATGCACCATACTCTAATCATCTGTCATCGGCTTTGGTAACAATTCTTAACCTGATGATAACCATAAGTGTTAAAACCATAGCTCAAGAGTTAGCAATGGCTAGAAATTTGCTAGATCTAATGCAAGCTCTGCCAAATTATTTGATCTATTCGTTACTGGCAAATACATAGAGTTTTGGTCCGTAGTTGATCTTGAACCATCGGTTCCGACTTTGACTCTGATGCAAAACGCTTGGTTGTGATCGTGGTCTGTGTTGCGGCCTCAGGAAGCAAGGGAAGTGGTGTTATCGGCATGCAAAACACTGGAGGTTATGCTTCGGGAACTCTTCATCAACCATGGATGGTGATTTAGTCAGAAACTATGTGTGGGTTAAAACTTTATGTTTTTTCCTTTGTCTTGGCTTGTTGAAATTCTTTGATAGAGAGCTTTTGTGACAGCTTTTTTATGGAACGTTCTAACAAATGTTTGGATGTGTGTATCTTACGATGCAAATGCCAGGAGATGTAATCTTTCATTATCTAAAAAAATTTACAATCACGGACCAGAGTAAGAGACACCGTCTACAGATATGATGAAAATGAGTAATATGTTCTTTTGTATATCAGTGAAAGTGCAAAATGTAGAATGACATCTATTCATAAATGGAGGAAGTAACTATCATATTTTCCTAGTTTTTAATATTATAGTTAGCGATAAGCACCGCTACGGAACTCAATTGCATCATGGGAGGGAGTTGAACCGTTGAGGGCTTGAGGCACAACTATTAGAGCAACTCCAACCCAAACCCCTATATTTTCCCCCTAAATCATCCATTTAGGGTAGTATAAAAATTAAGACACATGCTCCTATATCAAATTTGTCTCTTAGTAGCAACCCACTATGCGACCTATTACTCACCCCCTATTATTTATTTAAACATTATTATTACTATGCACCCATGAATTAATGAATAAAAAAATATGAAGAAAATAGAAATAATCGGGAAGGAGAAAGCCCCCTAGATGTAGGGGTGAGAAGAGTTTCTTCCGTGACCACCATCTCAAGATGAAATTGTTGGTTGTCTTAAAGAAGGCAAGAAGCTCCTAGAGATCCAGCCTCCCAAGAAGCATGGGCATGGGCAGTCTCTCACACACCATGAGGTGTTCAAACATCTAGTCATATTAGCGTGCCTCCCTATAACCAAAAGAAATAGGGACTCCTAATCACCCATTCTCGCAACAATACATTGACTTCACCAATTTCATGAAAGAACTCATTAAATACTTGTAGTGTAGTGGAAACACGAAGAGTGAGGGGTGCAAATAACCTTGCTTCGGATCCCTATTCCTATGAGGTTGCATTTGAGCTATCGCCTTCCTCCTCCTTCTCCGTGTTTCCTTATCCTTTTCCAACGATTTCCTGATTCATTTGTTTTGCTCGGATCGATACAAGAGTACAACACAAGGATTAGCACATGCAAAATATGTACAAAGACACATTACAGAAGAGGAAGAGCGAAGATCAAGGTCACATACGTTGTTGTTGCAAGTGTAAGTTCAACCTTCATCGCAATTCTCTTTATAATTTAGGATAACTTGGAGAGGTATAGGGGTGGGTTGAGCTTGCTCTTACACTACTTAGGGGAGTTTGTAGTTTAACTTGTCGTATTGAAGTTGAGATACTATCCTCGAGGACATGTCTATACACATAATGGATCATTATTTTCATCAACATGAGTATATGAAAACTTATGTAGTTAATATATACTCACATCAATTTAAATGAAAATTTAAATTAAGTTCATTTGTCTTGTTAATCATTAAAGAACATTTCATCATGTGTTGATGGTGTTCCTTGATTAATTAAGGACAAATGAATAGCTCTTAAGTATAATAAAGCATGAGTTGCATTATTGTACTTAAGACACATATAAATCATTTAAATTGATTTAGGTTGTGCTCAATTGATCTAAAGGCATCCGTTATGTGTTAATGGAGTGCAAGAGATAATTGGGACAACCATGCATCTTGGACTAACAAGTTTCATGAGTTATGTTTGAGTTAGGTTAAGTCCAAGGATGAATGAAAACGGGACAAGAATGGCATTATGAGGTGATGAGCGTCAAGAGTGGATCCCGAAGATAAAGAGGAGTCGAATGATGATCCTGGGGGAGTATCAAAGTGAAGATCATAAAGACCCCAAAGGGGATTGCTTGCGTACGGCGGCGAAGGTACAATTAGATAGGCTAAGGACTTTGTAGTCTTTGAGTCTAGTTTTTATCGCCGTACTATTAAGAGGGGTTGCTTCCTAGCTTGAGCTTCATCATGTGTTGATGATCTCAATCCGCGTTCACTCAAACTCAAACCTTTTGGATTTGGTTTTTGCATGAGGGTTAACCATTTGGCATGTGTTGCGAATGGGTTAAACTTATACTTGGTTGTTGTTGGTTTATGCTCGATTTGCATGTGTTGCAAAGAGGAAGGACATATGTATTTGGTTTTCAGATAATGCTTTGATTTGCATGTGTTGCAAATAGGATAAGCTAATGCGTTGGCTTTTTGCGTGAAGTTCACTTTTGCATGTGTTGCAAATGTTGAAGCTTCATGTTTTGGTTTCGCTCAAAACAATCTTTCAAAATCTTGTGGTTGCTTGGAGCTAAGCTTTGCATGTGTTGCAAAAAGGAGAGAGCTCAAGCATGATTTGATGTTTGTGTGTTTGTATGGAGTTAGAGGCTTGCATGTGTTGCAAGTAGAGAGCGATATGGTTGAAATGGTTTTGGTGTGAAATTGAAGTTTGTTTTGGTGTTGCATGGAACTAGAGAATTGCATGTGTTGCAATTAGAGAGTTCATGCACCTTGATTTGATGTTGCTTGGAGCTAGACTTTTGCATGTGTTGCAAAGAGTAGTGCTCAAGCATGAAATTGTGTTTATTGAGTTATTTGCAAGTTCATTGTGCGTAATAAACCGAGATTTATGAGTCCGAATCCGAGAGCATATGAGTAGGGCTTGCAACCGGTGTTGGCAAGTTGACTGGTCTCGTGTTGACCTTCACATGGCTAGGGGATTAATCTCATAGACTCGGGTTTGATTTGCTTAATACGCTTTGCAAATAGATCTTGAGTTGATTAAGAAATGTGTTTTTACAAGTTGGTTTTGGTGATATTTAAAAATATCTATGGGTTCTTAAATCATGAAAATAGGTGGAGATTGTAGCTATCATGATAAGCTTCAGATAGAATCAAAATCACCCAAATCGGAGTTCGGAGTAAAAGTTATGAGTGTTTTGTGGTCGATCCACATGGTGTGACCGTGATCGACAGGGCGGTCGTGGCTACTCGAGCTCTAGTCGGACCGGACCTCCATGCTTGACCGCTCGCTTCTCCCGTCGCGAATTTTCCGAAGAGTGTTTTCGGTTTTTGGTTGTGGTGCGACTGGTCGAAGTCCGGTGGCGACCGGACACGCTGTGCAACCGTCGGCATGCGGATCCGGACCGGCCTGTAATCTGGCTATTTTTCCGACTGTTCTCGTGAGGGGCTGGTCGGACCAGCCAAGGTCCCGGGCAGACCGAAAGCTGATTTCATTCCATTTTGCCCCCAAACGGCTAGTTTTTTGTGGGCTATAAAAGGAGACCTTGGGGGCAATGGCAAGTCTTGGTGTTATTGTTAGTATCTTGACTCTTGTGTGAGTTGTGTAGAGGTGGTTTGCATGTGTTGCATCCCCTCAAGTTGATTCTTGAGCTAAGAGTGAGACTAATTGCATGTGTTGCAATTAGGAAGTGGTTTGAGAGCCTCTTGTGCATGTGTTGCACTTGAAGGAGGCCTTGGTGCATGTGTTGCACAAGGTGATCACCGGGAGCGCATTCATTGTGCTAGGTGAAGTTCAAGCAGAGGAGCGGCTTATTACTCTTGGAGGTTGCCGACTCCTAGACGGCGTAGGCGTCATGCGCGGGAGCTCTCAAGGTGTGAGAAGCCCGAAGTTTGTGAAGGTTCGGTTGAGCTCACGGAAGCGTGAAAAACCACGACTAGTGGAAAGAGGCGGTGCTCGAGCGGAGCCGGTCCAAGTGGTTTGAGCTTGCCTCAACGTGGACTAGGGAGACCCAAGTCTCAACACCACGGAAAAACATCGTTTGCCTCTTTCTCTTTTACTTTCAACTATTTACATTTCTAGTATATTGTTCAATTGCTTGATTGTAATAGAATTGCTTAGTGTTAATTGATTGATCAATTTAGCAATTCTAGTTTAGAGACATAATTTAGTTAGTGCACTAGTGAGCCTAGTTGATTTAGGCTTTAATTGTCAAAACCTATCTATCGCTTCCGCATATATATTTGATTAGGTTTTGACATAGGGGTTGATTAGAGCGAATTGTTTAGTGAGCGATCGAATTTTGTAAAGCGCCTATTCACCCCCCCTCTAGGCGCATCCTCGACCCTCAAAGAAGTTGATTGTTGCGTTGTCGCCACCATGGTCGTGAGTCGGAGAATCGGAGGACTCCATCACCTCGCCACGCTGTGTCGGGTGGAGTAATCGAGATCGAGTGCCTGAGAGGCGGTGCCCTGCAAGGGAGGGAGGAGGTGTGGCGCGCCAGAGCGGGGAACACAGAACCAAAAGCCTGTGCCTAAGGGGAGGGGTGGCCACGGTGGGATTGGCGAAGGAGGACAGGGCCGCCTGGACCTCGGAGTGCCGATTGGGGAAGGAGGAGAGGGCATCGCCTGGAGTGCCGATTGGGGAAGGCTGAAGGGAGGCCGAGTCCGAAGAGGAGGGGCGGCGGATGAGGTCCTGAGTAGTGGAGGCGAGCGAGGGCAAAGCCACTGGAGACTTGAGGGGGAAGGCCAGAAGGGGAGGAGCGGCGCGCCGGTGGCGGTGCCCGTGCCTGGACGGCTGGACGCTGGAGCCTTCGAGTGGGGAGGCCGGGAAGGGAGGGCGCCGCTTGGAGTAACCCTAGAGGGAGGCTGGAGCGTGAGGAATGAGGGCCTGACCGCCTGAGGGGAGGAGCAGCCGAGCCAGCTAGGGTTTACTGATTTAGTTCACATGTGACATACTGACATATACGCGATCGAGTGATAGTCCGGTTAATTTGGCTAACCGAGGTGTACAATCGAATTACCCAAAAAAATCGGTTATTTCATATAGCTAACCGAATCGACAACCGAACAATTCGGTTTCGGTTTTCGGTTTTCGGTTTATTTGCCCAGCCCTAGAAGCTAGCACTGTTGCCGAACTCTCGTAATTATGATTGACAACGAGAGAAGCTTGACGGAGTGGTGGATAGAGGAACAAATGTCTGGTACTTGGTTAAGACAATAGTTTTGGAGTGGTATTTTGACTAATTGGGAAGTTTGACTGGCTTGTTTTAAAACTTGCTGATAGGGAATAACTAGATCAATGCCCGTGCATTGCTACGAAAAATAAAATTGGTAACGAAACATAAAGATCAAGCAATAAAAAATTATGCTACAAGACCAAACATCTATTTCTCTCGATTACAAAAGTTTTTATGGTTTCTTCTCCGATATGAATTAAAACCAAATATATTATACGTAGCAATATATATTACCAATCTCAAAAATCAATTAATTGTTTTTATCCCTTTTTGCAATTTATATTACCACTGCTCCTCTTCCTCTCACCATGCTCCTGCGATACATCGTGGAGTCCGCCTTCCTTCCACCCACTTCACACGCATGCCATGGCCGTGGTGGTCACGCCGAGAAAGCGCCACCGCCGCCACCCACCTTTTGCACCTCCGTGTCTTTCGGATCACCACCGACGCCGACGCCGTGTTTTTCACGCTTCGGCCGTGATCCGGCTGTGGCCGACGGTTCGCGCTCTTCCCAGATGACCCTCTCGCTTTGCCCGGCCTACTTCGTCTCCATGCCTCTGGCGTATTTAGCCATCATCGGGCTTCACCACCATGATGCCGAAGCTCATAAAGGTAAACAGAAAACACACGCCGAGGCGCACGGCCGGGCGCCCACGCTATCGCGCCGGCTGGCTCTCTCTCACGACGCTCACCGATCAATCCGCTTATCTCCTGGGTATGCCAATGACTCTCTCACCACCGACGATGTCCCACCGTGTCGCCGGACAACCATACGGTTGCCGCTTACACTTTGTTCACGCCCAATCGGCTTGCATATGGGTCACGGCACTCGGTGGGCATCGCGCTCTGGTTGTCCTTCTGGCCGCAATTACTACTAACCGCGGCACTCGGCCTCCTATGCCTCGCGGCCATGTATGTCGGTCCGTCACTTATTGATTAGTTCGTCGAGTTCATTCGCCGTGGCAGCACGATATGGGAGATTTTGAATGGATTCCCTTGATTGATTCTATGAAAGTCAGACAAAGATATATAGAGTACAAAAGGAATGATCTACGGTTATTAATTACCAAAGAATAATCGTGGATTTTGCTATAATAATCAAATTTTATTTAGAGAGATATGGTCGATCAGAATCTAAAAAGAATAATTAGCTATAATGACCGATCATTATTGGAGATATGGGAGGGGGTTAGAAAGAACAGACCGCCATCACCAACTGCAAATTTATATTAGTAGAGATATGTAGGCAATTTTCATTTTTAAACTACACCAAATGTTTAGAAGGTTAAAAAATTGTTACTTATAGATGCAAGGAAATTAGTCAAGGGCTTAAGGTGGAATAACCACCATATGTTAAAGCCTTGATAGAATGTTGGGAAAACACCTAGGGATGACAATTTTCTTTGCGAGTGGTGGATTCATGTGGGCTGAGATTTCCCCATTGGTCAGCGGTGCCCGACTTGGTGGTTCCAGCTAGGCTTTTTGTGGGAGGTTGCGAATACTTGTCGAATTTTTTTGTGTGTATTCAATATAAGAGTAGAAAATCGGTGTATAGGTTAATTTATTTTGTGAATTAGAATTTGAGTTTAAATTTTATATATATATATATATATATATATATATATATATATATATGTTTTTGTGCATTACAATTTGAGTTTAAACTATATATATATATGTATGTATATATGTGTGTGTATATATGTATGAATTTGAGTTGTGAAGCTATAATTAGGTTAAAAAAGCTGAAAAACTTGTGATATAGTGATTAAAAAACCCCTCGCAATCTCCTATCATTATTGTCATCCCTGGAAGAAGCATGCTATAAAAGGTCCTATTTTTTTTTAAAAAAAAATGAAAATCCAGAAACGAAGAGAGCCAATAATTTCCGATTGATAAAGTTATTTTAAATTCTTAGTTAAACAGGCTATACTTAAATGTTGAGCCATGTATGCTTTCGGAACAGTTGATCTCCAGAAGTGGGTTAAGATATGGTAACCTCACGGGCAAGTGGAAGAAATAATCCCGTTGATGAACAATGATATATGTTCAGACATAATGACAGATGTATTACCTATTACGTAAGTGGAAAGATGAAAAAAAAAGAGATCGTCTACTAGGTATGTATTTCATGTTGTGTACAAACGTTTGCACAGAAAAGCAAGCTAATTTGCAGAATTGTGACAAACTAGGATGTGACAGCCTTCTTTATCTCATGTCCGTGCGTGTAGGCGTGTAGCATGCTCTTTGTGATCAGGCAACCAACAACTTTGTTGAAAGACGCTTTATTGCACAACCAAGAGGCACACATATACTCAGGGTCCAAAAATTGAGAAAAATCACCGTAGATCGCTCAATTTTTGCACTTATCGACGCGGTACAATATCTAAAACCAATCGATAAATCGGTTCAATTTTTAAAAAAAATCAAGAAATTTTATGCGACGTAAATCGGTAGAAAATAAGTGAAAATCATTGATTTTTGATGAAAATCGCTGAAAAATCGTACAAAAATGACGGGCATAAATACATATGATGCCTAATAGTACAAAATAGTGTGATGCATACTGGGAGATATAAGTGACTTTGAATGCTATCTTAATAGACCAGATAGAATGCAACAATCACAATTCACATGTGACATGTGAATATCCCCTTTAGCAACGGTGTTTGGCTCACAGTTCAGATATTCCTAAATACAAAAATGCTTTACAAGTAGGCAATATATCCGTGCCATCCTTCCTCAAGGAATATCACTGTTAATCTTGGTCTAAAAAGTTTCAAAAATTTGAAAAAATCATGGATGTATCATCTCATTTCATTTACATAAAATTTCATGATCAAATTCATCCTATCCTAGCGGGTATAAAAAAACAAGCAGCAAAATGAATAGTGATGAACAGTAAAAATCACTGTTCATGCGAAATTTGTCTTTTGTAGCTGCTAGTATAAGATGAATTTGATCATGAAATTTTATATGTAGGTGGGGTAAGTTGAGATGTACATCCATGATTTTTTTCAGAATTTTTGAAACTTTTTTTAGTTCAGCACACGATTGCTTTCAGCCGAGAGAGTGATTGCACAGGATATTTTTCATAAGTATGCCTCTTTCGCAAGCACTCTACCATACCATTTCATAGTTCTGGGCTATATCGGGTCTCTTCTGAATCATACACCAGCCCCTCTATCAGCACCATCACTTGCAAAGTTGCAATTGCAGCACCAAGAGGCAAGAGCTGTGGCCTGAGAGATTGGTCCCAAAAAAAGAAGGAAAAAAAAAGAAAAAGAAGGAAGTCCAGCAAGGCAGAAGCCGACCCAACAAGACGATGACGATGCTGCTGGATTCCGGAATGCTGGCACCCTTCCCCAGCAAACACGAGGCTTTCCACTTCCGGAGCACCACCCCGCCGCCAGCGCGCCGCCCCACAGATAAATCCCACGGACTCCACCGCACCCGCCGACCGAAAGCCCTGACCCTAACCCTCCCCGCTGCACAGTCTTCGACCGCCGCCGCCATGGTGAGCAGCGCCGACGCCGGCATCGACCGGGTGCTGTGGACGGAGGCCGAGATCGCTGCCCGGGTGGACGAGGTCGCCGCCGAGCTCTCCGCCGACCTCCGCCGGCTCCCGGAGCCGGCGGTCGTCGTCGGCGTCGCCACGGGTGCGTTCCTCTTCCTCGGCGACCTGGTGCGGCGCGTCGACGCGCCGCTCAAGGTCGACCTCGTGCGCGCCGAGTCGTACGGCGACGGCACAGAGTCCAGCGGCCGGCCACGGGTCACGTCCGACCTCAAGGTCGACGTCGCCGGGAAGCACGTCGTGGTGGTGAGTGCCTCGAGCTTTTTTATCCTTCTTTTTTTTTTTTTGAGAGGTTTTTATCCTCTTATGTGCGGCTGTGGTGTTCTTAACTGCGTGTGCATGCGATGTGTGCTTAGCTTGTTAAAAGTCTTGTCTTTTTGTGTGGTTCTTGCCTTTGGTATTGCCCTATACTAAGAATTACAGTAGTAGGTTGCCCGCTATGTATTCTACTCAGATTGTTATTTTCTAAATTACTAATTTTCTGCAAATTTTTATTCAGGTACATAATTTCCTTCCATTCTAATGCCAGCAAATTAATGTTACAGGTTACAATCCTTATCTGTTGTTATTATTTGCTAGTATTGCACTAATTGTTACACAACATTTTGGCGGGTGCTGTCACATGTAATTGGAAGGTTCCTGAAAATATTCGTATTTGATAATTGAAAGTTCCAATTTTGAATAACTCAGGGGCAAGTGCTGATAAAATATTGGTAATTAAATAGCAGTGGCAAAGGTAGGTAATTTTAATGAAGTGACGTGGGTAAAGATGGGTAATTAAAGAGCAGTGGCAAAGGTGAGGCCCTGTTTGGAAACAATGTATTTTAAAACTATGGTTTTGGTATACTATGGTTTGTAATTGTTTTATCATGAATACCATGGTTTTACCAAACTCCTTTAAAACCATGGTATTTCTTGGAACTACTAACTGTTTGGATGCAACATCACAAACCATGGTATTTGAGTAGAAATAGGCAAGAAGCTAGCTAAAATCATGAAAACTTTGGGTTGGAGTGGAGTTTCAAATACTCCAAAAATACCATGGTATCTACCAAACCATGGTTTTTAATACATAGCTTTTGGCATGGTAACCAAACACCTCATGGTATAAAATACCATGGTATTCTTAGAAACTATGGTATTGCCTAGAAACTATGAAAATATATTGCTTCCAAACAGGACCTGAGTAATTTTGATGAAGTGACGTGGGAAGAAACTCTCACTTTATATAGTAGAGATTGGTCACGAGAATTTGATGGAAAATTGGTCAGGATAGGGGGCAATAATCTTTGATCGGGCCAACAGCAAATAATCTGAAATTCACGTAGTAGATAGTCTTTTAGGTGCCAGCTAGGTGGTTTTATATGAGCCAGCCACATAAGGTTGTTCGGAGCACTTTTTTTTTTGTATAGATTTAATGTACAAGCTAATTAAGGTGTGTGGTATTTGGAGTATTTTTTTAAAAAAATTCAAAACAGCCACCCTTTGTTTCATCATGAACCTTGCAAGTGCCAATAGTAGGGTAACACAATCATTTCTGTGCCAAATACGTACCTCCTGGGAATAGGCTAACTGTCTATGAAACTATGATGGATGTAGAGCCTTACTATTTGAAGTGGGAAATAAAGAAAAATATTTTGAGTCATACACCTGTGAAAAGGATTGGTTGCCTGCATACCGGTAGTTTTGCCTGAACCCTGCATGTAAGGATGATATAAGTGCCTTCTTCATCCATGAATCACTTCTATTTTAATCTGGTTATGTCCTCCAAAAGAGCAGAATCTACTCATTTTGGATCACTCGACGCAACTGACTGGCATATCGTATTGTTAACCTGTCGGCATTGTTGAGTTTCTTCAGAGTTGTAGAAGTAATTCTTTCTCATGAGGACTAGATGCTGAATTTTAGCTGTACTGACGTCATGGCAATAAGCCATTTCTTATAAATATAATTTGCTAGAAACTTACTCCTGCTTTTATTACTAACCTCTCAATATTCTAACATTTGCAAAAGTAGAGTGAAAAAATCACATGTCAATAGCATCTTCAGGGCAAATATAATAGCTCATTAAAATTCAACTTCTTACCTGCGCAGTTCATTGAGATTCCGTTTGTTAACTTTACACAAGAAATTGGTGTAGAAAAATTGGAGCTTACACAAAAGCCATGATGATTTAACATGTACGCTGCCTTTAGGGTACAAAGCACAGAACACCGCCTTTCATAAAAGCAATACTTAGTTGACTTCGATAATACCCTAATAGTATTACTTGGAAGTTGACACTTGATACTTAGCAAAATAAGGTTTTCGATTTTTTTAATTTATTTTCAAATTTTTTGGTTTCTGACGATTTTCACGTGATTTTTGACTCGATATTTCTGATTTTCAAATTTTGAATTTCGAGCAATTTTTTTCAAAACGGTTTTGTGAACCCTGGTAATGCTAATGTATTGCTTGAGCACACCACGTCAACAGCCGAATTAGACATAATGACAGCACTTCCAGAGCACAAGACTCTTTTCCTGGAGATCCAGACGCAGGAGCCAAACCTGACCAACTGGCCACCCGAGAAGACAAAATCGCCTGGAACCTTTTCCACCATAACCTGTGACAGACAAACACTACCAGAACCAAAAACAAAAAGAGCCTATGTACCTTATTCTCTATTCCTCCAGAACCAGCCTACTGCTACAAAACTAAAATAGCCATACTCTCTCCAGGAAGCATCAGGAGTCCAGGCATCAACAAAACACAGCACCAGGAAAAGATCAACCGATTAGATTACTGATGAAGAGATCGCGGGCTTTCAACTCCAACACATTGCATTCCTCCTGAGCCTCACCTGTCGCCCCTTTTGCCTCCAGATGAGCTAGTCCCCCATTGTCAGCATAAGTGGTGAACGAAGTTTGATCTCCAGATCCTTGCAAAATTGATCCATCTTGACCACCATAACGTCTCTGTATAGCGGCCTCCAATCTTTCAATGCATATAGCATTTTCCTCCAAATTGTCTTGACATTCATCCAGCACTGACAATGAAAAATCAAGTTATTTCTAACATTCCAAAGGCTCCATAGAGCAGCAGCACAAATAGAATTCAACGCAGCATTTTTCTTATTGCTAACCCAAAAACGTGCCACAGACTCATAATTATAACCAATAATCAAACCAAAAAAATTACCAATCAGGCTCCAAACACTTTTTGCAATCACACACTCAAAGAAAAGGTGCATCACAGACTCAGGCTCATTACAAAAACTGCAACAGGAACCTTTGTTCAAACCTCTCTTCATGAGATTATCTTTAGTCATGATCTTGTTATGCGAAAGCAGCCAAAGAAAGAAATGAATCTTAGGAGGTACATACAAACTCCAAACTGCAGGAATAAAGACCGGCAACACTCCTCTAAAATTAATGATAGCATACAAAGAACCAAGCGAGTAGGAGCCATTGCTATTATCTTTGCCAAACTAGAGCATAACCAGGCAGCCAATCAGAGGGCATATGTTTAAGACTACCACATCTAACGATTGCTTGATACTATGGGGCTTATGTTTGGTTTTGGTTGTGTTAGATTAGGCTTGCTTATTGTCTTTCTGTAATAGTTCCTATATTTGTATGAGATGACCTCCTACATATTTGGAGTCTGTGTTCTGTTGCTATCTGAGAAGGATTTCATATCTTGGTAGGTCGAAGATATTGTGGACACGGGGAATACTGTTTCCTGTCTCATTTCTCATTTACAAAAGAAAGGAGCATTATCCATATCAGTTTGCACATTCCTTGACAAACCAGCAAGAAGGAAAGTCAATTTTCAGCTAGTGGGGGATGGAAAATTTTATAGAGGCTTCGAGGTACAAATATTATCCCCTTTTAACGTTGTTCTATATGACACGGAACTAAACATGAATAGCCTTTACGCTACTTGGTAGCATGAAGTTACATTCACTCTGCAGTTTGTTACAGATTGTACTGAAAGTTATCCTACAGTACCCTTTCCTTCCTTGCAAGGCTAATTTATTACCATATTATTTTTGTTCTTTTTCAGTGCCCGGATTACTTTGTTGTTGGCTATGGTATGGATTATGCCGAGCTCTACCGCAACCTGCCTTATGTTGGAGTTCTCAAGCCTGAGATGTACAATAAAAAGACAAGCATTTAGGCCGGAGGCAATGCTCCCAACACATCTAAGAGAGCAAAAGTTATAAAGGAACACATACATTTCAGTTTTGATATTTGTAGGCAAATATTGCTTAATTTTGTACAAGAATGAAGCATAAGCCTGCTAGTTAGCCTTTTCTCCTTTTAAGCCAAGGAATAACTTCTGCTTCTAAATAGCATAACTGAAAGATGTATCCTTGTCATTTTTCGTTTCACGCCAAACTGCAACCATGAAGAAAAACGATGTGTTTGTAAGATATGTTACCTTAGCATTGCCAACACTAGTGGGTATGATTTGCTATTAAACTTTGTTCTTGCGTACAAGGTGAAGATATTACTATATCCGAGCATGTTTAGGAATTTTGGAGAGCTGGACTCAATAATTCCTTCGAAATTCCTTTCCGGCTATTCTTAGGTCTGTTTGGGAGAGCTTGAGATCCTAGCTCCACTGAGTGAAACTTATAGGCTAAAATAAAATGAATTAAGTTTATATTTTTAGTCTAAAATGTAAGCAAGATGATCAACCTAAACACTCTTAATGTACCCATAGCTCCAACTCCACAAATTTACGGAGCTAGAAATACTGCTTCCACCAACTCCATAGATTTTGGTGGAGCTGGAGCTATCCCAAACACCCCCTTAATTTTGGAGAGGCATAAACATGTGGTTCTCTCCAGTTAAACTCATGTGTTTTGTCAGTTAAACATCTAAAAGTTAATAAAACCTCGTTCAACACTTCCAAGTTTTTTGAAAAATTTATTTAAAGGCTTTGGCCGATCGCGATCTCAGAGCACTGGAGGATTCACCTTCCCGCGAGGACTATCGAAGGCACTACCCTCAATCTGAGGCTAGCCGATCATTCGGGGAAAGACTAGTGATGTGTACTAGCGGCGATGTCAGAATCACCCCAGTTGACTTCAAGAAGTATCTATCATTTTTTCTATACATGGATAATACAACCTTTGGTCAGCAGGATTTCTTTTCTTACAGCAAAGTGGCCGATTTTCAATGGCCTTCATTCCTCCACTTGGATGCTGATAACTCCTTGATGCAGAACGATGCGAGAGTGTTGATAATGTTGCGACAATATTCTAAATATTTTGATAGCACCTCATCGTTGCATTTGAATTCTCCTTTAATTTATTGCACCACCAGCAACGAGTCACCATATGCTTCCACATTACTTGCCCCGATACTATCTACTAACTGCAACCCTTTGAGTAATGCTTCATATTCGGCTTGGTTATTAGAGCATCGACTTTTAAGCCGATATGCAAACTCGATGTTATTCCCTTTTGGTGGAACCAGCACAATACCTATCCCACTTCCTTCTTGGCAAACTGACCCATCAAAATACAATTGCCACGGAGCTACATCGACCATTCCTGCCATAGTATCGTGTCCCGTTATGAAATCGGCTATAGCTTGTCCTTTAATAGCTTTGGCCGACTCAAACTGTAGATCGAACTCGGTTAGAGCATAAGCCCACTTCCCAAGTCGTCCTCTTAAAATTGGGGCAGATAGCATGTATTTAATGACGTCAGTTCTACATACTACTATGCAGGTTGATGCTAACACATAATGCCTCAATTTCGTGCAAGCGAAATATAATGATAAATATAACTTTTCTACTGGAGGGTACCTGGTCTCAGCATCCAAGAGCCGTCGGCTTAAGTAAAATATCGTTCGTTCCTTACCATCAATTTCTTGTGCCAATACGGCTCCAATGGTTCGCTTTCGGCCAATACGTATAGCTTAAATGGGATACCCATCCGAGGTGCAGCCAAGACTGGTGGTGATGCTAAGTACTGCTTTACATCATCAAAAGCCTTCTGCTGATCGGCTCCCCATACAAACTCTTGATGATCCTTCAGCTTTAGTAATGGCATAAAAGCCTGAATCCTACCAGATAGATTCGAAATAAATCGTCTTAAGTAGTTAATTTTGCCGATCAGTTTTTGCAACTCATTCTTGCATGTCGGTGGTTTGGTATTTACTATGGCTTTGACTCTTGTCTGGTTAACCTCAATACCTCTTTGATGCACCATAAATCGAGAAATCGTCCTCCGACACGCCTAATGCACACTTCAAGGGATTCATCTTCAGGCCGTGAGCTCTTGTGTTCTGGAACACCTTTTCCAAATCGGCCAAGTGTTGCCAGTCTTCCTTAGACTTAACTACCACGTCATCTATGTAAATCTCAACAATATGGCCGATTAGATCGTGAAAAATTAAATTCATGGCGCGTTGATAAGTAGCACCCGCATTTTTTAAGCCGAACGTCATTACTGGCCATTCATATAACCCTATTGCGCCAGGGCACCTGAAGGCAGTTTTGGGGACATCGGCTTCTGCCATGAATATCTGGTTATATCCGGCATTCCCATCAAGAAAACTGATAATTTTATTACCCGAGGCAGCATCGATAAGCATATCGGCTATAGGCATCGGATATTCGTCTTTTGGTGTGGCTTTATTCAAATCTCTGAAATCTACACACACCCGAAGTTTACCGTTCTTTTTCATGACAGGGACAATGTTGGATACCCACTCGGCATATCGGCAAGGCCTTTTGAATTTGGCCTCCAGCAACCTTTCAATTTCTTCTTTTATTACATTGTACAATTTTGGATTAAAACGTCGTGGGGGTTGCTTATATGGCCGATATCCCGGCTTGATAGGCAGCCGATGTTCAACTAACTGTCGGCTTAGTCCAGGCATCTCATAGTATTCCCAGGCAAAACAATCCCTGTATTCCCTAAGTATTTTGACCAACTTATTTTTGTATTCTAGATCCAAATTTGCACTTACAAAAGTTGGCCTTTTTCTATCACCTTCCCCTATATCGACTTCTTCAAGCATATCGGCAGAAGTGAAACCTTGACCCAATTTTTCGCTTTGGAAATCTTCAATGGCTTCGCAGGAGTTTATCCCATGCCGATAGCTCCTCACCCTGTCCTGTAATGCTTGGATCATTTCTGACCCCATCTTCTTAGGACTTCGTTTGCCCGATCAAATGTGCCTGGTTTGACACTGATCGGCATTAACCCTGACTTACCAATACATATGAAGTCGCAATCGTCTAATGTTTTGCCCGATATACACTCCGCTTCTTCGTGCGGCCAATTCGCATCGGAGCTAGCCATAGCAATATGAGCCGATGTATCGGCTGAGACGACCTCAACTTTATCTTCGTTCCATTGAACCAGCAGCTAATGCATGGTTGATGGTATGCAACAATTGGCATGTATCCAATCGCGTCCAAGGAGCACACTGTAGTTTCCTTTTGCTTCAATTACAAAAAATGCGGTCGGCAGAGTCTTGCTACCGACGGTTAATTCTGTAACCATTACTCCCTTTGCTTCAGTAGGATCTCCTGTGAAATCATTTAGTACCATGTTCGTTTTTATCAGATCTTCATCGGTTTTGCCTAACTTCTTCTTTGGTGGTGGCGGTATCGAGTTCACAAGAGCCCTCCATCAACGAGCATCCTGGATATCGGCTTTCCATTGATGTAGCCTTTCAGGTACAATGGCTTAAGATGCCGATGAGGATCTTGCGGTTTTTCAAATACAGCATCTTGTGCGCCTAAGCATAGTTGAGCAACGTGTCTTTAGTCGATTCAGTTTTAATTACGAACTCATTTGGTAAGGTGAATACCATATTGATATCCATAGGAGGAGTGTTATCTCGAATCATTGGTGACAAAGAAATCATCTCGAGGAATCGATTCATCATCGGCTTGTTGTTTTCTCCTCCACTCCTTTGTAACAAGTTTTCTCGGCCGCAACTCATTAAACGCTTAATCTCTCTGTTTTTCTTCTTCGGCCTCTCTCATTTCCTGCGTCCTTAGGCGCTGAAGTCGTCTGCGCTGCGATCGGCTAAGTCCGGTTGGGCACCATCTGGGCTTAGGCTCCACTGGCTTGCGGATTTTACCGACCAAATTCTCAGTTGGCTCTTCTTCCTTGTCTTGGTTTGGTATGCCTAGCCTTTCCTTTATCGGCCTTCTATGCCCTGGCTTATTTTGATCTGACATTGGCCCAAATAGATGCTCTTTCACCGATTGTTTTGGCCAATCTCTTTGCGGGTAATGCTCCATGGGGTATGACCTTGAAGACGGTAATGCTACACCCTTTCCCAACAGAATTGTCAAAATGGACATCTCTGATGAGCTCTTTCTGCATTATCTAGCCGACGCAAATTATTTGGCCGAAACACATTGTTTGGCCGATACAGTTCGTCTAGTCGGCGAGACTGCTGCTTCTGCCGATGGCTCATTTTCTCATATTTCTCGAGCAACTGCGAGAAAGTCGGCTTATGCTTGAAAGCCGCTCCTCGGCGAGTCCTTTCACCTTGTACCATCGCCTCGACTTGCGCTTCCCCTTTTGGTTTAACGGTCCTCGAGTTCTTTCCATCTTGATCGGCCTCAATTTGCGTGGAACCGATCGTTATCTTCAACGCTTTCCCTTTGAGCTTGACTCTATGTCAACTTACCTTGTTGCCCTGGCTTCGTCGACAATCGCTTTCCTTTGCCAAGTTAACGAACCATGTTAATTGGAAAGGGATTAACATCAACTTCCATGGCTCCTCTCGCAAACTTGAGCCGACTGTCTTCAATGGTCAGATCTGCTGCCAAAGATGTTACTGATCATTAGTGTTATGGGAAAAGAATGATGCCACTTACAGTATCGCCGTTTTTTGATCTCGTCAGCCGACGGTATGGTATGTCCCTCCGGCAATCGTATCAATTTTTCTTGTAGTAACATGTCAAATATGCGATCACATTTTGATACGTCGAAAGCATACTTGACCTCCGACTTACTCTTTGTTGGCTTAAGCCATGAACAGACAAGCGGTTTTTTGGAACCTTTTATCCATTCGGCTATGTTTACATCTGCTTCATCCTCAGAAGCCTCACTTGAACTATAATCGACCATGTTTACCTTGACCTTGTCCTTGCTATTTATTCTAATTTTATCTTTAAATTCTTTACTTAAATATCGGCTCTCTTGTGCCGATACACGATGAAGCAGATGACTCAAATCAGTGAACTCTTGCCCAACAAGTTTTTCCTTGAGTGGGGGAATCAGCCCTTGGAATGCCAAATCGGCTAACTGATTATCGGGCAACACTACGCTAAAACACCGATTTAGCACTTCTCTGAACCTCCCGATGTAGTCGGGTTTATTCGCCAAACTTTTGCGGACTGAGACTTCGATCCGAAATTTTAATTCCGGACTACCAAAGAAAAGTATTCATGAAATCGGCTCTCTAAATCGCTCCCAGAGGTGGACTGAATTTGGAGGCGATTCAGTAAACCAAGTAAAAGCGATTCCGACAAAGACAATGGAAAACGCCTAATTTTTAACCCATCGGATTGAGCTGCTTCACCACACTAGGCGATAAATCGTCCAATATGTTCTAAAGTAGTAACCGAATCATCCCCTGAAAATTTTGCAAAATCGGGAATCTGAAGTTGTGGGGATATGGCATTCGGTCAATGTAGTCGAATGCACGGCTTTCAGAGTCGATCATTTTTCCTTTGGGCTGTAGGCCAAATTGATCTCTCAAGACCATCGAAATCTGATCAGCCCAATTGATGTTATTGGCCGTTGGAACACCAGGGTTTGGCCAATTGTGGTGAAAAGATATCCGCCCGAGTGCAAACTTCTATTTGGTCGCTTGTTCTAGCCGATGGGTACTGTTGTTGCCATGGTTCGTACCCATCGGCTCTAGCAGCCGGCACCTCGGGCAGTGGAACAAAGGGTTCTGTATATGAGACTACCCTATGTGAAGTAGGATTCCTAACTTGGAATGGCCCCTGGGGTTTGCTACTCCTATCTAACTCGATCGGCTGGGTGGCCGATTGAACGTAGGAAGTCCCTGAAGCCGATGGATCTAACTTTGCGGCGTCAGTGTATGCGTGATAATGAGTGACTGGGTTTGAGCGAGGATTCGCTGGTGTCAACACGGTGGGTTGGGTCGGCATCAATGAGGGTGCAGGTGTAGACGCCTTGATCGTGTTGGTGTTTGGAACCACAGAATATACGGGATACGTTGGGAGTGACTGCAAGGGGTCCATCAATCCTCCGGATGTTGCCAACTCTTGTGCTATCGTTTTTACGCTATTTTCTATCATCGGCTTCAAAGTTGTAACTAGAGCCGATGATTGATTAATTAATGCATGATGCACAGATTGCTCAATCATAACTGATAGCTCAGCTTGAGCTGGCATATATCGGCTTACCGGAGTCGACGCGACGCCTGCTTCGCCGAGCGGATTCAGTGTCGGGAGCGCCATCTTTTGTGTGACCCCTCGTCGGGTCTTTTGATAGCAACTCAACATCAATTCTTCCAAGGCAACTTTCCGATCTTCGATTTCCTTGCGCTGCTCTGGAGTCAAATCGTCCAAAGTTGGGACGATTATGGCTTCAGTGTTCACGTCGGCTGGTGCGATGGATTTGCCTGCAGTCATCTTGTCGATTGTCCTGGTCCCACCGGGCGTGCCAAAAAATGTGTTGACGCCAAAAACGTGAAGATGGTTTCTGGCCTACAACACACCAGACGAACGCCGGGTTCAAGTGCGAGGCTGCCAATCGATTTGACCCTGCAATCGATAAGGAGGTTGTGAAATTCGATCGAGCCGATCCTGGAGGTGAATCGGCTATCAATAGGAACCAGCTGTAAAGCCGATTAGAAGGGTAACTAGACTAGTCGATTAAGACTAATCCAAGGGTAAAAGGCAGATTGATTCTGAGAAGGCGATGCGCAACAAGACAGAATAAATCAAACCTGAAGAAATCGATGACGACCAAACAATCGGCGATTCGCAACTTTATTTGATCACTATCGACTTACAAAGGAGGATTACAGAGCTAAAAGATTAAAAACTATGAAAGAAAAACTGGCAGATGTGAATTTGGTTGTTCTCCTCCTTCCAAGCAGCCTTGGTGCGCCTTATATACCCATCAGCCGATCCGAGTCCGGATCCAATACGTTAACATAGTCCGAATCGGCTATAGTTTCCTTATTGAACTCTGCTTCCATATATTGTTCGCACGCTATTCAAACTTTCTAATGTCGTCTTCGTACTTCATCCAAACTCGTGCTTTTCCTGCCGATTCTTCTAGTAGTTTCCAAAAACTGGTGCAAACAGTTACATCTTCGATTTACAGGCCACAACTTAAAAAGGCTGATTTGATCGTAAGCTACAATGCTATATCTTCAAGTTAGACAAGAAAATTTGCGTTTAATCTTAATTTTCTTGTGTTCTTAGCATTGCCAACACTAGTGGGTATGATTTGCTATTAAACTTTGTTCTTGCGTACAAGGTGAAGATATTACTATATCCGAGCATGTTTAGGAATTTTGGAGAGCTGGACTCCAATAATTCCTTCGAAATTCCTTTCCGGCTATTCTTCGAAATTCTTGAGATCCTCCGGCTATTGAAACTTATAGGCTAAAATAAAATGAATTAAGTTTATATTTTTAGTCTAAAATGTAAGCAAGATGATCAACCTAAACACTCTTAATGTACCCATAGCTCCAACTCCACAAATTTCTGGAGCTAGAAATACACTGCTCCACCAACTCCATAGATTTTGGTGGAGCTGGAGCTGTCCCAAACACCCCCTTAATTTTGGAGAGGCATAAACATGTGGTTCTCTCCAGTTAAACTCATGTGTTTTGTAAGTTAAACATCTAAAAGTTAATAAAACCTCGTTCAACACTTCCAAGTTTTTTGAAAAATTTATTTAAAGGAGCACGTCCGATTCTAGAAGCACAGGGTCATGGACTAGAAGCCAGAAAACCCGTACATAGGAGTGCAAACAGAGCGGATAGTTTCCGACTGACCGTCCGTCCGAATAAATTCGGATAGTATATGGAGTGTAAATTCGAATAATTTTTTTTGGATACGAAAACGGATATGGAATAAAAGTATCCGTCGGATTTGGATATATCCATAAATAAATTCGGATATATCCGTATAGTATCCGTTTGTTTATACGTATTTTTGGCCCAACACCAGTCACCACTCGCCAGCCGAAAGCTCAACACTCCCATCGTGCATCGCCCTCCTGGCTTCCAGCCTTCTAGGCTCCAGCCCCACTCGTGACTCCGTGACGGCATCCCATTCCCGCATGGTCTCCATCTCCGATTCCATGCCCTAGGCAGCCACCGCCGCCGCCACTCCAGAGACATTCGTCGCTGCCTCGCCGGTCCCCTCCAGGCCTCCACACCGCCTCCCTGGTCCCCTCCAGGCCTCCGTGCCGCACTCAGTCGGTCAGTCCCCAATCCCTACTTCTTCTCCGGCCCTCTCAGTCCCGCGCCGGCGCCTCTCGCCAATAGCTGCCACCGCTTCGAGAGTCTAGAACTGACAACCAGGAGCTCTTCATCACCGGTCCCTCCACATCCCCTCGCCGATCTACAATACATTTCAGTCAATAGAACTGATCATCATATCTTCACCTTCTCCATATAATGTATTTCAAGTTGGTCTTTTGAAGAGATAAATCTTACTTCCAATGCCTTGCGAGCAACTTGTTCTTTGACAAAATGAAAATCGACCTCAATGTGCTTAGTCCGAGCATGGAAAACTGGATTAGCAGCAAGGTAGGTTGCCCCCAAGTTATCACACCAAAGCAAGGGAGACTTGTGCTGAAAAACTCGTAACTCTTTCAGCAACGACTGTATCCATATCAGTTCTGCAGCGACATTGGCAATTGCCTTGTATTCCGCCTCCGTGCTTGATCGTGAGACCGTGGCCTGTTTGCGAGAGCTCCATGATATAAGATTTGATCCTAAGAACATATCAAACCCACTTGTTGATCTTCTATCATCAGGTGAACCGGCCCAGTCTGAATCCGAGAATGCACTGAGGGTAAAGTTGGTTGATCGCTGAAGTTTCAGTCCATAATCTAGTGTACCCTTTATATACCTGAGCACACGCTTCACTGCTACCCAATGCACTATTGTTGGAGATTGGATGTATTGGCAAACCCGATTGACTGCAAATGACAAATCAGGCCGGGTTATAGTCAAATACTGCAACCCTCCAACAATACTCCTGAACTGAAAAGTGTCTTCTTCATTCAGAAGTGTTCCTTGATCTCTGGTCAGCTTGTCACTTGACATTGGTGTAGATATAGGTCTGCATTTCTCCATTCCAGCTTTCTTCAATAGATCCAGCGCATAACGCTTCTGAGACAGAACAACACCTTCCTTCTCTGGTTTGACTTGGATTCCCAAGAAGTAATTCAACTGACCTAAATCCTTGACAGCGAATTCATCCATAAGTTGTTGGATCAACTTCTTTGTGGCTGTAGATGAGGAGCTGGCAATAATAATGTCATCAACATAAATCAACATATAAATTGTAAATTCACCTTGACTAAATATGAATAGAGATGGATCAGCCTTTGATGGGACAAAGCTAAGTTCCTGTAGCTTGTTTGACAATCGTGAATGCCAGGCACGTGGTGCTTGCTTCAAACCATACAGCGCCTTCTTGAGACGACAAACATAGTCTGCATGTTGTTTTGGATCTTGATAACCCGGTGGCTGCTTCATATATACTTCCTCTTGTAGAAACCCATGAAGGAAAGCATTTTGAATGTCAATCTGATGCAATGTCCAGCCTTTTGAGATTGCAATCGACAAAACAGTGCGTACTGTAGTGGGTTTAACAACTGGACAAAAGGTATCTAGGTAATCTATACCATACTGTTGTCTAAAGCCCTTAGCTACAAGCCGAGCTTTAAACCTCTCAATCGTGCCATCTGATTTCCTTTTAACCTTATATACCCACCGGCTATCAATCAAGTTCATTCCTTTCTTTGGTGGCATGAGATCCCAGGTGTCATTCTTCATCAAGGCATAATACTCATTATCCATAGTTTCTTTCCATTCAGGATGCTCTAAAGCTCGTTGCAGACTAGCAGGTTCAGAGACTAAATATTCAGACTGTGCACTGAAGGCTGAACTTCTATTGCCAGATTTCTACCAGTGACAGTACCTGCAAATTGCTATCCTTTGCCCGAATATCTGAAAGTTCCATCTGTAAATTCCTTGGGCTTCAGCACATTAGCATGAAGTCTTGTGCGCATGGGATGGCAGCTAATGACTTCAGTTGGTTGCTGCTCAGCTTGCGCTGGAGACTGACCTTTCATTATCAAGCTCGAGTCTATTCTGTTAGAATTGGAGCCATTCCTGTCAAGACCTGCAGGTGACACTCTAGTGACATTTGCATGGTCAAGTGAGTCGGTACTCATGTGAGATTCACTTATCACTGGTTCATTAGGAAGAGGCTCAAGAGGATCCGTACATATAAGTGCTTTTTCATGGTACTGAAGGGGTTTTGTTGGTGTTGGCAGAAGAGTTGGATGATGTGATGCCTTTGGCTCAGTTGAATTTTGATTTAACTGATAGGCAAATGGAAAGATGGTTTCATCAAAAATGACATCACGAGATATATAGATTCGACCGGTTGATCTATCAAAACATTTGTAGCCCTTGTGAGACAGACTATAACCTAAGAACACACATTGTCTGGTTCTGAAATTCAACTTTCTAGAGTTATAGGCACGAAGATTTGGCCTTTATGCACAACCAAAAACCCTTAAGAAGGTATAATCTGGCTCAGTGCCTAGAAGCCTATGAATTGGAGTGTCAAGATCAATTGTACGACTGGGCATTCTATTGATCAAGTAACAAGCAGTGTGAAAAGCCTCATCCCAAAATCTGAGAGGCATTTGGGACTGAGCTAAAAGAGTAAGGCCAGTGTCAACTATGTGGCGATGTTTCCGTTCAACCACACCGTTTTGCTGATGTGTATGAGGACAAGCAATGCGATGGGTTATGCCTGAACGAATGAAATAGGTATGGAGACGATGATATTCTCCTCCCCAATACGATTGAACCAAGCGAATTTTTGTGTTGAATTGATTTTCTACAAGCTTCTGAAATTGAAGGAATATAGACTCTACTTCAGACTTGCACTTGAGAAAGTATATCCAGACATACTTGCTATAATCGTCAATAAAGGAAACATAGTGTTTGGCATTATTAACTGATGGAATGGCAGGACCCCAGACATCAGTATGAATCAATTCTAAAGGAGCAGAGGATACATTCTTTGAAGGATCAAAAGGAAGTTGATGAGCCTTCCCCTGTTGACATGCATCACAGACCACAAGAGGAGGCTTATCACTAGCTACACCTAAATTATTGTCCTGAAGAATCTGAGAAACAATTGGAGAAGCAGGATGACCCAACCACCGATGCCATTGTTCAAGGGAACTCTTGGTCGAGGCAAGAGCTTGAACAAGTTGTTTATTAGGAAGCATGTAGAGGCCATTTTTCATTTTCCTTGGAGCAGTATGGTCTTCGTTGATTGATCCTTAACAAAGAATGAGTTAGGGTGAAATTCAACAAAAGCATCATTGTTAATGGCAAGTTTACGAACAGAGAGTAGATGTCTACTGATTTTGGGTGTAAGAAGAATGCGATTTAGATAAATAGGTCGGATTGAACCAGGGATAACTGAATTTCCAACATGAGTGACAGACAAACCTGTGCCGTTGGCAACATGCACTTGATCTCTGCCATGGTAATGCTCCCTTGTCGTTAGGCGCTCCAGATCATGCGTGATGTGGTCCGTCGCACCGGTGTCGACGTACCAGTTTGGGTTGACGTTGTATCCGCTGGTGGCAGTGGCGGCGACTTTGCTGGCATCATCGGCTTGAAAGCTGTGATCAAATCTGTACCAGCAGTGGAGTGCGTCATGCCCAATTTTGTGGCAAACTTGGCACTCGGTATCTCTTTTACTGCTGGAGTTTGATCGTCCAGAAGGTGGTTGGACACCTTGATTTGGACGGCCGTTGCGACCGCTTATTGATCGATTGTTGTTCCGACCACGGCCGCGAGTGCTGCGGCCACCACTGCGTCCGATGCTTCTGCTGACGTTGTTTGCTGAGATCTGGACATCAGTGTTGTTATGCTCGATGCGCATCTCATAGCTCAGCATATGAGCATAGATGTCGCTGATGGTATACGAATCCGAACGAGTGGTTATGCTCGTCACCAGGGAATCATATTCACCACCAAGACCGCACAATATATACGCGATTAAGTCTTCATCCTCCAACGGCTTGCCAATGGTTGTGAGGGTGTTGGCGAGGCGCTTCATTCTTTGATAGTATTCAGTGATACTCAAGTCCTTCTGGAATGTCGCCAGCTGCATGCGAATCTGCATTATGCAGGCACGTGAACTGGCCGCGTACATCTTCTCTAGGATTAACCAGGCATCACAGGAGGTGGTGACTCCCACAACATTGCCAAGCACTTCTTCTGTCAGAGAGGATAGAATAGCACTTAAGACCAATTGGTCTCGATAGTACCAGTTAGTGAACTCAGGATTGACAACAATCTGAAGAGAGCCACCACTTTCTTCAGAGTTGATGGTGATAGTTTGGTTTGGACATGGGGTGGAGCCATCAAGATATCCGAGGAGATGTTGGCTCCTCAGATAAGGCATCAGCTACGTCTTCCATAGCAGGTAATTGTCCTGCGTGAACTTTACTTGAATCATATGGTTGAAGGACGGTGCAGGCAATAGGCCAGGTTGAATGAATGTAGAAGATGGGTTGGTGGAAGAGGCATTGCCGATGTTTACTGAATGAGGACTCCCCAGCATGGTGACTAATCAGAGTTTAGATCGAAGGCTCTGATACCATGAAAGAATTCTTAGAAGAGTATGTGTTTGGGAAGCGCAGAGAAATCTCTCGCTCTACATATTGTATTTATAGTAAGTCAGTACAATATACAAATGGATCGCTTGATCCGATACAAGAGGAGATCATGGCTAACTGAAAGCTAACGTGCATCCGTAACAATAGGATCAATGAGGACTGAAGACTTGGCCAATGAGGACTGAAGACTTGGCCTCCCTGAAGACTTGCTCCATGAAGACTTGGTGTCAGTTTTAGTTTTGACAATCTCAACTGGTTTAATTCATTTGGATTGTTTAGTATGCACTGTGATGGCTAGCATCACCTTGCCTGGCTCTGTCTATGTGAATAGTTAAATTTATATTCATTTTTTCTGAAGCAATTAAGTAAATTCACTTTCTTATGAATTTGGAATGTGGACCTTAGATCCATATTATTCAGAACAATAATATGGCAGGGGTACAGAACTTTCTAATGAATACAATAAAGTATCTGTGATGATCAGTTTATTATGTTAGTCCTCAATTAGATGTTCTCCAAAAGTAGCAATAACATTTGTAGTGGCATTTATTCAAATTAATTAGTATGGGCCATGACAGTATAATATATTTCTTTGTAATTGGTGTATGGTATATTACACCCTGATCGTGTTTTCCTTTCCATATGGCCTTCATCTTAACATGAGAATCCAAAATTCATAACTATTGTTGTTGTAACATCCAGTGCATATGTTCTCCAATCTTAGTTCTTGAGCTTTACAAATTGTAGTACACACACTTTGTAAATTACTGGGATTTCCAAGGCTTTTCCTGGTAAACTATGGGACATGTGTGTAGAATAGCATTTTCATAGTGCGTGATTCTAATAAGTTCAATTTGACCTTCTGGAAGTTAGACTCTGTATTTTCTTCACTGTTAGGGTGCGTTTGGCAGAGCTCCCAGCTTCAGCTTCCCCATAAAAAGCTGAGGAGCTCTACCAAACAAGAAAAAATCAACTAGTTTCACATAGAAATCCGAGGAAGTGATTCATATTTTTTGACTTGCAACCTGGGAGCTAAAAAAACTTGCTTCCCACCTGATTCACAACCTCCCAGTTATGAACCTCCCCACCAAGTTCATAACTATTTCTCAGACAAAAATCATTTCCACCAGAGAATCGATTCTATAGAGAATCAAGAGCTGAAGAATCAGGATTCTAGAGTTTTGCCAAACATGCCCTTAATATATATATATATAAAATGTTCCAACCCATTGAGAGGGTGTGAAATTTTCATGAAATCCTTATCTTATTTTTAGACAAAAGGATAAAAGGTATAACACATCATTTAAATGGTTTTGCCATAGATACACTTTTCTTATAATGTTCCAACCCATTGAGATGATCCTTTCTAGGATTCACTGCTGATGTTTTTCTAGGATTCACGGTCACAGCTTGTGTAAAAACTAATCACTCTGTATTGCATATACAATGCACTATATGAAACCAACTACCACTATAGCTTGATTGCGGTTGGTTGTGCCGTCAGTTACTACCTCGTAGTGTAAATGAAATGTAGAATGTTTGGACACATGGTTTTTGGAAAAAAAAAACAAAAATGCTTGATTGCGGTTGGATGTGTTACATCATATAAGTGCATATGTTGATTGAAATTGTACTTGGCTGCATATTATTCTTATGTAGGAAAGGCAACTATTATTGAATTTGAAACACTTATATATCTTGACGGTTCTAGTAAAGTTTTTTGTATGATTGATTGATCCTATATGCGCGACATATATGGTTTCTACTTTCACGTATTATCCGGCTAACTATTCGTGACCAAGACTAACCGTATCCGAAACGATTTGTATTCGCTCTGTATTTGTGACCGAAGTAATCCGTATTCGTACTTAAATTCGACACTATCCATATTCGATTGTGTATTCGAGAAAAAAATTAAAATAAAATATAAAATGAGCAAAATCCGTCCTCTATTTGCACCCCTACCCATACATCAAGAAAGTAGAGTACTATGAAAAATCAGCAAGAGGAGCTCAGGCCTCTTCTCTTGTTGGTCCAGGAGGCCTCAGCTCAGCTATGGCGATCAGCTTCTTGTCCACCGCCACCGCCTCCTCCTCCCTCCTCCCCATCCGCCGCTTCTCCCACCAGAAGCCCACCACCGCGCCCTCCCTCTCCCTCCCTCTCAAACCGCATCGCTCCCCGTCCTGCTCCATTCTCCCTCCCGAAGCCCCACGCTTCTCCACCTCCTCCAAGACACCCACCCCCAACCTCCTCTCGTCACTTACCTCCACCTCGAGAACCCTCCTCTTCCTGCTCGTCGCCTCCCTCCTCTCCCTCTCCGGCGTCGGCGCCCTCCCGTCCCTCGCCGCCCCTCCCCCACCTACCCAACAGCCGCAAGAGACCAAGGAGGAGCAGGAAGAACCCAGAAAAGGGAAGCAGCGAGGAGTGGAGGAGGCGTGGCTGCAGCAAGAGGAGGAGGAGGCGTGGCTGCAACAACAGGAGGAAGACGACGACGAGGAGGATGGCGAGGTCCAGATGTATCTGGAAGTTTTGAGCAGCAACCCCGCCGACGTGGACGCGCTCAAATGCGTGCTGTTTGCCAAGATGAGGCGTACGGACTGGGACGGCGCGGTGCGGTACGCGCGGCGGCTGCGGGAGGCCGAGCCCGGGGAGGTGGAGTGGTGGCTGATGGAGGCGCTGCTGCACGAGCTGAGGGGGGACCTCGCCGAGGCCGAGCGGCTCTTCACGGAGGTCCTGGCAGAAAAGCCCCTCCTCGTCCGGGCTCTCCATGTGGGTACTTTCTCATCTGTGCAGTAACTGCAGTTGTTCTTGCCGATATGATGTTTACATTATTCACATGCTATGATTATTGGCTTCTGTCTGTCTGCCTTGGTAGTGATCATACATTTGGAAGAACTGAGAAATCAAATAGGTAGATGTAGTAGCAATTGCAATGGCAACATTGTCGATTGATGGAGGAATAGTTGTGCCATGAACGTTGTTGCAATTTGCTGCAATTGTTTCTAATCTATGCAAGGCTTGTGCTTGGAAGTCCTGATCAAAATTCTCAAGGAAAAAACAATTGTAATTTGTAACACTTGCCTCACGTAACTGATTCAGATGCTAGCATTTTTAAATGTATGAGGATTTGTGAGTATCCTTCCATAGAATGGTTTTCAGTGGCAATGTGTAGAGTTGCATTGATTTAAGAGAGAACAAAAACTATGTCTTGCGTTTTGTGAAGTTGAAATACTTGTTTTTGTATGCACACTTTGTAAAGACTAAAGAAGCTCTTCTTGTTTTCTTTATGTTGGCTGACAACAAATGCACAATTGATTAATCCTTGGTTCGCAAAATTCACTGCACAAATACAGTTGTACTAGAGTTCTTATGTGAGAACATTTCCCTCTGCATTTGTGTTTCAGGCTTTTGCTGTGTGCAATGCTGCAATTAACCATTCTGATTTTATAAGAAGAATACATTATACATGCTATCATTCATTATCAAAACTCAAGTCTTTCAGACTTAAACTCGCTCTTTACTATAGTCCCTTTTTTATGTGATATTACAAGCATAGCTGAAGTTTTCTTGATTTTTCACATGTCATGTTCTTGTAGGGACTCGCACTGTGTATGCACAAAAGACTTGAAGGCCCCACTGTTTTTGAGATGCTGGAGAAAGCTTTGCAACTTGCAATTTCTGAGGAAAGGGTTCCAGAGGAGCGCAACATAAAGCTTTTGATCTCACAGATGCATGTTGTCAAGGTAACAAATGAAATACAAGTTCTGGTTCTATGATGGCTTTATGATTTCTAAATGAAAGTTTCGGCATGCAGGGTCAGTTGGATGTTGCATCAGAGAAACTGCAAGATCTTATCAATGAGGATCCTCGAGATTTTCGGCCTCATCTTTGTCAGGTAATCTTGAGTCTTTAATTGTTTTCAAGTTCCTTTTGTTCTGGTCCTGGTTGTGAACTCTCTGTCTACGGTGTTTCTATTTGCAGGGCATTGTTTATGCACTTTTAGACAAAAAGGAGGAAGCAGACGAACAATTCGATACATATAGAAGCCTTGTGCCGGATGAATTCCCGGATAAGAGTTTTATTAATGATGTTATACTAGCAGCCAAAATGGAGTCAAAAGATCGGCTACAGAAGGACTTTGGATCCGAGTTTCTATCTAAAAAATGATACTTGAGGATTTTTCATACCTGAACGGCTCATACTTTGGTACTGCTAGATAGTTGCATATTGATGTGCACACAAGTGCAACAATGTTACAAGTAAAATGAAATGAAGTAACGATAAGTGGAGGAGACGTGTGTCTCCTAACACCTATTTTCCCCCATTACTTCCCTATCCTTGTTGACTTGCCACTAAAATATAACGAAGAGAGGCGAAGTATTCATATGCATCAGAACAATCAATTGGATGGATTGTGAGTTGTGGAAATGCTCTGCATACTACGAAAGGTTCACAATTGCTCTATCCATTTTTTTTTTGGAACTATCACATCCTCATCTGCCAAATCTGCTATTGACATTTCTACCCATGATCTACACACTCTTATATCATTTTTTTCTGGAAATAAAAAGAAAGGGAGTCGGTATTCCATTGGATAAATCTTTAAAGAAGACATCAAAGGAAACAAAGGCTAAAATTAAGTTTGTGAAAATGTCTTTTTTTTTGTGTATCGGTGTTCCGACTTTTTGAAAGATAAAAAAAAATGAAAATAATTTGTAGTTTGTTTAAACCAATATTTGATAGATTGTATATTAATTAATTAATTAACTATCTAATTATACCTTTTCTAAAGTTGGAAGACTTCCCGGAGAAGAGTCTAGCCACGCTGTGCCCTTTCCAAAAAAAAAACCCTCGAGTTTTTTGTATTAGCTTGTCTCTCCAACGTGCTGTTGCTCGTTGATTCTTCGCGCGTGTTTGGATCCGGTCGTTCGTGCGAGGAGCGTCTCGGTTCAAACACCAAACCTCTGTAGCCGATTTGGAACCAATCTAAACACTAGGATAGTATTTCTTCAAATACTCTCCGTTGATTGCCTTAGAAAACACGAGTCCCTCCAACGTTTCCAATATGTAGGAGTTTCGATCGATAAGTCGATTTATCTTATATGGCTCTTCTCATGTTGGTGACCACTTACTGAATCGGCTATCCCTAGAGTCGATAGGCAATATAATCTTCCAGACAAAATCGGCTTTAGAAAAAGATTTAGGTACTACCCTTTTTGTTGTAAGTCCTAACAACTCTTTCCTTATTCTTCTTAAGATGATCTAAAGTATGCAACCGTAACTCCGCCAAATCATCTAAGTTATCGACCATCAAATCTAGTCAACACTATCTACACACATTAATGTTTTGTTAATACTATGCTCGTTAATATAAGGTGTCATTAAGGATTACATACTTCAAATCTTGCCGCCTAATTTTCCTCTCCATCGATTTAGATGGATCAATCAAATATTCCATTAACTTCATTCTCCAGTCAGCACTAGCTACACACATTATTGTTTTTCAATCGGCTCACACTCCTCAATCTGGCCAAAACTTTATAACTCGATGCCTGTTGGGCTAATAAGTTAGCCCTATCGTTCGACTCAAGAGAAATATGATTAATAGAGAATGAATTAAATGAGCCGATTATAGCAAGGCATTGGTCTAAGTATTTCGCCAGAATTTCATCATAACAATTATACTCTCCCTTAACCTGCTGCACTACTACAAAGAATCACCATAGGCCTAAGTATTTCGCCAGAATTTCATCATAACAATTATACTCTCTCTTAACCTACTGCACTACTACAAAGAATTACCATAGGCCTCGACAATATCTACTCTGATATTTTCGAGCAATTATAGGCATTGAAGTAATGCTTCATATTCTACCTGATTATTAGAGTATCGGCAATTTAACCAAAATGCAAACTCAAAACTATGCCCTTTGAAAGTGCATCTAGGCCCCTTAATGATTTTGGTGATTAATGACAACAAGATTAAGTGACTAATGAGCTTTATGAGTATTGTGAACAGATGAATACGCTCATGGGAAAGTCGCTTAAGGAAAGAGGTCCCTCAAATTCGAGAAGAAAAGGCGTCGGTTAAACTCAACGGTCGTACATGCTTTTTAAATTTTATTTGAGTTTAAGGATTGCCGTACTATTAAGAGGGATTTGGCAAGAAATAGTTTTAGAATGATCCAATGTGCTCAAGGATGAATCCTAGTCTAAATATGGGTAAATGTGTAAAGTCTTGGGGGCAAAAAGTTCAAAATGGTTCGGAGTATCCGAACAAACCTTCGGAATGTCCGAACTGGCCCCCTCGGTTGCTCTGGCAAAAACTGGTTCGGAATATCCGAACATAGGTTCGGAGTATCCGAGCTAGCCCTCTCTGTTGGTCGAGCTCATTTTGGTTTGGAATGTCCGAACATAGGTTCGGAGTATCCGAGTGGACCCCCTCGGTTAGGGCTAAGTCATTTTGGTTCGGACTATCCGAAGTGTTGTTCGGACTGTCCGAACGGTGCATTCTGTTGCCCTAATCTCAATTGGTTCGGACTATCCGAAGGGTCGTTCGGACTGTCCGAACTGAGTGTTCCATTGCCTTAGTTTCAAATGGTTCGGACTATCCGAACAAGGGTTCGGACTATCCAAAGTCTCGGGCTGAAGTGAAAAACGGCTAGTTTTGGGAGGCTTTAAATACCTCCCCAACTCCCACCTATCCATTATGAAGTGCATTCAATTCATTCCAACAGCTCTTTGACTCTCTCTCAAAGCTCTAGTGTTCTCCTCCCTCAAATCTTGTGATTCTTGAATCTTTGGAGGGAGATTAAGTTGAGAGATTGGAAGATCAAGTGTTTGTGATTCATCTTGAGCACGTGGTTCATCCTCAAGCGGATTTCTTGCGAGATTTTTTACTCTTGGAGGTTGAGGACTCCTAGACGGCTAGGAGTCACCGGTGAGCCCCCAATCTTCGTGTGTGACGCCGCCGGAAGTTTGTGAAGGTTGAATCCACCTCCGCAAGGAAAGGATTCAAAGAGTAAATGGGTGAGTGCTTGGTGCAACACCTAGAGGACTAGGGTTGAAAGAGACCCCGGCTTTGTGCCGCCTCAACGGAGACGTAGGATCCCCTCAAGGATCCGAACTTCGGGAAAAAATCGGTGTGTTTTCTTGGTTCTTGAATTTCTCACTCACTCACATTGTGCTTAGTTAAATCTTTTGGGGATTCTAGGGTTAATAGCTTCTTGCAATAGATATTGGTGGGATTTCACTTGCTGCAAGTAATCTTAGTCAAGATACATCATTTGAACCTAGAATCATACTCTAGATTTGCTAGATCTATTTTCTAGGGTTCTTGTGCTTGAACCAGTTCGGACTATCCGAAATTTGGCTCGGACTATCCGAACCACTCGGACAGTCCGAAGTAAATTTCGGAGTATCCGAAGTTTAAATTTCCGCCACGATTTAAAATTTGTAAACGCCTATTCACCCTCCCTCTAGGCGACATCTCGGTCCTTTCACCCTTAGGTGAGATGAGCAATATTCCAATACCATCACCCTCTCAACATATAGATCCGTCAAAATACAACCGCCAAGGAGCTATGACACTAGAATGGTAGTAGTCTCATGCCCTGTTATGAAATTAGCTATAACATGTCCTTTAACCGCTTTAGCTTATTCATATGATAGGTCTAACTCGATCAATGCATAAGCCCATTTGCCAAGTCAACCTTGTAGAATCAGAGCTGACAGCATATACTTTATAACATCAGTTTTACAGATCATTTTATAAGTCGATGCTAAAATGTAATGTCTTAATTTTGTACAGGCAAAGTATAAAGATAAGCACAATTTCTCTACAAAGAGATACCTGATCTCGATGTCAAGTAATCATCGGCTTAAGTAGAAAATCACCCTCTCTTTGCCATCAACTTCTTGTGCCAAAACAGCTCTAATAGTTTCCTCCTCAGCCGATATGTATAACTTGAATGCTATGCCCTTCTGTGCTGCAGCCAAAACTGGAGGGTTGGTCAAATATTCCTTGCATCAAAAGCCTTTTGTTGATCGGCTTCCTACACAAACTCTTGGTTGTCTTTCAATTTTCAACAATGGGGTAAATGTGCAAATACGGCCAGAAAGATTCGGAATAAATCGTCCGTAAATAATTAATTTTGCTGATAAACTTTTATAACTCATTTTTGTACATCGACAGCTTTGTTTAGGTTATGGCCCTTACTCTTTCTTGATTGACCTTAATCCCTCTATCATGAACCATGAAGCTTAAAAATTGGCCAGCCGACACCAAAAGCACATTTGTAAGGATTCACCTTCAAACCATGAGCTCTTGTATTTTTTAAAACTATTTCTAAATCTACTAAATGCTGCACATCTTGTTTAAATTTTACAACTACATCATCAATGTAGATTTCTACAACATGGCCAATTAAATCATGAAAAATCATATTCATTGCCCGCTGATACGTTGCACCAACATTTTTTTAAGTCAAACGTCATCACCATCCACTCAAACAACCCTAAGGCACCAGAGCATCTGAAGTCAATTTTTGGTATATTGGTTTCTGCCATGAATATCTGATTATATCCGGTATTGCCATTAAGAAAACTAATAATTTTATTCCCTGATGCAATATCGACTATTGGCATTAGATACTTATCCTTTGGTGTAACTTTATTCAAATACCTAAAATCTATGCACACTCTGAGTTTACTATTTTTTTTCATAACATGAATGATATTGGACACCCACTCAGCATATCGACAAGGCCTGATAAACTTGGTCTTCAGTAATCATTTAATCTCTTCTTTTATAACATTGTACAAGGCTAGATTAAATCTCTGGGGAGACTGTTTAAATGGCCAATAGCCTGACTTTATAGATAGCCAATGTTTAATAAACTATCGGCTTAAACTAGGCATCTCATGGTACTTCCATGCAAAACAATCTTTATAATTTCTAAAATTTCAACCAACCTTTTCTTATACTCTACATTTAATTTTGTACTTATGAAAGTTGGTCTCTTCCTATCACCGTCACATATGTCGACTTCTTCGAGCAAGTCAGTCGATGTGAACCCCTGGCCTAATTTCTCGATGTCTTGGAAATCCTTGTTGGCCTCATAACTATTTGTTATTTGCCGATAGCACTGCATTTTGTGTTGTAAGGTTTTTACTACTTGTTTGGACTCCATCGGTGTAAAACTTTATTCATTCAATCAAAAGTGCTTAGTCTCACATTTATTGAAATCAACCCTATCTTATTTATGCAAATAAAATTACAGTCATCTAAAGCTTTCCCCGACAAACACTCAGCCTCTTCATGCTACCAATTCACATCTGAACTAACCATAGCAAAATGAGCCGATGTGTCGGTTTGCAGGACCTCAACGTCATCTCCGTTTTATTGGATGAGTAATTGATGCATGGTCAACGGAATACAACAATTGGCGTGAATCTAATCTCACCCAAGCAGGACACTGCAATTGCTCCTAGCGTCGACTACAAAAAAATAGTCAACCTGGCCTCAGTGGGATCACATGTGAAATCGTTCAAAACAATGTTAGTTTTAATTAAGTCCTCATCGGACTTACCCGACTTTCTGAAGTGGTGTATGACATTAGGTTCACCGTCGCCCAACCATCTACCAGCGTCTTTGAGGTTGACTTGCCGTTGATGTGCCTTTTCAAGTAAAGTGGCTTGAGATGCCAATGAGCATCCTAGGGCTTCTCAAAGACAGTGTCTTGAGCTCCCAAACAAAGTTGAGCGAAGGTTTCCGTAGTTGATTCAATGTTTATTTTGAACTCAGCTGATAGGGTGAACACCATGTTGATGTCCATAGGAGGGGTGTCATCCTGAATCATAAGAGAGTCTAAGTTGTCGGCTGAGTCCAATTCATTTTCCACTGGCTCCTTTTTCATCCATTCCTTTTTAATGGATTTGATCCGCCAAAGTTCATTAAAATCTTGATCCCTTTGCTTTTCTTGCTTGGCCTCTTTGATAATCTGAGTTATGAGCCTTTGTAGCCGCTTGAGCTAGGACCAACTAAGATCTGGAGGACACCATCTCGGTTTAAGCTTAATTGGCTTGCATATTTTGCCAGCTAGATCTTCCCGAGCCGCAGAACTTGATCCCTCTGTTTCTATTTTAACCTGATTTGGCACAAAAACCCTCTCATGTATCTGCTTTTTATAGCTCTTATCATGATAATTTCATACTGGCCTGGACAATATGTCTTTAGCCAATCTCCTTGGCCAATCATCCTAAGGGTAGTGCTCTATTGGGCAAGTGTGCGCCAATAGCAGAGCTACTCCCCTCTCCCAACAAAACTGCCAGAAGGGGCACCGTTGGTTAGCCCTCTCCAAATTCTATGGCCAATATAAGTAACCTGGCCAACGTGCAGGATAACTCAGCATATTACTTGTCCTTTCATACTTTTCCAGCAACTGCAAAAAAGCCAGCTAAGGTCTGTTCATTGGCTGCCGTGGTGGCTATTTCTCCACCTTGTACTACTTACCGACTTGTGGTTCCCCCTTCAGCTCAACAGTCCTGGAGTTCTTTCCTTCACTGTTGGCTTCTATCTGTAATGATCCGACCGTAATCTTCAGGGTCTACTTGCCACTTGAAGTTGACTGGATATCAACATGGCGAGCTAGCTTTGATTGCTCATCCTGCATCGGCTCTTTTCCTTTTCCTGAACATTGCGCCATGTTTATTGGAAAAAGGTTGACATCCACTTGCATTATCGGTTCGTCAACAAATTTAAGTTGGTCGTCTTTTATCACCGATTGTATCTGTTGTTGAAAAATATTGCAGTTGTTAGTATTATGAGCAAAAGAATGGTGCCATTTTCAATACCTTCGCTTCTCGTTAGCTGATGGTATAATATGTCCTTTGGGCAATCGTATAATCTTTTCTTATAATAGTAAATAAAAAATACATTCATACTTGGAGACATCAAATGCATATTTCACCTCCAACTTACTCTTGGTCGACTTAAGCTAAGAACAGATCAAGGACTTTTTAGATCCTTTAATCCATTTGACTATATTTATTTCTGCTTCATAATTCTCGAATGACTCACTTGAACAATATTCAACTATATTTACGTTAGCCTTTTCTTTTTCTTTATTATTATTTATCTTGAACTTATCATTGAATCCTCTGTTGTCAGTAAATCAACTTTCTTGAGCCGATATCCTATGAACCAGATGGCTTAGATCTGTAAACTCTTGTCCACCAAACTTTTCCCTTAATGGGGGAATTAGTACCTGGAAGGCTAAATCTACTAATTGATTATCAAGTAAAGTAACACTAAAACACCAATTTCTAACTTCCCTAAACCTCTTAATATAATCGGTCATTGATTCACCAAATTTCTAACAGGTAGAACTCAGATCGAAAATCCTAAGCTCTAAACTACTAGAGAAAAAGTGTTTGTAGAATCAGCTTTCCAAATATTTTAAAAAATGAACCAAATTTCAGGGTAAACTCGTGAACAAAGTAAAGGCAGCCCCTCATAATGACAATGGGAAATACCTAATTTTAAGCCCATCGAACTGAGCGGCTTCGCCACATTACATGATAAAACGTTCGACGTGTTCTAATGTGGTATCAGATTCATACCCAGAAAATTTGGAAAAATCAGTAATCTTAAAGTTATTCGGATATGGCATACATTCAATGTAATTAGGATACGGCTTCCTATAGCTGAGAACCTTCCCTTTTGGTTGTATGCCAAATTGATCCCTTAATATGGTAGAAATCTGGTCGACCCAATTAATATTATTAGCCGATATAGCATTAGAGTTTTGCCAATTATGACTGTAATTGGCATCCTAGACGTCGAGCGTAGGTTCAAGTTATCGATTAAATTGAGCCAACGTATATTGAGGAAACTATTCATACCAATGATTCCTCCTGGTGGCCTGCTTCGGTATTAGGACAAAAGGCTCTGAGTAAGTTACTACCTTGTAAAGGCCTGGATTCCTGTGTGGAGTCAGCTCGGGATTGTGCAGGTATTTAGCAGATTCAGTCAGCTGTGGAACTGAAAGGACCGAAGATATCACCTAGAGGGGGGTGAATAGGTGATTTAAAAAATAAGCAGCGGAGTTAAATTTCCCGAGACTACTAACTCGGACTATCCGTGGTTTTTGTCCGGATACTCGGATAACCCGGACTATCCGGGGTTTTTATCCGGATACTCCGGGGTTAATGGACTGTCCAAGGTAAATAAGTGAATATTCCGGGTTGGTCTCCTCGGGGTTAGATTTTCTAATCTTTCAAACTTTTGATCAAACTATTTGAATAGAAAGATTCTAAAGACTACCAGGTACCTTAAGCAAGAGCAGATCTGGAGCCAAACACAATAGATAAGTAGATCGGACCTCTCCAAGATCCAAAATCACAAACCCTAACAAGAGCAAAAGAAGAACACAAAGACAGCGATTTTTTACCCGAAGTTCGGATTCTTGAAGGGAATCCTACGTCTCCGTTGAGGAGGCACAAAGCCTTGGTCTCACTTGACCACAATCCTCCCGGTGTTGCACAAAGCACTCGCCGGTCTTCACTCTTGGTCTCTTCCCTTTCGGAGGCGAGACTTGCCTTCACAAACCTCCGGGGCTCTCCACACCAAGTATTCGAAGGCTCCCGGTGACTCCTTGCCGTCTAGGAGCCCTTCAAACTCCATGAGTAACAAATACTTCGTGAAATCTACTTGGAGGATGAAACTTGTGCTCAAGAATGAAAGATGCAAGCTCAAGGCACTCAAATCCACTCCTTTCTTCTCAAAGATTCAAATCAAACTCAAGATTCAAGTGGGGAAAGGAGATTAGGGCTCAAGAGTGTGAGAGGGAGAGCTTGAGAGCCGAATCATGCAATAATAGAGCTATCCAACGGGTAGGTGGAGAGTGAGGGCTTAAATAGGCCCCCCAAAATGCAACTGTTATGAGAGAGCTGTGCACAACCCGAACACTCCGGACATTTAACCCGGATACTCCGAGTTGGGAAGAATTAGCTCTTACCGAAGGGGTCAGCCCAGAGTGTCCGGACCTAAAACCCCGGATACTCCGGACTAACCCGGATACTCCGGACCCATTTACCCCGGAGTGTCCGAACTAAATGTCCGGATACTCCGGACTTACAAGAGAGGGCTACCGAGGACATCAACCCGGAGTGTCCGGACTAAATGTCCGGATACTCCGGCCTGTTCCACTCGGCCAGAAGTATCCTTTTGATGAAAATGCAATGAATAAAAATTCTTTTGCAATGCAATTTTCATTCTTTGAGCACAAATATATCCTAGAAGCAATTTCCTGACGTATCCCTCTTAATAGAACGACTATCCTTAGACTCAATGAAATAGAAAAATTACAACAAGAGTCTTGATGTCGGTCTTCCAAATTTTAAATATGTGGGGATCTCCAATCGCTTTCCCTTAAGGATATAATCTTGATCTCTGTATGGATTCTCATTTAAACATTAGTATTTTCAAATTGTGTTGTCATTAATCACCAAAACTCCAAAGGGGGCCTAGATGCACTTTCAGGAACCAATTGCGAAAATGCATAGAACGAAGCTGACGGAGGCAAACTAGCAGACGCATCTAATTTTGTGGTATCAGTATACGCCTGGTAACGCACAACCCTATTTGGGTGAGGGTCCCATGGCAATATGACAGAAGATTGGGTTAGTATCAACGATAGATTTGCAGCTGATGGCTTTGGGTCAACCACTAGGCATGCCAAGAGTGTGTTGGCGCCAAAAACTTAAAGTAGGGTTTATCAGCAACAACAAACTGGCTGAACATCGGGTTCTGTATTTCGAGGCGTGCCAATCGATTTGATTATGCAATTGGTAAAGAAAATATAAAATACGCTCAAAACTGATCTTGTAGGATAATCAGCTTAGATCTAATCAACTAAAAGCCAATCAAATAATGCTTAGTGAGGCAGGATGTTAGTTTGAGTCATCAGGGTGTGCAAGCCAAGGATGTTGATATTTCAATGCCAGATATGCACCAATGGGTGTGGTAGACGAGGGAGAACATAATGAATCTTTGGTTGAAGCGATGGAGGCAGAGAACCAGGAATATGAGGCTTTGAGTAATGACAAAGACGATGAAGAACATTTCCCTACAAAGTGGGATGCAAGTCAATTCGATAGGTTGGTGGTCAACGAGGGTGAAAACTTTGCATGGCAATCCGATCGAAATGAGGTAAGGCAAGGTGTGATTTACAAGAATATGTTTGATATTCAGGAAGTAGTGACAGCATGGGCAGTGTCACTTCGTAGAACCTTTAAGGTTGCAAAGTCAGATCAGCGAGTGTATGATGTCAAATGCTATATAGAGGGTTGCCTATGGCATGTGCATGCATACCAGCCTAAGTGGGATACCATTTGAAAGTATTTTATAGTTGCCCCACACACATGTGTGCTGATGGAGTCTGCTTAATCGCATAGAAACATATCTTTAGGTTTTTTTTGCGAATGCAATGTATGGGGAGATTGTGGGTAACCTGGATTAGCCACGTGCCATCATACTTACAATAAAGTAGAGGTTCGAAGATCGATAAGTTATGCCAACACGCTGCCGCAGACTTTCTCAAGCGATTGGACAACACACATAATGACCTTCTCGGTGTGATTTGACAACACATCGCTAGTAACTTTCTCACTGATTTGACAACACTCACGCACCACGAAGTGACAAAACATTGCCTATCTCAAACTGAAGCGGCAACACTACCTATCTCACATCGAAATGGCAACACGCTATAGCCCGGCTTTTCAAACCGAACTAACCTATAAAACCATCCTTCACCCAAGCACCCTTCTTCCCTACCCCAACCTCCACTTCATTACAATGACAGATAGAAGAGGAAGCTTAAGCCGTGGGAGGGGTACATGGGGAAGACTGCCCTAACCTTGAGAGTACTACAATATACGGTCCGCTAGACCCCCAACTGCCCATCCCAGATTTTTCCCATTTGAACGAAGGACTCACACACCCTCAAAGATCCAATCTACGAAGACCAACCACTCCTCTCCCTGAACTGGCCGAAATGCAAGCACGACCTCGACGCTGTTGTGGAAGTTACTAATGCTAGGGATCCCAATTTAGAACATCGTTTCTATCGATACCCTCTATTCGAGGTAAATGCTACAACTCTTACTTACCATTCAGCTCATGTCTCGCTATATGACACATACTCTTACTTGCAGACCATAGATTGTAAATTTACTGAGTGAGTGGACCTACCGTATCCCATACATGCCCAATGCTACCTCCATTACCTGGTGTATCACCTCAAAGAAATGAAAGAGGACCTCATGGAGGTCAAGAAGGAGAATGAACAACTCAAGAAGAACAACAAATAGCTCCGTAGATTGAACTTAGAGCTCTAGACCCAGAATGACAACCTACATCGTCAAAGACTCAGGGAGAGAATCAATGAGGAGGTCGTCTACCTTGGCAACGACTATCACACTTACCGCTACTGCGGCAATGCCAACTGTAGTTATGCTTGCCACTACCGCGACCAATGACCACGCCCACGCCGTCCTAACGATCAACACTCCATGCGGGTTCCTTATGGTTACCCATTCGAGTTTTATTGTTCTTCCCCTTTAAAGCGTAATCCATTCTGTCCCTTTACAATTCCAAAATATGCACTAGTATCATACTTTTCTCTATGTTCGTGGCTGCTCTGTGCCGCTGTTTGTACTATCCCAACTGTCTGTGCCATGTAATCCCCTTTTATTTTGAAATCTTAGATCATAAAATGCAATCTAGAACATAAGAGGAGAACCAATAGCGGAGTAAGAAATAGCTCAGCAAATGATGCATTTTACAAGTGTGTTAAAGGACCCGAGGTGACCAGCCCGGATACTCCGGGGTATTTGATCCGGAGTGTCCGGATAGTATGGGCAGTTCAGCCCCAAACCCTAAAACTTCCACATTGCAAAACTATCCAACGGAACAACGAGCTATTCACAGGATATGTTCTAGAGGTTGAAAGCATCCTATCCTATCAATAGATTTCAAAGATATGCAATACGGAAGGAGATCGGAGAGAAAAACGAATTGACCACATACCTCAGGAAAATGAAGAATGTGAGGGAAGGAAGATGAAGTCCCGAACTTTATGCTTGATCCGGAGGGTCCGTAGGAGGAGGAGAGCGCCGAAGGAGAAGGGAAAAAGCGGATGCCGCCGGAGAAGACACGGGAGAGAGAGAGAGAGCGAGGCGGTTGAGGAAATAGAAGGAAAGAGAGGGACAAATGAACCCCCTCAGAACTTAAACAGCCGCCAGAACACAGATACTCAGGAAATTAGTCCGGATACTCCGGACTATCCGGATAGTCTGGACTATTACCCCGGATAGTCCGGGTTAGCCCTCTCGGGAAACAAGGTGAAATAAGTAGGGAAAGAACTTGACTTCGGCTTGCGAGAGAGGAAAGGAAGTCCTAAAAAGCCCATGTACTTTGTGACCAGCGAACAAACAAACAAACTAGCCATAGTCACATAGCAAAGAGCCCAGATCCGAAGATCAAAGGTTTCAAAGAACATGGCGAAAAACAAAGAAATAGATCAAAATAAACTTTTCAAAACATTTTGCAATCATCAATCAATTGCATGCACATTTCAATCCAAATTGCGCGAATCTAGAATATTTAGCCCACTCCTCAACTCACAAAATCTCTTTTCATCAAGAGGTTTGGTGAAAATATCAGCTAATTGATCATTTGTGCTCACATGTTGAATATCAATATCGCCTTTAGTGGAATGATCTCTTAAGAAGTGGTGGCACTACTACAGCGAGGCTTATATCAGACGCACGATCACAGACGGTTTTTCAAAACCGTCTGTGATATCTAACATCACAGACGGTTATGTACTCAAACCATCAGTGTATATATCACAAACGGTTTTATATTACAGCCGTCTATGATGTAATAAATATCACAGACGGTTTCTAAATATAACCGTCTGTGATGGCTACAGTACTCATTACAGTCGGTTTCTAAGTAAAACCGTCTGTGAAATCACAGACGGATATATAATACAACCGTCTGTAATATCTTTACAGACTGTTATATTTAGAAACCGTCTGTGATATTTCTTATATCACAGACGGCTGTAATTTAAAACCGTCTGTGATATCTCACGTATAAACAGAGCCTCGAACCAGCCACTTCGTTTATAGGGTTTCGGTTTCTATTCTGAGACTAGTGGCTGTGGAAGTGAGGCGATTTTGTGAAAGAAGGTCATTGATTTCGAAGGGTGATATTAGATTCATTTGATTTTGGTGATCTAAGGTTAGTAATGAGTTCTAATTGCATGCATCCAATTCAATATCTAGGTTGGTTAGGAGAGAATTAATTTAAAGATTGTTTGATTAGATCTAGCTTAATTGTAGTTGGATCCATATGTTGTTTGTGATATTTGGTTAGTAATGTGTTTTAATTGCATTATATTCAACATCTAGCTTGGAATTTGATGATTTTTTAGAGCTAGCTTGTAGAACCATGTGTTGGTTTGTTTGATCTAAGGTTAGCTAGTAATGGTTCTATTTGCATAATATTATATTCGATCATGATGTAGCTAGCTAGCTTGTTAAGGATAGAATTTAAAGATTGTTTAGATCTAGCTTATAGATCAATTCAAGTCTTTTGGTGATCTAAGGTTAGTAATGGATTCTAATTTCATTATTATATTGAAGATTAATTTCAATTGTGTTAATTATTTCTTTGTGATGTAATTAAGGTATGTAATTGCATAATTAGTTTAAGAATGTGTGCATACGCACTACACCTAGTGCACTTAATATTTAACACTAAGTGTTACATATGTAGCGTAGATGGATCGAAGCTGGATGTACGCTGAGAACCGTCTGAGTGTTGAGTACCTTAATGGTGTCTCCACTTTCAAAAGAGCTGCAGAGGAGGATATGTTTAATAAGGGTGCAATTCATGTCATGTCCGGTGCATTGATTGCGAAAATCAAGATGTTTCAAACTCAGTATGCAGATCGAAGCACACTTGATTCGGAGGGGTTTCAAAAGGGCTATGCATGTTGGACCATCATAGCGAAGAGCATAATATACAGGAAGTAGCAAGTAGTGTTAATATCGTCGACGAAGTCAATGAGATGTCGGATGATCATATCGATTATGCTTTCAATGAGGACAAAGGTTGCAAGATGACAATTTGGATCGAGATCTTTATGCGATGCGAAGAAACCTTGATGACAGGGAATATGGAAAGTTCCAGGGCTTGATGGAGGACTCGGAGAAACCTTTGTTCGCAGGATGCAAGTTGAAATACACAAGATTATCATCCGTGCTTGAACTACTCAAATTGAAGGCAAGCAACGGTTGGTTCGATAAGAGTTTCACAGCGCTGTTACGTCTATTGGCGGACATGCTTCCAGAGGAAAACGAGTTGCCGACAACCACCTACAAAGCCAAGAAGGTTCTTTGTTCCTTGGGAATGGAAGTAGAAAGAATACATGCATGTCCAAACGACTGTATCCTGTACCGCAATGAGTACACAAACTTGCATATATGTCCGGTGTGCAACGCATCCCGGTACAAGTGTAAGAGTCATTCAGATGATGATGGCGAGAGTATTGAGGTGAAAAAAGGACCTCCTGCTAAGGTGGCATAGTATCTTCCTGTAATTCCCCGTTTGAAGCGTTTGTTTGTGAACCCAAAGGAGGCAAAACTGTTGCGTTAGCACTTTGAGGAGCGTAAGAATGATAGAATGTTAAGGCACCCTACTGATTCCATCCAGTGGAGAAACATCGATAGGAGCTTTCAAGAATTTGGTGCGGATCCGAGAAATATAAGGTTTGGATTGAGTATAGATGGAATGAATCCTTTCGTAACAAGAGCGTAGGCATAGCACTTGGCAGTAAATCTCTGTATCTACAACCTTCCTCCTTGGTTGTGTATGAAGCGGAAGTACATTTTGTTGTATGTGCTTATCCAAGGACCGAAACAACCTGGAAACGATATTGATGTGTACCTAGCTCCATTAGTGGAAGATCTAAAACACGTGGGTTCCGGGTACACGTATGGGATGCATACAAATGAGAGAACTTTAATTTGCACTGCTTGTTGTTCTGCACCATAAATGATTACCCTGCCCTTGCTAACCTATCAGGCCAGAGTACAAAAGGAACCAAAGCTTGCACTCACTGCTTAGATGATACCGAGAATTTATGGCCGAATCACTCCCGCAAAACAGTGTACATGCGTCACCGTAGGTTCCTTCGAAGGAATCACCCATATCGCAAGATGAAGCAACTTTTCAACGGAAGGAACGAAAATGGTTCAGCTCCAAGGCGTTTGAGCGGGAGAGATGTTCATGATATTGTTAAGGATTTGGATGTTGCGTATGGAAAAGGACGTAAATCAAGTACTCGTGAAAAGAGCATGTGGAAGAAGAGATCAATATTCGGGACATACCTTCTTTGGGAGCACCTAGAAGTTCGCCATCGCATCGATGTCATGCACGAGAGAAGAATGTCGTGACGGCGTGATTGGTCTCTTACTCAACATTAAGGGTAAAACAAAGGATGGTATCAACGCACGGCTTGACTTGGTCGATTTGGGCATAAGACACGAGTTAGCACGAAAGAGACCGATAAAGGCCGTGCGTGCTTGGAACACGCTTGTTATAATCTGTCAAAGGCCGAAGAACTGAAGCGTGCTAGTGCTTGCATGGTGTGAAAGTTCCGCGTCGAGAACTCCTCCAACATGAAGAGACTTGTTTCGTTGGAAGATTTGAAATTAACCGCATGAAGTCTCATGATTGTTATGTCTTGATGACACAGATGCTCCTTGTCGCAATTAGAAGTATTTTGCGGTCAAGGTCAGAGACAATCACTAGGCTATGTTATTTCTTTAACACAATCGCCGAAGGTCATCGATCCCGAAGGACTAGATGCTCGCAAGTCGAGGTGGTGATGACTCTATGTAATCTTGAGATGTATTTCCCTCCATTTTTCGATATCATGGTCCATCTCATTGTTCACCTCGTGATGAGATAAAGATATGCGGGCGGTGTTCTCGTAGCATGTACCCGTTCAAGAGGTACATGGGAATTCTCAAGTCTTCGTCGGAATCGATCTCGTCCGGAGGGTAGCATTGTCGAAGGTTATGCAACTGAAGAGGCCGTCGAGTTCTGCGTCGATTACATGGCCCAGGTCGAACCGATAGGTGTGCCTCGATCTCGCCATGAGGGGAGGCTCCAGGGTATCGGGACCATCGGAAGGAAAGCAATCACGCCTGATTCGGTTGCGTATGCTCGAGCCCATTCCACGGTTTTGCAACACATGGTTGTAGTGTCCGCCTATATCGTCGAGCACAAGCAATGGCTAAGGCAAGAGAATCCAACATGGTAGGAGTCTTGGATCACGAGACAGCATAACCTTCAGTTCAACAAATGGTTGAAGGAGCGACCTATCACTGGGAGCTCGTTAGATGACACGCTGACATGGTTGGCAAAAGGACCAACTTTTACAGTTGTCACATGGAAAGGATATGACTTAAATGGGTACACATTTTACACGAGAGATTAGGATATGAAGAGCACAAACCAGAACAGCGGTGTCCGCATAGATGCATTCAATAATACCGCTGGGTTGACGAGGAGCTCCTACTATGGGTTCATAGAGGAGATATGGGAGCTCGACTCACGTGCTTTTCAAGATTCCCTATTTGGTGCCGTTGGGTCCACCTCCAAAGACGTGAAGGTTGACAAGAATGGCATCACTCTTGTGGACCTCGAACGTGTCGGATACCAAGATGAACCATTCGTGCTTCGCTAACCAAGTTGTTCAAGTCTTCTATGTAACCGGCCCGCCCAACAAGAAGCGCCACGTAGTTCTTGAGGAAAAAGAGAATTATCGGAGTTGAGAATGTTTTAGATGAGGAAGAGTACAATCAATTTGATGAGTTGCCACTTATCGGAAATGACATCCTGGTCCCAAAAGAACAACATGAGGAAGCAAGCTACACACGCGTCGATCATCATGAAGGTCTAATTTTCATACAAAAGAATAAGCATGTGGTGGAGTAGTTATGAGAATGGTGCATTGTCATCATGTTTAATAATTTTCATGTGTAATAATATTACATGTAAGGATGATACGACCATCATGCTTTGTACATATGATTGTGATGATCTTTGTAAGTAGCTTGTCGAAGCATCTGAATTATGCATATAGGATTGTGATGATCTTAGTAAGTAGCTTGTGAAGCATCTGAATTTTGTCAAGATTGTGATGACTATCTTCCTTTAATGCAAGGCAGAGCTCCTGCCATTCCTTTCAAAAAAAAAGAAAAGTACTTATCACAGACGGTTCTAAAAGAGAATAGTCTGTGATGTTAATATCACAAACGGTGATGTTAATTAGCACCGCTCGTGATATTAACATCACGCATCGCTCTCTTTAGAACCGCTCTGATAGAACATCACAGACGGTTCAATTTTAGAACCGTCTGTGATATAGTTTCCTATTTATATCTCCCGCGCGAGACCTCATTCACTGCGCGCCAAACCCTAACCCTGTGTGATATTTTGTCTCCCGCGGCGGCTCCCCCTCGGCGTACGTGCTTCCGCGGCGGCCTCCCCCTCTCGGCATCCTCCCTCTCGGCGTCCTCCTGCGTCGACCTCCCCCATGGTGTCCTTCCCGGCATCGACGTCCTCCCCCTTGGCGTACGTGCTTCCGCGGCGGCCTCCCCCTCTCGGCATCCTCCCTCTCGGCGTCCTCCCCAGCGTCGACCTCCCCCACGGTGTCCTCCCCGGCATCGACGTCCTCCCCCTCGGTGTCCTCCCGGCATCGACGCCCTCGTGTCCTCTCCGACGTGTTCCACAGGGTGGGCGCTGTGTTCTTGTGTTGCTTCTTCTGCATCTCGGGCTTCAACCGTGATTCTCGCGCTTTGCCTCGGCTTTGTTGGCTCGGATCCAACGCTACGTAAGCAAATACTTTGCCCTCTCTGTTGATCTGAGGATCAGTGAACCGATCGAGTATTTCTGGGGGACTAGCCATTGAGCTAGAGGCCGTTTCTCGATCTGGAGGCACTGCCCTTGCTGCTCTAAGTCTGCTGCTCGATGATGATTCAATTAAATGAGGTTATATTGATCTGCTAGTTAGTGAGTTCCTTCTGTGATTCAGCACTGTTTAGATCATTGTGTCTAGACTTCAACTTGGTCTTTGTTGCTGCTGTATATATGCTATCCTGTGATTAGTTCCTGTTATGTGGCGTGATTTGCTTTGATATCACTGGTCTAATCTGGAATTTAATTGTCACTGATTTGGCATCTCTGTCTTAGACCAAATTGTTGTTGTCCTGCTGTTCAGTAGCTTTTCATAGTTCATAGTTGAGTTCTAGTGAATCAATTTTCTTAAACAGTGCTGAATTGTGTAGATTCACTAATCTCATATTTGTATACCTTGTGATCTATTGTTGAAATTGATGTTGGAGGGCTTCTTTAGGGCAACCCATCAATTTATTAAAATCTGAGAGCAAAGTTGCAAAACCAAACATGAGCTTTATATTGGTTTGGTTAACTTGTTTATTATCCATGCTAGATGTCCTGTTTATATGTTTCATTATGCTCGCAGTATTTAATAGCTACTGAAAAGCTATTCTCCTGCTTGTCTACTGTGTACAGAGTTGTTTCTGAAATATGTATTCTTCTGCTTGTCTGCTGTGTGGATGTCCTAGTTTTAGGGGAGGTGCTGTCGAAATTTTTATTAAGTTCGGCAACCTCCTAGTTCGCTTCTTTTGCTAAAAGGCTAATAACAAGCCATTTAGGCTAGTTCTTTTAAAAGGCTAATACAAGCCATGGTATCCACAAATTTATTCACTCTAATTTTATTTTATTTGTTCTTCTCTTTTAGTTCGCTTGAAACTATTTTAATTTACAAAGAAGATGTCGTACTCTAATCCATCGTCTAAAGAAATGATGTGCCCACAAAAGGAAAAATCGACCCACGCTGCAAGATGACCAAACAAATGGCCAACAGACACTACAACAGGAACACCCCTTTAACAACGGATATATAGCAACACATGATGTTATGCGTTGCAAGCAATAGGGTGGCAACGCTTGCAAAGCGTTGCAAGCATCATCCGTGGGGTTAAACAACCAGTGGCAACATTTATCAATTGTTGCAAGAATTATCTGTGGATTGCTTTGGTTTTTTTGACCGGATCCATATTAGACCCTTTTGTTTCCGCCGGCGTGAACTTTGTTTTTTTTATTACGTGTGCTAGCCGCATATGTCGTCTCATCGTCAAGCCAAAGCGGAAGGCAGGCGCCCAGGCGGCCGCATCTCATCGACTCGTCCCCAACCAAAACCCTAGCTCTCAGACCACCACTCACGCCGTCACACGCCTCCCCCAGTCCCCCGGCAGCCCGGCCTCCTGAGTCGGCGGCTCCACGCGACGGGAGATCCTTCGCCCTGCGCCTCCCCTGGCGACTCCCCCGGCGGCTCCTCCTCGGCGTCTCCCCCGGCTGCTCCACCGTGCGGCGCCTCCCCGGGCGGCTCCACCACGCTGCGCCTCCCCCGGCGGCTCCTCCTCTGTGACTCCCCCGGTGGCTCCCTCGGCTGCGCCTCCCCCGGCGGCTCCTCCTCGGCGAGGTTCATTCGCTCGCTCGTCCCGTCGAGCAAGTCGATTCGATTACCTTGTTTGTGCTGCTGTGCCTTGTCGTCACCTGATTTCGCTCGTCCCGGAATTGGGATTAACAATTATAAACCAAATTCTTAAGAACTGATTCATTCTTGGGATTCTTGGCCGTTGGTCGAATTGGGATGTTGGGAATTAATTGAGTGCTTAAGAACTAGGGTTAGGGAACCTAATACTCTGCATAAGATGGTTTGAGACAGAATAATTGAGAGAACTTCACGGTTGGAAACTGGAGAGGAAAGTTGGTGCTTGATCAAGAATTCCTTTGTTTCGACTTAATCCTAGGCCACAGTTGCAGAAATTATTGTGCGTGAAACAAGCAATCAGCTACTAATTTGGAACTGTAGAGCCATTTACACAGATAATTTTTCTTCTGAGCTATGTCGTTTTGATGCTGTCTTTGGTTTCCTATAGATTTATTGTTTAGCTATAGCCACTGATTGTGGATGAAGATATTTTTTTCTGCAGGAGTATGATATTGGTTTGGGATGGGTAGTAAGGAACCTAGTTTTGACATTGTGTTGTTCATGGTGACTAAGGGGATGAGTTCATTTCCAAACTATTCTAGTGAACTTTGTCATGTCGTCCTTGTTAGATAATTGTGAAACTGGACAAATTAACTGTGGAGTATGGACTTTTAATTGTCGATAAAACTTGTGTGCTAACTATGAATCTTCATGCATTATCTGTTATGACATCGTGTCATGCCTCTTTGCATTCCCGTCATCTGTTCTTAGTTGGAAATGACGGTTAATCTGGTGGCTGAAGCTCCAGAAAGAAAGGGAAATGACGCAAAAGAAGGAAAAGAAGGAAGAAAAAAAGAGACAAAACAAAGCTGCTCAGAAGGGTGAGAAATATGAGATATCTGATCATCCTAAGCATGGCCATAAGAAGAGAAAGCATGAGGGCCAGGACATTGTTGGCCCAGAGACAAGAAAATTTTTGAAGGATCTTTTGAGCAGCTTGGAGAAGAGTGGTATTTCTAAAGAGCATGATGCCCTTCATGCAATCAGCTTTGCATGGCACCCCGTGAGAGCTCCTTTGGATAACAATAAGAGACCGAGGGCTTCGTGTCACCTAGCCCGAGTCAAACAAGAAATGGTTAGTATTCTTTCTAAAAATCTTCTTTGCAAGCTAAAAGAGCAACAATTTGTTGATGCATAGTGCTAATGTTATTTACTCTTCTTTGGTGTTTTTCTTGTAAAGCTAGCACCTACAAATGGAAGAAGAGATCCGGAATCAAGCTGCAGTTTTGTTAGTGAAACCGAGAGTCCTTGAGCAACAACCATTCAAACAAATGGGATTGGATCTGTCCATGTCCAAGAGGCAGAGTGAATTCTGCCCCACATCAATCTGAGGATGATGGCGAAACAATTGGTTGCCACAGAGCAGAACATGGCTCTAAGGAATGGCAATCATCTGCGTGAATCAAGTCAAGGCAATCAGCAACAAGCTCAACCTGCAATGGTCATGCAAAGAGTTCATATGGTGCCAACAGTTAGTCCTCAGTCAGCACCAACGGTGATGCAAAGAGTTGATCCTCCACTCACCATGGTGCTGCAAAGGGTTGAATCTCTGTCTGCGAATGTGATGCAAAGAGCTGGTCATCTGATGCCATCGAAGGTATTCCAAAGAGAGACTCAGGTTCCTGCAAATGTGTTGAAAAAGTTGACAACTGCCCCCTCGCTTGGCCGTCCCAGTGTGGAGCAACCAACACTTCTACACAAACCAAATGTTTCTGTGGAGCCACCTGTTGTCAAGCAGCACCAATTACAAAGGCTCTATGAGGAGCTGATTGAGAACGAAGACTCAATGCTTTATTTAAGATTTCATTACCTTTTTACCAATTGATACATCTTGACACGATTCAACAATTACAAAGGCTCTATGAGGAGCTGATTGAGAATGAAGAAGCTTACCAGCTGGATAGATATCAATCTTCTGAGAAATCTGGAAGGCAAGCGCAGTTTGAAGGCACTGACCTCAGATAGTTTGCTGGTAGTGAATTCTCCTAACCTTACTGGTTTATGTTTGACAGGAGTAGATGGCTATGGTCTCGTCTCATCACTCAGCCTTCTACCTACGCACCGGTGAAGGGCTCAGATCATGACGGAGGAGTTGGTGCAGGAAGACAATGCTTATGGACCTGTTCTATGAGCAACTGTAAGTGCATCAATTCTAGAATTTTTACACTTTCTTGATGCTGCTTTAAGATGAGGAAGTTATGAATTTCTGGTGATATGATCCTTCTCGACTAATCATTGTTCAACCACCACAATGCAGGTTGATCTGAATTCTGAAGTCATGGGTGCAATTCTAGTCGTAGTGTCTTGGGCTAATGAGCTCGCATACATATAAGGAACCTCTATGAGCTATGTAGTATGACATGGTTGTGTCAAACCAAGTGGTAGATGTAGTATCTCTGTAATGCAACAATTTGATAACTAAGTGGTGGATGGAACTCTGTAATGCGACAATTTTTTTAATATAGTATCGATTTGCGCTTATTTGCAATGTGTGCAGGAAATTATCTTGAATTCTTCAAATACATTGCACATGCATAATATATTTATTTGGCTCCAAATAAAAATAATTACAAATATTGTTGCTTAGATGGTTTATTCCTTGCTACGCATATAAGCGTTGCCACAAGTACAATCTATATGTTGCAACAAACTATAGAAGGCTATTCGTCCATAGGTTGTACAAACATATATAAGCGTTGCCATAGCCCATCAATATCCGTTGTACTTAGCAATGGTTATTAATAGGACCTACCAATGCATAATTAAGTGTTGCAAGAGACCCTAGCAACGCCACTTTGAACAACGATAATTATGCGTTGGTATAGACCCTAGCAACGCATATACGGACTAAAGGGGGATCATTTTGTAGTGAGACCGATATACATTACGGAGATCGATCCAAAGGATGGGACCCCTACAACACCAAAAAAGGCAGCGAATGCATTTCGGAATATGTGCGGGATAGTAGCACGGGAACGGGTTCCGATCACGCTATCTTCCTGGAGGTTGCTGACTATTGAGACTCGCAATGCCTTGCTGATGGAAATTCTTTCATCGTTCGACATTCCAGAAGAATCTGCTCCCCTAGTGCGACGGTATGCACTGCTAGTGGCAGGAAAGGCATGGAAGACCTTCAAGCACACGCTTTTTATAGACTACATCAAGAAGGATATGGTTTCGTACTCTAAGTATGGGTTCATTGATGAGGACACATGGCGGTGTTTTGTTGAGATAAAGACGAGCAATTAATTGCGGCCAAAGTGAAGCAAACAAGGCCTTGCAGGCAAAGAACACTCACCCCCACGACTCGGCACTCATCGGCTACGCGAGGAAGAGAGCGCAATGGGACAGGAGGACGAGGAGGGTATCTCGCTATTTGCATTGATCACAGATCAATGTGCCGAAGGCGCTAAGAGCGAGGTCAATCGCCACGCCCTCCGCAACCGTCTCCTTTGTAAACCCATGACGAGGAAGTCATAGCAACGCTGGTAATATATAAATTGAACTACCAATTTTACGTAATTAGTCCATAACTTCATAAGTGAAATAACTTGTCGGGATCTTGCGGTAGCGTTGAGTACACAATCAGGCGATGGCTCTTTTTGCCGACAGGAGAAAATGCACCGCCCATGGCCTTGGGAAACAAGGAACACCACAGTCGTCATGAAGGCAAAGGGTTTTTGTTCCATGGAAAATTGGATTCCTGCAACGACTCGGACAAATACCGAAATAAGAAGAGAACTAAAAGTGAGCGAGTCAAAACTTATAAAGAATTTGGAGGAGAGTTGAGGGGAGAACTGAGAGAAGAATTTTATGATATGATAAGAAGCCTCATGGAAAGGCTCAACAATCAAGAAAGAAATACTGCACAAACCCAGTATGTCCGCAAGTCACCCCATCGCCCATAAGAGCGTTGTGCATCCGCCCTAACATAGATGAACATAGCGGGAATTATCCTGTATGTGGCATTAAGGTGGCCACGCAGTGCAATCTCCAAGTGAGAATTAGCAATGGCACCGTTCCTCTTACGGCTGCTTGGGGCATCGCCTATCTATCCACTAAGGGGACCGTGGTGCACGGTACCATGATAGCGTCGGGTTTCACCAAGGTCAATGTGGACGGGTATTTGATAGTTTCAAGATTGTCGATCTCTGAAGCCGTAAGCAGCGAGATCGTGGCGGGGATGCCATTGGCACCTTCATCCAATGGCCTAGCAGCGACATCTCCCTGATCGTCCCTTTTGTCATGCAACAACCGCAACGATCTGATTCACCTATTGTATCTGATCAGTTGGCTACTAAATCAGCAGTCGTAGCCCAGACTCCACTTGATGTACATAATGTTGACTTCTTTCCTGCCCATTCCTCTCCCGTGAAGGTTTCATGCAATACAAAGAAAGGCAAGGACAAACAGAAGAAAGAAAGGCAAGAACAAATCGACTATCCATCTGCTGAGTTGGCTAAAAAATACAAGCTAGGAGAGCCGTTACTAGTGAAAGGCAGCGTAACTTCACTTAGTATATCTTGCCAACAATTGCATACTTGGTACACCCTACAAGTTGGAAAGCCAGAGCATGAACGTACAACAAGTATCAGCGTTAAGTTCAAGTATGAACATCTATTCAACGAGTTAGCGGGGGGCTTCTTCACGGTCGATTTCTGGACTTGTTCCATCTCTACAACCTCGACGCCTCGGCAAGCACTCATGAGATCTTTGGACATTGTAAGTGTGTGCTATCATAGTCTACATTCGTCTAATAGTGATAAATGTCCTCCAATATATATATAATTCGCCTTTGTATATATAGATACATAATACTTGAAGCGACACAAAAGAAACAATCGATGGGTTTCCTCGACCCACATATAGTCTCAATGCAAACAATGAATGAAGATATAAATATGGTCGAGACATACGTGAAACAGGCATTGCGAGAACAAAAAGATAAAGAATTCATACTTCTACCCTATAACCCAGGGTAAGTGCTACACCACATGCTATACTTTGGTTTGTACTGTGCACACTACTCTGTTTCGTTCATTGTCCATTGTGATATACCTGTGTAGGTTTCACTGAGTTCTAATTGTAATTGAACCAGCCACAAACCGGGTTAAGTACCTTGATTCCGGACATGGTGGAAACCACAACTTGGTACCTATCGCAAAATTACTCAGCAGGTAATCACGTTTCCTCCGTACATAATGTACATGGTCGTGTAAGTTATTCCAGGTTTATATTGCTATTGGAATGGTTTAGGCTAACCTTTTACAATCTCGTAGAGCGTTCAAAGTGTTGAAGGATCAGACTAAACTACAACATGATTTTAACTTCCCGATATCCGCTATACACAATAATCCTATATCAAACCCTGTAATAGTGACTCTAGAACTAACTGTAGGTTTTATTTGCAGTGCTACCAGCAAGGTTAGGGAAATAACCTATGTGGATTTTATGTTTGCCACAACATGCATACCATCGTCAATACAAAAAATAGCAGTACGGTTGCAGCTGCGTTGACTGAGACCCATTTGAGCAACATTTGAGGGAGAGTTTGTTACTTCCTGCTCACCGAAGTAATAAATAAAAAAGGCGCGTTCCACGCAGCCTGATAACTTCTGGGGTTGTACAATTGTCAAATGGTATTCATTCAGAAAATATGTCAAAAACTTGCGGTTATTCTTGTTTGTATGATTCATTGTATTGTCACATGATATTATCCTTAATACATATTTGCTCATTTTGAATGCAACAACTTAACAATATCTTGCTTGTTGGAACTAGATGTTGTTCCTACACCCTCAGCAGAACCTCCATTATTTATGGTTTGTTGTTCGAAATTTCCATCTACTTAGGTATTCCTGCATCAATATTTATGAGACACAGCCAATTATAGATGTTGTAATTGAATATCTACACTTCCTATATGCATTGAGGCAATAGTTTATTCGATCAGGATAGACTTAAAATATAAACATTTGTAGTGCTTTTTCTCCCTTCTTATGATAATGTTGATGGAACTCGACTAATAAATCAACCAAGACCCGCACACAGCATGGCGAGGTGACGGCAACCATAGTCTGCTTGATCGAACCTGACACACTGGAGTGTGTGATTTGCTTCATGCCATACGAAGTGGCCTTGCGCAGCGTCACCGTCGTGCTACGGTGGGAGAACATGGTACTTTGAAAAAAATTGTAGATGTACTTCATAGATTACTCTAGGTAGGCTAATTAAAGATTGAATAAATGTGATTGCAAGGACATGGAAGACCCGACTTGCAATCACATTTATTCAATCTTTAATTACCCTACCTAGAGTAATCTATGAAGTACATCTATAATTTTTTCAAAGTACCATTTTCTCCCACCTTGGCACGACGGTGACGCTGCGTAGGAGCATGTCGTCTGGGTACTCTATACCGTGGCACAACGGTGACGCTACACAAGGCCACTTCATATGGCATGAAGCAGATCACACACTCTAGTGTGTCAGTTCGATCAAGCTTGATCGTGGTTGCTGCCGCCGCCATGTTGCGCGGTGGTCTTGGTTGATTTATTAGTCGAGTTCCATCAACATTATCATAAGAAGGAGAAAAAGCGCTACAAATATTTATATTTTAAGTCTATCCCGATCGTATAAACTGCTACAATACATATGGGAAGTGTAGATATTCAATTATAAAATCTATAACTGGTTGTGCCTTATAAATATCAAGTAGAAATATTGATGGAAATTTCAACAACACCAAAAATAATGGAGGTTCTGTGGGTGTGGAAAAAAAGGTCATCACAGATGGTTCTTATTTGAAACGGCTCGTGATAAGTTCATATCACTGAGACGGTTATGATTTGAAACCGTCGTGATATGAACTTATCACTGATTTGTTTCAAATAAGAACCGCTGTGATAATTAAATTTCACTGACGGTTTATTAATAGAACCGTGCGTGATATATATTTTCTCGGGCGGGTGGAAAACCGTCTCGATGATCTCCTTCATCACAAACTTCTTCAGCATCGACGGTTCGCAAAACCGTCTATGATGACGTTTACGAACCGTCTGTGATGATGATTTCTGTAGTAGTGTGGCGAATATCGATATGCTTTGTACGGGAATGTTGGACGGGATTGTTGGCAATTTTTATGGTGCTCTTATTATCACACAAAAGTGGAATATGGTTGTAGGTTAGGCCATAGTCATTTAGGGTTTGTCTCATCCAAAGCAATTGTGCACAACAACTCCTGGCAGCTATATACTCGGCTTCGGCTGTGGATAGGGCTACGAAATTTTGTTTCTTAGAGGACCATGAGACAAGAGATCTACCCAAAATTGACCAAGTCCCCGAAGTACTTTTCCTATCCACTTTACATCTGGTATAATCCGCATCGGAATAGCCAACTAATTCAAAAGATGAACCTTTTGGATACCAAAGCCCAAAATAAGGAGTATGCACTAAATATCTCAAGATTCTCTTAACGGCCATCATGTGGCACTCTTTTGGGGCGGCTTAAAATCGTGCACACATGCACACACTAAGCATGATATCGGGCCTAGATGCACAAAGGTAAAGTAGAGATCCGATCATCAAACGATATACCTTTTGGACGACCGGTTTACCTTCTTTGTCGAGGTCTAGATGCCCGTTGGCTTGCATTGGCATCTTGATTGGCTTGGCGTTCTCCATACCGAACTTCTTGAGCATGTCTTTGATGTACTTGGTTTGGCATATGAAAGTTCCTTCCTTGAGTTGTTTGACTTGAAAATCGAGGAAGAACTTCAATTCTCCCATCATGGACATCTCGAACCTTTTAGTCATGATCCTACTAAACTCCTTACATAATTGTTCATTAGTAGACCCGAATATAATGTCATCAACATAAATTTGACAAACAAATAGATCATTATCAATATGCTTGGTAAAGAGAGTAGGGTCGGCCTTTCCGATTACAAAACCTTGTTCGAGAAGAAAATCTCGAAGACATTCGAACCATGCCCTTGGTGCTTGCTTGAGTCCATATAGAGCTTTGTGTAGGAAGTAGACGTGGTCCGAAAAGTTTGGATCCTCGAAGCCGGGTGGTTGCTCAACATAGACCAACTCGGAGAGTGGTCCATTCAAGAAGGCGCTTTTCACGTCCATTTGGTACAACTTAAAATCATGATGAGTAGCAAAGGCAAGTAATATTCTAATAGATTTAAGCCTAGCTACTGGAGCATATGTTTCATCGAAATCCAAACCTTCGATTTGAGTGAGACCCTGAGCGACCAAATGAGCTTTATTTCTTGTCACAACTCCATGCTCGTCTTGCTTGTTCCGAAATACCCATTTTGTTCCAATTACGTTCTGCTTGGGCCTTTCGACAAGCTTCCATACTTGATTTCGCTCGAAATTGTTTTGCTTCTCTTGCATAGCCATCACCCAAACCGGATCTTGGAGTGCTTCTTCAACCTTAAGAGGTTCAAGAGAAGAAACAAAAGAGTAAAATTCACAAAAATTTACAATACGAGACCTAGTGGATACTCCCTTGTTAATATCTCCAAGTATGTTGTCGACTGGGTGATCTCGTTGTATGCTTTGATGAACTCTTGGATGAGGGACAGTTGCATTTAATCGTTGGATAGTGCCTCCATCATCTTGAGTGGTGTTCGAGCCATCTTGAGCTTGCATGGAAGAGGAAGGAGCATCATTTGGAGCATTGCAGTCCGGAATATCCGGGGTTGGACCCGGACACTCCGGATCAGTCCGGATACTCCGGACATTATCTCGGACATTCCGGATTGGGGTGCTCGGGATTTCATCCTGCTCCACTGGTTTCACCTTCCCAATGGCCATTCTTTTGATTGCTTCGCAAGGAGGATGTTCCCTATTGATTACATCACAATCAACTTGTTCTACTTGAGAACCGTTAGTTTCATCAAATGTTACGTCACGCGAGATTTCAACTACACCGGTATTATTGTTGAAAACTCGATATGTGTAAGCATTTAACCCAAAACCAAGTAAGAAACCTTCATCTACTTTAGAAGCAAATTTAGAAGACTTAACTCGCTTGTTGAGGATGTAGCATTTGCTTCCAAAGACTCAGAAGTAGGAGACATTAGGTTTCTTGCCAGTGAGTAACTCGTACGCCGTCTTCTTTAAAATCTTGTGAAGATATAGTCGGTTGGTACTATGGCACGCGGTGTTGATAGCTTCCGCCCAAAAGATGTCGGAGACCTTGTACTCGTCAAGCATCGTGGCGCCATCTCGATGAGGGTACGATTCTTCCTTTCGGCTACTCCATTTTGTTGAGGGGAATAGGGAGCCGAAAACTCATGCTTGATGCCTTCTTCATCGAGATACTCTTCCACGCCGGTGTTCTTGAATTCGGTGCCGTTGTCACTCCGAATTCTCTTGATCTTCACTTCAAACTCATTTTGAGCCCTTCTCATGAATTTCTTTAGAGTTCCTTGGGCTTCACTTTTATCATGCAAGAAAAATACCCAAGTGAAACGAGAAAAATCATCAACGATAACTAAACCATACTTGTTTCCTCCAATGCTTATGTAGGTGACCGGGCCGAACAAATCCATGTGAAGCATCTCCAATGGTCTTGAGGTAGTCATCACGTTCTTGGTGGGATGAGAAGCTCCAACTTGCTTCCCGGCTTGACACGCGCTACATACCCTATCTTTCTCAAAGATAACATTGGTTAATCAAGAATGTGGTTGTCTTTAAGGAGTTTGTGAAGGTTTCTCATGCCAACATGGGCAAGTTGGCGGTGCCATAACCAACCCATACCAGATTTAGCCATTAAGCACGTTTCAAGGTTAATTCTATCCGTAGTAAAGTCTATGAGATAGAGATTTTCCTTTAAACGACCATTAACGGCTATTGAACCATCATCCCTCTTAATGACATACACACCCTTATCACTAAACACACAATTGTAGCCCGCTTCACATAATTGAGCAACGGACAACAAATTGTAGCTCAATGATTCAACTAACAAAACATTGTTTATATGAAAATCATTTGTAATGAGAATCTTACCTAAACCTACCACTTCACCTTTTCCATTGTCGCAAAAAATGATGCTTTCACTATTTGCTCCATTGGCATCTAAGTGTGCGAACATCGCCCTTTCTCCGGTCATATGATGTGTACATCCGCTATCCAAAATCCAACTTGATCCACCGGAGATGTAGGCCTACAAAATGAAATTTAGATTTTGCTCTTTGGTACCCAAACTTGTTTAGGTCCGCGCACGTTAGTGACAAGTGACTTTGGGACCCAAATCAATCGCACATGAGAAGCATTTTTGGGCTTACTCCCAATATGACAAACAACTACTCTACCGAGACTAGTTCTCTTGAGTACATAAGAAGCAAAGAAGGTAGAGTGAGCCTTATACTTAGAGTTTTCTTCGGCCTTAACGAAGTGGATGGGCTTGTTCAAAGGAGCAACCACGATGTGACTTCCTTTGCCCTTGGGTGGAACATACCCAAGCCCATGTTTCATGAGGTTACCTTTACGCTTACCGAGGAACTCCTCTAATCCTTTGCTAGCCTTGTAGGACTTTTGAAATCCATCTTCAAGCATTCCCTTGAGCTTCTCATTTTCATGAGCTAATACTTGCAAAGCCTCAAGGTTAGTGGCACAAGCATCAATATTTACATTGTAGCATCTAGCACATCCATTACTAATAGAAGGTAATGAAGAGTTGGAGTTAACGGTTGAGGCGATAGGAAGGCTATTCTTGAGATCAACAAGCTTCAACTCAAGAGCCTTGCAAGCATCCTTTGCTTTAGCAAGTTCCTCTTCAAGTGAAGCGTTGGAGATCTCAAGACTAGTCATTTCGGATTTGGTCAATTTTGAGTTTTTGACCAACTCCTCATATTTTCTCCTCTCACTAGTTAGGCTTTTCTCTAACTCAAGATTTCTTTCCTTTTCAAGGATAAGTAAATCCTCTTGAGCTTCGAGGGTAGCCTCTTTTTGCTCAACTATCTCCTCCAACCTCTCAATATCTTTTAATAGCATGTCTAACTTTTGCACATCAAAGTCCTTAATTGACTTGAGTACACAATCATCGTCACTATCATCATCACTATCATTAAGACATGAATCAACAATAGAGGAAATTGATTCTTTAGTTGATACCTTACGTCCTTTAGCCATAAGACATATTGGAGTGTCTTCGTCGTCATCGCTCAAGTTGTCAAAGAGACCCTTCGACGTTGTCGGAGTAGAGGGCACGGCGATGGCGACGGAGGCGATTCCTCCTTCATCGGAGTCGGAGTTTGAATCCCACTCCTCTCCAATGTATGCGTGCCCCTTGTGCTTGTGTTGCTTAAACTTCTTGATCTTCTCTTTGTCTTTGCCCCGGTGTCTGTCCTTCTTGTAATGCTTATCTTCTCTCTTTGCGGACAATCGGCGATGAAATGGCTGGGCTCTCCACACTCATAACATTTCCTTGTTGAGTGTCGTCCTCTTGACTTGTTCCATTGGTTTTTGGAGTGGCTCCCCGGCTTGTAGCCCTTCTTTTTGAGAAATTTATTGAATCTTCTCACGAGCAAAGCCATGTCTTCATTGGTTAGGGGGCCACTTGGTTCCTCATCTTCACTTGTACTTTCTTCGACTTCCCTCACGGTCTTCACGGCCTTTAGGGCAATACATTTCTTCTTGCCCGACTTGAGTTCTTCAACTACTTTGGCCTCCTTTATCATCATCTCATCCATCATTAGCCGACCGATAACATCATGAGGCGTCAATGTGTCGAAGTTGGGCCGGTCTCGGATTAGTTTGAACAAGATTGCGGTTGGTAGGAGTGATCACACGAAGAATGATCTTCACCACGGCCTTGTCGGTAAGATCGGTGCACCCATGACCCTTAGCTTGATTCACAAGCACCATCAAGCGGTCAAACATTTTTGTGTACGACTCTTCTTCTTCCAAGGTTAAACGGCTTAGCTCACCAATAATGAGCTCAATCTTTGATTCACGGACACTTGAAATCCCTTCATGAGTAACTCCTCATATTTCCTCATTTCGGATTTGGTCAATTTTGAGTTTTTGACCAACTCCTTATATTTTCTCCTCTCACTAGTTAGGCTTTTCTCTAACTCAAGATTTCTTTCCTTTTCAAGAATAAGTAAATCCTCTTGAGCTTCGAGGGTAGCCTCTTTTTGCTCAACTATCTCCTCCAACCTCTCAGTATCTTTTAATAGCATGTCTAACTTTTGCACATCAAAGTCCTTAATTGACTTGAGTACACAATCATTGTCACTATCGTCATCACTATCATTAAGACATGAATCAACAATAGAGGAAATTGATTCTTTAGTTGATACCTTATGTCCTTTAGCCATAAGACACATTGGAGTGTCTTCGTCGTCATCGCTCAAGTTGTCAAAGAGACCCTTCGACGTTGTCGGAGTAGAGGGCACGGCGATGGCGACGGAGGCGATTCCTCCTTCGTCAGAGTTGGAGCTTGAATCGGAGTCGGAGTTTGAATCCCACTCCTCTCCAATGTATGCGTGCCCCTTGTGCTTGTGTTGCTTAAACTTCTTGCTCTTCTCTTTGTCTTTGCCCCGGTGTCTGTCCTTCTTGTAATGCTTATCTTCTTTCTTCTCTCTTTGCGGACAATCGGCGATGAAATGGCCGGGCTCTCCACACTCATAACATTTTCTTGTTGAGTGTCGTCCTCTTGACTTGTTCCATTGGTTCTTGGAGTGGCTCCTCGGCTTGTAGCCCTTCTTTTTGAGAAATTTATTGAATCTTCTCACGAGCAAAGCCATGTCTTCATTAGTTAGGGGGCCACTTGGTTCCTCATCTTCACTTGTACTTTCTTCGACTTCCCTCACGATCTTCACGGCCTTCAGGGCAATACCTTTCTTCTTGCCCGACTTGAGTTCTTCAACTACTTCGGCCTCCTTTATCATCATCTCATCCATCATTAGCCGACCGATAACATCATGAGGCGTCAATGTGTCGAAGTTGGGCCGGTCTCGGATTAGTTTGAACAAGATTGTGGTTGGTAGGAGTGATCACACGAAGAATGATCTTCACCACGGCCTTGTTGGTAAGATCGGTGCACCCATGACCCTTAGCTTGATTCACAAGCACCATCAAGCGGTCAAACATTTTTGTGTACAACTCTCCTTCTTCCAAGGTGAAATGGCTTAGCTCACCAATAATGAGCTCAATCTTTGATTCACGGACACTTGAAATCCCTTCATGAGTAATCATGAGTCTATCCCAAATTGCCTTTGCCTCTTCAAGTCCATCGACTCGGTTGAACTCGGAATCACTTAGAGCATTGAACAAGGCATTGACGGCCAAGTCATTGAAATGATGTGCCTTCTTTTCTTCGGGAGTGAGTTGGCTTGGATTTGACGCTTTGAAACCTGTCTCTACAATCTCCCAAATGTACGGGTGAAGTGATCTCAAGTGCATCTTCATCTTATATTTCCATGCGGCATAGCGAGTACCATCGAAGTGTGGTGCTCTACCGGATGACACGGAAACATAGGATGAAGAACTTGAGACTCCAAAAGCAGGATAATCATATGGAATCTCTACCCCACTACCGGAGCCCGTAGCCTTAGTTTGGTTACGGCCTTCGGTAAACTTCTCTGTTTCCGACATCTTGGATTCTCCAAGCAATTAAGCCAAACAAAGGAGATTTGGCTCTGATACCAATTGAAAGGACCGAAGATGTCGCCTAGAGGGGGGTGAATAGGTGATTTAAAAAATAAGCAGCGGAGTTAAATTTCCCGAGACTACTAACCCGGACTATCCGAGGTTTTTGTCCGGATACTCCGGATAACCCGGACTATTCGGGTTTTTATCCGGATACTCCGGGGTTCCCGGACTGTCCGAGGTAAATAAGTGAATATTCCGGGTTGGTCTCCTTAGGGTTAGATTTTTAATCTTTCAAACTTTTGATCAAACTATTTGAATAGAAAGATTCTAAAGACTATCAGGTACCTTAAGCAAGAGCAGATCTGGAGCCAAACACAATAGATAAGTAGATCGGGCCTCTCCAAGATCCAAAATCACAAACCCTAACAAGAGCAAAAGAAGAACACAAAGACAACGATTTTTTACCCGAAGTTCGGATTCTTGAAGGGAATCCTACGTCTCCGTTGAGGAGGCACAAAGCCTTGGTCTCACTTGACCACAATCCTCCCGGTGTTGCACAAAGCACTCGCCGGTCTTCACTCTTGGTCTCTTCCCTTTCGGAGGCGAGACTTGCCTTCACAAACCTCCAGGGCTCTCCACACCAAGTATTCGAAGGCTCCCGGTGACTCCTTGCCGTCTAGGAGCCCTTCAAACTCCAAGAGTAACAAATACTTCGCGAAATCGACTTGGAGGATGAAACTTGTGCTCAAGAATGAAAGATGCAAGCTCAAGGCACTCAAATCCACTCCTTTCTTCTCAAAGATTCAAATCAAACTCAAGATTCAAGTGGGGAAAGGAGATTAGGGCTCAAGAGTGTGAGAGCTTGAGAGCTGAATAATGCAATAATAGAGCTATCCAATGGGTAGGTGGAGAGTAAGGGCTTAAATAGGCCCCGAAAATCCAACCGTTATGAGAGCTGCGCACAACCTAGACACTTCGGACATTTAACCCGGATACTCCGGGTTGGGAAGAATTAGCTCTTACCGAAGGGGTCAGCCAGAGTGTCCGGACCTAAAACCCCGGATACTCCGGACCCATTTACCCCGGAGTGTTCGGACTAAATGTTCGGATACTCCGGACTTACAAGAGAGAGATACCGAGGACATCAACCCGGAGTGTCCAGACTAAGTGTCCGGATACTCTGGCCTGACCCACTCGGCCAGAAGTATCCTTTTGATGAAAATGCAATGAATAAAAATTCTTTTGCATTATAATTTTCATTCTTTGAGCACAAATATATCCTAGAAGCGATTTCCCGACGTATCCCTCTTAATAGAACGGCTATCCTTAGACTCAATGAAATAGAAAAATTACAACAAGAGTCTTGATGCCGGTCTTCCAAATTTTAAATATGGTGGGGATCTCCAATCACTTTCCCTTAAGGATATAATCTTGATCTCTGCATGGATTCTCATTTAAATATTAGTATTTTCAAATTGTGTTGTTATTAATCACCAAAACTCCAAAGGGGGCCTAGATGCACTTTCAGGAACCAATTGCGAAAATGCATAGAACGAAGCTGACGGTGGCAAACTAGCAGACGCATCTAATTTTGCGGCATCAGTATACGCCTGGTAACGCACAACCCTACTTGGGTGAGGGTCCCATGGCAATATGACAGTAGATTGGGTTAGCATCAATGATGGATTTGCAGCTGATGGCTTGGGGTCAATCATCGTGCTTTGAGTACTCTATGCCACTGAATAAATAGGATAACTCGATAGTATTTGCAGTAGGTCAAGCATGCTCCCAGATGAAGTCAACTCTTGTGTTATATTTTTAACGCTATTGGCTATCATCAGCTTAAGGGTTGTGACTGGAGTCGACGACTGGTTGCCTAGAGCATGGTGTATAGATTGATTAATCATAGCCGATAGTTTAGTCTGTGCAGGTATGTACTGACTTACCGGGCTATTTGTGATCCCTGCATCGCCGAGGGCATTGACCGTCAGCAATGCGGTCTTCTGAGTGACGTCGCGTTGGGTTTTCTGGTAACAACCAAGCATCAATTCCTATAGAGCAGCTTTTCGATCTTCAATCTCTTTGCGCTATTTCGGCGTTAAATCGTCCTTTGTAGGGATGACTATGTCTTAAGTATTGAGATCGGATGGCGAAATCGTCTTACCGAATGTAGACATCTTCGTGGTCCCACTAGGCGTGCCAAGAGTGTGTTAGCGCCAAAAACTTAAAGTAAGGTTTATCAGCAACAACAAACTAGCTGAACATCGGGTTCTATATTTCGAAGTGTGCCAACCGATTTGATTATGCAATCGGTAAAGAAAATATAAAATACGCTCAAAACCGATCTCGTAGGATAATCAGCTTAGATCTAATCAACTAAAAGCCAATCAAATAATGCTTAGTGAGGCAGGATGTTAGTTTGAGTCATGAGGGTGTGCAAGGCAAGGATGTTGATGTTTCAATGCCAGATATGCACCAATGGGTGTGGCAGACGAGGGAGAACATAATGAATCTTTGGTTGAAGCGATGGAGGCAGAGAACCAGGAATATGAGGCTTTGAGTAATGACAAAGACGATGAAGAACATTTCCCTACAAAGTGGGATGCAAGTCAATTCGATAGGTTGGTGGTCAACGAGGGTGAAAACTTTGCATGGCAGTCCGATCGGAATGAGGTAAGGCAAGGTGTGATTTACAAGAATATGTTTGATATTCAGGAAGTATGACAGCATGGCAGTGTCACTTCGTAGAACCTTTAAGGTTGCAAAGTCAGATCAGCGGGTGTATGATGTCAGATGCTATATAGAGGGTTGCCTATGGCATGTGCATGCATACCAGCCTAAGTGGGATACCATTTGAAAGTATTTTATAGTTGCCCCACACACATGTGTGTTGATGGAGTCTGCTTAATCGCATAGAAACATATCTTAAAGTTTTTTTGCGAATGCAATGTATGGGGAGATTGTGGACAACCTGGATTAGCCACGTGCCATCATACTTACAATAAAGTAGAGGTTCCAGTATACGATAAGCTATGCCAACACGTTGCCAGCAGCTTTCTCAAGCAGATTGGACAACACACACAACAGCCTTCTCAGTGTGATTTGACAACACATCGCTAGTAACTTTCTCAGCCTGATTTGACAACACTCTGCGCACCACGAAGTGACAAAACATTGCCTATCTCAAACCGAAACGGCAACACTACCTATCTCACACTGAAATGGCAACACGCTATAGCCCGGCTTTTCAAACCGAACTAACCTATAAAACCATCCTTCACCCAAGCAGCCCTTCTTCCCTACCCCAACCTCCACTTCATTACAATGACAGATAGAAGAGGAAGCTTAAGCCGTGGGAGGGGTACATGGGGAAGACTAGGTCGGAGATCACCTCAAGACCCTGACCCTTCATGGTTTCGAGGTTGCGGCCCTAACCTTGAGAGTACTACAATATATGGTCCTCTAGACCCCCAAATGCCCATCCCAGATTTTCCCATTTGAACGAAGGACTCACACACCCTCCAAGATCCAATCTACGAAGACCAACCACTCCTCTCCCTGAACTGGCCGAAATGCAAGCACGACCTCGATGCTGTTGTGGAAGTTACTAATGCTAGGGATCCCAATTCAGAACATCGTTTCTATCGATACCCTCTATTCGAGGTAAATGCTACAACTCTTACTTACCATTCAGCTCATGTCTCGCTATATGACACATACTCTTACTTGCAGACCATAGATTGTAAATTTACTGAGTGAGTGGACCTACCGTATCCCATACATGCCCAATGCTACCTCCATTACCTAGTGTATCGCCTCAAAGAAATGAAAGAGGACCTCATGGAGGTCAAGAAGGAGAATGAACAACTCAAGAAGAACAACAAACAGCTTCGTAGGTAGAACTTAGAGCTCTAGACCTAGAATAACAACCTACATCGTCAAAGACTCAGGGAGAGAATCAATGAGGAGGTCGTCTACCTTGGCAACGACTACCACACTTACCGCTACTGCGGCAATGTCAACTGTAGTTATGCTTGCCACTACCGCAACCAGCAGCCCTGTCCACGCCGTCCTAACGATCAACACTCCATGCGGGTTCCTTATGGTTACCCATTCGAGTTTTAATGTTCTTCCCCTTTAAAGCGTAATCCATTCTGTCCTTTTACAATTCCAAAATATGCACTAGTATCATACTTTTCTCTATGTTCGTGGCTACTCTGTATCGCTATTTGTACTGTCCCAACTGTATGTGCCATGTAATCCCCTTTTATTTTGAAATCTTAGATCATAAAATGCAGTCCAGATTTCTCTCTCGCGCGACTGAGGGATATTCACCATTTCTACTGGCGATGGAGAGTCTGTCACTAATTCAAACAATAACTAAATCCCATTCGACATTTTAAACGGTGACCATTACGTATTTTTTTCAATTCTCCCCCGTGTACTACTTCTGTAATTTTTACTTACAAAATATTATTTTTCAAAAATAAATTTTCCTTCTTCTCCTCCTCTCCTCTCTTTTTTTTCCTTTTTTTTCCCTCTCCTCTCTTTTTTTCCTTTTTTCCCCTATCCTCTCTTGTTTTCCCTTTTTTCCCCTCTGCTCTCTTCTCTTTTTTTTCTGCTAGGCTCTCTGTCGCTATTTAGAATGGAGATAGAGCATTCACTGGCGACAACTCTTTGTTGCCATTCCAAATGGCCACAAAGGCTTAATCGCCAATTCAACTGGCGACCAAAACTTTATCGCTGTTTCAATCTGCGACAAACTGTTTCTCGCCATTTCATATAGCGACAAGGGGGTAAAACTGTTATTTTTATTTTTTGCATATTATTTCTGTAATTTTCATTAAAAATACGCTACGAAAATAATAAACTTCTTTGGTAGTAAATGCTAGTTTGGCAAGCTTAATATCCACTGACTAATCGAAAATATTGTTTTGCCCTTTCAAATTTGTTGATCTTTGATTCAGATGCCATCACAAATACGAAGACAGAGAATTTTGAGAAGAAAGAGAGAGGGAGAGAAGAAATGGTACGGGCAATTCTGAAATTTTGAGGGAGAGTGAGCAAAATTTAAAGAAATATATGTTTTCAGTGGCATGGAACCAATTATGCAAAAAGTAGTGGCAAAATCCAAAAGTGCAAAACAACCAGTGGACAGTGGTGTAGAACAGATTTTCCCAATTGAATTTGGTTATGACACTGGACAAGAGAAATTTTGATCTATGCTATTGACATTTTCACGCTTCTGGATTTTAGCATTGATTTTTGTCTTATTGGTTTATGTTATCAGAGTCGTAAACTTTTGTTGAAAATTTACTAGTGACTTTACTTTTTTCAACATACCAGAGCTATTCTTACTATTTTTCTCTCCTCTCTCGTGTTCTCACTATAACCCATCTCTGTTTTTCTCTCTCCATTCTGTTTCGGAATTTTAATCCAATTTGCTCTCTCATGTGGCAGCAACAACTAACGCAATGCTATTTTAAGAATGGGAAAAGGCACAAGGGTCATTTCGGTGTGACCTTATCAGAGTGAAAATTTTCGAAAATATTTACTATTTCGATGGCATAAAATCTGTAAGACAAAATGCATTGATAAAATACAAAAAACTACGAAACATGAGTGACCTAGACCGAATTTTCTCAACAAGGAATAAAAGAATCACAAATATGTGAGCCAATTTACATTACCAAACAGAAAATTGGATAGATGGCTCCTACACCATTTCGTCTGCAGGAATCTTGTGGAAGGATTTGGCATCGCTAACATCAGTCTTCCAAGCCAGGTTCGTCGTAAACAACCAAAAAGTAGAACCCAACGGAGACGACGGACGCCGTCATACACCAGATGGCCACAACCAACGCCGGCGGCATGATCTTGCACACGCGGTACGCGAACGCGCAGCTGAGGACGGTGGACAAGGCCCACACGGCGAACTGCAGACAGCGCCTCTCCCAGGTGGGTGACGCCGGCGTGAGCTGCTCGACCTGCCGGAGGCACAAGAAGAGCATCCCGAGGTCCGCGTAGGCCCCGACGACGAATGCGAGGTCCCACGGATCACCGCGCACCCGTCGCGCCGTCTGGACGAAGCTGTAGACTAGGAAGACGAGCACGGCGAGACGAAGGCACGCGCTGCGCGCCTGGTCGAGCAGCGCGCCAAGTAGTTTGCTTGGCTCCGAGGCGCGCGGAGAATCGGCATTCGCGGCGGTTGCCATGGCCACATCGACGCTCTCCTTGGCATCCATTGACTAGCTAGCTAGGTGGCCGCCTTCGTCTTCCGAGCGATCGCGTGCGAACTTGAGAAATGTGAGATGAGTTGGCGAATTGCTATCCATACATGAGAATTCCATGGCGGTATATAGTGTCCGTCCCCAATCTTGCTGTGAGTTTCCCTTCAGTTTCCATGGCAACTACGAGCTAGATGCGTTGGGACTTGGAGTCTTGGAGACATCCAACCGCGTAATTTTTTTTTAAAAAAAAAACAACAAAAAGAGTAGACGGAGAAGAATGTCAGGCATTGTTAAGGGCAATTTCAACCCATGGTTTTCATGAGCAGTGTCTAGAAGAGAGAGACCAATAAACCAATGCATAGTTTTCCAACCCATGGTTTCCATGAGCAGTGTCTAGAGGAGAGAGAGTAATAAACCAATGCATGCACCACAAACACAGCTTGATAAACGCGCAGAAACGTCCAACCCTGATTTTGCTCGTTTCTTCCGTCTTGGTGCCCGTGCCGATCCAGTTTCTTTGTTTTTCCTTCTCTCCCTTCCTTAATTCCTATGCCACATCAGATTTTTGCTTAATTGGCAGCGTAATTAATTCTATGGACACTAGCTGAGATGGAGAGTTGGAACTGCCCTAATAATGTATGGCTAGGAATCGGACGTACGATAGAATACAACATTTTTTCTTGCATACGGTGATTACAATTGTACATATTATCAAAAAATGTTGTGTGGCGCGTCCGATAAAAACTCTCTAATCGGACGTCTGATTATTAGCACATGCCTTGTTAATGATGTGGCCGACTGTGCGAATGAGGGCAGGCTTGGTTGGCTTGCTACGCGAGTGAGCAAGCAGCCTGTCGAGTTCAAGTCCTCGGACTCGTCGGGCACGTACGAAGCCGGGTGCAATGCATGTGTGGGTGTGTGTGCGCATCTGTAACCCGATTATTGTTTTTTTCAAATATTAGAGCTCCTGGTTAAAATTCAAAAAAAAAATCTTGGCCGACTCGAAGAAAAGCTGCCTTAATCCACTGCACTTGGAATTGCAAGGACTTAAGTTTGGCCCTAGCTAGGAGAAGACATTCCAGTCTTCAAAACATAGTTTGATCACTAATTTTTATTATAATATATTTATAAAACCAAATAAAATTATAATATTATAAAAGTATTTTTCGAGATAAATCTACACATATGATTTTTATGTATTCAATTTAAATATTTAAAAAGATATTAATTGTTAAAGTTTTGAAAAGTTGATTGTACTTATATCCAAAATTGTAACTATTTGTGACTAAAGGGGTATATACATAACTAGGATGTGGTGTTGTACAGATGTGGGTGTCGGTCGGCAAGGTACAGACCCGTTAGGCTGTGCACCTAAACTATGCCACCACAGCCCGACTGGCCCACCGTGCCGTGCCGACTTGGCTCACCTTTGCTAAGTCCATGCATAGTTCAAGAGGAAAGGAGTCGGAGATGTACGGAACTAAGGCAGTTGACATAAATATTAGAAAAAGAAGAACTAAATTTTTATTCATTCTTGAATTATACCCAGGTGTGGAGTAATCTAGTGTGGAGTGGCTCATAATGTTTGCTCGGTATCAGTGAGTATGTACTCTTTGATCACCATTCTCTACCTTTTAGCATCTTTATTATATCTCTTTTCTCCGCATACGAGGACCACAATGGCACTGGTCATAGGGTGAGCAACAATATCACGGCAGAGTGCCTTACTGTGTGCCATATCTGCCTTAGGCCAATCGGGTCTGTTTCTTGCCTTACTGAACCAAGCACGATTCATATAGATGTTTCATGCTATGTTATCCGTCTTGTCTGACTGTGAGACCTAACATAGTCCTATCATTCATACCGCGTCGATTCGATCCATACATATATATATATATATATACATATACATATATATATATATATATATACATATATATATATATATATATATATATATATATATATACACGTGTGTGTTATATAATGTGCCTGCCGTACCATAAGCCCGTAAAAAAACCTGGTCCACTACCTAGGTGTATGCTGTACGACACCAGACAGAAAGAAGCGATGCAGTCTTGAGCATCGGTCGTCCCGCGTCCTAGTTCCGTCAGCGGTGGCAGTTCGTTGTCCTTCCCTCGCTGATCCGCGTTAGTTTTTCTTTGACGCGGAGCATCTCGGCTGACTGGTCAAGCTCTGAAACTTCGAAGAAATAATTTAGGACGTCCTGCTTACTATCGCCATGTTTGTGTCGCATACTTTTGGAATTTGCTGTGCCAATACAGCTATCTTACTAAAATTTCGGGATTTCGTTTGAACTTCTCGCCGTTTGATTCGCTTCGTTCGCTGCAGCATCCAGCGACGCGCAGGAGCCGCACATGGGTATTGTAGCCTCTCGCAAAGCCGGTTGGCTCGCTGGCGGCGCCGCTGCATCCCCCATCCTGTCCGTGCCGGAGACGGCCACGGCGGAGCGGGATGCGGTGCCACTGCAGGGGGATGGAACGGCATGGGAGGAGGCGCACGGGCGGCAACAATAGTTGCACCGAATGGGGTTGCAGGTCTGGATGGGATTTTGATCAATTGAACAGACGAACACATCTCGGTAGGATTTTGATCAAGAATAGGGGAAAAAAGTAATTATGAGCGGTAACAGAACAAGCATCACACGCGCTATAAGATTTACAATTTTTTAAAAGAATATCTGTGAATGCTTGACGGGTATTGCACTTCCGTTTGCCGCGCAGTAACCGAAGCGCGAGAATATGAAACGAATGCACACGTAAAATAAATGATTGAAATACATAGAAAAGAAAAGTTGAATCGGGTGTTTGGACGGAGGGATTTTGCTTGGAGGTTTACGAGTGAAAAGCATGTATGCAACTAGCGTAAATGGATGGATCATTTGTCAACCACTGAGACAAGAGATCCTAGTAAAATTGCGGGCGGGACCCACTAGTAAGTCATGGAAGACTCGGACTTGTTCTATCCCTTCCACTTTCCCCTTCCTCCAGGATCATACGCGTTGCGTCAGGCGCGCGTCGGCGGGAGCTTTGCTTCAACGACGACAGCCGCGGAAGGCGACCGAAGACGGTGTTGCGCTGCAACGGCAAGATAATTCCTCTTGATGGCTTGCGAAGGGTTTTTTTTTTTAATAATACATTTTTTATTTGAAATTTCAAAAATATACCACCGATTTTTTTTTAGAAATATACCCACAGGGGCCTAAATAGAAAAATACACGGACGACAGGAGGCCGGACGGTGACGTGGCCTCCTGTCGCCCGATCAACTGGCGACAGGAGTCGAAACGGCGCCTGTCGCCCGACGAACGGGCGACACTGAGTAAATCGATCGATGGTCGGGCGACGGGGGGCGCGGGCCCCTGTCGCCCGACCAAAGGGCGACAGGAGCGTTTATAAAAGGGCTTCGGCCGGGCAAGGGCCGCCTTGGAGGGGGGGGTGGGGGCAGCCGGCCCCCAAATTCATGGGGCCCCTAGGTATATAAGTACACCATGGGTAAAAATGATGCAAAAAATTTATTTGATGTACTTGGCAGCTTTGAGTTTCTGCTTGGTATGGTTATCTGGCATGATATTTTATTTGCTGTAAACAAAGTGAGTAAAAAGCTACAATCGTCAGCCATGTGCATTGACTCTACTTTGAAGCAAATACAAGGTATAATGGAATACTTTGAGAAGTACATAAATGATGGATTTTCTTCTTGTCTGAACATTGCCAAAGGTATTGCAAATGACATGGGTGTAGATGCATCGTTTCCAGTAAAGCGTCGTGCCGTGAGGAAGAAACAATTTGATGAAAGTAATTGCCAAGAAGAAATCCTAGAAGCTGAGAGGGCTTTTGAAGTTAAATATTTTTTGGTTCTAGTTTTGGTTTTGATAGACATACATATATATATGAGGAGGTGGATGGGGTCTCTATATAAGTTTTCGCCCCGGGCCCCCAAAATACTAGGACCGGCCCTGCGCCCGGGCACTGGAGCCATTGCGCTCGGTTGATTTGAGAAAGAGAGGGAGGGGAAGAGGAAGAGGGGAAAGAGGACAAGAGAGAAGGAGGAAGAGGGGAAAGAGGAGAAGAGAGAAGAAGAGGGGGAGATTCTGCGCCACTGTTTGGAGGTAAATTTCTGTTGTTTACTTTTCTTAGCAGTAAATTATGATATGTTAGAAATAGTTTTAGATCTAGGGTACTGTAGCAGTAAATAGTGGTAGATTAGAAATAATTTTAGATGTAGGTTATGAATAAATGTAGGGGATAAATGTAGGTAAATTGATAGGTTATGGATAGATCTAGGTAAACTGATAGGTTACGGATAGAGAATTTTAGGTAAATTGATAAGTCACGACTAGTTCTAGTTTAGAAAATTTAGATATTTTTACGGATAGGAGTATATCGGTATATATTGATGGAAATGTAATTCTGAATGTATTTTTTTTAAGATATAAGTATATCGATCTGAATGTATATATTGTTAGGAATGAAAGTATATTTTTTTACAGATATAAGTACATTGACATGAATTATTAGGAATGTAGATGTTTTTTACGGTTAGATATATATTTTCGTAGCATGTAGGTATAGTTATGTTACGTGACAGTATTTTGTATGGAAAATAATTAATTCGTGGGTGAATGAATGGATTCGCAGATATGGCAAAACGAGTTCCATTTAGAATCTATTATGGAGATGGAGGTACGGAGCCGCCTGTGCCAGCCGAGTGGAGCACGTAGCAATTTGATAGGCTGGTTGTCAATGAAAGCAACCACATGCCTTGGCAGTATACTGAGAATGAGGTTAGGCTTAACAGTATATACCCGACAAAAGAGGCTGTGCAGGATGCCGTGAAAGATTGGGCTCTATCATTAAAAAGAACTTTCAGGGTTAAGAAATCAACCCCAACCTGCTACGACGTGGTGTGTGAGATCCATGGGTGTCCGTGGAGAGTGCACGCGTACAAGCACAAATGGGGCACCCATTGGCTATGTTCGAAGGTTGTGCAACATACATGTATGACTGAGGAAACAGTGATGGCTCACAGGAACCTGTCATCCAGGTATGTCGCGAACATCATGTACGCAAAGATAGTGGAGAATTTGAGTTTTGAGCCCCGTGCTATTATCCGAGCGATCGAGAATAGATATCAATACACAATTAGCTATGGGAAGCGTGGAGGGCGAAACAGAAGGCATTAAAAATGAGGTTTGGGAAGTTTGAAGACTCGTACCATAACCTGCCCGCACTGCTCAGTTGCATTCAGGGAAGAAATTCTGGGACCTACTATAATTATCAAGATTGTCCGTCAATCAAGTGGCCAACTAAAAGGCATCTGAGGAGAGTGTTCTTCGCATTCGGCGCTTGCATTAAGGCGTTCTATCACTATCGTCCATTGTTGTGCGTGGACGGCACATTCTTGACCGGGAAATACAAAAGGCAAATACTGACAGCTGTGGGCGTCGATGGGAACAACCAGATTCTGCTGTTGCCTTTGCCTTCGAGAAAGTGAGAACTACGAGTTGGCGTGGTTCCTCTGAAACTTGAAGATCGGGGTGGTCAAAACTCGTCAGATTTGTGCGTCTTTGCATAGCGAGCATCTTTGGCTTGCTTAGTGCTATCAACCGGTAACAAGGGAAGAGGAGCCATTCGATGGCCTCATTTGTAGAGTCGATGGTGCATGAGGCATTTGGGTGCAAACTTCTATAAGCAATTCAGAACAAGCAAGCGATGAACATGTTCAAAAGACTATGTAACTACAACCGGAGAGCAAGTTCGAACTCGTGGAAAAATCTTGATGACGACAAGGAAACACAAGGAGCAGAGCGAACAACACTAGTGCGATGGAACACGGGAGGCGGTGAGCCTCTTTTCCCCCTGCCAACAGAGGATGAGGCGACTAACCGTCGTCGGAGGCAAAGGCCAATCAAATGTTTCTCGGACTGGATCAAGCACGAACCGAAAGAGAAGTGGTCACTGTTATATGACATACATGGTGCCAGATACGGTGTGATGACCACTAACTTTGCAGAAGTTTACAACTGGGTAATGCGAGTGATGAGATGTCTTCCCTTGGTAGGAATTGTCGAGGGAGTGCTGAGGGGTACAACCAAGTACTTTGTGGACAGGCATGCAGCTGCTGACATAGTAATGAGAGATGAGAAGTTCTTGTACTCTTCGATGATCACTAAATACATGGATGAGAAGACTCAGAAGGCGGCCAAACACAGAGCTATCAAAGTAGGTGCACGAACACTGCGCTTCGAGGTGATCTGCTGGGATAAAGGAAGGCGTGGAACTAACCAAAGGGTTGTCACCCAGGAGTGCATCTTACAGGCTGAGTGCAAATGCTCGTGCAACAAGCCATACCTTTTGCATAGGCCATGTTCTCATGTCATAGCCACATGTGCTTTATTTGGAATGCAACCTGGTACATACCTATCTGAATATTTTATGAAGGAAAGGGTGATGGCAACTTGGAGCGAAGAGCTTTATGGCTATGGGGTTTTGGGTTCTTTCACCACAACTCCTAGTGTTGATGAAAGATTATGGGTCCCTGATTTTGATGCGAGAAGAGGGAAAGCAGGGCGTCGAAAAACAAGGCATATAAGAAATGACATGGATGAGTCAGAAGCTGGCAAACGCGTGAAGAAATGCTCATTGTGCAACCAATGAGGACATACGTTCAAGAACTGGCAAGCACAAAACGAGGAAGACGAAGGAGCAGGTCACCCGACGGTGGGGGAAGGATCGTCCTTTGTGAGGACTGCTGCACGATGCCATCGCACCGGATGACAAGCAGTTTGCATTATCATATGTCATATATTAAATTTATATTTCATCGATGTAACGTGTGTTGTATGAACTCATTACGTACCTAGTCTATTCTTGAGTGTTGTGTCTCGATAAATTGTTGCAACTGTTTCAGGATATTTTGTACTACCACCTCATGTGTATAGGACCTTCGAGCACACGCACGGACCGACCTTGAGCTAGCTTCGACAGTTTGTGGTACGTAGGTAGCATTTAAAACTAAATTGTGTACGTACTGCTTAAAATAACAAGTGAGCTTTATTTACTGGCGTGAGCAGATCGTCGAGCGGCCGGACGACGACGAGCCTCGGCCGCCACCGAGGCGTACTGCTGTGGCTCTTGGTGGTGCATGTTCACGACGTCCCATGGGGATAGCGTGGACAGGCACTGGTGCGGTCCGCGAGGGAGATCGCGGACGCACCCCTTGACGCCGTGCCACAGTACTCTTGGGGATCGGTCGTGCTGTGCGCCACCTACCGTGCACTCTGCGTCGGGTGTGCACGGACCGCCGACAACGCGACCTTCGGAGGATGTCCACTGCTGCTGTTGTGGGCATCTGAAGGTTCCAGATTAGGCGTCGCGGATCGACCGCAGCCTCTACAGCATGAAGGCGGTGACGTCGACGGTCTGACCATGGGCACCATCTGGTGCCAGTGACGGGTAAGATATTGCAATCACGAGTTTGGTACTTTTTATTTAACTTTTTTGAGTACTAACGGTTACGTTCTATCGTGGATCGCAGCCTAGCTGGCGCTACACGATGTCGCGGGTAGCCTACCGCGATTCAGTGAGTTGCGTTCGACCACCTCACCGAGGACCACGTACGTTGGACGTCGTACGCGGACGCTGAGGTGCAGCTTCGTGTCACGGGTGGCCTGTCCACCCTTTGCACACGGGACGCGGACTACTGGTTCACCCGTCGGTTCCTCGTGTTCGACGTCCACGCCGAGGACTATGCTGTCCATCGTGTGATGAGGCAGTTTGGCCTACAACAGGTGTTCTCGGTGCACGACGACCGTGCAGTCCCACCCACAGCCCACTCGTAAGTTCCCTATATTGATGTTTTTATAATTATTACTTTGTAATGCCATCTAATAACGCTATATTTATTTCTTACCCACAAGCAGAGTAGGAAGGGCACACCTGGGACCGCCCCCTGGCACGTACGTATGGTGCCTTAGGCTGAGGATTGGGGAGGAGCCCTCGAGGACGTCTACGCCGAGGCTGCGTCGTATGACCTGCGGACATACCGCGCGTACCGTGAGTGGTACACTCCCCGGACTTGCCTGTGTTTGGTACGTGTTGACCCCGATCCTCCTACACACGTTCCCAGGGTGGAAGACACGTACCCCGCCCATATGGACTCGGCGGCGCACACTTTGGTACGTCGCGTCATACATTCGATATAATCTTAGTGATTCGTAATTTATTTTGCTAACTAATTCGTAATTTATTTGGCAGAGTGATGTCATGGTCCATCACCACAGGGAGTTTCAGGGCTTATATACTCGGCTGACCACCGGAGTCGAGGTGACGAGATAGGAGGTCACCTCTTACGTCGGGAGGTTTCTGGACGACTCGAGACGCGCCCTCGAGTTGTCCGGATGCCGCGTCCCTACCGACGCAGCTTAGGGCGTGCCGCTTAGCGAGGGGCAGGGGTACAGCAGGTACATCTTCGCACGCTACCGTCCCGCAGGCTGCGAGAGGGCACGCTTCTGTAGCCGCTCACACTGTCGGTGAGTACTGAGATGCACTGTTCATGTGTTACAATCGCGTATTACAATGCTCTAAACAATTCTTCATTTACTCTGAGCTCGCGAGCCCAGTTTTTAGCGCTTTGCACCTTCTCCTGACGACTACGAGGACCCTGTAGCGAGCTTCCTCTACACGGATGAGGTTGGGTCATCACAGTTGTATGGGAGCGCCACCACTGACGCAGCCTACTCAATCCGAGTACGCGATGCCTCCAGCTAGGCCGCAGAGGGTCCACCGCGCGCTGACGCAGTTGACGTACTCGCAGAGCCAGGTTCGGAGGAGGAGGCCTCCCTAGAAGCGAGGCCGACAGTAGTTTCTTTTGATTTTTATTATTGGTAGTATATTATGTACTTAGTTAATCCTTTCATCAGCTAGTAGCTTTGTCACACACCTAGTAGCTTTATCGGTCAAACGACAACACTCGCACCACGCTTTTGGGTTGAAACGACAACACGCCGCACCCGTTTTCAGATGAAAGCGACAACACGCGCATCCCACTTTTCGATGAAAGCGACAACACGCAGCGCACCCGCTTTTCAGACTGAAATGACAACACGTGGTTTCGTAGTCGCGAGTGCCTTTTTCGATTTTTGGAACTTCGTGCCGGGGCATGCTCGACCAGGTCGCCTATAGATAAGTGGTAGCCCATGTTGCGTAGAGCACTCATGATTTTTTCCGTAATTTTTGGGCAGTATCCGGTGGGCCCCGCGAGGCTACGAAAACCCTAAGTGGCCACGATTTTTGCGGTTTCATGGCCGCGAGTGCCTTTTTCGATTTTCGCAACTTCGTGCCGGGGCAATGCCCGGCCAGATCGCCCTTTCATAGGTGCTGCCCATGTTACGTAGATCGCTCGTGATTTTTTACGTAATTTTTTAGCAGTATCCGGTCGGCCCAGCGAGGCTACGAAAACCCCTAAGTGGCCACGATTTCTCAGATCAGAAGTTACAACGGAAAATAAAGTGGAGAACACTCTTCATTAAGACATAAAACTAGGATGCGAAAATAATGGTTACAACTTCTCGTCTACTGAGTGCATCGAGGCCACTTCCCCTTCTCCCATGCCTTCGGTGGGGCTTCTCTGTCACGACGTGCCCTCTCTCGTTTTCTCTCTCTCTCGGCCTCCTTCTCCTCGGCTTCCTTTCGACGTGCCTCCTCGCGCGCGGCGTCACGCTGCGCTTGAAGCTGCTCCCTGAGGTCCGCTTGCCGGTTGGCTTCATCTATTAGCCTTTGGTGCTCGGGGTTGATCTCCTCGTCATACCACTTCTCAAATTCACACAGTGGCGGAGATGACTGCATGAAACATAAATTAGCAATGTTTCATTCACAAATATTACGACACAAATAAAATTGTTACCAGTTGCCGATTCTTCAGACTCTTCTCCGGTGGGTCGAACTCGTAGTTGCGGCACATCCAATACTTCCTCTTCCAAGTCGGAATTTCCCAAGAATAGACAAGCCTGCAAGGATCTCCGCACAGGCACATCGGTGGGACAACTCCGAAAGGTACGAAGAGGTCCTGATACGCCATGTTGCGCGGCAACTCCGAAGCACCTCCCGCTTCTTTCGCCTTCCCCTTTCCCTTTCCACTCGCACGCCTCGGCATTTTTTCTCTCTTCTTTTCTTCCTTCGTTTCTTTGGTTGGATGGATGACTGAAGAATTCGATTAAACACAGTGCCGAACGAGTGCTTAAATAGAGGGAAAAGATTCTATCGCCATATGGTTGGGCGACAAGGATGCGTGTCGCCCAACCATTCATCGATTTATTTCCTGTCGCCATTTCATCGGGCGACAGGATCCTGTCGCCATTTCATCAGGCGACAGGATCTTGTCGCCATTTGATCAGGCGATAGGAGGCTACGGGGGTGACATGTCCTCTTGTCGCCCGTGTGTTTTTCTATTTAGGCCCCTGTCGCCCAACCAACGGGCGACAAGGGTATATTTCTGAATTTATTTTTCGGTGGTATATTTTTGTAATTTCGAATAAAAAATGTATTATTAAAAACAAATCGCTTGAAGTCATGACAGTCTGGCGTCTGCTTGGCTGTGATCTTGAGCTTGGAGCCAATAATGTTTCTATTATTTCGGTTTTTATTTTGGTTTTTTTTTGTTTTTGCTCCATTTTTCGCTTTCAGAAATCAAAATTACAGAATAACCAAATAGTCGAGGTACAATACCACTTTTATAATGTTTTTTTCTAAAGCTATCAAACAATTCTCTTGTTCTAACATAATTGTGTATCTATGTGCTATGTTCATGTGTTCTGTTATACTTATATTTTAATTACTTACGAATATTTTTTGTGTTTATCTTTACTCTGTATTGCAACATAAGAATGATAAAATCTAATCTACCTAGTATTTATTCATATTTTGGTTAATCGACAAACCAAATTAACCGAACCTAAATATTTCGACTAATTTTGTTTGGTTTTTCATTTTGGTATGAGAATTTCCGTTGCAAGATTTCAAAAACTAAATAAACCGAAATGATTACACTGTAAAAACCGAATGGCTATCCCTAGTTTGGGTACTTGAAAATATATATATTATAAGATAGATATCACCGCCGATGATATACTATAAACTGTCGGAAAGTAATAGAAATCTTGAAACAGGGTGGCACATAGCATAGCATCAGTCTATTAGTTTTGTAAAAGATAGAGTTTATATATAGTTTTAACAAGACTACAACTTAAACAATCCTCAGCTATTCGTACCATTCGATTGAACGAATCGACGGTGTGTATCATTGAACAGTCCAAAGCTACAGTGTTTGCTACAATATCAACTTGCCTTGTATTTTGAACAGTGAAACGAAGATCTGGGCCATCGCTTTTTAATCAGTGGTTGATCTACAACTTTTTCTTACTACTATTGCATTACATCTCTTTATTTTTGCAAAAGATAGGAATGTATACTATACATTATAGTGGAGAGATTTCACGAGCTCTGGGCGTGTCCCGTGCAGCTGCGCCCAGGAAAAGTGTACGGTGCGCCGTTCAGGTGAGTCCGTTCGCAGCGCCCATCCGTCCATCCCTGTTGACAAGGATCGTCGTGTTTCGTTTGTTGCTTCGTGTGGCTTTGTTTCCTTACGCGGGCGTCGTTCCCATCTGTTGCTTTGCGTCGGTTGGGGTCACGACGGTTGATAACGCATCATTATTTTGCGTTTCTCTCGTTTGGTGCTCATTTGCTCTTCGTTCTTCGCCCCTGCCTCGCTAACGGTGCCGTGTTTATTGTCGTTGTGCGTCATGGTGGGAGCCCATCCGTCGTTAGCCCACCTCGCATGCTCCGCTCATGGCTCTTATCCCGAGACCCCCCTCTTGTTCGTCGGTGCTTTTCTTGTGTGCATCGCCCGGTCGCTAATAAGGAGAGGGTTTCCATGGCGTTTTTCGTCACGAGGTTGTTCTGGTCCTGTCTGATTCCGGTTGGGAGCTCTCCTGGTTTCGGCTGGCGGACAGTCTTCCTGATTTTGGGGCGCCCTGGTTTCATCCATTGGCCAATCTTCCTAATTTTGGTTGCTGACTAGGCCTTACATGATCGATTGTGGCTGGTTGTGATGGCTCGATTGTTCTTGTTCTTGATGTCCTGATCCTATTTTGATGTTCGGGGATTGTTTCGTTGTGCTATCTGCGGTTGGATTGTTCCCCATTCTGGGTTCCTCATGATGGTTTGTTGTTTCTTTTTTCCTGTTGCTCTATGGTCTCTCATCCTAGTGTGCCTGCCAGGCCTATGTCGGCCGCTCTCCGTTCGCCTGCTGCCTCCGCCGTTACTTCCCTTCTTCTCCCATTTTGTTCCGCCTCTGCAAGAACATTAGCTTTGTTTTCAAGGCTCTCAGGGAAGCCGTACAAGGTATGTTGTCCACCCCGCTGATGTGGCTACCTCAAAGTTTGATGTCAGCAGGATGGAGTTGCTCAAAGCCAGTTTTGACAGAGTGCTTTTACTCATGAAGAGAAACTCATTTGTGTACATTTTTTAAAATACTAATGTAAGAGAGGTGGGTTCCTGCTTCTCTATCTCGCTCTTAGTTTTTTTTCATTATCTGTGATTGCTTTTGTGTCTCCCTATTTTTTTCATCCGAGTCTTGTTTGGGCTTTTTTATCCAGTTTCTTCAAAATCTTTCTGAGGAGTACAAGATTTGATACCAGTAGTGGAGATTTTTGACTAATTCTGGCCTTCTGAATGTGATGTTTGGCATTGATCAATGCTGGGATTGTGATGGTGGAGTGATATGTGTAAATAGGGATTTCCGTGATTGATTGATAATAGATTTACAAGAGCTGTTCAATGATGATGACTATAGGAATAGATAGGCTCTATATGATTGACTTGTTCCTTATGGATGTAAAATTATCGTGTAATAGATTACTCATTGTTGATAGTTGTATATAAATTTTTATATTTGTTGATCTTGCTCTATAAATAAATCTTATTAAATTTCAACGGTTTTTCAGATAGTGTGGCTCCTCGTGTTAAGATGAACCAGCAACACTCTAGATGATTCAGAGCTGCAAAAGATGCAGCTGATGTGATCAGTATTGTACTGGAGTTATCTTCCTTTATTCAATGTATGGTTAATATTACTATATGTGGATAGTTGCAAGCTTACAACCATTTATAATTGCACCCACTACTCGCCATCGTTATATCGTCAGGCTGCAGGAGAAGAAAGTATGTGTCAAGAGTTTGAGAAGGAAGGCGTGAAGCTTCCTCCAAAACAACAATCACAAATCTGTTATTCTAATGTTAGTACTCTAGGGATAGAGTTTATGCCTGTTCTGTCAGTTGCTTTGCAGTGCTACATCCATCTCAGATTGAATTATAATCCTGGATGGAAACAGCATAAAGTAACTATGGCTTAGCGCTGATTTGATCTTTTGTTTTGGGCATTGCATTTTGTTTGTATGTTTCATCATCTTCTGGTTGGGAAAGGCTACATATTGGTGGTGTTGGAAATAATAAGTATGAAAAACTCATGTGTGTTCTGATTAATTATTTTTAAGGTTATTCTTTTTATACCAATGTTCCTAGTGAAGGGGAACACAAAATTATGTCCTATATTCGTGGTCGGTGGAATCTCTCTGGATTTAACCCAAATACCCACCTAGTATGTTCTATATAATTAAAGTTTTATTTTTTATTGGACATTATTTCTTTTGTTTGCTCTGCTAATGCATAGCTTTATATACTTATAACTGCAGGATGCAGATATGATCATGTTAGCTTTAACAACACATGAAGTATACTTCTCCATACAGAGGGAGGTTAGCTCTCCTTCTCAAAACATGGAAATTTATGTATTTTGTTGTAAATACATGTTACTGCCTTTGCCTTATGCTAAGAAAACACTAATTGGTTTCTTATGTTCTCCTATTGTCCATGTTACTTTTTTTTTTACTTTCACAAAATTTGTAAGTTTGATCTTTCTTTGAAAGCTAGGTTCTTCCTTATCCAATTTCTTTAAAGTTACGCTTTCAAATCTTATTTGCATACACTTTTTGTTTGCAGTTGGTTTTTACGCCTGGATAGCAGGGCGAACGCTTCTTGTGTGGTCATGTGGGATATCAAGCAGCAGATTGTGAAGGAAAGGCAAAAAGAAAAGCTGGGGATTTGATGAAAATGGTGAACTATTATTCCCAAAAAAACCTTACAAGGTAATGATGATCCATTTCTTTTGTTGCAACTTATGGTGTAATCAGTATATTTGATGGATTTACTCGGGGGCTTATTTTCATTTGTCCACTTCTGTGCCTTCACAGTTCTTGAATATAGGGTCCCTCTGGGAGTACTTAAATACGACCTCAGAATTCCAAATCCACCTTTCCAGATTGGCTTTGAATGCATTGTTGATGATTTCATCATCATGTGCTTTTTTGTTGGCAACAATTTTCTTCAACATATGCCGACACTAGAGATTCGTGAGGTTTGCTTCCTGTTTTATAATTTAATATTTTACTGAGTTCTGAAATTGAAGCCAATGACAATGGTTACCAATTTTTCTTTTCAGTTGCTACTTCATGATTAGTGCTGGGAGATGCAACCTTGCAATCATTCCATAAGGAAATGATCAATAAGAGAGTCCAGAACCTGTGTGGTAATAATTGCTTTATGGACCTCTCTGGAATTTAAACCGTTTATTCTATTTTCGTTCTATGCAATGTTCAGCTATTTCCATTGTGCTTTCTTATTGTTCATATTGCCATCCTCATCTTTCTCAAGACATTAGATGGATCCACCGTAGATTTTTGTCACGGTGCCTTCTGTCTTAAAATATACTGCTCTGAGCTTGTCAATGCAAATAAGATGGAACTGTGTATTACACTCGATTCATAATTTTGTTCTGCTTACTCTACTGTGTAGAATACTTGAGATTTGTTGTTGCCTAACATTTGATGCAAAATTGAGGTCCGATGTTCTTGTTAGCTGCTTTCCTATGTGGTCTCAGAAGCTTATACCATCCAAGATATATACAGTACGGGCCCCATTTTGATATCTAGGACAAGGATGGAATTTAGCACTGCACCAGAAGAAGAATATGTAGCTATTTGTTGTATGCTGCTGTAGAGCTAAAATTATCCACAACAAGCCAACAAAAAAAATGTTGCTGATAACATGCTCAAGACATTTATTTGTCTGCACATTCATCGTTATGTATTATCCAAATCACCGAATAGATTCAGTTAGATCATTGTTCAATCATATACAATTACAACTTATCTTCAACTCATCCTCGCATCTCCCACCCATTCCATCCTAACCGCTATGATACTCTTCTTAATTCGTTTGTCCCCAAACAATAAACTTCTATCTATATCCATATTCCACCCGTCATCACTCTACAACGTATCCTATTGTACATAACCAACGGCTCAAATACTCGTGAGATTTTGATACTGTACAACCGGATTATTACTTAACCCCAATTTCTTTAGTCACACACAAGACAGCAATCCCTTTGCACCATATTGTAACACAGCCCACGGAAATATACGGCTCGCCCTAATTAACCAACAAACCCCATACATTGTTTGGACTAATCATGACTCGCATGCGAATACCAATACGAAGCCTACCATACCATGCATACTATGTATACCAAAGGCGCACTATGAATACTATTACGAAGCCTACCGTACCGTGCACTATACCGCGCATACTATGTATACCAAAGGTGCGCTATGAATACTATTACGAAGCCTACCATACCGTACATGCTACGTATACCAGCCCAACTACACCTATTAGTAGACCAAATTTTTAATATCGAACAGTCTGAACAACTCTCACCATTTTATCTATCACAACTTTTACCGCAAATACAAAACATTGACCCGGCTACTTTACACGATATGCGTATGCCAACAGATCATATCCACAACGGCTTGGTGTAGCGCGCTGTTGTGGCTAGTCTCTCTTATTTCCTACTAATATTAGGTGCCGCCCAGTTGTACTATTTCTTATGTAATCACAACCATATTACAAGGATTAAAAAGCTCGCCACCGAAGGCGTACAGTACACCAACACGTTGAAGACCACGGACGCCAGTATCCGAGCAGCGAGCTTCATCCGCAGCTTCCGTCCGGCGACAGGCGGCGGCAGCTGCTCCGGTGCCCGCAGCTGCCGCTTGATCCTCCTGTCGAACCACATGAGCGCCGCGAGCGCGGCGTAGGCGAGGAAGACGAACGCTTGCAGGCGCCACGGGCCCCCGCGCACGTCGTTCGCCGAGAGGGCGAACTGGGAGGCGACGAGCACGCACTTGGCCGCAAGGCCGAACCGGTCGAGCAGCACCCGGTGCTTGCTCGGCTCTGACGTGGGCAGCTCACCCTGCTGCTGGGGCTCGGTGGCGCCCGCCGCCGCGACGATAACGTTGCCGTCGTACTTGGTGTCCATGGAAAGCATTGCTGCCGGATCCTGTGGGTTGTGGAGCTATTTGCACCACAGACTGCTATATTTATGCGACCGCGCGCCTGGCCGCCGTGGCCGGTCGCGTCTCCCCCACAGCATCGGCCATGTGGAGCCGAAGACGATGACTTGCCGGAGTTAGTCATCGTAGACTAATTGTTAAGATATCTCTGACAAGGGCTATAGCTCAGTTCGGTAGAGCAACTCGCTTACACGTGCGCCAATGCTTTTCAAGGGAGCTTATTATGCAATGAACATAATTGATCTTATTGCAAAATCAATTGTCCAGTGGTTTGATTGTGATCTACCCCAGCCTAAATTTATAGGATATTTTTTAATGATCTTGTCCATAAATATATGTTCTAATGCAAATTAGTATATTGTTCCCTTTATATCCCTAACAAAATCTAGATTTACTTTATATTCTGTACTTGCATGCTTGAATATAATACTTAGAGATAGTAATTAGGCGTAATCTAATCTTTTTCAATACATTTTTAGTCTATATGTCGAGAAAAAATACATCTTATAAATTTGGACAGAGTGGGTAGTTGGCAACGCAAGAACACTATTCAGGAAAAGCCGGATACCCGCGCCATTTTATTGACTTTTAGGCTAATCTTATTTTGAATAAGAAAAGTCAGCCTAAGCAGGCTGTATCTTCAGCTTTGGTCTGTCGTTGTGGCAACACTGGATCAATGGTTTCGAAAATTTAGCCGAGCTATTCAATATTGGGATTTAACGTGACTGTGAAAGAGAAGAATTGTGTAATTACTGATGTTTGGGATGGTTCTGAACTCAAGTTTACTCTTCGTCACTGTGAATGATAGACTCATGTTGAATGGGATAGTACAAATTGCAGGTTCAGTTCATTTCGCTGATAATGTGGATGCTTCGGTATATGCAAATTCACTTCCTCTAGTTATATGCTATCATCAATTTTAGGGGCAGTATCTGAGCAAATATTAATTCCTTCAGATGTGTACAAGAAAGGAAGCGTCTGTACCCCTGTTCTTTGGAAGATTACTGGGCCGCCTCGTATGCAAATTACTAGGGATAACTTGGCCAAACGTCAAATGCTGGAATCCTTGTCTATTACCACCTCCAGTCTAAAAGAGTGACACCCTATAATACGTGCAATTAAAATGAACTAATTTTGATCAAAAATATTGTCTAGAATGTATGGTTTGGATATATTAAAAATATATACTTTCATGGTATCTTTCTTTTATAAACTTTTTGAATATATGATGATAAAAATCTAGTGGTCAAAGTGACATTGTTGACTTTGAAAAGGAAAAAAATGCTGCTCTTGTTTGAGTGGAGGAAGTATGTTATGAGAAGGAATCTAGCCCGTTCGGGTTCGAGACTTGGTCTCACCTGGGTGCGCGTAGGGTCAGGGCAGCGTGTGTGTGCGTGCGTATGTGTGTATTTGTGTCTATCGCTTGGCTGTTGTTTCTCCTTCTATATTGAATGTCAGAGCTTCTGGCCAAAATTCAAAAAAAAAACATAGTATGTGCAGGCACTTCGTGGGGTTTGTGGAAGATTAGAAATGAAATGTGGTTTAAGCATTGCAATGACTTGGTTTGCAGGTACTTTGGAAGAAGATTGCCCAAACGCGCAAGAATTGGCGGTTCCCGTGTCAGGGCTATGCGTTGCAAACGATTTTGTTGCCGTGATATATTTGTTTGTTGGATTGGTTTCATTTTTAGAAATAAGAATGGGACCAGCATGAGTGCCCTGCGTTTCTGCAAAGTAGTGGCAAACAATTTTTCGAAAGTTGTGCAAAATAACTCAATCAGCTGAAAAAAATTTGCCAGTTCGTTTTAATTTCATCTAAAAATTATGGATAAGCCATTTGAAAGTTGTTTGTTAGTACGAGAAGATATACCGAATTAGATAGAAAACCGACCAAGCCACAATACTGTCGATCTTTGCAGACCACCGTGATATAGAATCCTGCGAGCACGACGGATGAAGCCATGCACCAGATGGCAGCGACCAAGGCGGCCGGCATGACGAGGGACACGCGGTACGCGAACGCGCAGCTGAGGGCGGCGGACAGCGCCCAGACGGCGAGCTGCAGCCGGCGTCTCTCTGTGGCGGGAGACGCCGGCGTCAGCTGCTCGACGCGGCGGAGGCACCAGAGCAGCATCGCGAGGGTGGTGCAGGCGCCGACGACGAAGGCCAGGTCCGGCCAGGACCCGTCGCGCACCCGGCACGCCGTCCGGACCAGGCTGTAGGCGAGGAAGCAGGACGCGGCCACGGGGATGCCGGCGTTGCACACCTGGCCGAGTAGCAGTAGCAGTAGCGCGCATCTTTTCCTGCGCTCCGACGCACTCGACCGTTTAGAAACGCCGTCAGTCGTGTGCAGCAGCTCGGCAGAAAAACCGGCAGAAGCTCCTGCTGCAGCTGTGCCTACACTGTTTTCCTGGTTCGTGTCCATTAGCAGGAGGCAGCTAGCACTGCGCCCTGTTGAAGGTCGATCGATCGTACGTGTGATTCTTTGCGTGATCGATTATGTATGTGTTGTTTTGCGGTCCGCATGTGCAGGTGCTACTCGGCTGCGCGTGTACGTATTATACATAGGATGCTCGCCAGCGTTAGAACAAGTCGTGATGCGAAGTTTCGAGTGAGTTTGCCCTTCATTGCTCGATACAAACACACCGCCAAACTCTCAGCGGAGAAACGCTTTTGGTTGACTGACTCACAAAGGGAGGTAGCACCTCTAAAGAGATCCAATACAATCTTATTATGACTCTAACTTAAACAGTAATATATGAACCGTTGATACATTAAAAAATTAAATGCTTAGATCTTGCCTCGATTGAATGGTCTTGACCGTCAGTGAGTGTTTAAGTTGTAATCCCTATTATAAATGCATAAGAACCCTTTCCCTCTCATCGATATCCTTCCCGTCCTAAGGTACACCAAACATGCAGATATGTAGGTCGTTTCTAGTTATCAAGTATTGCTCCATCCGGTTATAAATTGTTGTCTTTTTTATATAGGTGCGGACAAACTTTCAAAACTTTTACTGTCAATATCTTTGTAAATATTTAAATTCGATACATGAAAATCATATATGTAGATTTGTCGCAAAAAATACTTTCATAATATTATAATTTAATTAAGTTTTATAAAATATTATAATAAAAATTAATGGTCAAAACTGTAATTTAAAGTGGTGTGGATATCCAAAACAAAATCTAGTTGTAACGGGAGAGAGTACAATACTTTATCAGGGGAATCGCAGGGATGTAGGTGAAAACAGCAACTACTAATGGTATATACAATAAGGCCACCTCAAGTTAATCTTAGAATGTCCACGTTAGGTTTGTCCTACGTGGAAGAGTGAGAAAAGATGAGAGAGAAGAGAACTAGCTCTTATTTAGTAGTAAGCATTGCACAGGAGTATAGGTAGATTAGTTATGTATAAGAGAGAAGAGATAATTAATGCATAATATCTAGAGCCAACTTTTAGAGATAGTTTTTGTACAAACTGATTTAAGTGTTTACTCTAGATGATATGGACATGAGATAGACTAAACAGCTTAAAATGTCTAAGTGCTTACCGAATTTTTTAGACATTTTAAAATTTTGGTACAAACATTGTCATATTTTTATAAAATTGTATGAGCTTTATAATGATCTAATAATTTTATGGTACCGTCTTTAGTAGTGTAGGATTATGGAAAAAAAATTCAAAATAATTGAACTTCATCTGTTGTCTCTAAAAAATGAAAAACAGAATGAACATAATTGGGACAATAACTTTGTCAGAATTTTATAATTTTTCTCGAGTGTAATCATGATCTAAATTTTTTATCAGAGATTAAGAATTGCCTCAATACCATTCTAAAATTTTTTCAAAAATTTAAACTTCTTTGTTTAGTCAATCAAATCTATGTAAACATTGAACTTCATTTGTTATATTATATTTCAAAAATAAAAAGATGAAAGAACATAAATGGTAATGTGTCTTGTAAGAATTTTATAAATTCACTAGAGTGTGATAATGATTCAAAATTTTTAAGAGATCTTAAGAATTTCCTTATCACCTCTTAAGAATTTCCTTATCACCCTTCTGTAAAATTTTCAAAAATTTTAAAGCTTTTTTTATTATTAAAGAAAATCTATATATTGATCATCGGGCTTTTATTACGACGTAGCACTATCATAATTTTTAAAGATTATTTATACATGATAATCATCCAAAAATTTTATAGAAATATTAATGTTCAAATTTACAGGTAAGCCTTTTAACAGGGCAGTAGCACTGTGTGAATTTTAAAATTCATGAAGCTTGATCATCATCTAAAAATTTTATAAAAATATTAGTGATGCATCATAACCATGCACAAAAAATTTAATGTTCTAATGTGGTTTGAACCATTGTTCATTCAGTTCAAATATGCCGGTTAGCGTTTTATCAGTACAGTAGCAATTCTTGAGTTTTCAAAAATTCTTCAGACATGATAATCATCTAAAATTTTTATGGAAATATCAGTGATATGTCAGGAAACTCTATAAAAAATTTCAAATTTTTGAATATCTTTTAGGCTATTTTTTGTTCAGTTGAAATTTACCGAAATTTTAATAATTTCACCCAAAATTTTGAATATTTCGCATGAAATTCGGTAAAAAATTCTGAATTTAAATTTTTCCCAGATTTTATCTAAAATATTAAGATTTTACCGAAATTTTGGATTTCAATGAGAAGCAGACATTAACTGAAGACGAAATTTGGAACTGTTTGTGCGAGGAACACCAGAGCGCATCATGAGAACGTTCTTGGATGGTAACGCCGGTGATGCCGTGTGAGGAACGCCACGTCCGACGTGGCAATCCGGGCACGCCACCTTGATCACAAACCCGGCCACGAACGCCGCGACCGGAACGGCGACTGCAGCGACGACGAGGTCAGATCTTCTGTCCACGCCGACTATCTACTACGTAGCTGAACCCAGCTGACTGATTCGCTCTGTCTCTGTGCTAATTTGCTGAGTTACAGTGTATGTGTGCGCGCCACATATGCAACTACTGTATATATACACACACATATGTATATAGGATGTCGAATGGGGCACCATAAAACCTGAGCACTATGATTTCAAATACGTAAATTTAAGCTAAATTCGGATATATTTTTTGAAATTTTTAGTTTTAAGGTATATATCCATCTATAATCAGTGTTTAAAAATTCGGTACTTAGCGGCGATATTGCGGTTGGCGGCTATAAACGCAATGAATTCAGCCCTTGGTGGCCTATTTGGCGGTTGGGCCGAAATTGCAGTCCTTGGCGGGCGTGGCGGCTGGCACAAAATTATGAGAGAGACCATTTTGATCTACTGTTTACATGACCTGATGACCATGATTGAAAGATTCACGTCGTCGCCTACAAAATAAGGTACACTAAATCACTAACATACTACTTACTACTTAGTTTATTATTTGGTTAATTGAGTAGTATGTGTTCAAGTATTTTAGTTTAATATTCTACTTTAATATTTGATGTCTTGCAATTTGCAAATAATTAGAAAAGAAAACTAAAATTTTTTATTCATAATAAAATCAATAATATATATGAATTATATTAATTCTCGTCCGAGGGTCAAAACGCCGAGACCTGCAATTGCACCATAAATACGGCCTTGGCACTTAGCGGTTCCTAACGCCACGAATCCGCCGACCGAACTCTTGAACCTTGTCTATAATAATTCAAATGAAACATATACCTTAGATACATATGTATATATATATATATATATATGTGTGTGTGTATATATATATATATGTGTGTGTGTGTTTATATGTATGTATATAGTATAATTACTTAGGGCACTATGATACTTAGGCACTATGATCTAAAAAGGATACTTTCTCTGTATATTTTCGTGTGAAATTTTTATGATGCTGAGTTTAACTAGTTCAAACAAGTTTAAACTAAGATTCAAACTAGAGTTTCCTTTTTTAATGATAGTTTGGTTGTAGGTATGTGCTCATTTTATATATAAATCAACAAAGCACTTGATTCAAACTCGTTCAAAATCTTTGAATTCAAGTATATTTTTTCAAAAGTACGTATTTCATTTGAATTGTTATAGATTGGTATGTACCCTAAAACTGAAATTTTTGAAAAATATACTCGAATATGACTTAAATTCTCACATTTTAAATCATGATGCCCAGGCACTATAGTGCCTTATTTCGGCTTCCTATATATATATATATATATACACACACAGTAGCGCTATTCTACGCGTGCACGTACTCTACACGCTAGTCGTAACTCCAGAGAAGCGCATGCGCATGCCGCAACCGTTGGCTTACTAGTATATCTATCCAACTCATCCATATAAACACAGCACAACCGACTAAAAAATATGATTCCATAGCTTGTACATGAATCTTATTACTTTTTATTTAGCCATATATTTTTATTGGCAACTCCGATTGACAATCAGTTTACACCATTAGCTTGCTGACAGCGATATCAACATAATGATGTAAGTCTCACCACTAAACGCTATATAAATTGATAGTAAAAACTATTACTATAGATAGTAAAATCTACTAATATAGATAGTAAAAACTATTACGCAGTCTAACGGCCGAGGAAAAAATGGCAATAGCATCGAATACTGACTCAATTACTATTTCATATTTGTAACAAAACTGTCTCAATATATTTTTAAACCTAACCGCATCAAACAAACGATTATTTCTTCAGCTTGACGTGATCTGGAGCCTCCTGTCCGGCCGCTTCATGCGCGAGAAGGTGCACCCCGCCGTGCTAAACGCCGTCGAGAGCCAGGTACGTGGGCATATAGGCACTACCAAGCTGCTAGCTCTTCGTGAAAGAACAAGCATACTAGCACAGAAGGTTATGCAAGATAGCCAGGCTACTACAAGACCAACGACACACTTTCATTTCAACGCATGCACACGGAAGGCGAACTTATAGTAACAGTACTGATCAAATTTTAATATAAAAGTTAGGCAACAGTACTATCTTAATATATTATTTTTACCGTATAGTACTGATATTCAGCGTTTCAACGAGATGATTTAATCTATTTTACTATTATTTGTTCGTTATATTATTATCTTAATATTTAAATTTACTTGATAAGATCGTGCTACCGATGCCATGATTCTACATGTTTTATTATAGCCTGCATACTACATTACTAACTCCTATACGTAAATTTATTATTTAGTAGAAACAATCAATTTGTCTGCATTGTATCATTGCACGACTAGTAATCCAACTCATCCACTAATGCCAACGACTAGTAAATCTGTGACCGTAGTTTGTATATGAATCTTGTTTTCTTTTATGTAGCCATATCTTTTTGCTGGCAGTTCCAATTTAAGATTAGTTTTCACCAGTAGTTTGCTAATGATGAAAGCAAAATAATGATATAAGCCTCGCCACTAAACGCCATATGAAATTTATACTAACATCTGTCGTTGCAAACTTATAATAACGCTACTCAAATTTTACTATAGAGTCCAGGTAACAGTACTATCTCGATATATTATTTTTACTGCACAGTATAACATTCAATATTTTGACGAAATGATTCGATCTACTTTACTATTGTCTGTTTACTATATTATTACCTTCAATATTTAAATTTACTTGATAAGATCGTACGTGCTACCGATGCAATGATTCTACATGTTTTATTATAGCATGCGTACTACATTACTAACTCCTATACGTAAATTTATTATCTAGTATAAACAATCAACTTGTCTGCATTGTATCAATATAATTTGATGTATCGTTACGTGACCAAAAATCCAACCCATCAACTAATACCAACGACTAGTAAATTTGTTATTGTAGTTTGTACATGAATCTTGTTTTCTTTTATGTAGTCATATCTTTTTGCTAGCAGATCCAATTCACGATTAGTTTTCATCAATAGCTTGCTAACAACGAAAGCAAAATAATGATATAAGCCTCGCCACTAAACACCATATGAAACTTATACTGGCATCTATCGTTGCAAAGTTATAATAACACTGCTTAAATTTTAAAGTAGAGTTCAGGAACAGTACTATCTCGATATATTATTTTTACCGCTCAGTACTGACATTCAGTGTCACTGTTCAAATTTTACAATAGAGTGTAAGTAACAGTACTATCTCGATATATCATTTTTACCCCTCAATACTGACATTCAGCGTATCGACCAAATGGGCCTGCCGGGCCATCGCCTTGGTGACGCGGCTGGCCACGAGCAACGCCATTAGCCCCGCGACGTGTAGGGACGACATGAAGGCCGTGAGTAGCACTAGTTGTCTGTAGGAGTTTTAAGTTAAAAAACAAGCCATAACAAGATGGCGAAGCAAGTAAATCCAAGAAAATAACACTTTGCTTGTGCGTAGGATTACAAGCGACCAGGGTTGGAACATGCACGGGGTGACCCTCAACATAGCACAATAAGCATGGATGCAGTGCTGAGGAAAAAAGATCGGCTTTTACTATCATCTATACAGATTTTATGAATTTTTTTAAATAATACATTTTTTATTCAAAATTTCAAAAATATACCACAGAAAAAAATAATTACAGAAATATACCCCTGTCGCCCGTTGGTTAGGCGAAATAAAGATATAACCCAACCAACGGGCGACAGGGGGTATCGTCGCGCGATGGACGGGCAACAGGAGGCCATGTCACCCCTGGCCTCTTGTCACCCGATGAAATTGCGACAGGGGGAAAATCCCCCGATGGTCGGGCGATAGGGGACAGTTTTAAAATTGGCCAAGCAGTACTGTGCTCATTTGTGTGAACGGAGGGAGAAACAGAGAAAGAAAGAAAGAGGAAGAGGGAGCAGAGGAGAGGAAAAGTGGGAGAAGGAGAAGGAGAAGAGAGGGAAGGTTCTGCGCGACTGTTTTGAGGTAAATTTTGGTTGTTTAATTTTTTAGCAGTAAATTATGGTAGATTATAAATAATTTTAGATCTAGGTAAATTTATATGTAAGTAAATTATGGTAGATTACCTAGATCTAGCGAATTTAGAAATAATTTTAGATGTAGGTAAATTTAGATCTAACTAATTTAGAAATAATTTTAGAACTAGGTAAATTTAGATCTAAGTAAATTATGGTAGATTAGAAATTATGGTAGATTAACTAGATCTAGGAATTTAGATGTTTTTTACAGATAATAGTATCTCGATATATATTCATGGAAATGTAGTTAGATGTAGGTAATCTATATGTTGTTACGAATGTAGATATTTTTTACGGATAGAAGTACATCGATATATATTCTTAGGAATGTAGATGTTTTTTACGGTTAGATTTATATTTTTGTAGCAGCATGTAGGTATAGTTATGTTAGGTGTCACAGTATTTTTTACGGAAAGTAATTAATTCGTGGGTGAATGAATGGATTCGTAGATATGGCAGAATGAGTTTCATTTAGAATCTATTATGGAGAAGGGGTTGTCATGTGTGGTTTAGAGAGTGCAAATCTAAGTAACTTCTAGTATGTGGACAGAAGTTTGAGTAGGGTCGAGGAGCGCACATTTGCTTCTGTGTTGAAATGGTTGTATTATACTTTTCGGATGGAACAAGAGAAGTGCGAGTTGAAGGTATTTTGCCTATGTAGTATGCGAAACGATCCTATTTACTGGGAGCTAGTTGAGCTGAAGGGAACTACATCATGGAGATCATATGTGAGGGGGGTAGAGCAACGGGGATGGAATCGGGTGTTTTTAGTGCAAGCATATGACAGGGATGTTGCCCCAGCGATAGTTGGACGCCGGTGAGTGTAGTCACCTCAAAATGAGCTCGATTTGAATAACACAAATTGGGGAATCTATACTGAGCGACATGTTCAAGAATGCAACGATGACATCATTTGCCAAAGTGGTGAACAGGTTGAGTTTAGGGAGGATGATGAAAATATTGGACAAGAAGCGCGGGGACAGGTAGACGAAGGTGAGCAAATTGATGAAATAACAGCTAGGATGGAAGAGCAAGACCGTGAGTACAGCAGAGCAGAAGTAGAGGACGACGATGAGTCGGATGAAAAAGATGGAGGTATGGAGCCATTTGTACCAGCCGACTGGAGCACGCATCAATTTGATAAGCTGGTTGTCAATGAAAGCAACGATGTACCTTGGCAGTATAGTGACAATGAGGTTAGGCCTAACAGTATGTACCCGACAAAGAGGCTGTGCAGGATGCTATGAAAGATTGGGTTTTATCATTAAGAGGGACTTTCAGGGTTAAGAAATCCACCCCAATTTGCTATGACGTGGTGTGTGAGATCCATGGGTGTCCATGGAGAGTGCACGCGTACAAGCCCAAATGGGGCACCCATTGGCTTTGTTCGAAGGTTGAGCGACATAAGCGTATGGTGAGGAAAGCGATGATGGCTCACAGAACACATCATCGGGTATGTGGCAAATATCATGTACGCAGAGATAGTAAAGAACCTGAGTTTTGAGCCCCGTGCTATTATCCAAGCAATCGAGAACAGATATCAGTACACAATTAACTATGAGAAGGCATGGAGGGCGAAACAGAAGACATTAGAAATGAGGTTTGGGAAGTTTGAAGACTCGTATCATAACCTGCCCGCACTGCTTAGTTGCATTCCAGGAAGAAATCCTAGGACCTACTATGATTATCAAGACTGTCCGTCAACCAAGTGGCCAACTAAAAGACATTTGAGGAGAGTGTTCTTCGCATTCGGAGGTTGCATTAAGGCGTTCTATCACTGTCGTCCATTGTTGTGCGTGGACGACACATTCTTGACCGGGAAATACAGAGGGCAAATATTAACAGTTGTGGGCGTTGATGGAAACAACCAAATTCTGCCTGTTGCCTTTGCCTTTGTAGAAAGCAAGAACTACGAGAGTTGGTTGTGGTAACTGCGGAACTTGAAGATCGGGGTGGTCAAAACTCGTCAAGATGTATCGTCTTTGCATGCGAGCATCTTTGATACGCTTAGTGCTATCAACCAGTTGCAAACAGGGGAGGAGCCATTTCCGTGGCCGGACTTGCAGAGTCGATGGTGCATGAGGCATTTGGGTGCAAACTTCTATAAGCAATTCAGGAACAAGGAACTGATGAACATGTTCAAAAGACTATGTAAGCAGAATCAGGAGAGCAAGTTCGAACTCTGTGGAAAAATCTTGATGAGTTGACAAGAAAACACAAGGAGCAGACGAACAACATTATTAGCAGTGGAACACAGGAGCAGGCGGAGCCTCTTTTCCCCCTGCCAACAGAGGATGAGGCGACTAATCGTCGTCGGAGGCAAAGACCAATCAAATGTTTCTTGGATTGGATCAAGCACGAACCGAAAGAAAAGTAGTCACTGCTATATGACACATATGGTGCCAGATACGGTGTGATGACAACTAACTTTGCAGAAGTTTACAACTGGGTAATGCGAGGCATGAGGTATCTTCCGTTGGTAGGAATTGTCGAGGGAGTGCTGAGGGGTACAACCAAGTACTTTGTAGACAGGCATGCAGCTGCTAACATAGTAATGAGAGATGAGAAGTTCCTGTACTCTTCGATGATTACTAAATACATGGATGAGAAGAGTTAGAAGGCGGCCAAACATAGAGCTATCAAAGTTGGTGCACAGACACTGCGCTTCGAGGTGATCTGCAGGGATAAAGGACGACGTGGAACCAACCAGAAGGTTGTCACTCAGGAGTGCATCTTACAGGCTGAGTGCAAATGCTCGTGCAACAAGCCATACCTTTTGCATAGGCCCTGTTCTCATGTCATAGCCGCATGTGCTTTATTTGGAATGCAACCTGGTATATATCTATCCGAGTATTTTATGAAGGAAATGGTGAGGGCAACTTGGAGCGAGGAGCTTTATGGTTAAGGGGTTGTGGGTTATTTCACCACAACTTCTAGTGTTGATGAAAGGTTCTGGGTCCCTGATTTTGATGCGATAAGTGGGAAAGCAGGGCGTCGAAAAACAAGGCGTATCAGAAATGACATGGATGAGTCAGAAGCTGGCAAACTTGTGAAGAAATATTCCTTGTGCAACTAAGCAGGACATACATTCAAGAACTGTGAGGCACAAAACGAAGAAGATGAAGGACGAGATCGTCACTCGACGGTGGGGGAAGGATCATCCTCTGCGAGGATTGCTACATGACGCCATCACACCGGATGACAAGCAATTTAAATTATCATATGCCATATGTCAAATTTGTATTTCGTCGATGTAACGTGTGTTGTATGAACTATGTTTTTTACCTTTTAGTTGTGAGTGTTGTGTCTTGACAAATTATTGGAATTGTTTTAATATATTGTTATGAGCTTCTCCGTTTTTTATATTGTGCGTATTTATTTCAATATATTGTTGTGATGCTTGTATAGTTTTACGTACACTTTTATTTATATGTGTTTTCATTATAAGTCTCATTTTTGTAATTTGCAGGTATGGCTCACCAGCATGGAGATGACGAGTGGCCCTTTGAGTTGTTGGATCCAGTCGTTGATCATTGTCACCGTGCCCGCTTCGCCATTGCTGTTCCAGAGGAGGGAGGGGACCCTGTGCAGCTCGGCGTTCTTCGACCTAGGGTACCGCAGTACCCCTGGACGCTCAATGATCATTGGATCCCCAGGTAACATATCAGTATTTAAATTTCTAAACATGTTTGTTCTAGTGCTGTACTGATCTTAACTGAATGTTTTTGTTTCTTAGGCTTCGAGCTTCAGGGTTGCTGCCCCTCTCCCGGATGGTACAGGAGATGGGTCGCCGGTTCCCCTTCAACAGGTCCCTGATCACTGCTCTGGTAGATCGGTGGAGGCCGGAGACGCACACCTTCCATCTCCCTGTCGGGGAGATGTCGATCACTTTGCAGGACGTCTCCTACCTCCTGGGCCTCCCGATCGCCGGTGACGCTGTGGTGGCCCAGGACGTCGATCCGACGTGGCGCCAGGAGCTGCTTGCGAGGTTCGAGGATGTGGTACCACTTGCTAGGTACCGACCCTTTGATAGTACTCACGGGCCGACACTGCGGTGGCTTCGACAGTTCGTGGTACGCAACTAGCCTTTAAATCTAAATTGTGCATATACTGCTTAAAATAACAAGTGAGCTTTAATTTACAGGCGTCGCAGATCGTCGAGGGTGTGGACGAGTACAGGGTCAGCCACCACCTAGAGGCGTACTTGTTGTGGCTCTTCAGCTAGTGCATGTTCACGAGCTCCCATGGGGATAGCGTGGACAGGCACCTCGTCCAGTTCATGAGGCAGATCGCGGATGAGGCAGATCGCGGATGCACCCCTTGATGCCGTGGTGCAGTACTCTTGGGGCTCAGCTGTGCTGTGCGCCACGTACCGTGCGCTCTGTGACGGGTGTGCACATCTCGCCGACGAGGCGACTTTTGGAGGATGCCCACTGCTGGTACAGCTGTGGGCATACGAGAGATTCCAGATCGGGCGGCCCGACATCGACCTGCAGCCTCTTGAGTATGCAGGCGATGGCGACGTCGACGATCCGACCATGGGCACCATCTGGTGCCACCGACGGGTAAGATATTGTAATCACAATTTTGGTACTTTTTCTTTTACTTTTGTGAGTACTAACGGTTACGTTCTATTGTCACTACAGCCTAGGTGGGCACACAGGACGGTGCGGATGGGCTACCCCCAGTTCATTGCTGCGTTCGACCACCTCACCGAGGACCACGTACGCTGGGCGCCATACGCAGATGCGGAGTTCTAGCTTTCTGTGCCGAGTGGCCTGTCCACCCTTTTCACACAAGACACGGCGTACTGGCGCGCGCATCGGTTCCTCATGTTCGACGTCAGGTCGAGGGCTACGCTGTCCATCGAGTGATGAGGCAGTTTGGTCTATGACAGGAGTTCTCGGTGCACGACGACCGTGCAGGCCCCCACGCAGCCCACACGTAAGTTCCTTGCATCGATGTTTTTATAATTATTATTGTGTAATGCCATCTGATAACGCTATATTTATTTCTTATCCACAGGCAGAGTAGGAAGGGACAACCAGGGACCACCCCCTGGCATGTACGTATGGCGCCGTGGGTTGAGGAGTGGGGAGGAGCCCTAGAGGACGTCCACGCTGAGGCTGCGCCGTACGACCCGCAGACGTACTGTGCCTACCGAGCGTGGTACACTCCCCGTACTCGTCTATGTTTGGTACGTGTCGACCCCGATCCTCCTGCACACGTTCCTAGGGTGAGAGACACGTACCCCGCCCATATGGACGCGGCTGCACACAGTTCGGTACATTGCATCCTATCTGTGATCTCATGTAATCTTAGTTAGTAACAGTGCTAACTAATTCGTAATTTACTTTGTAGAACGATGTGCTGCTCTGCTACTACGAGGAGACAGGGGGCTTCCTCTCTCGTCTGACCAGCGGACTTGAGGTGACGAGAGATGAGGTGACCTCTTTGTTGGAGAGGTTTCGGGAGAGTGTGAGACGCGCCCTTGAGTTGGCGGGATGCCACACCCCTGCTGACGTGGCCCACGGTGTGCCGCTTGGCGAGGCAAATTTGTGAGAGGGGAGCCGCTGGCAGCCTGGAGGTGAGTAATCTTGAGATGCACTTTTCACGTATTGCAATCACGTATTACAATGCTCTCAATAATTCTTCATTTGCTACAGGCTCACAGGCATGGTTCTTCCCACGTATAGCTTCACCTGCACCTGACGACTACGAGGAGCATGGTGATGATCCAGAGCAGGAGGACTACCAGCAGGACGAGGTAGCGAGCTTCCTTGTCGATCCATACGAGCTGGATCATCTGGCTGCAGCAAAGACCACCACCGATGCACCTTCTCACTCGAGTCGCCACACCTCCGGCTAGACCACAGAGGGTCCAGTAGCGCACCGATCAGATTAGGCGTACTCGCGAGGCCACGTTCGGAGGAGGCCTGCCCCATGAGGAGTCGCCGAAGCGGGGCCGCCCGAGTAGTTTCTTTTATTTTTTATTGTTGGTAGTATACTATGTACATTGTAATCATTCGAAATATACTGTACAAACTATTTTATTTGCATTCTTCATACTTTTAATCTTATGTACTTAGTTAATCCTTTCATCAGCTTTGTCACACCTAGCAGATTGGACAACACACACCAAGCTGCTTTGTCAGAATGATTGGACAACACGCTACACCCCGCTTTTTAGATTGAAACGACAACATACTGCACCCCACTTTTCAGACTGAAACGACAACACGCTGCACCCCGCTTTTCATACTGAAACGACAACACGCTGCACCCCGATTTTCAGACTGAAACGACAACACGCTGCACCCCACTTTTCAGACTAAAATGACAACACGCTGCACCTCGCTTTTCAGACTAAAATGACCTCATCGAGGACCACGGCACCGCGGCCATGTGTCCCTCTTCCGATTTTCGCAACTTCGTGCTAGGGCAACGTCCGGCCAACTCGCACATAAATGAGTGGTAGCGCGCATTGCGTAGATCACTCGTGATTTTTTTTCATAATTTTTGGGCCATATCCAGTGGGCCCCGTGAGGCTACGAAAACCCCTAAGTGGCCACGATTTTCGTGGTATCGTGGCCGCGAGTGCCTTTTTCGATTTTCGCAACTTCGTGCCGGGGCAATGCCCGACCAGGTCGCCCGTAAATAAGTGGTAGCCCACGTTGTGTAGATCACTCGTGATTTTTTTCATTATTTTTGGGCCATATCAGTGGGCCCCGCGAAGGCTACGAAAACCCCTAAGTGGCCACGATTTTCGCGGTACCGTGGCCGCGAGTGCCTTTTTCGATTTTCGCAACTCCATGCTGGGGCAATGCCTGGCTAGATCGCCCATAAATAAGTGGTAGCTCACGTTGCGTAGATCACTCGTGATTTTTTTCATAATTTTTGGGCCATATCCGATGGGCCCCATGAGGCAAGGAAAACCCCTAAGTGGCCACGATTTTCACGGTTTCGTGGCCGCGAGTGCCTTTCCGATTTTCGCAAGTTCGTGCCGGGGCAACGCTCCGCCAGATCGCCCATTGATAAGTGCTGCCCACGTTGCGTAGATCGCTCGTGATTTTTTTCGTAATTTTTGGGTCGTATCCGGTGGGCCCCACGAGGCAAGGAAAATCCCTAAGTGGCCACGATTTCTCAGATCAGAAGTTACAGCGGAAAATAAAGTAGACCACACTTTTCATTGCGACATAAAACTAGGATGCGCATCACGAACAAGGAAAATAATGGTTACAACTTCACGTCTACTGAGTGGATCGAGGCCACTTCCCTTTCGCCCATGCCTCCGATGGGGCTTCTCTAGCACGATGTGCCATCTCTCATTTCCTCTCTCTCTCGACCTCCTTATCCTCCGCTTCCTTTCGACGTGCCTCCTCGCGTGCGGCGTCACGCTACGCTTGAAGTTGCCACCTGAACTCCTCGTCCCGATTGGCTTGATCAAGGAGCCTTTGGTCTTCGGGGTTGATCTCTATGTCGAACCACTGCTCAAATTCACACAGTGGTGGAGGCGACTGCATGGAACATAAATTAGCAATGTTTCACTTACAAATATTACGAAACACGTATGATTCTTACTAGCTGGCGATTCTTTAGGCTCTTCTCCGGCGGGTCGAATTCGTAGTTGCGGCACTTCTAATACCTCCTCTTCCAAGTTGGAATTTCCCAGGAGTGGACTGGCTTGCAAGGATCTCCGCACAAACACATCTGTGGAACAACTCCGAACGGTACGAAGAGGTCCTGGTACGCGATGTTGCGTGGCCACTTCGAAACTGTAACACCCTGACGCCAAACGCGCCACGGATGCTACCAACCCCTCTAAGTAGCTAATGACACCTCTACGCAAAGACTGAAAAACAACCTCTAAACTCTTAAAACCGGCTTAAAAACTAAGCCACCGAAATTTACAAAATTTCGGCATGACCTCTCTAGAAAGTAGGATATCCACTCAGCAGACAGAAAACATTTGCAGTTATATGATATCTTTCTAGCAGGTCCTTAGTTAACCAATCACACATCCAAAAGAAATTAATAAAATTCCACCACGACGAACAACACATTACAAACGCATTAGCTACATCCATACTTAACAAATCAATTAAATAGATTGTTGGAGACCGAAGTCGTGCACATGATACTACTCCCACCCAGACGAGCCAGCTTCAAAGTACCTAAAACAAGAAACAAACAGCGTGAGTCCAAGACTTAGCAAAGTGCAACTAGTATGAAGAGTAAGGAATTCTACTAAAATACAACTACTTCAATACATAAAGTAACAGTTCCTTTAATTGACATCCGTAAATAAAAGAAGCAGTTTGAATTCATATAAATCCAAAATGTAGGAACACAATTACTTCATCATTTAACATAACCATTACTTAATTGAAATCATCCGGTAACAGAAGCAGTAACTAACTCCACTTACCACAACCAACTCGAAAACGTAACAAAACCTTACCCATTCCTCAGTAATCATTTTTGGATGAGCCCACGACTCAATCCTCAACCTGTTCTTTCCATTCTCATCAATCAACATTTATCAACTGCAACACACAAATGCAATGAAATGCTTTTATGCTCTCATGCTCAAAATGCAACCTTTTAGCCTATACCGGTATAGCTGAGTGCACACCCGTTAGTGTGCACCCTCTCAATCCCAACCATCCCATGGCGAGGCCTACTCTTACTGACTCGCTCCCATCCGTAGATGGGACTACAAGGTAGAACTTTTGTGCTCACTACATGTGAGCACAGAGGCACGCATCAACATGGGTCACCTCTTCCATCATGAATGCACATATGCAAATGATGCTTATAAACAATTCATACATGGCATTATAATTATTTGCTCTTAACTATGATCAAAAACATAAACATAGAAACAATAGGGAAATTCTTGAACATACCAAAGATGAACCGACTAGTACATATAACAAGTCTCAAGCCCATACAAAAGGTAAATCTTATTCCAATGTCTCCTGTGCAAATCTTTCATTCAATGCATCATGCCAATGTGCTCACAATGATCGCTTTCCACTTTCATCATCACACTAAGAACAACTTCCGAGATATTCTATTAAACATAACCAATCATTAGAATTTTCATACTCTTATAGCAAGCAAACCAGTTAATACCCTAATAACGCTCTAGGGGATGCACTTGCCTTTAACCTCTCGAAACGGTGTGGCGAGAAGTTGATGCCACTCCTGGAGTCCCACCACCTACAAGTGTACATTCTACTCAAAACATACCAACAAAACAAACACACGATTTATAACGACTTCGATCCTACGATCCACTCCTAAACCCTGAAAAACAGCAATCTGCCAAACCGGGACAGCACTCGGTAAAACAGTCATAACTTTTATTCGGATGAACGAAACTTAGTGATTTCAGTCTCTATTGAAAGGTAATTCGATTATTTACAACTTTTTCTACAGCCGACTGACCGGAAAATGCACCGATTAATCTCAGATTTGCGACGAACAGCAGACAACCGCAAAATAACTCGTTCTAGACAGCATGCACCAAATGAGTATAACTTTCGCATGGATTAACGAAAATGGATGAATTCGGTCTTTACTTAAAGAGAAGAACAATATCTACGCTTTTCTCTACATGCGGCCGACCGGGAAGAGAATCTAGAATTTTCAAACAGTAGTCCGAACAGCGGGTAGAATTCAGCTTAAACAGCAATCTCCAAAAATACTCTAGACTCTAAATCCCTCAACTAATTGCATCACAAAAACAAGGATCCTAGCTGGGAATTTGATCAAACACCATACATGCAAGCAATTAAACCCCCAAAAACAATACCTTGTCTCTCTCTTGAATGGGGAAGAAGGCCAAGGGGAGGTGAGGTAGAGGTTGTTGCATTGTTCTGGCAGGCTTTGCCGGTGTTCTTTGGAGAGGGGCGAGGAGGAGCCACCTGCCTAGGGCGGAGGCGGTCAGGGGGGGGCGTAGGGCGGCGCCGAGCCAGGGAAAGGAGAGGAGCTCGCCGGCCAGGGGGAGAGCAAGCACCAGCTAGGGAGCAATCGGCCAGGAGGCTGCAGGCGCGGCCAGGGTCTCTGAGGAGGCGGGAGTGGGGAAAAGAAATGGTCAGCTCCTTGGATGAAGTGGGTTCTTAGGGTTAGGGGAAAAAATATAGCTAAAACTACACAACAATTCTAAAGAACACAAACCAACGACTAACCAATACACTCCTTGATGAAACCAAAATTTCTTTGAGTAAAACTAGCCGTAGAGAATATACGGCCCAGAGAAAACACCCTTCCGAAAAACACTCGGCAAAACTCAAAAAAAATTTGCTAAGTTTCTTAAAAATGCGAGACGACAAATCTTTTGCCCTTCTGCAATAAATCCTTGGATTTAAGAAGACAAAAACAAATCCGGCCAAGAACCCTGGTAAAATGTTTTGCGGTATTACAGAAACACCTCCCTCTTCTTTCGCCTTCCCCTTTCCCTTTCCACTTGTACGCTTCGGCATCTTTTTTCCTTTTCTACTTCGTTTCTCTCTTTTCTTCCTTCTCCTCTCCCTTTCTCCTCTTCTCTTCTGGTTGATTGATGAACACAGCGATTTGGTTGATTGATGAACACAGCGATTATTGGCTTTATAGACTAGGAGCTCCCTGTCGCCCGTCGGTGGGGCGACAGGGGCGCGCCCCCCTGTCGAGGTTTGTTACCGACAATAATTAAAAGGGGGCTAAGCGCTGGATCGAAAACTCGATGGTAGCACAAGACACGAGAAATTATACAGGTTCAGGCTCTCGCGGTGGAGATAATACCCTAGTCTTGTGCTCTGGAATTATGAGTGGCTAACTTATTTACTGATGATGTTGTCTCTGTTCGCTTTATGTCCCCCCGCCCCTCCCTTTATATAGCAGAGGAGGGTGGTTATAAATAAGAGTCCCACTCGGATACGAGGTGGAGATTGTATCTCTTTCCTTATCCATTATACACGATAGCGGCTAGGATTACAATTGTATCCTCCCTAAGCAGGGTTGGTTTCCATCTTCGGGGTTTCCTTGCTGCGCATGGCGACCTGCCTCCTGGGCAATACCCATCTTCATGCAGTCGGCTTGGCCCATCATCTGGGGTGGTCCTCACGGCTTGCCATGCAGATACCCGGGGCCCATATACTCCACAGTAGCCCCCGAGTGCTTTGCGATCGAGTTGCCGCCCTCCTGGTTGCAGCCCAACTAAGTCATGCTTCACGCCGAGAGCTTCCAGTTCTTGATGCAGCCTCCCGACTGGTTTTCTTTTCCAGCCGAGTGCCTTGTTGTAGGCAAAGAGATCGTGAAGGACTCAATAGAGCTCCACGCGTTGAACTCTCCGAGTGGTACCCAGCCCAATTATTGGAATACTGGCAGTCGGCTCATCTTGGGGCACGCCGTATCTCAAACGATATGCAGAAGTCAAAACGCTTTTCCCGCTCATGGCGAAATTCAGCGCCGTCTCATTCATCGTCGAAGTTGCTGAGTTCATCGTTGAAGCGTTGGCCCACACACATCGTATCCAAACTTAGTAGCCCTGAAATCATGTATATGCAGGATTTAGGCCATGTAAAAAAAATTCACTCGGATTGATGCCCGACTAGTTTATATATAATTTTAGAGTTTTTTACTCATTTTCCTTATTGATTTTGAATTTATCTGAGTGGTTTTGACTCTTTTTTTTTAAGCACTCGCCCGACTAGTCTAGCCCCGGCGTCGAGTCGGCTCATGGCTCTTTTTCCGTGCACGCGTTTTAGGTGACTAAAGTTCGCCGCTTATGGGGTCGAGCTTCATAACTTCGGAATCAACGCTTTTCGATTCATTTGCAATCGTTAAGTAAAAGAGAAAAACACAACTCGAGAAAAGATGTGCGCATCGCGACACTATTAGAGTGTAGCCCCGACTTACTACTTAGTTGTGGATCAACTAAGTAGCAAGTCAAGAAAGCCAATAATTTTTTCGTAATGACATAATTGAGTAAAAGCGACTTAGCGCTTTACGCTCCGTGTCTTAGTGATGATCGTGCGTCTTTGCTCGTGGCGTAGGCTTGCGGCCGAGCGAAGGTGGCGCTTCGAAGCGCAGCGTAGGCTCGTGGCGCGTGCGAAAGGTGGTGCTCGGGCGCAGCGTTGGCTCGTGGTCGTGCGAAAAGTGGCGCTTCGAAGCGCGGCGTTGGCTCGTCGGCGCAGCGTTGGCTCGTGGCCGTGCGAAGTGGTGGCTTCGGCGCTGGCGTTGGCTCGTGGTCTTGCCGAAGGTGGCGCTTCGTCGCAGCGTTAGCTCGTGGCGTGCGAAGGTGGCGCTTCAGCGGGCGTTAACTCGTGGCCGTGCGAAGTTGGCGCTTCGGCGCGGCGTTGGCTCGTGGCCGTGCCGGTTGGCGCTTCGAAGCGCGGCGTAGGCTTCGTGGCCGTGCGGTTGGCGCCGGCGCAGCGAGGCTCGTGGTCGTGCGAAGTTGGCGCCGCGCGCAGCGAGGCTGGCCTTAAAATTGACGCGGGCGCAGACGAGGCTCGTGGCGTGCAAAGTTGGTGCTTTCGGCGCAGCGTAGGCTCGTGGTCGTGCGAGGTTGGCGCTTCGAAGCGCAGTGTGGCTCATGGGTCGTGTCAAGATGGCGCTTCGGAGCGAGCATAGGCTCGTGAGTCGAAGTCGAAGGACGCTCTTCGCAAGATGACTCTGATACCTTCTAGTCGCCAGACTCCAAAGCATCTTGACGCACCGGACTTCTAGTCGCCATGCATGCGCGGGTCTTCAGGTCGCCGAACACTTTTGTCACGATGGTCATAATCTTTTTTTTTTCACCCGCCGCCGAGAGCACAAACCCTAAAACTTCAAGTTGCTTCACAATTTTGACTGGCTAGATAATGTTGGCCCAGATCTTGATCGACAATCTACAACCTTCAGCTTCGGGCGATTTTGCACAAGCCTCTCCAGGAGGAACTAACGCTCTTCTCTGTTGACCCTCTGTTTTAGAGTACCTGAAAAAGCAAGCGACAACAGAGGAACACGAATTGCAGTACAGCAAGAAGAAGAATTTTGCGTTGCCTCAACCGCGCAACCGTCATCAGGAAGGGATTTTTTCTTGGCCCTTTGCCGGGATGCATGTCACCAGCACTTCCAGCCTTATGCGTGCATGCATGATTCTTGAGTGATGTAGAGCAGCCGCCGCAAATTATCTAGTTCAGAGTCTTTTCGTTTGGTGCTGCCAAAATCTCCCGCCGTCGGCCACAAATTATCTAGTCGCTCGTTGGATGTACTGCCGCCGGCCAGGACAGCACATGTTGCATGCATGCATCGATCTTCAAGTTTGGCCGCCGCAAGGAATAAACTCCATCCACAAGAAACAAGCAATCAACTTGTTGATTGTTTCACCAGCCGCCGCAAGCAAAAGTGACGCACACGCTGATTCTTTTTCCTCGCGAGCACTGACCACCGAAAACGCCAAGGATCCAAGACCTTTGTCTGCAAGATTTCTTCATTAACATTGCGGCTTCTATTCTGGAGGAGTCTTGCACGGCCTTCTTGTCGTTGACGTTCTTCCTCTGCAGCGTTCGCTGCATCTTTCTGTTGCTGGGATTCCGTTCGCAAATCTTCTATCACGAAAATCTTCGCGAAGCTCGAAATCTTCCGCCCACCTTCGAATCGAGGAACAAGAAGATGAACTGCACTGATCTTTAAGTCCGAGTGGTTTTCCAGCATGCTTGACCACTCGGGATCCGCCATCAACCGACTCCAGCTCTAGACGGGGTTCAGGCTTTTGGCTTTTTGTCCAAGGACAGATGGCCACGCCTGTTCCCGATCCGAGTGGTTCGCTGGTGAAGGGGACCTCAAGGTTGCCTCCAGATTGGATCTGATCCGAATCCGAGAGGGAAAGATGACCAAAATCGTTGGCGATGAAGTCCAGACTTCCGAAGCGGAACGCCTGGGCCGGCGCGAAGGTGGCCATGCTTTTGACGAAGATCGCCATCGAGCTCGCAAAATTGATCCTAGCGCCCCTACAGCGGCAGCTAATGTCGAGGTTTGTTCTGACAATAATTAAAAGGGGCTAATATTTGGATCGGAAGCTTCGATGGTAGCACAAGACACGGAAATTATCTGAGTTCGACTCTCGCAGGAAATTACAAAGGTATTATCTCCACCGCGAGAGAAGTCAGATAATTTCCGTGTCTTGTGCTACCATCGAAGCTTTCGATCCAGCTTAGCCCCTTTTAATTATTGTCAGAATAAACCTCGACACCTCGTCACTCCGACCATCGGGATTTTCCCCCTGTCGCCATTTCATCGGGTGATGTGGCCTCCTATCGCCCGTCCATCCTGCGACGATGCCCCCTGTCGCCCATTGGTTCGGTTATATCTGTATTTCGCCCAACCAACGGGCGACAGGGGTATATTTCTGTAATTATTTTTTTCTGTGGTATATTTTTTAAATTTTGAATAAAAAATGTATTATTTTAAAAAAATTTATTATCCACATGCTGTAAGCTTTTCCCATTAAATAGATTACACATGCTACTGCCACTCTGTATGATAGTAAAAGCTACATATACGGATAGTAAAAGCTATATATACGGATAGTTAAATCTATTTATACGGATATTAAAATCTGTCACTAGATAGTAAAATGATTGTTTATTAGCGAGTCTTGTATCATTTTGTTCCTCTCATCGTCAGTAAACTACTGATGAAAACGATTCGTGAATCAGAGCTGCGAATAAAAAGTTATGGCTAAAAGAAAGAAAAAAGATTTATGTGCAAACAGAGAAATGCATTTACTAGTTTGTTAGTGGGATGCATGGCTCGGTTAACTAGGGTATTGTGATGCATTAACTAGTGGGATGCATGGCTCGGTCGACCGGCTTAATTGGCCTCGAGTACAATAAACTATTCTACACGAGGCAGAATAACATATATATATATATATATATATATATATATATATATATATATATATATATATATAATGAAAACCACCTTACCGTGAAAACTCCATGAAATCTATGTGTATAAGTTTTGAAAATTTCTCAAAAACATACCATACATAGGAAAGGTGAGTTTCTACAATCCTATAAAATTTAAAGATCAACCTCAATCGCATTTGAAAGATATGAAAAGGACAAATAGCAAGATGAATAATGCAAAACAGTGAAAAATCACTATTTAGAATGAATTTATCTTTTTCATTCTTTCAAATACGATTGAAGGTGAGATTCTATATTTTTGTAAAATTTTAAAACTAAAATAAATCTGATTTAAAAGATATGAAATTGACAAGCGCTAATGAGTGATGAATAGTAAATTTGTCCTTTCATATCTTCCAAATGCAACTGAGTTTGGTATTCAAATTTTCAAGGCTATAGAAGCTCACATCCCCTACGTATAGTAATTTTTTGAGAATTTTTCAGAACTTGTGCATATGATTTTTGTGAAATGTAAACCACATTTTTTATGCAAAATACATGACAATTATATATACGAGTTTCCAAAAATTCTCAAAAAATTACCATACAAAAGAGAGGTGAGTTATAGTGCAAAATCATTATTGAGCTAAATTTGTCTTTTTTATATCTTTCAGTTGAGAACAATTTTGGTCTTCCAATTTTATAGGGTTGTAGAATCTTATCTCCCCTACTTATGATAATTTTTTAAGGATTTTGAAAACTTATACATGTGGTTTTTATGAACAAAAATTTAGTTCTATTTGTCGGACCTTTTGTAAAATGATTGAAAAATTACCATACGTATGAGAGGTGATATTCTACAACCTTATAAAATTTAATGGTTAAAATCGATCTGAGCTAAAAAATATAAAAAAGGTAAATTTTGCTCAATAGTGACTTTGCACTATTTAGCGCGTTGTTAATTTCATATCACAAACGGTTTATACTTAGAACCGTTTGTGATATCTACTTATTATAGATGGTTTAAACTGAGAATCTTCTATGATATTTTTTCACAGACAGTTCGGTTCATAAATCGTTTGTGATGAGTCGGCATTATCACTGATACATGATTATAAACAACTGATAAACCGTCCATGATATGGTTTAATCATTTATGATAAGATTTTCTGTACTAGCGTCAGCTGTCACCAAGGCCTTCCTCTCATTCTAGGTTGTTGTCGCTGCAGTTGCACACAATTCTACCCATTGCTTGCCGCACCCAAAGATAAAAAAAATACCAAAATCTCATAAATCTTGGTCGATATTTAAGATTCCAGCCAAGGACAGGATCCAAAATCCTAGCAGGGTAAAAAAATTAAATTGCTACAGTAATCTCAAAAATTTCTGCGAGATTTTGCTAAATCTCACTGAAATCTTAGGTTTTTTTACTGGCTTTTGACTTTTTATGGCCAAATTTGATTAGATTTGGTCCAATAACCCTTAATAAAGTCATCTTCTATGAAAATTTGTTGAAAAACTGAATTTTTGAGATGTTTTAAAATTTTGGCTGAAACACTGTTAGATTTTTATAAAATTGTACTAGATCCAGCACATCACATATATACATTTCTTGCTCAAGTCATATTACAAAAGATCTAACTATCAGGGTTATTCGAGTTATGTACACTACCTCCAGACGTGAGGAAACCATCGACATCTGGGGATCTTTGTCGAGCGTGCGAGGTCGAACCCTGTAGAAAGGACATATATAATTTGATGTTAGTCTTGAATTGCAAATAACTAGAACAAAATAGAAAACTATATGTATGTACCTGTGATGGTGGAGATGGCGGGGGGAAGTATGCAGGAGGAGGCTGGAACTGTGGCAAGCTGAACTGAGTCCCCATTTGCGAGAATCATTCCTACATAAGTAACGTGTTAGATCTCATACATTCAGGTGTCCAACTAAAAATTGTCTAGCTAAACACTTAATCACTAAACTTATCTAGCTAAATACTTAATCACTAAAATTGAACCTTTTTAACTTACTTGTACAAAGGACTGAAAGTACTCTTGTTGTCTTCTCATGTTTCTCATCTCCTCCTCCTGTTGCGCTAGGCGCTCCTGCTGTTGCCTCAGTTGATCCCTTGATTCCAACAACTCTTGATGAAGCCTTGCCTCTCGAGAGGAGCGAGCGCCGCTGTGATGACAGTGACGTCTGCGAACGCATTATCCATGAACGTCTGTGTCTTGACCCCCTATTCTCTTGAATGTGCCCCAGTCTTACTCCAACCATCGTACATCCATCTTCTATTATCACCCATTATGGACGCTAAAAACGAGTAACAAGATCAATCACAGTGTGCTATGGTTGCTAACAAGAGCTCTATTAGGAAAGATAGGTCCTAAACCCACTCAAAAATGGATGCTAGAGCACGGATTTATGACGAGCCTTACGGTCGACGGAATTTGCACATAACCCATTGTTCTCCGAATGCACGCCTAGTCTTGGTGCATCGGAGAACAAGCTGATTATCTTTGTCAAGATTCCGTTCGACCGTTAAACTCGCTCATAAATCCTACATATGCTCTAGCGTCCATTCCTAGGCTGTCCAAATTAAACTGGATAATTCCGGAATGGCATACTTCACAAGTAAATGTGAGATGCGCCGTTCCCGAACGGGTGACGCCTAGGTTTGGCTGACCAAATCGATTCTACTTAATTGAATCATGTTTTACCTTCCCATGGCATTGCAAGTAAACATTTGCAAGTAAACAATAGGGCATTGCAAGTAAACATCCTCATATACCAAAATTGTAACATTTGCAAGTAAACAATATGGCATTGCAAGTAAACATCATGGCATTGCAAGTAAACATCCTCTTATACCAAACGTCCTCATATTTCAAAATTGTAACATTTGCAAGTAAACAATACGGCATTGCAAGTAAACATCCTCATATCTTAAGGAAGCTAATTAGAAACAAGAAATCTGCAACATCTAGCTTAGCTCTTAATTACAATAATGAGGTCCCTTGTCTTAATTGCATAAATCCTTCTCTCAGATTCATTTTAGCTGGCTGAACTTGCCATAATTGAGGTGCACAAACAAAAAAAGTTACCCTTGGTGAAATTCTAATAATTTTAATTACATGAAGGTATAATATTGTACTACCACGTACTCTATACATCTATGGGAAGAACTAACAACCATCTCAAATGGTTTCAAGTCATCGTAATGTCTTTACGTGTCACTACCTAGAAGCCAATAGTTACTACTTGATTAATACTAGTAGTCGCTACAAAGATTGGAGGATCATGACAAAACTGGTTCAATCAAACAGGAGTAATGCAAAAGACATTCATTCTTCATTTGTTTACAAACAAGTTTTGCCAACTACAAAGAACTCAACTAGGCAACATGAGAGTAAAGCAGGAAGCTATTTTTCTATTTTCTATGGCCTGTGTTCGCTTTTTTCCCATGGCAAGGTGATTAAAGAGAGTAAAGCAGGATGCATGTTACATACGAGCAAGCCTTATCCTGGAAATCGAATACTAACACTACGCGTATTAAAGAGAGATTAAAGAGAGCTCTACCCGGCCGGTTTCATCTCAATTCATACAGGCCCTAATCATTTCAAGAGAGAAATAAGAAACCCTTACCTTAATCGGTGATGCGGGCGAATTGTATGAACACGGCGGCAAAGGGTGGCGAGGCGGCGGCTTGGTGCAGGATGGCGGGCGGTGGCGGCGGCAAGGTGGCGTGCAGTAGCAGAGAGGTTTCAAGACCGGGCGGCGGCCGCAATGAGGCGGCGGCTCGGTGCAAGGCGGCGGGCAAATATGGTTGCTGCGATGTGCTCGGCAAGCAGCGGCGGGTGGCGACTTCGGCGGCACGGGCGGTGGATTTGGTGTTTTCGGTACAAAACAATCGAATAGACACGCGAGGGGTCGGCCGTGTGCTTATTACGTCCTATTTTAAATCGCCAGGTGGCCGATTTAAAACAATGCTTTATTTATTTTCGCCGCCAACATGGTCGATTTAAAATAGGTATTCATGCCACGTGGCGCCACACGGTGGGCGAGCTTTTTTTAAATCGACCGAAAAAAGGCGAAAATAGTTTGAAATTCAACTACCGCCTCTGGCATTACTATTTTCGTCGGTTTCATGAACAGACTAACAACAATATATGTATTTTCGTCGGCTATTGGCCGTGATAGACGAAAATAAATGTATTTTCGTCGGCTTTATGTGAGCCGACAAAAATGATTTATTGTTGTTGTCGGTTTGTGGGATACTGACGAAAATATCTTGGGCCAACGAAAAAAGTTCGGTTTCCTGTAGTGATGCAATGTTTTTTTGGCGAAACTTATATCAATATATTGCTCTCGTTAGTAGTAATATACTGGTAAAAACCGTTCGTAAATTAAACGTGTCAATAAAAAGTTATGGCTAAATAAGAAAAAATAGATTCATGTAGAAACTAGGAACGCATTTACTAGGTGCTTTGCCTACGTAGGTAACTAGATTAGTCAACTCGTGTCACGCGGACGTACATGTGATGTTTTACATGCACTTCTCCGATCAAAGCATAGAATAATTTGTTGAAGCATAAGTAAATTGCCCCCTTTCCTCGTCAACTTAAGCTTTTGGGTGAACTAGCTGGTGCATGCAACTCAATAGAGTATCAAAGCCAAAAGATCTTGAGTTCAAGACCCGTTTAGCGTAATTAAAAAAATAATTGCAACCCACTTTTATTAAAAATAATTATCTCCTTTTTCTCATCAACTTAAGATTTTAGATAAACTGATTAATACATACAACTTAATATAATTAACCTGCACATAAACGTAGATTAGCGCTCTGTGTGTGTACACACACCCTCACACACAAAAATTATGTAATGCCTTTGCTCCATACATGCATGTAAATATTCTCAATTTGACCTATAAAAGAGTATGGCATTGGTATTATGGATTTGACCTTGCTTGTTTTGTTTTCGCATCCGTCTTGTCTAATGATTCGACTTAACCTGGCCTGTACTGTGCTTTTGTGCATCGTGTACGCACCACTAGAAGGACCTCTCGAAATTATGCATATATATTTACTATATAATAGTGCCAAGGAATGTCGGATGCTAAGCTGCACCACATGTCGCGCCCTCGTGCGAGGTCCTTTGAAAAATTGTAAATCACGTTTAGGTCCTTTCAGTGATTTTTTAGTAAAATAGACCCGAAAAATATTAAAATTACGTTTTCGTCCCTCCGCGTGATTTTCTAGAAAAACACAGATTCGTCAAAGGTTTATATCTGAATTAGAAATCGCGTTTAAGTCCTTTTATTAATTTTTTTTGAATTAGACCCCACAAAAAAGAAAATACGTCTATATCCCTCTACGCGGTTTACTAAAAAAACACAGATTTATTGGGAGCGCTGTTTTCTAAAAAAACACAAATTCATCGAAGATTTATAGCCAAATTGGAAATCGCGTTTAGGTTCTTTCGTTGCTTTTTGGGTAAAATAGACCCCAAAAAAATTTGAAATTACGCTTTATCTCCCTCCAAGTGGCTTTCTAAAAAAAACGCAGATTCGTCGACGGTTTATAGCAGCCATAGATTCGTTGGCGGGTCCTAACGACCTATTTTTTAAAAAAAACGGAAACCGAAAATGCGACTAGATTTTCCGAATTTTTCGCATTGCGCCGTTATGCGCGACCCCGTAGTTACGCAAATTCAACGCGGGCGCCAGTTCTTTCAGCCTGGAAGATTTTTAAAAAAATTGGAATCACGAGAGGGCCTTTCCACTGGTTATTTTATAAAAAACCGCGGTTCTTTTGACAGGAAGATTTGTAAAAAAATTAGAACCGTAAATAGATCATTATGCCGGTTGTTTTGAAAAAAGAGATCCGTGATTTCGCAAATTCAATTTGCAAAAAACTTGTGCCAGAATTTTTCCTCACAGCACAACATCGCAAACTTGTGCCAGAATTTTCCCTCACGGTGTGGTATCGCGCGCGGCTCAACTTAGTATCCTAAAGCTGGCAAAATTCCTAGCCGCTCATCTATGCCGCTTGTCATCTTTGTACGGATGTCCCTCCTAAAAACATAATTATGTTTAGATCCTTTCGACGTTTTTTTAATGAAAAGAACCTTTTCGTTTAGTAAAATCACGGATCTTTTGTGAAAGGACCCTAAATAAATACCGAAAAAGAGCGTAATTACGTTTAGATCCTTTCACCGGTTTTTTTACGAAAAGGATCTTTTGGTTCAGCAAAATCACGAGTCTTTCGTGAAAGGGCCCTAAATAAATGCCGAAGAAGAGCATAATTACGTTTAGGTCCTTTTGTTGGTTTTTTACAAAAAGACTTTTTGGTTCAGCAAAATCGCGAGTCTTTCGTGAAATGACCCTAAATAAATACCGAAAAAGAGCGTAATTACGTTTAGATCGTTCCAGCTATTTTACGCGAAAAGGACCTTTCAATTTCGCGCAGTCGCGGCCAATTTTAAAAAAAACTCCGCTAAAAAAACAAAATTTTATTTTTTACAGAAAAAGTCTGGGTCAAATTTTTTCAGCAAAATCACGAATCTTTCGTGAAAGGACCCTAAATAAATACCAAAAAGAGCGTAATTATGTTTAGATCGTTCGAGCTATTTTTCGCGAAAAGGACATTTCGATTTCGCGCAATTGCGGCCAATTTTAAAAAAAACACTGCCGAGAAAAACGAATTTTTTTTTAGAAAAAATCCGGGTCTATTTTTTTACCGGGCGCGGCATCGCACGCTTCGTGTCCTCCGTCCGCGAGCGCCCCTCAAAAAAAATAATTACATGTAGGTCATTTCAGCAGTTTTTTGCGAAAAGGACCTTTTGGTTCAGCAAGATCGCGAAATTTTCGTGAAAAGACCCTAAATAAATGCCAAAAAAGGATGTAATCGCGTTTAGATCATTCCATCTATTTTTCGTGAAAAAGACCTTTTATTTTAACGCAATCACAGACACGCGCGATATGTTACGCCACGAAAACATCCCTAGTATCCTCCTACATTGATCATATTTCACACACATCACGCATGTATCGTGTATGTGTAGTAGTGTGCAAGGCAAATTAAGACGGAGAAAAAAAGAATATCGAACTCAACTGACCGAAATGCATGGTGTAATGTTAATACACTAATATTCCTTGTCATGTGCTTTCACTTTCATTGATATGGAGTTAAGTACTAGTAGATGATCACTGTCATGTGCTTTTTGGACAGCCGAATAGCCGATACTCTTCATCCTCAAATTGTTAAATTGTCCTTTCATGACATGTAAAATTAGTATTTTGTATTAAAACAGATAAAAAATATAGATAAATTCTTGTATAATTTTTTCATACTTTTTTTCTAATTTTTTCTAACCTCGAGAGACTATTTTATCATATCTTGAAAATTGCCGAAATTTTGGCCTCAAAATTTTCGGATGTCAATTTCGCTTTTTAATTTCATCTGGATTTCGTTCGAAATTCCGATATAGTGCCAAAATTTTAAATTTTAGCTGCCTGTGAGATACGATCCGAGAACAAAATTTAAAACCTTGCTTTCACCTACCTTTGACTAGGTCCGATCTTGCCGCAGCGGTGAAGTTGATGTCCTCCTTCACTGGTGGGGAAGGCAAGCGTGACTAGACCAGGAGTAGAGTCGAACAGTGGAGGCGCTCATGAACGAGCTCACTAGCACAATCCTAAGAATGTACAAGCACGAATGGTGGCGGCAACGGTGAAATCTCACCAAAGAAGATGAAGAGCAGGAGGACAAGATAGGTAAAATTGTCAAATGTGTTATTATGGCAGCTTTTTCTACTATTATAAATGGTATTTTGGTAAGCAAAAATCGAATATATAAGTGGTATTATAGAAAGATGCAGAAAACATAATGGTAGGAAAACAATTTTTATTTTTACATTAGAGCATCTCCAGCAAGAGCCTCTAAAACAGGAACCCTATTTTGGATTTAGGGACTCCCCCTATTTTTTGGGTCCTGTTTTTAGAGCACAAGTCCAGCAACATCCCCTAAATCTCAGCCCCTATTTTACTATTTCTCCTATTTTTACATATCCGCTATGCATAATCTTCATTTGACACCACTAAAATTGAATCAAAAATATTTGTAATACATAAAACATAAGCATATTAACATTTACAATTTAAAAACATGATATTTAAAATTTAAATTTAAAATTTTCAAAACATGATATTTAAAATTTAAATTTAAAATTTTCAAAATTTTCAGAAGAGATGCAGATGCTGCAGATTGCAACTCATCCAAGAAAGACACGCCAATTGCAATGAACTAATGCATGCCATCCTTCACTTAACTCCCTATTTTAAGGTTTAGAAATTTGGTTTAGGGCTCACAGGAATTAAATGAGGAGGCAAATTTAGGCCTCCTAATTTTAGGGTGGATTAGGGCCTCTAGATCTGTATTTTTACTAAACTCCTATTTTAAGGTTTAGAAATTTGGTTTAGAGCTCTCTTGGAGATGCTCTTACAGGGCAAGTCACCGACCCTAATCGGTGCTGAAGTCTAATAATAATAATAAAAAACATCACATCTGTTCCACCAACTAACACGAGGTAACCAAAATCGACTCGAAAGGGAAAGCAACCACACAACGCCCCAACGGGAAGGAGAGGACTGGAGACTGACACCAGCAAAGCAGCCGCTGACGCCTCCTCTCCACTCTGTTTGTTCCACAACCCTCCGCATCTCCTCAGCCAACCACCCCCAACCGAAGCTAAGAGGCTTATACGCCAGAAATTCCATGGGCTTCTGCGCAGGAGATACGATTCGGCCATGTAAGTTTGTACAAATTGTGGCTTTAATTTCATCGTTTCACCCTACCGAGGTGTGCGTTTCTTGTCTGCAAATTCCCTGCCCAGTTCTTGGTTTCTTGCGTGGAAGCCTGATTAGATTGGATCGGAAATGTGGTGGATAGTGAGTCCTGGAATGTAGTAGAACCGAATCTGGGGATCGGGTAATCGGGATTATAGGCTGGAGCGAGCGGTTCTTGGTCGCCCGTAGCCATGGCCGTTGACTCTCTGTGGATGAGCGCAACCTGTTCGATGATTTTACTGACCCAAGTTGTGCGGTGAAGTACCGGATGTTGGAATCTGTAGCTGTACATTGATTACATGCTTTAATGTTCAAGAAAACGAGTGCGTAGATCGAGCTTGCTTTGGCTTTGGCAGAAACTTAAAAGTTGGTGTTTCTGCCAGCACTTTTCTTGGGTCGGTGAAGAAAAACTTATCTTGTTTATATTTGGGTATTGGAACATTTGGTCCAACTCCTAATTTTCGAGTAGTGGGCAATATAGGACTCAAGACCGTACTTCCGTTGCTCACATAATACACTTCTTTCAATCGAATCCAATTCAGATGCGAGTAATGGGCAATATAGGACACAACAAAAGACCGTACTTCTGTTCCTCATATTTTATTTCTGTCAATTGAATCCAGTGAAAGTAGCTCCAATCTTAGCAGTAGAGCTATTACCTTCCTAAGGCTGGAAATTAATTTGTCAGCTTATCAGGGCAAGGCAAAGCGGATGTTCCTGAGAGGCGCAGCTGCATCTCACTTTGTACTTAGCTTTGCTGGTTGCTTTTGCCTTTTGTGGCTATAGGCTATATATCATTTCCTCTGGCTTAGTCTTCTAAATTTGGATAGTATTGGACCCTGCTAAGTTTTCTGGATGATGATGGTTAGAAAAACTTTTGTTGTATCTGTGAGCTTGGTAATTCTCCTTTCATCATGAGGGAATGGATGGCTCGAGTTTATGTAATGAATAGCTGGTTCAATTGGACTCAGTGTATTTCTGAATTGCAAAAACATGTACAGCATCATGGCTTCTGTAGTAAATCACCAAAGACATCTATGTGTTTTAAATGCACTTTCTTCTGCATAACTTTGCTTTTGACAGATTAGATGCCACCGGATTTTATTGCTAACTTCTCGTGCACCCAGCTGCTTGCTGACTAGTTCTTAAGATCATAGTTTCCAACTTTCCATTGAGTCATTACAGCAAGGAGTTATCTGGAAATGTTGAGAAACTCCAAGGTTCTCGATGGTTCCTTTGCCAAACAACTATAACACATATGGGAGGTACCGTTTTCTTGAACCTGCTCATGCTCATATTTTGTGCACAATACCTGTCAGATGTTAGTTATAAGTCTTGCTCTCATCTCATGAATTGCTTGATTAGTAAAGTATCTCTATAATAAAGAGTGTTTATTAGGTCTCTTGGAAATATTACTTGTCTTAATTTAACTAAATTCATTCTTCTGCACTTGGCAGGAAGCTCAGATGAATTTTGCCGTTGCCAGGTGTGCCTTGGCAAGTACACACTACTTGGAGATGAAGAAAACCCAAGATTGGCAATGTTTGAGAGACGGCTTCCCTGCTTTGGTTGTGGAATCGGGTGGTGTTGGTGAGTCTGTCCATTCCTCCATTCTTTTGTTCAAGTTTTGCTTACTGTATTAAACATATTATTATTGCAGTTTTCTTTTAGGTTTCTTGTGCCCTTTGATTTGGTACATTGCAGCTCTTCTTTATTGTTGCAAGTACTACAACCGTGATCCTCGAGAGCGGCCTGGACTAGCTGCTTCTGCTGTTCTGGTTAGTTTTTGTTTGCTGTAACATTGAACACGTTACTAAAAGAGCATTTGTATTTAGTAAAAAATATACAGTAATTTTATTGCATTTTGCTTGTGGATCTAGTTAGTCAACTAATTCATGGTTGCACATGATCATAAAGTTGATGCATTGCCTGGATGACTTTCTTAAGTTGTTTTCGATGTAAGGGAACATAAATAAACTTGCCCATTAATATATGAACTCATCACGGAGCTTGTGTGGCTCTTCAATTTTATTTTTTAATGTTCGCTTCCAGTCAGAGATGGAGTTTTCTCTCTTACAATTCCTCTGGTTCATTGTGTGCAGGCAGTCATCTTTACAGCAGCGACTATTGTTACCCTTTCTGTTTTGCTAATAATGTGTGCACCGAAACGGTTCTTGAATTACTGCGCAAGCTGACTGAAAAGATAGCTGTAAGACATTCGTTGCAGATCCTTGGTGTATGAAGAACTTGACAGAAAATATTCTTTAGATTCCTTGTTTCATCTATTGGTGGAATACAAAATGGTAATCATAGGATTGTCCTTGGCATGATAATTTATCGGCAGGACCAGCTATGGTTACTCGTCAGTGTAGATTTACTGAAACTTGTGGATATGCCTGAAGATTGATACGGCAAGTCCTTTCCCTGAGGCATGTAAACAATTTTGTGCTAACAAATTTTACCTGAACAGAACAATTTTGTACTGTCTACCAAATAGAATTTATTCATTCTGGCGCGATATATGAAAGATTAGCTATACAAAGTAACTGACAGATGAGCTAAATTCTCGTTGTCACCTAAGATTGCCTGTCTATGTGTCGAAAATTCCGAAGCCATGTGCACATATTTCGCAATTCTGATTGAATAAAACCAAGCATTTTTACCAATCACCGTTTACAAATATGATAGAACTAAAATGACAAATATGACACCGTCCCTAATGTAACTTTTTTTGTCATGTGATGCTATCATGATTTAGTACTACTCACTTGAGTATTGACTACAATTAACATGCAAGTGAGAGCATTAATTCATCAAGCTGCCTCTCTTCTCTTGACCCTAACCATGAGGCCGTTCTTGGTGTGGAGCACCACCGAGTCCTTGGGCTCGACGACATCGCCGTTGACGAGCTCCACCCGGAAGTTGTATATGATCGCGGCGGCGGCGATCTTGATGTTGCTGAGCCCGAGGTCCTTGCCGAGGCAGCTCCTCGGGCCGGAGTTGAAGGCGGAGAACTTGTAGCTTGGCTCGTGCCGGACCCGGCCGCTGCATGACAGCCACCGCTCCGGCCGGAACTCCCGGCAGTCGTCGCCCCATATCCCCTCTATCCTGCCCATGGCGTAGAGGCAGAAGACGACCCTGGTGCTCTTGGCCACCCTCGTGCCGTCCGGCAGAACGTCGTCCCCGAGCGCCTCCTTCTCCTCGAATGGAGCCGGCGGGAACAGCCGCAGCGTCTCGAGGACCGCCGCGTGGAGGTAGGGCGCCGACCGGAGGGTGTCGCAGTCGAACACGGCTGGTTTGCCGTCGCCGGTGGCGGTAACCGTGGGGTGTAGAGACTTAAGCTCGTCGAGGATCTTGGCCTCGACGTGCGAGTGCATGCAGAGCATGTAGAAGAACCAGGTGAGCGCGGCGGCGATGAGGTCCTTGGCAGCAAACATGAAACCGACAGCGGCGTCGCGGAGGAACTCGTCCCTCTGCCGGTCGGTCATGCCGGGGTCCCTTGGCCACGCCATGTACATGGACAGAAGGTCATTGCCTTCTCCTTGGCCTCCGGCGACGGCGAGGGGTTGCGACTTCCGTTCGGCGATCTCGCGGTAGACGAACTCGTCGAGCACCGCCTTGGCCTCAGCCAGCCTCCTCTCGATGCCGACGTTGAGCCACCTCAGCAGCTTCCACCACCCGGTTGGGACGACGTGCCGAAATAGCACGGCCTCGCCGGCTACCCTGGTGGCCTCGCCGAACGGCGGGAATGGGGCGTCGGCGGCGGCGACGGACAGCGAGTCGAGGTCGGCGGCGAACACGACGGCATAGGACACGTCGAGCGAGAACCGCATGAACACTTCCTCGAGCTCGACGGCCCGCCCGGCCCCGGCGGCCTGGTCCAGGAACGGCACCAGCAGCCGCGCCGCCTGCCGCGCGACGGTGGACATAACAAATGACCGGAACGCGGCGGCGGCAAAGACGGTGGCGGCGACGTGGCGCTGGCGCACCCACGACTCGGCGTCCGCGACCAGCAACCCGTCCCCGACGACGTCGAACATCTCTGCGAAGTCGCGGCCCTTGTCGTAGTTGCCGTAGTTGGCCACGAGGCAGTGGTGCACGGCGGCGGGGTCGCAGGTGACGAGGAAGTCCCCGCCGACGAGCCACGGCCCGCGGAACATGAAGGTGCAGCCGGACTCTCGGAGCGCGGCGGTGGCGGCGTCGAGGAGGCGGCCGGAGTTGTTGAACACGTAGGGGAGCATGCCGACGACCGGCCAGCTCACCGGCGCTTGGCCCCGCCGCCGCGCGAGGCGAAGTGCGGCCAAGGAGAGGAAGCACAGCGAGGCCAGGAGGAACTCCGGGTAGGAGAGGAGGAAGCTTCGGAAGGCGCCCATGGCCAAGTGTCAAGTGTGCAAGGTTTAGTTGCGGTCTAGTCCAAGTGGTTCACTGATACTACGCTTCCCTGTGGGAGTGGGTTCACAGCACTAGTGTGCGCGCGCTAATATACCTGCAAGGAGGAGAAACCTGGACATGATGACCGGCTATTTCAACACATTACTAGTACAAACAGCTCTTGCTTATGAATTTTGGCTGCACTGCAATTAGCGTGTCCAAAGAGAGCAATGCATCAAGAGAACATATCTTGTGCAATCAAAGAGTTGGTGAAACCACGATGCAAACCAACTAGAAAAAATTTCAAAAATTTTGAAAAAATCATGGATGTACATCTCAGCTTACCCCATCTACATATAAAATTTTATGATCAAATTCGTCCTGTACTAGAAGTTACAAAAAAGACAAAGTTGATCATGAACAGTAACTATTATTGTTCATGATCAAGTTTGTCTTTTTTATTACTCTTAGCACAGGATGAATTTGATCATGAAATTTTATATGTAGATGGGGTAAGCTGAGATGTACATCCATGATTTTTTTCAGAATTTTTTGAAACTTTTTCTAGTTGGATTGCACCGTGGTTTTACCAGCCTGTCTGATTGCACAGGATATTTTTCCATACATCAAAGGATCAATATAATTTTAAGCCATGTCACATGGTTGGCCTTTAGGCCTCGTTTGGAATTTCCTACATAGTTCCTACTTCCAAACCGCGAAATATTGTTGTTCTCCATCAGTTATCTACATCGTATATGAACAAGGTTTATTCTCCTTTTTTAAAGGGGAAAGATAGGCAGTACTGCTCGAGAATAGAGCAAGATGATAAGTGCAAGTACAATAATAGATAAGTAAGGCATACTTCTCCATGTTATCTAAAGATAAAACTAAAAATAATTTTTACAATAGATGATATCTTAAAATTGTCTTATTGAGATTTTTATTGAGATCCTACAATTTTTTAATTATGACATGAAAAAATGTTATTATAGATAATAACTCATATAATAGTGTTTTATGTTATCTATATAACCATCTTTTCATATAAAGAGATAGTTGTACTCTCTCTCATCATACTTTCTTCTTTATATTAGCAAAAATATTATGTGACAAAGCAGTTATAATATTGTATACGCTGTAGTGAAGTGTGAGACGCAATGTGCTAATGCAGACGATAGATGCTTCATGCAAAGTTTGTGATGGATACCCGTAGCGCAGAAACCGTGCATTGCGGTGCGGCCAAGGGGATGCATGTTTGTGTTGCTGGTTGGGTTGGGCGACACTTTCACGACTCGGCATCACTCTATTGAGGATCAACCGAACGAAGAGGGTGGTTTCGTTCAAGGATTTTTCTCAGAAACCCAAAAACAAAAAGCAGGCATGCACCAGCCGGGAATCGAACCCGGGTCTGTACCGTGGCAGGGTACTATTCTACCACTAGACCACTGGTGCTTTGCGTTACCTGGCGCGAGAATATATACTTGTCTGCGTGAGCATCTTTGGTCTTTTCCCGACGAACAGGCTTTACCGAGCCATCGTTTTGAGTGTGTATCGACTAGGCTTCTGAAAGCGGTAGTAGCGTTCATGACTTCATGCGACACGGTAGGCTCAAAATCGTTAGCAGCTTGGTTTGCTTCAGCCCATCCTGCGTCCTTGACGATGCGTTTATGTACGCCCAACACACGTACTCATCTTCCATTACGATGAAATGAAGGATTATTAACACAACTACATAGGAGGCTCGCAACCTCTGAATACTGATACTCTCAGTTCTACAAATAGAACTATTCATCTCAAAAGAATTGAAGTTTTTAATTTCACAGTGACCAAAAATTTCCTGAATTGTTACGGATCATCGTCGATAAAAATTATAGTGAGAACTGGGGCACTAAAACCTGAAATGGTTCCCCTATCCTGCATCATCCAACCACCCTTCAAGAAAATTGATTCAGGGACAGAGACACCTAGACACACTGCATAACCTCAGTGCCCCAACTCACAAAAGTATGGAAAAACACCCGTTCCTCCTAGTTTGCTGCCCTGCCAGACCACAAAAGCACAGGAGAATGCGATCACGCCGAGTTCATAACACCTTTGATGGACGATAAACTTATGCCGAGGAAGGATCAGCAGAGCCATCAGGGTTGTCCGTGTCCATTTGTTCGGCTGTGGGCTGCTCCTGAGCACCTCCCTCGCTGGTCGGCTCACCAGCTTCATAGGCACCGGTTGATTGTTGCTCCGGTGTTTGAGGCCCAGGTGCTGGGGTTTCGGTCGGAGGTGGGGTCGGCGGCTTCGGTGCTGGTTTTGGTTTTGTCATGATCGGTTTGCAGAACCTACAAGATTTCAGGACGGTTGCCTCAGACACAACTCACAAGTCAGCGTAACAGGGAGTTTTACCGTTACTGCAGGTCAGCGACTAACCTGTCAAGTGTTTCAGCTTTCTTCTTGAGGTCAGAAACAAGGAGGATGGGATTAGCATGCTTTGGTAGAGCATCTTGCTGCTGCTTTCTCTCAATTAGCCAAGTCTCCGCGTCCAAGCACTCATTAATGATCTGTGTCCAAGAAAAGCAGATTGGCAACTCACGACAGGATCAACTCTATCTTTCATGCACCACAATAGCTTGGCAACTCAGTACAATAACAAGAATTACACACTACTGTGAGATAGGATTTAGCAACTGTAACAGGGAATGCAAGCTAGTGATGAGCATTTCTCAGCTACTGTATGTATAGTACAATGCGGATGAAGACTTATTATCCGAGGAAATATGAAAAATATGTAAATCATACTCCATCCTCTATATAGTCTATTCAGTGTCAGTGTACTAATACCTTTTGTTTCTCTGATATGTCAATGTGATCAAACTTTTGGTCATTAGACAATGCGGCCTCTCTGAAACTGTTGATGCAGTACACCAGTTGGGCAAAAGCAGGACCTCTTTCTTCCCACTCTTTGTAGCGGGCTTCAATAGGATCACCAACCTGCAGATGAACAGAGTTCAGCCATCTAAAACCTCAACGTCCAAAAACATACAGTAAACCAAACAGTGCACTAAAGGCACACCTTCTTAAGCTCTTCTAGTTTTGCAATATAGACACCCTTGGTCTCGTCCTCACCATCTTCGTACAGCCAATCTTCAACCTCCTGAAGCTTAACCATCAGTCCTTCCTTATCCTCAGACATAACAAAATCATTGTACTTGTCGTAGAGCTGAATACATGAAACGGTAACATTAGGTACTGCTCACTTGGTCAGTGCTCACAAGTTAATAGAAAATCATTAGAGCATGAAACTAAACATACCTTGTTACGCATGTCATAAACATAAGCCTCAACAGCATTCTTCTTCTCCTTGGTTTCTTCCATCACTCTGTCCTGTAGAGCCATTTCATACTCTTTCTCAACAGCTTTCTCCAACTCAACAGCCCCCAATGCCCCATATACCAATTCGGAGACTGGGACATTAATTTTTATAACTTTTGTTTTTGATGGCTCAACCTAAAATATACAAAATCATTGCACAAGTTATTAGTCTTACCCAAAAAAATAGTCAAGAGTGCTTTCACACAATTCTAACATGCGTGAAGAATAACTGGAATATTAGCTATTAATAATAACTTGAATGAACAAACCATGATTCTTTTCATGTAACTAAATAGATTAAATTCACTACAGAACAATTTCTTTAAATATAACTAACAAAATCCTGAATCAGCACAAAAATGATAATTATCAAATTCATTATAAAAAAACACTGGGTAATTATCAAATGAAAGGTACATTCAAAACACTGCCAATCCTAATAACAGGAGACAAGCCCTTAGCACTAGTGAGGAAAAATCAACATAAGGCAACAGTGATAATTGTAAAAACATGCTGCAAACACAAGACCATCTACATGTACACTTAAAGTAAGTCAGAAAGATAAATATAGACTATACCTTCGCATCATTATCCATTGGAATAGATTTTTCCTCAGAATCTGGTGCTCCATTTTCAGCAGCACCATCTGTCGCCCCTTTGGGTTCCTGCATATTCACATCGGTTCCAGAAGCAGGGTCACTTGGTGCATCATCTGCATCCATCTTAGTAGCATCCTTTGGCACCTCATCTGTAACTGATACCTGAACTTCCACTTCCTCCTCCTCCAGCATCTACATCCAAAAGAAGCGTAGCACACTAACTACATCAGAAAGACGTTACATGTTATCTCAAAGGAAGATGACAGGATGCAGTCTTGTGAGTTACCGTTGCTGACTCAACAGAGACTATCCCATGGATGTTGAGACGGACTTTTACTTTCAGTTTGGCCTTCTCACCTTTGCTGGACTGGAAAGGGCCAATCTGCATGGAGTTGGGCAAATCAAAGCAAATCAGAAGCCAACAAAAAATAGTGAAGAGCCAGAATTTACTTGAGGCCCTCTAGGACCTTGCAAATGTATTGAATAACAGCAAGAACAGCTTATGATGTTGCTTACCATATAAGTGCTAATTTTTGGTGTTATGTGCAAATCATCTGTGTCGACATACAAAACATCAACTTCAAAAGTATTGGACCTATAGAAGGTCAGAGCTTTGATGCTATGGATGGGATTCCCCTTTGGGAATACAACAGTTTGTTGAGATTCATTGTTCTGAGAATCTGGCTTCCATGACAAAGCAATTGAGAAAGGAAATCCATCATTAACCTGCAAAATATCAAGCCAATGCATTCTGTCAAAAAGAATATATTGTTATCATGTTCTCAAGGATATAACAGTGTTCAGCTGTAGAATTAAGCAGCTATAATAAAATATGATGCTAAAGTGAGAACATAACTAAAGAGTCAGGACACGTGCTCCCACAAATTACACCAATATAGATGACTAGAAGTTGTGACAACATAGACAATACATCTTCAACAGTACCAGGAAAAAAAGAGAGAATGAGGACGTAACATGTATATGCATAAAATTTGTACACGTGACATGTATGTAACACTGATAGTGCCATATGTGCAAAATGAAGTTAACTAAAAGCACCGGTATGGTCCAATACCAAAAAAAAAAGATAGTAGATATGAATTATGAGGGTCATTTTGAGAAACATTTTAAGCAAATAGATTACCAAGCAATGAGCAAAACATTTTAATGCAAATAGATTACCACTAGCAATCATTAAGAGTGTTTAGATAGATCATATTGTTTACATTTTAGACCAAAAATATAAACTTAATTCACTTTTTTTAGCCTATAAGCAGATTTTGAAGCTGGAATGGAGCACAGTAAATATAAAACGAGGCACGTTCATTAAAATTACAAATCTTCCAAGCAAGACTTGAAAATTTGCTGATGCAAACGTGTCATAGCCAACACAGACCATTTGCACATAATTCACGGCCAAGCCATCTCTACCTACATGATTGACAAGTGTGCCAACATGAAAACTGCAGTGCTTATTCCACCATTTACGAGCAATGAAGTATTTCCTACATTCCTTATTTCGACATAATCTCAGAAAAGGGCAAATGTACTGAAACACTGAGTCAAAAGGCTATTGCATCAATGGCTGACTAGCAACAGTAGCATTTATTTCTGGTTAAACTGCAACATGTGTACACATTAATTCTATCACTCGGAACGCACAGACAAATAAAATTAAATCTACAACTAAACGCTAAAGATTGAAGATGTCATCAAAAAGGAAAAAAAAAGGTAGCCAAGGATGTTGTTGCTTACATGCCATATGCAGGTTACACATCTAGCTAATGGAAAGCAATTATAGTTAACAAAAACAGAGAGATAACTATTCTGCTAATTAAACTAGCACTTCTAGTGGCACATTCATTACTACCTTTTAGAAATGTAAGGTAGCATGCAACATTTCAAAAATATCACCATAGTGGAATGCATAAAAGGCAGTATTATGTAATTTATGATATAATGTGGTCAAGAACGTTAGAATGGCAAAGGGTTAAGTTACAACTGGCAGAAAATTAAGTTATAGAACATAAGCAGATGAGTTAGTACCTGGAACTCGCGCACTTTGAAAGTGGGGCTAAGAATAGCACACTGAAGAGCACATCCCCTGGCAACACATTCACTTGCATTCATAGTCCTCCTTGGCTCCTTTCCAAAGAACTCTGTAATTATCCTGATTATTGCAGGAACACGAGAGCCTGATCCAACAACCTCAACAAAGTGCACATTTTCTGTCGTCAGGCCAGCTTCAGCCAAGGCCTTCTCCAAGGACCCTTTCACACGTTGTAGTACTGGGGCACTGATCTGTTCAAACTCCTCCCTCTTAATAAACCCTCGCACATCCTTCTCATCCATCAAGCACTCAATGTTCAGTGGTGCCTCAGGATTGGCGCTCAGCACCTTCTTGAGCTTCTCACACGCCACACGCAGCCTAATGCAGGCACGGGCATTCTGGTAAACATCAATGTTATACTCCTCTTTAAATTTTGTCGCGAAGTGCTTAAACAGGACCTCATCAAAGTCCCTTCCACCAAGAGACCGATCATATGCATGCGACAGCATCTTGAGCTGCCCCTTCTTATACCCGACAATGCTGACCTGCATGCTTGCATGCCCGACATCAACAAATGCAACATTTAACTGGTCATTTTCTGGGAGATCAGTCTTGTAGATCCCGTATGCCAATGCCGTGGCAGTCGTCTCATGGAACAAGCGCAACGGCCGGAGACCCACGATAGTTGCGGCATCAAGGACAGCCCTTCGCTGCAGATCAGTAAAGTAAACCGGGATGCCGATGCAGCAGTCAACAACCGCGGCGTTCAGGTTGCCCTCAGCGATGCCCTTCAAATTGGACAGCACCATAGCAAGCAACTGCGTGGGGGTGAACGTGCGCTCCTCCCCCAAATACCGCGCGTGTACGAGCGGAAAACCATCGGTGCCCCCTGAAACACGGAACGGGAAGGACTGGAGATCGCGCTGCAGCTCAGGGTCTGCGAACTTGCGGCCGAGCAGGCGCTTGATCTGGGAGATGGAGTTCTTGGGGTTCATGGTGGAGGACGCGGCGCCGGCGGTGCCGATGAACCGCTGCTTGTCGCCGAAGCAGACGACGGCAGGGGTCTCCCGCTTGGACTCCTCGTTGAGGACCACGTCGATCCCGCGCTGCCGCGCCACGGCGACAATGCAGCTCTCATTGCCCAGATCGAACCCCACCACGCTCATCTTCGACTCAGCCTTATAGCTGCCAGCTACCACTGATTAGATCTAGATGGCAACCCAAACTGCGAATACAGAAAGAGATCTACCAGTTAAGCACCTACGAGAAGAAGCAAAATTGCATAAATCTCAACATGCAACCCTCAAAAACTCTCAACTCCATGCACTCAAACCCCAAAAATTCGTCAGATATAGTCCGATAACACCACAAACCGCGATCTAAAACCCTCAAAAACCCAAGCCCACGCCCGCAAAACCGCAGCAAAACTCTCAAAATCACAACCTAATCTTCCAAAAACGCACCCGAACAAAAGTAACACCCATTTTAAACCCCGATAAATCCAAAAAAAACTGATGGAATGCTAAAAAAGGCAGAGATGATCGACATCGACGCGGCCGCCATGGTCGAACAAAGCGGGCGCGGAAGGGGAGGGATCGGGATTGAACCGTACTCGTGGTGGGGAGGCCAATGCCAATGCTGCGGAAGCTTCTGGAAGCTTTGATTCTAGCGACGCCGCGGCTTCGGATGATGTCTTCGCGGCGCTTTCCCTTGCCGAGACGGAGACGAGAGAGAGGAAGGGGAAGGTGATGCCGTATATACGGCGCCGTGGTGGCGGTCGTGCATCTTCTAGAAGGTGGAAACCCTCCTCCGTTCTACGGCTGTATTACGCCCTCAGCGTCGCATCTGGGCCGTCGGTTCCATGGGACGGTTAACGGAGGACCCTGGATGGTGGTGACATTGCGATCGTTGGTGGTTAAGTGGTTTGATGGGAGGGCTGCACGGACGGCTTGGATGTGGGGGTTTGAAACTGTGGGGGCAGCCGGAGATCCAGTATGAACGGCGGCAGAGATCCAATGCAGTCAAACGGACGGTAATTTAAGTAGCTACATGTAGACTGGACTGTTGATTAAAAATACAGTCAAATGGACGGTAATTTAAGTAGATACATGTGGACTGGACTGTTGATCAAAAAGGGATGGTTAGATTTTTCAGAAATACTGTTCAAAAATACTATTAGACGATCCGAATTGTTCGTTAGCTCAATCAGATAACACTGAGGAGCGGAGACCGCTTAAGTTGCGGTCCTTATTGAGACTATATAGGAACCCTTTCCGAATAGCGGATGTTGGGGTCCCAATATTCATCCTTGTCACCTCCATGGCATTGCCAATAGGCAACACGTGTCATTCTTTTTCTTTAGAGTTGTGTTGCGTTTTCAAGGCTATTACTTATATATTTATTTGATTTAAGATTTATATAAATTATATTGAAATAAGGATGCGTAAAAGCATTGCTCAAATAATTTGCTTGTAACTATTGGACTACTATGACTTGAAATCACATGATCCAACTTTGAGTAGTGTTTCGTGAGTTTAAACATGATCCGATATATAATGAATTTGAACCTGAAATTTTACATAGGTAGGGCAATCTATAGTACATCTACAATTTTTTCAGAATTTTTGTGACGCCCAAACGGAAAGGCTGTGCCCAGGATTTTCCTTTAGTTTTTCCTTGTCGCCCGCAAACTGACTCAATTAATATAGTTTTTTTTAAACAAACATGCTGGAGGGCTCTATTGCAAAGAGCATGTAAAAAGTTCTATCGTATACATATAGACCATTAGAGGGGTTCTGCAAAATTATTTGCATTGAGGCCTAAAGAAGCTGTGTGCACATATGGCTAGCTTGGCCTCTTCACACAAAATCAGAATGAAACGTCACTGCTTATAAACAATCTTCATCAGAATGAACAAAAGCTCTACGACTACGATGCTATACTAGAATGCCGCAGAGAATTGCCCTGAAAAATGGATACTACAATGAATCAAAGTTGTATAGGCTTGGACGAGGATTTCATCGTGTGTGGATTCTGCAGCGATCCTGGCCCAAATCTGCTTCCCATTTCTTATGAGCTCTGGCCAAAAGGAAAAGGAAAAGAACTAGGCGGGTCCTTCAGTGGAGAACACAGGTCATCAGATCAAGGGCAATAGCCATCCGAAGATACCCAATCCCCTGCGGTCGATCGTCTTGCCGTCGGCCACCGCTCTTGCCCAGAAGCGAGCGTTCGCCACGGCCTGCGCCTCGGCCGCCGCCACCCGGTACGCTGCCGGCGTGAGCCCGTTGGCGAACATGACCAAGAACAGAACACTAGCTCTGCATGTGCGATCTTACAAATTTGGCCGTATTTATGCAAGAGGATCGGAGGATCGGAGCGAGAAGCCAAGCCAAGAACGCAGATAGGCTTCTTGGGATGGATTTGGTTTGGCATAATTCATTGTTCTCTGAGTTGGTGTATATGGTGGGATATGAGACCGTGAGAACCAAAGGTGATTTGGTGAAAGGTGGTGTCGTCAGTTAATTCAGGATTTCAGGGGTGTATGCTTGTCGGCTCTCGAACGTACACTCACTTGAGAAGAACGTCTCAAGCGAGCCAGCAAGTCACACGCACGCACGCATATCGAACGATAATGGATCAAAAATCGGCTTCATCTCTTAGAGAGAATGAGAAGAACAAGTTGAAAAACCAAATCCTCACCGATCCGCGTACAAAAGCCAGCAACGGTCACACGACAAACACGAAGACCCTCACGCCCATATGGGCAAGGATTTTTATCTAAAACGGAGACACGAACACTTGGTGTAAGGATGGTGTTTTTCTTTTATTAAGAAGCAGAACAGTGGGTTAGTATACACTAGGATAGATTACGCGCTACGATGCATCGTATGGCATGAGGCAGTCAATAGTCTAGCAAGATATAGAAATATAATGCTGATTCATTATAAGTATCAAGTAATATAGACTAATTAGTAAATCATAAATAAAATATAGAACATAAGAGCACCTGTGAGTTTGTGGGTTCCGCGAGTGGCGCTTCGGTCCGTTGGCGGGACGGATCACTTCAGAGTCCGGCTCGGCACCTGTAAGTGTTTGTGGGTACCATTGTTTCTTTCTCCTATAATGAATGCTAGTGCTCCTGGCCAATTTTTTAAAAGTTTGTGGGTACCACAAAAATTTGTCAAAGTAATAACTACAGAGGGAGAGATTAATTAAATAAGGAACAACCCCATATATAGCTTATTGATATAAGCTATAGGATCGCTGTCTCAAATGCATTCCTCCAAACAAATCGTAGCAGACAAAACATCAAGATGCAATTGAAGGACATGGAAGATAGGGGACACTGGAGCTACACAGGAGGATATGGAAAGCGAGGATTGTTCATAAGAAAGAACATACTGTTCTATGAATGCATCCTCCTTTTAGAGATTTTTCTATTATGATACTCTACTTGATGTGGTAGCAAAACAAGTACAAAGAATAATAGAAATAAAGAATAATCCAGCACAAACCACAATAGCAATGTTCATATATGACTATGAGAGCAGTTTTTTAAAAGGAATATGAGAACAAGATTGATTTTTCAAGTAGGACTAACCTGATTGATCTTGGAACTTAGCCTTCAATTTTGAGATAGGGATTTATCATCTTTTGGTACAGAAGAATCTGGCTCACATCCATGTGAAAGCTCCACGTTCCCCAAACAAAGAATAGCATCTACAACTCTGAATATTGCATCCTACAATACATGCCAACAAAAGTTGCATGTAAAAAGATTGTTCCTCTAGTGATGTACTGAATTGATTCTGGCAAAACCATAGCCATACCTATTCATCAGAACTAATACCCACAACACTCATATCTCTTCTGGTTTCCATGTATTCGTTAGAGTCATCCAGCCTATTAAGCTCAATACAATTAGACTGGTTGAGATAGTGAGATGATCTGGCATCTCCCAATTTATATTTCTTTTAATCATGATAGACATATTCACATATCAAAGTTTAGATAAATAGATTATACATAATGTTAAATAAACTATAGAAAAAAATGATGCAACATTCAATTTACAAAGGGTTATCCAATGTGTAACATCAAATAGTGCATCAGAGGATGCAACAAAGTAGTAATAATGCTAATTATATTTAGGTAATTTCCAGTTGCTACTCAACATCTGGAAATTGTTAGCTCCACCTATCCATTTCTGTAGAATTTTACTAATTTGAAAATCTGACATCTTAAACAGATACATTTACTTCCCAAAAATTTCCAACATATTATCTCTTTCTTGAGTTGATTATGTTAAGCCTATTTTACGGTTTCCATATGCAAAGTTTATCTAGGGAAGAAATGCAGTATTGAAAGGACAGGGGATGTCGCCTAGAGGGGGGTGAATAGGCGAATTAAAATTTAAAACTAAATCGCAGCGGAAATTAACAGTTCGGAGTATCCGAAATATACTTCGGACTATCCGAGTTATTCGGATAGTCCGGGGTATTATTCGGATATTCCGGAGTTCTATTCGGATAGTCCGAGGTGAGTTCGGATATTCCGAATGCTCCAGAGCACACAGCTCGCAAAAATATATCTAAGCTATTTGGGGATATTAAACACACCAAATTAAGCTAGTTAGCCTAGAATACTTTAATCAAGTACAGATCTAGCAAAAAACTTAATAGAAAAGTAGATCGGACAATTTCAAGATTCAAAATCAAATACTAAAGCAAGAGTAAGAAGCAAACATGTAGACGTAGATTTTTCACCCGAAGTTTGGATCCTTGAGGGGATCCTACGTCTCCGTTGAGGCAGCTCGGTCACACTTGAGCCGGGGTCTCTTTCAACCCTTTTCCTCTCGGTGTTGCACAAATGCACTCACCGGTGCGGCTCGGTCACACTTGAGCCGGGGGTCTCTTTCAACTCTCTTCCACCCGGTGTTGCACAAATGCACTCGCCGGACTTCACTTCTTTGATTCTTTCCCTTGCGGATGCGGAATCAGCCTTCACAAACTCCCACGGCCAACCACACAAAGCTTCGGTGGCTCGTCGACGACCTCCTAGCCGTCTAGGAGTCCTCAACCTCCAAGAGTAACAAATGCTCACGAAGAACAAGCTTGGAGATGAAATCAAGTGCTCAAAGATCAAATCTTGCTCAACACACACCTCTTCCAACTCTTCTCAACCCTTCTCACTAAGGGGATCACTTAGATCTAAGAGAGGAGAGGAATTTGGACACAAGAATGGGAGGAAAACTCAATTCTCACCTTTTCCCACGGCCTCTTTGAGTTGGGAGGAGAGGGGGCTTTAAATAGAGGTCCCAAAAACTAGCCGTTGGGAGTTAGCCCCGACTCAGTTCGAATAGTCCGAGCTCAAGTTCGGACAGTCAGAACGAGTTAAGAATGGCTAACAGAGAGATTCAGCTCGGATAGTCTGAAAAAATGTTCGGATAGTCCGAAATTTTCAGATAGTCCGAAATTTTCGGATAGTCCGAGTTCATCTTCGGATAGTCCGAATTGCACAGAACAGCCCGACGAAAACAAGCATAACTTTTGACTCCGGACTCCGATTTCAGTGATTTTGGACTCTACGGAAAGCTAAGAACAAGGGCTACACAACTAATAAGGTCTCACTACCCAAATCTCAAAGGATAAATCTAGATTTCACAAAGAATCCAAGAGAGACCTACAATTCTCACTTTTCGATACCACCAACACCACTCTCTCTCTAAGTTTCACAAGGATGGATCACTTGAGCACTTGACACATCTAAAAGTCATTCGATGTCGCATCCCTCTTAATAGTACGGTAATCCTTAGACTCAAATTAAATCAAAGATAATACAAGTCTAGAGATAGTCACTTGTCGTCTTCTTCCTTAACTCCGGTGCATGAAGACCTTCACAAAAAGATTGGTGACATCTTCGCCTTGTCCAACTTGACTCGATTCACCTCATGAAACTCTCGTCCTATCAACCTTGACTTGATCATCCTCTCCGACGATCTCCACACTAAGTCGATCTTTGACTTAGTCCTCAACTCTTGGTGACACCGCCGTCTTGTTGACTTCGGCTTAACGATCATCCTCCGAGATACCTTGGCCATCATACACATACGGGACCTAATTCTTTCCAAACCACTCATGAAAGATATTAGTCCCAAAAACTCAATAGATATAAATGAGTTGATATTTGTGAACAGTTGAATACCACAAGTGTTTCATATAAAGAAGCATAACATACATGGAAACACTTGACATAAGAAATGTTCTCTACTAAGTGCATCATGATGAATATATAATTTGATCTATATGCACTAGAGAGATAATCGCCAATATGATGAATCATAATCATGGCATGGATCACAGTCTTTACTTTAAATGAAGCACATGATAGAATATACATGAATTGTACATGTGCAGATAATATTTGGAATAAGAGTAAATATGTGATCCAACTCTAGATTAAACTTCACTAGGAGAGGTGCATGAGAAGATACAAAACTAAAACATGCATGCACCAAGACAATTTATAGCAATATGAAGTTTAACTCTAGTTAATACATGCATACTAAAAACAAAGCACATAAAGAACTCAAATGAATATATATGCACAAATAAATATGACATGAACCAATGTGCATATATATAATCAACATGCTACTTGGAGTTCACTATGCATTTGCACAAAAGGAATGCAATAACAAATATAGAAGAGATACCAAAATTACATACCTTATCTTTGCTTAACCATCCCACTTGATTTTCCTCTAAATGGATGAGACTGATACTCAACTAGGCAATAACATGTTAATCTCATAGCAATATAATCATATTAGAGGTTTGTCATTTGTTAAGCACTAAGAGTAGCATTTACTCAATTATATAGATTGTCATTATATGTGTTTATCATTAATCACCAAAATAACATAAGTGCCTAGATGCACTTTCAAGTATATATTTCAGCTTGTAGCACTTGGCCTCTTTATGTGTGATTGGCCTTTTTTCTTCAAATTTCTTCAGTTTTTATAATGAGGAATAGGATACATATCACAAACTTTAATTGTAAACCAGTTGTGAAATGATCTAACAATACGTCGTAGTTCCAAAAATGCAGTCAAAACAAAATTTTTGGGAAAAGTCATAGCGAACAGGCTTTGACTTCTTGCGGTGCAGCACACAACATGTAAAAGCAGTGATGGTTTCTTTTTGGGTTAGATATTTGACAAACACGTAACCTTTACAGAAGATTAGTCCTTTTGGCAACTCCTAAATCTTCCCATTACCATTGAACTGAATATTACCAAAATGACTGTAAAATCAAGAAAGGTAAGGTGTAAAGTCAAACCGCTATGACGATGTATTGTAGAAGTTGTCTGACTATTTTTGCATTGCCAAATGCCTCAACAACAGGGTTGGATTGCGACAGACAAGTAGGTACATTACAAAAATGTGTCAATGATACTAGTTCAATGCCCGTGCGCTGCTACGGAAAATAAAAAAGATAACAAAACATAAAAGTCAAGCAATAAATAAGACGTGGCATGTAACCACTGTGCTAGAAAATGATCAAACTTGTATATTTTTTCCAAGTTTATGTAGATATGGATATTATCAGTGTGAGCTAAAATTCAGTGAAAAATAACACTTTCACATTTTCATATATGAGGAAACAAGAAGGATCATCTAACTTTCTAAGATTCCATAGCAGAGTGCATGAGACTTTCACATCAATGTTCGCAACAAGCTACTGGTTAGTAATTCTCTCCTCACGATGTATGATAAATGCAATTCCATGCAAGATATTGAGAGAATATTTCAGTCAATGCCGAATCATGATGTTGTTAGTTGCAATGCGCTTTCTTAAAAAAGACACAGATTCAACCGCGATTTCTCAAAAAAAAACACAACGAGCCAAACTGAAATCAGTATATCATTTCACTAAGAAGAATACCTATATACTTTCAAGTGTTGTTTTAAAATGATTGTGTCAAGAAAAACCATTTCGGAACTTGTTATCCTCTCACTTCTCACCACATGAAACAACTGAATGAGTATGTGTTGCAACAATTGTCTCATCACTTCCTCTTGTGTGAAGCTAACCCCTAGCTTGTTTCGCAGAGGATTTCTTTGCTTTTGGGTTTGGAGCAACTCTCTGAATGACCCTTTTGGGTTCATCAGCTTCTCATGTGGATCGACCTCCTCGTCATGTATTGGCTTAATGATAACACCGAGTTTCTTCACAATCAAATCTGAGGTATAAAACATAAATTGAACAGATAAAATAATAATCACATTGCGTGAAGGTGCCGAGACAAGCGGTGGCATCCGATGCAATATTGCATTGACAAAAGCTGTAATATATAAAAATGAACAAGGATGCTACAGATAAAAATCTTGTCAAAGCCCAGTGGTCATCCTTTGGCGGTGCTGAACAATGGTGTCAACACTAACAAGAAAAATCATTGAAACCAAAGAAACAAATATTACCAGATGGCGGTATGAAAGCATCGACATTCCCACCTTCATGATCATTGCAAGAAACAAGGAGGCAGTATGAGGTAAAAATCAACGCAAGTCCTTCAGAAACTAATATAGAAATAGAAACAAGGATGGATGATAGTACGCGTGAATTGTCACATATAGACACATCAACTCCATCATTTTTTGGGATCATCAAAACCAAGCATGTGTGAAAAATTCGCTGCGTAGTCCAGTGCATTGTCAGTTGCTATAGTTTTCCCATCCTTGAAAATCCTTCAGAAAACCAAAGAAATAGGATTATTGTTATTGCAGCAAACAAATTTTAAAGACTGAGTATATTTAATTTAACAAAACCTTCATTGACCGATGGCAATATGGCATGTTCCAGCTTAGTGTACGTGATGGAACAAAAGCTACCTCCCAGAAACAAAACCTTATAGACATGACCTACATCCACATCAAATATCAACCGCTTGAGAGAAAAAGTGAAAGTGGCAAATGGAGCTTATATTTGTATATAATTCAATTCCATAGTACAAGATTCTCGCAAAGATTTTTTCAAAGCTTGAATATTCAATAAACTCAAATCAATTTCTCAAAGCTGAAAATTCAAATAAGTTAGATTTTTTACCCCTACCGAATAAGGAAATTCAAGTTATTTCATCTAAAGAAAACATAAAAGGTCACAATGGAGAACATCAATGGAATGGACCCAAAAAGTCTTTGGTTACCTTTCGCCATTTCTAGAACATCAAGATAAGTTAACAACACTTATACTCTCGTGCATTTGAAAATGTTAACCAAAAAGCAAACGGATTGCTATCGAGTGCAGTAGCTTCAGGTTTCCCTCTTTCTTTCAAAATATCGACTAAAGAGCTATCTCGAGGCAACATAGTATATGCTAATTTGTTATGTTTTATGTGTACTTGCAAAATAAAACTTTATAGCAACAAGACCTCCTAATCTCTCTTCATCTGTGACTACCTTTGAATTATAAAACAATGAGAAATTAAATAATGATAATCATGTATTAATTGAGCAAATAATAATGTAATTAGCCAACAGGACAAGAAGGGATCCGAACATTCGAACGGATAAGCAATTCCTTTGATAGAGCATCAACTTGCTCCTTGGTTGGAACATGAAACAAACAAAACCAATCAGACACACTAACAACTAAAGACTTTTAGTGACAAATATAGGTTTACAACAGAAAAAATCAAAAAGTTTACAGAATAATGAAAGGTCCACAAGCAACTTGTGTTCCCTCTTGTATCAACAAAGAAAATATTCTTCGTATTTTTGGAATGAACTTTTTGATAGACCACTAAAGTCTAAACTATACTTGAGTAAGTGTGTTAATGGAAGGCAAACCTTTCCATCAAAAGAAGCCAAAGGAGGCCCTCAGCAAAGGTTCTCCATCTTTATCTATTCTGGTAGTACTTTCGGCACTCTGGAATAGAGAGACCCTAAAACGAATACCCTGATAGAAATGAGATATAGATTACATGTAACAACAAAGAGATATAGATATGCACATTCAAATTTGACAGAATCAAACTTAATTGAATTCTACCATAAAATCTGCAAGGAAGCCCTTGTGCTAAAAGATAAAATAATAAAGCGTTATGCTCTTGTACTTGCTTAAGTTAGTGAGTTGAGCACATTTCGTCCATGCCGAGCACATCTCTATTGAATCGCTAACTTGATTCAGATTTTGACATAAAATTGACAACTAATACACCAATTATTATTGTGCAGGAACAGATTATGCTCAACTATTAGCATAGAAATTTGATTGGAGGTTTTCATGATAACACATGATTCATATTTTAGTCAATCGCATATTTCTACACAGACCAAATATGCAATTTGCCCTTATATTATGGTACCATCACACGGCAAAGTGGAAGAATACAAGGATACCTCTTCCGGTCAAGTAAAGATGTTTCCCAAAGCATTCCAATCATCCTCTCATCCCACCAAGGACACGGAGAAACATCATTCAGATTTTGGCACAATAAGTAAAAGAACACCATAAAAAAGTAACAAAGTTATCCATTGATAATTGATACTAAATGCATACCATGTCCACAGCTTATGTTTCCAAGTGGACCTTTCCATGCTCCGACTTAAGTTTATTTAAGCGATCACAGAGAAAAATAGTAGAGTAAGTTGAGCTCGCTATCCCGATATTTGAGGACAGGAAATCTAATACTCTTGAATTGTTCAGGTGCTGTGCTTAAGAGGTTGTAAAAAGACAATGAGCAAGGCATGATAGTTCAAAGACGCAGCTTTAGGTGAAGTAATTTTAAATTAATGATGCAAACTCTCTCATAAAGAGAAAGTTGTTAGAGCAAAGGAACCAATTGAGAAGTAGATTCTTCTCCAATCCAATTATGAGTATTCTGATCATACCTAGGTGCAAAACTAAAATTGTGAGCAAAATAATAGCCTAATAGGACGATCTTTTAATGTATTTTTCTATTAGCCAGAGAACACAAGCACTACATACTATTTTGAGATGAGTTTTTGAGAGGTGTTGAAACTATGTATTGAATGCCTAATTTCAGAGAATTATTTGATTGCATGTTCCACCATAGTATTCATGACCACAAAGCGTTCTACACCATTTGGAAGCAGTAATTAAACATTCTCTCATAGAGTCTTACATGAAACGAAAAAGGCGGAACACTATTGGTTAAAAAGAAGGAAAGATAAGGAATCAGATACCAAAAAATCTTTTCGACTTTATAAGATGCATTGGTGAGTTACAAACCTGTTGTTCAGGAATCAGTGCCTGCAGTTGGGACCTAAGATCCTGCATTTTCACAAAACAATCAACATCATGTGCAGCGCACAACGAAATTCCCGTCAAGGGAAAATCTATCAACAAAAACAACACAGCGGCTAGCAATTCCCAATCTCACACGATTCTGTGCAACTTTCAGCACAAAATAGAACATGAAGATAACCATCTTACGAGATCGGAAGTGCTCTGCATCTGCAGCCATCTCACACCACCAAGCATGGTGACCTCCTGCGTCTGGAGACACAAGCAACAAAATCTCAAAGATCCGAAAATGCAAAACAGCACTCAAGCGTGACCACCAAACGCGACATGGAAGATGGATCACTCACCAAACGGGATCGCAGCACGAGACCGCCATGAGGCCGGAAGAACGCCATGGTGGAGCGCTACCACTACCGGTGAGTACAACACAAACAGTAATTTCCATCGACCATACGGCTCACGGCTCCACCGAATCATCAAAAACAGATCGTTGCATTGGCCTCTAAACTCCTCCGAATCGAAAAAAAGAGAGGAAACTTAAGCCCTTAGCAACTATGTAGGCATATTGTGCCGATGTGCTCCTTAGATTGCAATTGTTATAATCTAACTTGAATTATGCATGTAACAATCAATACCGAATCCATAAGTATTTCGCCAAGAACCACCAAGACATATGAAATTATTTTTTCCTTGTGAAATAATAGAAGGCCATTATAATTGAATCAATATGACAAAAGCATGGAAATAAGCATCACAAAAGCAAGGAAATAAGCACATAGCTTCCATTTAGGGTCATGTACAATGCAAACTAAATATTTCATTGTTGCAACTAATATAGAGACTCTTAACTACCTAAGCGACTACATTGTAAGATATAGGTAATAATACTTACAACTAATGAAGACAGAGAATAGTTTAAATGGACCAGATCACCACATAAAGGATATGTGGTACAAAGAAATGCAATATGTTTTGCCAGTGGTATTGGCAAGATGATAATGGTAGCAATACTCGAATATGGAGTAGGAGCTAATGTCCAGAGGAAGCCAAATGCAAAAACTGCATTACAATTCAGTTTACAACGCAGATATTTGAAAAATTAGTAATATAGTTCATGATTAGTTAAAAAGATTTATTGAGCAAATATGGGTTCACCACCAAACTGCTACAATCCAAGTGCATTCAATGCTACGAGTTCCAATGATACTTGTCAATAGATTATCACATTATTAGCAATCCATACCTCTGAAAATTTATCAAGCGAGAGTTCCCGGCATGTTCATGAAGTCTGCTTGTAGTACAAGTATTAATATTATAACATTTTTATACAACCAAACAATTGCAGAGACTTATTTGTGTAACAACATTTATCCATGATAGATTGCTTTACTAAAAAGAGGACTGACAACATTTTTATGCAGCACAGCAACTGCAAACACAGTGTTTTAGCAGGGAATGGATCGATGCTGATATATTAAAAAAATGAAGATAGTGTTTCAAGTAAACTACAAGCTAGGTTTCTCTCTTTCCAAAGAAAAGTCACATGTTACTTCCAGGACAAAAAGTTACATGATAGGTGAACTTGAAAAGGTCATAGTAGATGAAGCTTTGAAGCATTCATGCGACCATTTCTCCAAAATCAAATCACTACAGTTTACCATTTTAATACTCTTCTATACTTGCTCCAAGAATTTATGTGGGCAGTAATGCAATAACAGATTATGAAGAAACCTACTTCTGGGTGAAGCAAGAAGGTACATTTATTGACATGCTTACTCTAGAGACAACAGTACTGCAAGAAGCCAAAATGGAAGGTCCACCTTAGCACCCTTTTCAACTCGGATATAAAGAAGATAAGGACTTTTTTTAAAAAAGAGAAAATCCTCATTTCTATTTTTCATATAAAGAAGTATAAGTGTTCACAACACAAAGCATTCAACTCCCCGATGGTGCTCATGACAAATACAACACACATGCCAATAAGAAAGCACATAGCCTTCAAATCGGTTTTAACAAGCAAAAGGAACAACCGTGATAAGAAGCATTTCGGATAACCTCCACTCAACAACTTCATAATAAATTCCCAAACAACTTCATTCAACAGCAAGGCAGAGGAAGAATTGTCGCTAGTTTCTTCATGGGTATACCATAGCACTAAATCATGAGTGCACTAAAGTCATTGGACGACCACTTACACTGTTTGTTTCAAAGACCGTGATGTAGCGGATCGACACCATTTGCACTTACATGAAAAACAACCGAAATTGGTCAGAATTATAAAGGAAAGGTATTCAAAGCTAGCTATATAGGCATGCAAGAAATAGAAGATAATACAAGAATCGTTACCTCCTCCTCCATGAGGATATCATCAACATCATAATAACCGGGCATTTCACCAACTCGGATCGATCTTGCTTATCCTTAACTCGCATGACCAATTTGCATAATAACAATGAGCACCGTAAGCATATACGGATCCATATCCTCGACAAAATAAATAGCCTATATCTAACTTTCGGATCATGGTGAAAACGATGGGTATGTTGCTTGAGCGGACAAATCAATTCGCACATTACCTTGCTTGGACCATCGAGTAGATTATTTGAGAAACCACGCAAATACAAACTAATCTCGGGATTTGCCATTGAACTTTCCGGGAAGGAGCGCAAGCGACGAGGACGAGAATGACGAGGTGTTGGGGGTCGGTGGTGGGAGGAAGCGGCAGCGAGCGGGGAAGAGGGGGCAAGGCTACGCGATGGAGGGAGGGTGGGGAGGCGGCTGTGGCGCCGTCGGCGGCGGGAGGTGGGCGGCGGCGACTTGCCCTTTTTCTACAACCAGATGCAATCAAAGTGGAAGGGAAAAATCAATCGGGATTGAGCTTACCTAGAGTGAGGATGGATCACCGGTGGGGGAAGGCGGCGACCAGTGGCTGGACCCTGGAGGAGGAGGAGGAGCTCCCGTCCACTGGCATTGATTGGTGCTTCGGGGAGGTGGCCGAGGAAGAATGGCGGCGGTGGGGCGGGGGGCTTCGCTTCGCGGTCTCAAGTTTGGTGGATAATGGACGCGACACCACCAACGGTGTCTTCATGAAGAGCCGCAGCCTCTCCATGGTGTCCGGTGCGTGACGACAGACGAGTTGTCGTCATTGGTGGCCTCGTCGACCACCAGCCGGTTCGGCGATTTCTTCCTCTCCAGATCGCCGCCGAGTAATCCTTCTTCCCTTCCTGCACCACCCCACAAAAAATCACCAAAATCCCCAACAAGAAATAGATTGGAACCAAAACCCTCAGGGCCGCCGGATCGGATCGGGTTGTGGTGGGATCGCCTCCCGCCTATCTGCAGAGAGCTCACGTACTGCGCCGCGCCAGAACCAGGCGCCGCCCCTTGGCGCCACGGTGGTTCGGCGGCAGTGGGCTCGGATCCGAGCGCTGGGGATCCCAGACGAGGCTCCGAGGGGAATGTGGGTCCCGGTTGAGGCGTTTTGGGATGGAAGCTTCGGCAAGATGATACGGTGAGTGATCTGGAGGTTGCGATTGTGAATAGGGAATTGAGGCGGTGCGCCACATGGGTGGTTGGATTTGTTTGAGGGCTCGGTTTGAGTCTCGCATGGCGGCAGGATGCGAAGGAGTGGGGATAAGCGAGAGAAGTTTGGTATGTTCCGATCTTGTATCTAAAGAAGAGTAGGCGATGGTGTGATGCGAATTACAAACGGATAAGCATGGAGGTCCGCTATTGCGCGTGGGAGGTTGGAGGGGAAGGCCGATGGTAATGCTGTCTGGACCCACGTGTCATTGTGAAGGTGGAGAACGGACCAATCACCACCAACTCAAAATTAGAAGTAGTAGAGATATATTGTTTCTTAACCGTAGAAAGAGAACATCTTTCGTAGTTTGATATATAGATATTCCAGAAAAATGAAGTGTCTGAGGTGCTAACTAATTCATGATTATTATATTCTAACCTAGGGGCACCACTTTTTTATGGTGCTTAGATTGCCGGTAGCGCTTGTACTATCACCAAAAAAACAATGCGAAGTGGCACTGAAAAACGCACCTTCAAAATTTGTTGTTGCACTGGCCTTCCTTCAGCCTGAGTTTTGCCACCCATGAAAGCAAGATATTGCATAAGCATTTTAGTGCTTTCTGTCCTACCAGCTCCAGTGCTCCACTATCTGCACTTACTAATATTACTTGCCTGATACGATCATGGATCATAAGTCTAGGCAAAAGAAACATAGGAAGCATCGTCATGATTCATATTTGAAATGTTTAAAATGGTAACGTAAGAAAAACACACCTATATAAATAGCCAGTGAAAAAGAATGGATGAGGACTCAGCTCTCCAAATTCTGCTCCTTTGTAAATTCCCAGCATGTGGTTGTTATAGAGATAAGGAAGTCTTTGAGTTTGGGGGACTTATGGAGGTGAAGCGGAGCAGAGAGGAGAGCGCAGACCCAACCAAATCGATGGCCGTTGAACTGGCCACGGCGGAAGAAGAAGGTGGGGATGGAGAGGGGGTGGGAGAGGCCCCGTTGCGTGGAGAGACGCCAGACTAGCTTAATCTAACAGCAACACTGCTTACTCAAGTTCATGCATCAAAGTTATTTCAACAAAAAAAATCATACATCCAAATTCATACAACATGCCCCAAATTTTCATCCCCACCAAAAATCTCTCTTTACAAATAAAACCACAATATTGCTTCACAGATACATCTACGGATAACTAACACAAGGCTAAACGTTGTATGATTTTATCCAATCCACGCATAGGCAAAGTAGACACAACTGATACAAATAGGAATATCTCACCTTTCTCAGCACGAACACTCAGAACTCGCTACGTGTATAGATCCGACGATGGCAGTAGCAGCCAACACGAAGACCATCGGATCTAGAGGCGGTGTCTCAAATCGCCGAGCCATTGCGTCAGGCTGGCATGGGGAGAGAGGATACTCACGGCACGAGGAGAGGCATTGTGGGAGGAAGGGAGAAGGAGGTGTCGAGGAATGGGATGGGAGGTGACAGGGGGAGGTGGTGACGTGAAGGAGGGGTGGTGCCAATAGGCTCATGTGGTGCACGGAGGAGCAGCGCCACAAGGAGGTTGAGGGCTGAGGGGCCATAGATGCATGAGCATGGGGTGAGGGAGGGCGGTGGCCATAGGCCGTGCCGATCTCTCCACCCACGATGACCTAGCCGCCGATCTGAGAGGGGGAAGGGATGGGAAGTGAGGGTTTGGAAGAGGGCGAGTGAGCGGAGGATGCGAGGAGGAGGAACTAAGGAAGAGAGGAGGCGGTGCGAGGGCTTGGGCAAGTGAACATAGCACGAAATGATCTGGGCCGTCCGCTGAGGTTCCAGCAATTTGATGGGTTCACAAGGCCCATTGTCGCTCGCACGATGCCAATCCGATGACTTCGACGCGAAGCGAGCGAACTTAAATGCAACCTCAGGATTTTCTCGCGGGGGGGGGGGGTCTCCGTGAAAAAACCAACTGGATGGCCTAAGAGCTTGGCATTTCCTTCCCCTATAATATAAGGTATACATTAGACCAAGGTATTAGGCTAGACTTTTTGGAATGGTCCATGGTCGAGCCAATATAATACTAATGACAAGGGTTGTGTCAGATCCTACGGTCAGGCACGATGGGCAGCATGGCACAGCACACTTGCATGGGTCGTATTTGGGGTGGCACGGCATGAAATAGGCCTGAGTAGGCATAGCACACGGGCAGAGCACTCTAACACAACATTGCATCATGTTGTGGCTTGTCCCACAGCATGTGCCTTTTGCGGTCCTTGCATGTGGACAAAGGGAAGACAACAGAAATGCTAAAAAGTAGAGAATGGAGACCAAAGAATACATGCTCACTGATACTGAGCATGTGCACTGAGTTGCTCCGCACTGGGGTATCCCACACTAGGTGTAAAGTTTTTTAACGAGGCAGTAACTCTGTAACTATTCAGGAATAAATAAAATTTAGTTCTTTTTCTCCTAATATTTATATCTACTGCCTTAGTTTTGTATATCTCCAGCTCCTTTCCTCTTGTTGCAATAATGCAAATAGGCTGGCACATCACAAAGCTGCGACAAATCACAAATAGGTTGTGCCTGGGCTAGCTGAATGCGAGCCTGGCCGGCACAGCATGGCATGGTGGGCAACCAGACTATGGCGGCATGGCATGGTTTAAGCACACGCCCCGCCGTACCATGGCACGACACCCACATCTATTATATATACTTCTTTTTCAAAATTTCAGCTACCAAAAAGGTTAATTGCGGGATCAAAACTAACCCATAGAAAACAGCCATGCACCTGCAGCACCTACCTCATCTAAAGGGATTAACTAAAACTAATCTGATACTCTTTCATCCTTGTTTCATGTAAAAAATGATTATTCTGTATTAGATTGCAATTGGGCCTACGCATTATCTGGCGCAATTCTGCTCTCTAGCTACCCAATATAGGACCTCCTAGCAGACATGCACACAGAAGTAAGTGGGCTGGGATCCTTCCTGCACTACAGTGGATCGGGCATGCACAAGCGGTTCGAAACCGCTTTCAGAAGCGGTTTTAGAACCGCTTGTAAGCAATCATGAGTGATACCGTCGGGTATCACAAGGTTCCTCAACCGCTTCGTTGGACACTTTCACAAGCGGTTGGTGTTACCAACCGCCAGGAGAGACCGCTGGAGAGGCTCTCTCCAAGCGGTTATAGTTACCAACCGCTTAGAAGAGGCCGACAAGGCGTTTTGATTATATTCAATATAGAATATGTTTTCAGAGGGTTTTGATATAGATTTTGACAATTAAAATAAATAGAACTACAGGAGTTTTTTGACACAATAATTAAATATATATTATTCATGCGTACTCATTCAGATAATTACATGTTCATTTACGAAAAATATGAACTTAATAGACTAAAAATGAACAAGTTGATGAACACATGAAATAATAAGCCACTTTTACAAGTTTCAAAGAATAAAAGGGTGAATCTTGAGCTCATTTCTTGCGTCGTCGCTCTTTGTGCCCTTGGTCGATGTTGATGTCAGTTTACTGTCCTTATTTCAGACAAGGTCTCCAACCATTTGCGTGGAACTCGCCTTTGGTGGATACAATCTAAATCGACAATAAAGCCGATGAGTTGTTCTTGGATTGTTTGAAACCGGTCGGCGGGATCACGCCTTGCTCATCGATGTTGGGCCGACAAAGCGGAAGTAAATAAATCTCTGGACATATAATTAAAGTGTAATTAAGTACTAAGAAATTGACATGTTCACACTACCTCGGCGTTGGTTATTCGGCACATCGCCGTGGGTAATACTTTTGCATATAGTGGCACACATAATAGCCACATAAGTTGTTTCCTTCCGTCTCGTCAGAGAACTCCGCGATGAAATTTGAAAAGAAACTATTCTGACATATTAATATTCTTTAATACGACTCGAGTGCTTATTTGTACATCAAATTCGTTCTCGAAATCTCCTTGTTGCTTCTTCGGAACCTTGCGAATGCCCCTGTGTGATGCGTTATTATGAGTAGTAATTATTAGAGTTGGAATTAGCAAGGTATTTCAATATATATAATAAGGAAAACTATCGTGATATATATGTGCTATATACCATTTAGGGTGTCAATGATATATTGATATTTTTCCACCGGAGTCCTTTTTGAGTCTTGAACAACGATATGGCTGTTATCAAGCTTGATGACAAGAAGGATCCAGTGATACCTATTCATGTATTGCAACATATATGTAACTAGCTAGTAGTATTATCAATTCCTTGGAAAATATAAGAATGAGAGGTTGTATATATCGTGCACGAAGTTGAAGGGCGTATATGTACGGTTTGTAGTGTTTGTCCCAAGAATGCATTGAGAATGTAATCTTCAATATCCTTTACGCCATGGTTCAATCCAAAGACGCATTTCGTTAACAATCTCGGGTCGATGAAGCCCACGTTGAAGATGTTCTCTTTTCTACATCGTTGTATCTCCATTCTACATAGAAAGGTATAAGTTTAAGAGTTGCAATTTTATTGTATGAGGAAGCACACGATAAAGGTATGAGCTTGACACTTACGGGCACCAAGCTGACTCATGAGAGACACGTTGATCGAGTCGGCATGGTAAATATTGTAGAAGTCCTCGAATTCGAGCCATATGCTGTTGTCCCCACGATAAAAATCATCTTCTTTGAAATGGCGGAGGGGGAACATCGTTCTTCCTTGAGCGGACTCTGTCATGTATCATTCGTGAAATTGCCGCATCTTGGTTGGCGATACTTTATCTCATTAGGGTCAATCAGCTCCAAATTTAACCGATATTGCCATCGACCTTTGCCATTGGAAGATCATCTATTAATCCAAGAGGCTGCAATTGTGGAAGTGATTCCTGCCTCCTTCATAAACCTCTCAAGTTTCTCCCGATCTTGGTCTCTCTTCTTCTGTGCCGCCGCCGTCTGACCACATTTATTCTTCTGTGTAGCCTTTATTATTGTCCGTTCATAGTTGGGCAGGCACATGTAGCGGCTTTGCACGGCATGTCGCAAGTGTTCGCGCTTTTGGATCAATTGGTACCTTCTTTGGCTGGCTTTTTTTTGTGAAGTGTGCGACCAATTCTGCTTTCATGACCGCGCCACTCTTCTCATTAGTCATATCATATGCCCTCTTTGGAGGTTCCTTTATCTTTATCGATCGGCTGGAGGAGGCCTTCTTGGGAGCAAGTGGAGGAGCCTTTCTGCTATCGAGCTTCTTTCTCGGAGGAGATGGTGGAGGCGTGGTTTTCCTGGGGGGGTTCGTTTTTATTTGAGATGGTGGTGGCGGAGTAGGGCTTCTGCATGGAGCGGGTGGTGGAGGAGGCGTGCTCTGTTTTGCCGGCGAGGCATTGCGTGGAGGTGACGTTGGAGGAGGTGTGGGTTGCCGTGGTGGAGATGACGCCTTCACGCCATCTGGAAATATGATGTACCATTTGCGCCAGAGGATGATATTGTGGAGGGCCTGTCCAAGCTTGGTCACGTCGTCGCCTCTAGCAATATCGAGGTGAAGTTCTTCAAATCCGCTCAGCACCTCCTCCACCGCGACCTTCGAGTAAACCGGGGGTATATCATTGCAGTGGAACGTCTGGCCCTGCTCCACTGGAAATGCTATGCCGTAAGCCACCTTGATGGAGAGGTTACGCGCATCAACATGTAGCTCACACTGACGGCGAACCCTTATGTCATCCACGGGATAACAGGCAAGCAAGTTCTCTGCTTGGGGCCCCGGTGGGCGCTGGGTGCTACTCCCTCTGCGTGGAGGGCTAATCACGACTTCCTACCGATTGCTCGGACCTAGTCCTGAAGCTTGCCGAGGGCAATCTGCACTTGTTATACCGAAGAATCCATGTGCTTCAGTGTTATCCAATCCTCGACCTCCCGGAAATCGCGGCATAGAATTCTCTTGTGCTCAAGGACATACGGGCCACTACGGTTGATTGTTTCAAAACCGTGAAATGTGCTTGCTTAAATGTAAGAAGATCATTGCATGCAATTGCTTTCCTTCCTAGTGTCCCTTTTCCCGTAGCCTCCCTCATGGCGTGATATAGGACGCCGATCGGGTTTAGATCATTAATGTAATCCACACAAAACTCAATCACCTCCTCTGTCCCATAACCCTCGGCAATGCATCCTTCCGGATGAGAACGATTCTGGACATACTTCTTTAGCACACTCATGTACCTCTCGAAGGAAACATGTTGTGTAGATACCGAGATCCGAGAATACCTATCTCTTTGACAAGGTGAGCGAGTGAGATGAACCATAATATCAAAGAATGCAGGAGGAAAGATCATCTCAAGACTAACCACACTTTGTACCACGTCATCCTGCAGCTTACTTAGTTTATCCGGGTCGATGACCTTCGTGAAACTGCGTTGAAAAAAGAACACGACTTTGTGATTGTCCCTGTACCACTCGGGCGTTATGCCTCTCACGACCATCGAGCAAGCATCATTAACACAAGATAGTCATGGGATTTCATGTATGCGATTTTATTCTCTTCGTGTTTATGAGTCTCTTTACATTCGAGGAGTATCCGGAAGGACCTTCACACTGTTCGGGAACTCTATCATGCTTTTTCTCTTCTTTGCTTAGAGTGTAGCTCATGAGAATGTTGGTAATGTTGTCCTTTCCTCTTTTTTGGAATGTAGGTCGTTCCTCGGCCCAAGAGTTTAAGGTCCTTCCGAGCTTGCAAGTGTATCTTTCGATTTTTCGTACATATCTATGTAGCCTAGCAGGTTCAAGCAGACATTCTTCGTGATGTGCATGAAGTCAAGTGAGTGACGAACCTCCATGACTTCCCAATAAGGCAAGTCCCAAAATATTGACTTCTTCCACATGGGTGCCTGACCATCCTCATTCTGCACATGTTTGCTTCTAGGACCCTTTCCAAATACTACTTTCAAATCCTTTACCATAGCAAACACACGTGGCCCACTACGATGCTGAGGCCTTGCACGAAGGTCTGGTTGCCCGTTAAATTTCCTGCCTTTCTTCCATAGCAGTGACTCGTAGGAAGAAACCTGATGACCCATGTACACAACCTTCCGAGAGTTTTTCGGTACATGCCGTCCGTTTCATCTAAGCACAGGATCACGTGCTCTATATCCTTTGACAGTTAGGTCGGATAGGTTACCGAGAAGCGAGCCGATCGTTGATTGTTACAAATAACAATGCACGAGGGTGAAATACTCCTTTGTACTCATCCCATACCCTTGCACCATCGTCCAATAGCGTCACAAGATCTTCAACCAATGGTTTCGGTAGACATCGATGTCATTTGCAGGTTGCTTGGGGCCTTGGATCAATAACGACATCATGATGTACTTTCGCTTCATGCACAGCCATGGAGGAATGTTATAGATACATAGTGTAACAGGGCAGGTGCTATGGCTGCTGCTCAATTCTCCGAAAGGATTCATCCCATCGGTACTCAACACAAACCTTATGTTTCTTACCTCATCTGCGAAGTCTGGGTACGTCCGATCGACTTTCCTCCACTGTGAGCCATCTGCAGGGTGTCTAAGCATCCCGTCGTCCTTACGCTCTTCTTTGTGCCAACGCATCATCTGGGCATACGCTTTGTTAGTAAACATACGTTTCAATCGGGGGATCACAGGGAAATACCACAACACTTTAGCTGGAGGTCTCTTCTTCTTACGCTCCCCATATATTTCACCTGGATCGTCACGCTTCACCTTATACCGTGATTTTTTGCACACTGGACACACATCCAAATCGACATACTCATTACGATACAGGACACAATCATTAGGACATGCGTGTATCTTCTGTACTTCTAATCCCAAAGGACAGACGACTTGCTTGGCTTCATATGTAGATTTGGGCAGAGTGTTATCTTCTGGAAACAACTTCTTTATGAGTGATAACAACTCATTGAATCCCTTATCTGACACACCATTTGTAGCCTTCCATTGCATGAGTTCGATTGTGGTGCAGCTTTTTGTGGCCCCGCTTACAGTTTGGGTACAAAAGAGTTCGTGGTCCTCTAACATGCTTATTGCAACTTCTCGAACATCTTTCATCTGTGTAGTCTCCATCTCCGTCACGCGGCATCTGGTCTAGCTCATCATCACCAAAGTCACCAAGTGTTTCTTCCACGAACAAGATGTGCGTGCCGTCCAGATCTCCGTTGAATCCATCTTCCTCTTCCTCGCCTTCTTCATCGTCTTCCTCGCTAATCGCCTCAACTTCGCTATGGTTGGTCCAACAGGTATAGTTTGGCATGAAACCTCTCATGATCAAATGGTTCATAACTTGCCATCGCTGGGAGTGCTCCTTCTCGTTCTTGCAATCTACACATGGACAACATATGAAGCACGAGGCAAAAATGCAACGGCCGATCGAGAAAAGCTCAGACGCCATCA